>CM059790.1:49243277-49966338 GCA_030435695.1 Brachymystax lenok tsinlingensis | reverse complement strand
ACCAGTAAAAAGACAGGCTATATACAGTAGAGAGGCTATATACAGTAGAGAGGCTATATACAGTAGGGAGGCTATATACAGTAGAGAGGCTATATACAGTAGAGGGGCTATATACAGTAGAGAGGCTATATACAGTAGGGAGGCTATATACAGTAGAGAGGCTATATACAGTAGAGGCTATATACAGTAGAGGGCTATATACAGTAGAGAGGCTATATACAGTAGGGAGGCTATATAAAGGAGAGGGCTAGGAGGCTATATACAGTAGAGAGGCTATATACAGTAGAGAGGCTATATACAGTAGAGGCTATATACAGTAGGGAGGCTATATACAGTAGAGGCTATATAAAGGAGAGGGGCTATATACAGTAGAGAGGCTATATACAGTAGAGAGGCTATATACAGTAGAGAGGCTATATACAGTAGAGAGGCTACATACAGACACCGGTTAGTCAGGCTGATTGAGGTAGTATATGTACATGTAGTTATGGTTTAAAGTGACTATGCATATATGATGAACAGAGAGTAGCAGTAGCGTAAAAAAGGGGTTGGCGGGTGGCGGGACACAATGCAAATAGATAGCCCGGTTAGCCAATGTGCGGGAGCACTGGTTGGTCAGTCCAATTGAGGTAGTATGTACATGAATGTATAGTTAAAGTGACTCTGCATATATGATAAACAGAAAGTAGCAGCGGGGGGGTGGAAAAATTGAAAAAATTGGCTCTTCACAACTGTCTTGGTGTGCTTTGACCATGTTAGTTTGTTGGTGATGTGGACGCCAAGGAACTTGAAGCTCTCAACCTGCTCCACTACAGCCCCGTCGATGAGAATAGGGGGCGTGCTCGGCCTTCCTTTTCCTGTAGTCCACAATCATCTCCTTTGTCTTGCTCACATTGAGGGAGAGGTTGTTGTCCTGGCACCACACGGTCAGGTCTCTGACCTCCTCCCTATAGGCTGTTTCATCGTTGTCTGTGATCAGGCCTACCACTGTTGTGTCATCAGCAAACTTATTGATGGTGTTGGAGTCGTGCCTGTCCGTGCAGTCATGAGTGAACAGGGTGTACAGGAGGGGACTGAGTACTCACCCCTGAGGGGCCCCAGTGTTGAGGATCAGCGTGGCAGATGTGTTGTTACCCTTACCACCTGGGGCGGCCCGTCATTAGGAAGTCCAGGATCCAGTTGCAGAGGGAGGTGTTTAGTCCCAGGATCCTTAGCTTAGTGATGAGCTTTGAGGGCACTATGGTGTTGAACGCTGAGCTGTGGTCAATGAACAGCATTCTCACATAGGTGTTCCTTTTGTCCAGGTGGGAAAGGGCAGTGTGGAGTACAATAGAGATTGCATCATCTGTGGATCTGTTGAGTGCGGTATGCAAGTGGATCTAGGGTTTCTGGGATAATGGTGTTGATGTGAGCCATGACCAGCCTTTCAAAGCATTTACTGGCTACAGATGTGAGTGCTACGGGTCGGTAGTCATTTAGGCAGGTTACCTTAGTGTTCTTGGGCACAGGGACTATGGTGGTCTGCTTGAAACATGTTGGTATTACAGACTCGGACAGGGAGAGGTTGAAAATGTCAGTGAAGACACTTGCCAGTCCTTTCTATTAGACTAGATATTGTTGTAAATGTAATCTCTGTGCCTGTGCACATGTGCATGTTCAACTAGTCCACCCTAATGTTGATGTTATGCTGGTGTAACAGTATAGCTTCCATCCCTCTACTCTCCCCTGCCTGGGCTCGAACCAGGAACTCTCTGCACACATAGACAACAGCCACCCTCGAAGCATTGTTACCCATCGCTCCACAAAAGCCGCAGCCCTTGCAGAACAAGGGGAAACACTACTTCAAGGTCTCAGAGCGAGTGACGTCACCGATTGAAATGCTGTTAGTGAGCACCCCGCTAGCCCTACATGTATGTTTTTTTGGAATGGCAATTTCCACCTCTCCCATCATCTGCTGATTAGTAGTTCTCTTACCTACAGGTTGTTACACCAGAAAATCTGATTTAACCATTACTGGGAGTTACAGGATAGGTACTGTTTGGTGTAGCACAGAGAATTTCGACCAACCTTAGCGTCATCATGACATGCAGCACTTTGGAATGGACACCCACCTGTCTCAATCAATGAGAAGACTTGAAATAGACAAGATGTCAGCAAAAATCTTTGGGTAAATCACATTATCTGGTGTAACAATCTGCAGCTACAGTTCTCTACACCTGAGACACACTCGGACACTGAACTGTCTATGCTGTTCATACTATGTTTTTGTATGTTACTTTTACCATATAACATTCTTGTTGAATACCTAGTTCTCTTGAGTTAGCATTAAATGATTTACACTCCCCTGTATTTTAGAATTTGACAAATAAACAAACATTCTTTGGATATCTGAATGTCTAGCATCTGTTTAATGCTACAGATCCCTGTACAGCTTAGATAAACATCTTCTGTTAATCCATAAGGGCAGACAAATTTCAATGATTGATACATATCCATATTTATTTTATGGTGGTTCTACATCGGGGCTCTCCAACCCTGTTCCTGGAGAGCTACTGTCCTGTAGGTTTTCATTACAACCCTGTTCCTGGAGAACTACTGTCCTGTAGGTTTTCACTCCAACCCTGTTCCTGGAGAGCTACTGTCCTGTAGGTTTTCATTCCAACCCTGTTCCTGGAGAGATACTGTCCTGTAGGTTTTCATTCCAACCCTGTTCCTGGAGAGCTACTGTCCTGTAGGTTTTCATTCCAACCCTATTCCTGGAGAGATACTGTCCTGTAGGTTTTCATTCCAACCCTGTTCCTGGAGAGCTACTGTCCTGTAGGTTTTCATTCCAACCCTGTTCCTGGAGAACTACTGTCCTGTAGGTTTTCACTCCAACCCTGTTCCTGGAGAGCTACTGTCCTGTAGGTTTTCATTCCAACCCTGTTCCTGGAGAGATACTGTCCTGTAGGTTTTCACTCCAACCCTGTTCCTGGAGAGATACTGTCCTGTAGGTTTTCATTCCAACCCTATTCCTGGAGAGATACTGTCCTGTAGGTTTTCATTACAACCCTGTTCCTGGAGAGCTACTGTCCTGTAGGTTTTCATTCCAACCCTATTCCTGGAGAACTACTGTCCTGTAGGTTTTCATTCCAACCCTGTTCCTGGAGAGATACTGTCCTGTAGGTTTTCACTCCAACCCTGTTCCTGGAGAGATACTGTCCTGTAGGTTTTCATTCCAACCCTGTTCCTGGAGAGATACTGTCCTGTAGGTTTTCATTCCAACCCTGTTCCTGGAGAGCTACTGTCCTGTAGGTTTTCACTCCAACCCTGTTCCTGGAGAGCTACTGTCCTGTAGGTTTTCACTCCAACCCTGTTCCTGGAGAGCTACTGTCCTGTAGGTTTTCACTCCAACCCTGTTCCTGGAGAGCTACTGTCCTGTAGGTTTTCACTCCAACCCTGTTCCTGGAGAGCTACTGTCCTGTAGGTTTTCACTCCAACCCTGTTCCTGGAGAGCTACTGTCCTGTAGGTGTTCACTCCAACCCTGTTCCTGGAGAGCTACTGTCCTGTAGGTTTTCACTCCAACCCTGTTCCTGGAGAGCTACTGTCCTGTAGGTTTACACTTCAACTATGACAGACAAAATGAGGAAAAAAAATCCAGAAAATCACATTGTAGGATTTTTTATGAATTTATTTGCAAATTATGGTGGAAAATAAGTATTTGGTCAATAACAAAAGTTTATCTCAATACTTTGTTATATACCCTTTGTTGGCAAATGACAGAGGTCAAACGTTTTCTGTAAGTCTTCACAAGGTTTTCACACACTGTTGCTGGTATTTTGGCCCATTCCTCCATGCAGATCTCCTCTAGAGCAGTGATGTTTTGGGGCTGTCGCTGGGCAACACGGACTTTCAAAGATTTTCTATGGGGTTGAGATCTGGAGACTGGCTAGGCCACTCCAGGACCTTGAAATGCTTCTTACGAAGCCACTCCTTCGTTGCCGGGCGGTGTGTTTGGGATCATTGTCATGCTGAAAGACCCAGCCACGTTTCATCTTCAATGCCCTTGCTGATGGAAGGAGGTTTTCACTCAAAATCTCACAATACATGGCCCCATTCATTCTTTCCTTCACACGGATCAGTCGTCCTGGTCCCTTTGCAGAAAAACAGCCCCAAAGCATGATGTTTCCCACCCCCATGCTTCACAGTAGGTATGGTGTTCTTTGGATGCAACTCAGCATTCTTTGTCCTCCAAACACGACGAGTTGAGTTTTTACCAAAAAGTTCTATTTTGGTTTCATCTGACATTCTCCCAATCCTCATCTGGATCATCCAAATGCTCTCTAGCAAACTTTAGACGGGCCTGAACATGTACTGGCTTAAGCAGGGGGACACGTCTGGCACTGCAGGATTTGAGTCCCTGGCGGCGTAGTGTGTTACTGATGGTAGGCTTTGTTACTTTGGTCCCAGCTCTCTGCAGGTCATTCACTAGGTCCCCGTGTGGTTCTGGGATTTTTGCTCACCGTTCTTGTGATCATTTTGACCCCACGAGGGTGAGATCTTGCGTGGAGCCCCAGATCGAGGAAGATTATCAGTGGTCTTGTATGTCTTCCATTTCCTAATAATTGCTCCCACAGTTGATTTCTTCAAACCAAGCTGCTTACCTATTGCAGATTCAGTCTTCCCAACCTGGTGCAGGTCTACAATTTTGTTTCTGGTGTCCTTTGACAGCTCTTTGGTCTTGGCCATAGTGGAGTTTGGAGTGTGACTGTTTGAGGTTGTGGACAGGTGTCTTTTATACTGATAACAAGTTCAAACAGGTGCCATTAATACAGGTAATGAGTGGAGGACAGAGGAGCCTCTTAAAGAAGAAGTTACAGGTCTGTGAGAGCCAGAAATCTTGCTTGTTTGTATGTGACCAAATACTTATTTTCCACCATAATTTGCAAATAAATTCATAAAAAATCCTACAATGTGATTTTCTGGATTTTTTTCCCTCATTTTGTCTGTCATAGTTGAAGTGTACCTATGATGAAAATTACAGGCCTCTCTCATCTTTTTAAGTGAGAGAACTTGCACAATTGGTGGCTGACTAAATATTTTTTTCCCCCACTGTAAGTGTAAAGCTAACAATGACTCAATAATCCATGCCTTCTGGGAATTATATCAAATCCAAAAGTTCTGAGAGTTAGAAAGTTGTCTCTCAGTATTACAATGGGAATGTACATTTGAATCATCAAGACATGGCATATGAGGGTGCAATGAGATACCCGATGGGTTGGATGATATTTTTCTTGTCAATCATCTTGAAAAAACATAATCTTAAAAACTGAAAATCATCCAATCCTCCATCGTTAACATAATGAAAAGGTCAAATGCTTTATTATCTAAATGTTGAAAGTGCGTGGGCTACGGAGAGAAATGGTGCAGTTTGAGGCCATGTGGCGGAGGGTGATGCGGGCGCTGAAGATGTCATTATAAAAATAATGTCATTATAAAGAAATAAGTGGTTTTATTACTACCAACTATACTTTCCTTATGCAGACCTGTGAGAAATATGTTAATGACAGCTTGTTTTATTTCTACCGAATTACTTATATTATGCAACTGTCATTAGCAAGCACAGTGAAATCGCTAACTGAATGTTGTTCCTTTGTTTCAGGGGCCTACAGTATGGATCAGAGAGAAGGTCATGTTGAATATCTCAACTTGAAGTTTACAAATGTACAATGATTTCATCCAATACATTTTGGTGACAGTTATTCACGAGTTGTTCTAAATTCAATTATTTAATTGAAACCTGAACGTTTTGAAACGTTCTCAAAATATTTTGTAGCATTCCTGCAACATTTTGGAGCACATAGGGAATGTTCCTGAACGGCTTTGGAACATCTCTTAAACATTTTGAAATGTTCCAGGAACGTTTTGCAATGTTTCTGAAAATGTTTCTGAAATGTTCCTGCCTGTAACGTTTGTAGAACGTTATTGGTACACTACAAAAACTTAAACATTGTTTTGAGATCATTTTCACAACCTTACAGCAACATTTTCACAATGTTGTAAAAACTATTTTTTCAGCTTTGGAGCTGTTAACCCATACGAAAATGTTGAGCTAGCATGCCATGACCGAATGTCTCTACTGTAGATTCAACTCTAAGTTTCCATTCCATGTACTGTAGCTATTGTTTTTATTTTAGTTCTCAGGTCAAAAGATCTAGCTAAGCAAATTATCCCAATTCTAGGAGTAGCAACTTGTGACTAGTAGCTAGCCCTAATCTATGGATTTTCCATGTCTGGGAATATAGATATGCATCTGTTGGTCACAGATACCTTTAGAAAATGTAGGGGCGTGAATCAGAAAACCAGTCAGTATCTGGTGTGACCACGATTCGCCTCATGCAGCGCAACATATCCTTCGCGTAGAGTTGATCTGGCTGTTGATTGCGGCCTGTGGAATGTTGTCCCACTCCTCTTCAATGGCTGTGTGAAGTTGCTGGATATTGGCTGGTACTGGAACACGCTGTCGTACACGTTGATCCAGAGCATCCCAAACATGCTCAAAGGGTGACATGTCTGGTGAGTATGCAGACCGTGAGAGAACTGGGACATTTTCAGATTCCAGGAATTGTATACAAATCCTTGCGACATGGGGCCGTGTATTATCATGCTGAAACATGAGGTGATGGCGGCGGATGAATGGCACGACAATGGGCCTCAGGATCTCGTCACTGTATCTCTGTTATTTCAAATTGCCATCAATAAAAAGCAATTGTGTTCGTTGTCCATAGTTTATGCCTGCCCATACCATAACCCCATCGCCACCAAAGGGCACTCGGACACATAACGCCATACTGTCTGCCATCTGCCCGGTACAGTTAGCGCCCACTCCCGACACTACCCGTGAAATGCAAGGCGCCAAATTCAAAATCCAAAAGTTGAATTATTAAACATTCAGCAATATACAAGTGTTGCATAGTCATCAAAAGCTCTGCTTCTTGGCAATATCACAGCGTTGTCAGATTTCAAAAAGGCTTCACGGCGAAAGCACAATATTTTATTGTTTGAGGGTTGCACGGGAGTTGTAGACAGGAATTATTGGTTGTGTGTGTGTTTGCACATAGAAGTTGTCCCTGTGTCTCCTATATGAAGTTAGTGATTACATTTCTAGTGCTAGGACACGATCCAGCTACTTATAGAAATTTGACAAATAGACGCATTAGGCCAAACGTGCTATTTCTGTTTCCCGCGTTTCAAAACCGGGTAGACTCTGTCATTATTAATTTCTCTTGCAAACATAAAGAGCCAGCCGATTGAAATTTGAGGATGTAATAGCTGACCAAGCGATACATCTCGGGAAACATGTTTTCAGTAGCGTGGGTAGGGCACAGGCGTACCTTTTTCTTAAAATTACCGCGAGTTCCGGTGACTTAGGGCTAGCAAAGAAGATCGCCGAAAAGGGTTTGAACGTAAGACGTTACTAGTAAAACTGTTCCCTTGTTTAAGGTGTGCCTAAGCTTGAAAGTGTACAAAGTAGGATTAGCTTACACGAGACGCTAGAGCTAACAAGTTGAGCAGCGTGATATTGACCATATGCTCACGTGGTACACTGTATCTTATCCAACCAATTTAAACTGATTGGTTATCAGTTTTAATTATCGGTGGCAGGTAGCCTAGTGGTTAGAGCATTGGGCCAGTAACCAAAAGGTTGCTAGATCGAATCCCCGAGCTGACAAGTTAAAAATCTGTCGTTCTGAACAAGGCAGTTAACCCACCGTTCCTAGGCCGTCGTTGTAAATAAGAATTTCTTCTTAACTGACTTGCCTAGTTAAATAAAAGTGAAATTTAAAAAAATTGTCAGGGTAATTAAATTTTAATTCCCAAAAAGCCTATAGAGGTTTGATTTATCATTAACATTGATTAATCAATTACATTTGATATTTAACATGTTGAAGCATATCAATTACATTTGATATTTAACATGTTGAAGATTAATCAATTACATTTGATATTTAACATGTTGAAAATTAATCAATTACATTTGATATTTAACATGTTGAAGATTAATCAATTACATTTGATATTTAACATGTTGAAGATTAATCAATTACATTTGATATTTAACATGTTGAAGGTTAATCAATTACATTTGATATTTAACATGTTGAAGATTAATCAATTACATTTGATATTTAACATGTTGAAGATTAATCAATTACATTTGATATTTAACATGTTGAAAATTAATCAATTACATTTGATATTTAACATGTTGAAGATTAATCAATAACATTTGATATTTAACATGTTGAAGATTAATCAATTAGATTTGATATTTAACATGTTGAAGAATAATCAATTAGATTTGATATTTAAAATGTTGAAGATTAATCAATAACATTTGATATTTAACATGTTGAAGAATAATCAAAAACATTTGATATTTAACATGTTGAAGATTAATCAATTACATTTGCGTTTGCAAGCATTAAGGCCAACTGCCACTTTACAGACCAGTGGTACATTGATACAGATACTGTACCTATCAGCATGTTGTCTGGTGGTACATTGATACAGATACTGTACCTATCAGCATGTTGCCAGGTGGTACATTGATACAGATACTGTACCTATCAGCATGTTGCCAGGTGGTACATTGATACAGATACTGTACCTATCAACATGTCTGGTGGTACATTGATACAGATACTGTACCTATCAGCATGTTGTCTGGTGGTACATTGATACAGATACTGTACCTATCAGCATGTTGCCTGGTGGTACATTGATACAGATACTGTACCTATCAGAATGTCTGGTGGTACATTGATACAGATACTGTACCTATCAACATGTTGTCTGGTGGTACATTGATACAGATACTGTACCTATCAGCATGTTGCCTGGTGGTACATTGATACAGATACTGTACCTATCAGAATGTCTGGTGGTACATTGATACAGATACTGTACCTATCAACATGTCTGGTGGTACATTGATACAGATACTGTACCTATCAACATGTCTGGTGGTACATTGATACAGATACTGTACCTATCAGCATGTTGTCTGGTGGTACATCGATACAGATTCTGTACCTATCAGCATGTTGTCTGGTGGTACATTGATACAGATACTGTACCTATCAGCATGTTGTCTGGTGGTACATTGATACAGATACTGTACCTATCAACATGTCTGGTGGTACATTGATACAGATACTGTACCTATCAGCATGTTGTCTGGTGGTACATTGATACAGATACTATACCTATCAACATGTTGTCTGGTGGTACATTGATACAGATACTGTACCTATCAACATGTTTGTCTGAAAGCGTGATGCTGGGGATACCTTGCCAAACATATCAGTCGTCAAACCTTTCTGTATGTCAGTCACTGTTCCATTACTAATGCCAGTTTGAATAGGTGATATCTGGCACAGAAACAGATACTATGTTGAAGTTTGAACAGCGCAGAATAAATCTACATTGTTCTGTTCTCCCCATAAGCTCCTGGCCACTCAGCAAAGATACTAGTGGGTCAGATACACACACCGAGTACTGATTACATTATCAATGGTGGTTATGATTAGCCTGGTGGAACCAAGCTGATGTTGTAGAACATGGACCAGTATCCTAGATCTAATAGCTGTATTATATTTAACATGGTGTAGAACATGGACCAGTATCCTAAACTAGATCTAATAGCTGTATTATATTTAACATGTTGTAGAACATGGACCAGTATCCTAGACTAGATCTAATAGCTGTATGATATTTAACATGGTGTAGAACATGGACTAGTATCCTAGATCTAATAGCTGTTTTATATTTAACATGGTGTAGAACATGGACCAGTATCCTAGATCTAATAGCTGTATTATATTTAACATGGTGTAGAACATAGACCAGTATCCTAGATCTAATAGCTGTATGATATTGAACATGTTGTGGTACATGGACCAGTATACTAGATCTAATAGCTGTATTATATTTAACATGGTGTAGAACATGGACCAGTATCCTAGACTAGATCTAATAGCTGTATTATATTTAACATGGTGTAGAACATGGACCAGTATTCTAGACTAGATCTAATAGCTGTATTATATTTAACATGTTGAAGAACATGGGCCAGTATCCTAGATCTAATAGCTGTATTATATTTAACATGGTGTAGAACATGGACCAGTATCCTAGATCTAATAGCTGTATTATATTTAACATGGTGTAGAACATGGACCAGTATCCTAGAATAGATTTAATAGCTGTATGATATTTAACATGTTGTAGAACATGGACCAGTATCCTAGATCTAATAGCTGTATTATATTTAACATGTTGTAGAACATGGATCAGTATCCTAGATCTAATAGCTGTATTATATTTAACATGTTGTAGAACATGGACCAGTATCCTAGATCTAATAGCTGTATTATATTTAACATGGTGTAGAACATGGACCAGTATCCTAGATCTAATAGCTGTACTATATTTGACATGTTGTAGAACATGGACCAGTATCCTAGACTAGATCTAATAGCTGTATTATATTTAACATGGTGTAGAACATGGACCAGTATCCTAGATCTAATAGCTGTATTATATTTGACATGTTGTAGAACATGGACCAGTATCCTAGACTATATCTAATAGCTGTATTATATTTAACATGGTGTAGAACATGGACCAGTATCCTAGATCTAATAGCTGTATTATATTTGACATGTTGTAGAACATGGACCAGTATCTAGACTATATCTAATAGCTGTATTATATTTAACATGTTGTAGAACATGGACCAGTATCCTAGATCTAATAGCTGTATTATATTTAACATGTTGTAGAACATGGACCAGTATCCTATACTAGATCTAATAGCTGTATTATATTTAACATGGTGTAGAACATGGACCAGTATCCTAGATCTAATAGCTGTATTATATTTAACATGGTGTAGAACATGGACCAGTATCCTAGAATAGATTTAATAGCTGTATGATATTTAACATGTTGTAGAACATGGACCAGTATCCTAGATCTAATAGCTGTATTATATTTAACATGGTGTAGAACATGGACCAGTATCCTAGACTAGATCTAATAGCTGTATTATATTTAACATGTTGTAGAACATGGACCAGTATCCTAGACAAGATCTAATAGCTGTATTATATTTAACATGGTGTAGAACATGGACCAGTATCCTAGATCTAATAGCTGTATTATATTTGACATGTTGTAGAACATGGACCAGTATCCTAGACTATATCTAATAGCTGTATTATATTTAACATGGTGTAGAACATGGACCAGTATCCTAGATCTAATAGCTGTATTAAATTTGACATGTTGTAGAACATGGACCAGTATCCTAGACTATATCTAATAGCTGTATTATATTTAACATGGTGTAGAACATGGACCAGGATTCTAGACTAGATCTAATAGCTGTATTATATTTAACATGTTGAAGAACATGGGCCAGTATCCTAGATCTAATAGCTGTATTATATTTAACATGGTGTAGAACATGGACCAGTATCCTAGACTAGATCTAATAGCTGTATTATATTTAACATGGTGTAGAACATGGACCAGTATCCTAGATCTAATAGCTGTATTATATTTAACATGGTGTAGAACGTGGACCAGTATCCTAGAATATATTTAATTGCTGTATGATATTTAACATGTTGTAGAAAATGTACCAGTATCCTAGATCTAATAGCTGTATTATATTTAACATGTTGTAGAACATGGATCAGTATCCTAGATCTAATAGCTGTATTATATTTAACATGTTGTAGAACATGGACCAGTATCCTAGATCTAATAGCTGTATTATATTTGACATGTTGTAGAACATGGACCAGTATCCTAGACTAGATATAATAGCTGTATTATATTTAACATGGTGTAGAACATGGACCAGTATCCTAGATCTAATAGCTGTATTATATTTGACATGTTGTAGAACATGGACCAGTATCCTATACTATATCAAATAGCTTTATTATATTTAACATGGTGTAGAACATGGACCAGTATCCTAGATCTAATAGCTGTATTATATTTGACATGTTGTAGAACATGGACCAGTATCCTAGACTATATCTAATAGCTGTATTATATTTAACATGTTGTAGAACATGGACCAGTATCCTAGATCTAATAGCTGTATTATATTTAACATGGTGTAGAACATGGACCAGTATCCTAGATCTAATAGCTGTATTATATTTAACATGGTGTAGAACATGGACAAGTATCCTAGAATAGATTTAATAGCTGTATGATATTTAACATGGTGTAGAACATGGACCAGTATCCTAGATCTAATAGCTGTATTATATTTAACATGGTGTAGAACATGGACAAGTATCCTAGAATAGATTTAATAGCTGTATGATATTTAACATGTTGTAGAACATGGACCAGTATCCTAGATCTAATAGCTGTATTATATTTAACATGTTGTAGAACATGGATCAGTATCCTAGATCTAATAGCTGTATTATATTTAACATGTTGTAGAACATGGACCAGTATCCTAGATCTAATAGCTGTATGATATTTAACATGGTGTAGAACATGGACCAGTATCCTAGAAATAATAGCTGTATTATATTTAACATATTGTGGAACATGGACCAGTATCCTAGATCTAATAGCTGAATTATATTTAATATGGTGTAGAACATGGACAAGTATCCTAGACCAGATCTAATAGCTGTATTATATTTAACATGGTGTAGAACATGGACCAGTATCCTAGATCTAATAGCTGTATTATATTTGACATGTTGTAGAACATGGACCAGTATCCTAGACTATATCTAATAGCTGTATTATATTTAACATGGTGTAGAACATGGACCAGTATCCTAGATCTAATAGCTGTATTATATTTGACATGTTGTAGAACATGGACCAGTATCCTAGACTATATCTAATAGCTGTATTATATTTAACATGTTGTAGAACATGGACCAGTATCCTAGATCTAATAGCTGTATTATATTTAACATGTTGTAGAACATGGACCAGTATCCTATACTAGATCTAATAGCTGTATTATATTTAACATGGTGTAGAACATGGACCAGTATCCTAGATCTAATAGCTGTATTATATTTAACATGGTGTAGAACATGGACCAGTATCCTAGAATAGATTTAATAGCTGTATGATATTTAATATGTTGTAGAACATGGACCAGTATCCTAGATCTAATAGCTGTATTATATTTAACATGGTGTAGAACATGGACCAGTATCCTAGACTAGATCTAATAGCTGTATTATATTTAACATGTTGTAGAACATGGACCAGTATCCTAGACAAGATCTAATAGCTGTATTATATTTAACATGGTGTAGAACATGGACCAGTATCCTAGATCTAATAGCTGTATTATATTTGACATGTTGTAGAACATGGACCAGTATCCTAGACTATATCTAATAGCTGTATTATATTTAACATGGTGTAGAACATGGACCAGTATCCTAGATCTAATAGCTGTATTAAATTTGACATGTTGTAGAACATGGACCAGTATCTAGACTATATCTAATAGCTGTATTATATTTAACATGGTGTAGAACATGGACCAGGATTCTAGACTAGATCTAATAGCTGTATTATATTTAACATGTTGAAGAACATGGGCCAGTATCCTAGATCTAATAGCTGTATTATATTTAACATGGTGTAGAACATGGACCAGTATCCTAGACTAGATCTAATAGCTGTATTATATTTAACATGGTGTAGAACATGGACCAGTATCCTAGATCTAATAGCTGTATTATATTTAACATGGTGTAGAACGTGGACCAGTATCCTAGAATATATTTAATTGCTGTATGATATTTAACATGTTGTAGAAAATGTACCAGTATCCTAGATCTAATAGCTGTATTATATTTAACATGTTGTAGAACATGGATCAGTATCCTAGATCTAATAGCTGTATTATATTTAACATGTTGTAGAACATGGACCAGTATCCTAGATCTAATAGCTGTATTATATTTGACATGTTGTAGAACATGGACCCAGTATCCTAGACTAGATATAATAGCTGGATTATATTTAACATGGTGTAGAACATGGACCAGTATCCTAGATCTAATAGCTGTATTATATTTGACATGTTGTAGAACATGGACCAGTATCCTATACTATATCAAATAGCTTTATTATATTTAACATGGTGTAGAACATGGACCAGTATCCTAGATCTAATAGCTGTATTATATTTGACATGTTGTAGAACATGGACCAGTATCCTAGACTATATCTAATAGCTGTATTATATTTAACATGTTGTAGAACATGGACCAGTATCCTAGATCTAATAGCTGTATTATATTTAACATGGTGTAGAACATGGACCAGTATCCTAGATCTAATAGCTGTATTATATTTAACATGGTGTAGAACATGGACAAGTATCCTAGAATAGATTTAATAGCTGTATGATATTTAACATGGTGTAGAACATGGACCAGTATCCTAGATCTAATAGCTGTATTATATTTAACATGGTGTAGAACATGGACAAGTATCCTAGAATAGATTTAATAGCTGTATGATATTTAACATGTTGTAGAACATGGACCAGTATCCTAGATCTAATAGCTGTATTATATTTAACATGTTGTAGAACATGGATCAGTATCCTAGATCTAATAGCTGTATTATATTTAACATGTTGTAGAACATGGACCAGTATCCTAGATCTAATAGCTGTATGATATTTAACATGGTGTAGAACATGGACCAGTATCCTAGAAATAATAGCTGAATTATATTTAATATGGTGTAGAACATGGACAAGTATCCTAGACCAGATCTAATAGCTGTATTATATTTAACATGGTGTAGAACATGGACCAGTATTCTAGACTCGATCTAATAGCTGTATTATATTTAACATGTTGAAGAACATGGACCAGTATCCTAGATCTAAAAGCTGTATTTATTTAACATGGTGTAGAACATGGACCAGTATCGTAGACTAGATCTAATAGCTGTATAATATTTAACATGGCGTAGAACATGGACCAGTATCCTAGATCTAATAGCTGTATTATATTTAACATGGTGTAGACCATGGACCAGTATCCTAGATCTAATAGCTGTATGATAATTAACATGTTGTGGAACATGGACCAGTATCCTAGATCTAAAAGCTGTATTTATTTAACATGGTGAAGAACATGGACCAGTATCCTAGACTAGATCTAATAGCTGTATTATATTTAACATGGCGTAGAACATGGACCAGTATCCTAGATCTAATAGCTGTATTAAATTTAACATGGTGTAGAACATGGACCAGTATCCTAGAATAGATTTAATCGCTGTATGATATTTAACATGTTGTAGAACATGGACCAGTATCCTAGATCTAATAGCTGTATTATATTTAACATGTTGTAGAACATGGACCAGTATCCTAGATCTAATATCTGTATTATATTTAACATGTTGTAGAACATGGACCAGTATCCTAGATCTAATAGCTGTATTATATTTAACATGTTGTAGAACATGGACCAGTATCCTACATGTAATAGCTGTATTATATTTAACATGTTGTAGAACATGGACCAGTATCCTACATCTAATAGCTGTATTATATTTAACATGGTGTAGAACATGGACTAGTATCCTAGATCTAATAGTTGTATTATATTTGACATGTTGTAGAACATGGACCAGTATCCTATACTAGATCTAATAGCTGTATTATATTTAACATGTTGTAGAACATGGACCAGTATCCTAGATTTAATAGCTGTATTTATTTAACATGGTGTAGAACATGGCCAAGAATCCCAGACTAGATCTAATAGCTGTATTATATTTAACATTGTGTAGAACATAGACCAGTATCCTAGACTAGATCTAATAGCTGTATTATATTTAACATGTTGTAGAACATGGACCAGGATCCTAGACTAGATCTAATAGCTGTATTATATTTAACATGTTGTAGTACATGGACCAGTATCCTAGATTTAATAGCTGTATTTATTTAACATGGTGTAGAACATGGCCAAGAAACCTACACTAGATCTAATAGCTGTATGATATTTAACATGGTGTAGAACATGGACCAGTATCCTAGACTATATCTAATAGCTGTATTATATTTAACATGTTGTAGAACATGGACCAGGATCCTAGACTAGATCTAATAGCTGTATGATATTTAACATGTTGTAGAACATGGACCAGTATCCTAGATCGAATAGCTGTATTATATTTGACATGTTGAAGAACATGGATCAGTATCCTAGACTAGATCTAATAGCTGTATTATATTTAACATGGTGTAGAACATGGACCAGTATCCTAGATCTAATAGCTGTATTATATTTAACATGGTGTAGAACATGGACCAGTATCCTAGATCTAATAGCTGTATGATATTTAACATGGTGTAGAACATGGACCAGTATCCTAGACTAGATCTAATAACTGTATGATATTTAACATGGTGTAAAACATGGACCAGTATCCTAGATCTAATAGCTGTATTATATTTAACATGGTGTAGAACATGGACCAGTATCCTAGATCTAATAGCTGTATTATATTGAACATGGTGTAGAACATGGACCAGTATCCTAGATCTAATAGCTGTATTATATTTAACATGTTGTGGAACATGGACTAGTATCCTAGATCTAATAGCTGTATTATTTTTTTACATGGTGTAGAACATGGACCAGTATCCTAGACTAGATCTTATAGCTGTATTATATTTAACATGGTGTAGAACATGGACCAGTATCCTATATCTAATAGCTGTATTATATTTGACATGTTGTAGAACATGGACCAGTATCCTAGACTAGATCTAATAGCTGTATTATATTTAACATGTTGTAGAACATGGACCAGTATCCTAGACTAGATCTAATAGCTGTATTATATTTAACATGTTGTAGAACATGGACCAGGATCCTAGACTAGATCTAATAGCTGTATTATATTTAACATGTTGTAGAACATGGACCAGTATCCTAGATTTAATAGCTGTATTTATTTAACATGGTGTAGAACATGGCCAAGAATCCCAGACTAGATCTAATAGCTGTATGATATTTAACATGGTGTAGAACATGGACCAGTATCCTAGACAAGATCTAATAGCTGTATGATATTTAACATGGTGTAGAACATGGACCAGTATCCTAGATCTAAAAGCTGTATGGTATTTAACATGGTGTAGAACATGGACCAGTATCCTAGACTAGATCTAATAGCTGTATTATATTTAACATATTGTAGAACATGGACCAGTATCCTAGATCTAATACCTGTATTATATTTAACATGTTGTAGAACATGGACCAGTATCCTAGATCTAATAGCTGTATTATATTTAACATGTTGTAGAACATGGACCAGTATCCTAGATCTAATAGCTGTATTATATTTAACATGTTGTAGAACATGGACCAGGATCCTAGACTAGATCTAATAGCTGTATGATATTTAACATGTTGTAGAACATGGACCAGTATCCTAGATCTAATAGCTGTATTATATTTAACATGTTGAAGAACATGGATCAGTATCCTAGACTAGATCTAATAGCTGTATTATATTTAACATGGTGTAGAACATGGACCAGTATCCTAGATCTAATAGCTGTATTATATTTAACATGGTGTAGAACATGGACCAGTATCCTAGATCTAATAGCTGTATGATATTTAACATGGTGTAGAACATGGACCAGTATCCTAGACTAGATCTAATAACTGTATGATATTTAACATGGTGTAAAACATGGACCAGTATCCTAGATCTAATAGCTGTATTATATTTAACATGGTGTAGAACATGGACCAGTATCCTAGATCTAATAGCTGTATTATATTGAACATGGTGTAGAACATGGACCCGTATCCTAGATCTAATAGCTGTATTATATTTAACATGTTGTGGAACATGGACTAGTATCCTAGATCTAATAGCTGTATTATATTTGACATGTTGTAGAACATGGACCAGTATCCTAGATCTAATAGCTGTATTATATTTAACATGTTGTAGAACATGGACCAGTATCCTAGATCTAATAGCTGTATTATATTTAACATGTTGTAGAACATGGACCAGTATCCTAGATCTAATAGCTGTATTATATTTAACATGTTGTAGAACATGGACCAGTATCCTACATGTAATAGCTGTATTATATTTAACATGTTGTAGAACATGGACCAGTATCCTAGATCTAATAGCTGTATTATATTTAACATGGTGTAGAACATGGACCAGTATCCTAGATCTAATAGCTGTATTATATTTGACATGTTGTAGAACATGGACCAGTATCCTAGACTAGATCTAATAGCTGTATTATATTTAACATGTTGTAGAACATGGACCAGTATCCTAGATTTAATAGCTGTATTTATTTAACATGGTGTAGAACATGGCCAAGAATCCCAGACTAGATCTAATAGCTGTATTATATTTAACATGGTGTAGAACATGGACCAGTATCCTAGACTAGATCTAATAGCTGTATTATATTTAAAATGTTGTAGAACATGGACCAGGACCCTAGACTAGATCTAATAGCTGTATGATATTTAACATGGTGTAGAACATGGACCAGTATCCTAGACTAGATCTAATAGCTGTATTATATTTAACATATTGTAGAACATGGACCAGTATCCTAGATCTAATAGCTGTATTATATTTAACATGTTGTAGAACATGGACCAGTATCCTAGATCTAATAGCTGTATTATATTTAACATGTTGTAGAACATGGACCAGGATCCTAGACTAGATCTAATAGCTGTATGATATTTAACATGTTGTAGAACATGGACCAGTATCCTAGATCTAATAGCTGTATTATATTTAACATGTTGAAGAACATGGATCAGTATCCTAGACTAGATCTAATAGCTGTATTATATTTAACATGGTGTAGAACATGGACCAGTATCCTAGATCTAATAGCTGTATTATATTTAACATGGTGTAGAACATGGACCAGTATCCTAGATCTAATAGCTGTATGATATTTAACATGGTGTAGAACATGGACCAGTATCCTAGACTAGATCTAATAACTGTATGATATTTAACATGGTGTAAAACATGGACCAGTATCCTAGATCTAATAGCTGTATTATATTTAACATGGTGTAGAACATGGACCAGTATCCTAGATCTAATAGCTGTATTATATTGAACATGGTGTAGAACATGGACCCGTATCCTAGATCTAATAGCTGTATTATATTTAACATGTTGTGGAACATGGACTAGTATCCTAGATCTAATAGCTGTATTATATTTGACATGTTGTAGAACATGGACCAGTATCCTAGATCTAATAGCTGTATTATATTTAACATGTTGTAGAACATGGACCAGTATCCTAGATCTAATAGCTGTATTATATTTAACATGTTGTAGAACATGGACCAGTATCCTAGATATAATAGCTGTATTATATTTAACATGTTGTAGAACATGGACCAGTATCCTACATGTAATAGCTGTATTATATTTAACATGTTGTAGAACATGGACCAGTATCCTAGATCTCATAGCTGTATTATATTTAACATGGTGTAGAACATGGACCAGTATCCTAGATCTAATAGCTGTATTATATTTGACATGTTGTAGAACATGGACCAGTATCCTAGACTAGATCTAATAGCTGTATTATATTTAACATGTTGTAGAACATGGACCAGTATCGTAGATTTAATAGCTGTATTTATTTAACATGGTGTAGAACATGGCCAAGAATCCCAGACTAGATCTAATAGCTGTATTATATTTAACATGGTGTAGAACATGGACCAGTATCCTAGACTAGATCTAATAGCTGTATTATATTTAACATGTTGTAGAACATGGACCAGGATCCTAGACTAGATCTAATAGCTGTATGATATTTAACATGTTGTAGAACATGGACCAGTATCCTAGATCGAATAGCTGTATTATATTTGACATGTTGAAGAACATGGATCAGTATTCTAGACTAGATCTAATAGCTGTATTATATTTAACATGGTGTAGAACATGGACCAGTATCCTAGATCTAATAGCTGTATTATATTTAACATGGTGTAGAACATGGACCAGTATCCTAGATCTAATAGCTGTATGATATTTAACATGGTGTAGAACATGGACCAGTATCCTAGACTAGATCTAATAACTGTATGATATTTAACATGGTGTAAAACATGGACCAGTATCCTAGATCTAATAGCTGTATTATATTTAACATGGTGTAGAACATGGACCAGTATCCTAGATCTAATAGCTGTATTATATTGAACATGGTGTAGAACATGGACCAGTACCCTAGATCTAATAGCTGTATTATATTTAACATGTTGTGGAACATGGACTAGTATCCTAGATCTAATAGCTGTATTATTTTTTTACATGGTGTAGAACATGGACCAGTATCCTAGACTAGATCTAATAGCTGTATTATATTTAACATGGTGTAGAACATGGACCAGTATCCTATATCTAATACCTGTATTATATTTGACATATTGTAGAACATGGACCAGTATCCTAGACTAGATCTAATAGCTGTATTATATTTAACATGTTGTAGAACATGGACCAGTATCCTAGACTAGATCTAATAGCTGTATTATATTTAACATGGTGTAGAACATGGACCAGTATCCTAGATCTAATAGCTGTATTATATTTGACATGTTGTAGAACATGGACCAGTATCCTAGACTAGATCTAATAGCTGTATGATATTTAACATGTTGTAGAACATGGACCAGTATCCAAGGTCTAATAGATGTATTATATTTAACATATTGTAGAACATGGACCAGTATCCTAGATCTAATAGCTGTATTATATTTAACATGGTGTAGAACATGGACCAGTATACTAGATCTAATAGCTGTATGATATTTAACATGGTGTAGAACATGGACCAGTATCCTAGATCTAATAGCTGTATTATATTTAACATGTTGAAGAACATGGACCAGTATCCTAGATCTAAAAGCTGTATTTATTTAACATGGTGTAGAACATGGACCAGTATCCTAGACTAGATCTAATAGCTGTATTATATTTAACATGTTGAAGAACATGGACTAGTATCCTAGATCTAAAAGCTGTATTTATTTAACATGGTGTAGAACATGGACCAGTATCCTAGACTAGATCTAATAGCTGTATTATATTTAACATGGCGTAGAACATGGACCAGTATCCTAGATCTAATAGCTGTATTATATTTAACATGTTGTAGAACATGGACCAGTATCCTAGACTAGATCTAATAGCTGTATTATATTTAACATGTTGTAGAACATGGACCAGTATCCTAGATTTAATAGCTGTATTTATTTAACATGGTGTAGAACATGGCCAAGAATCCCAGACTAGATCTAATAGCTGTATTATATTTAACATGGTGTAGAACATGGACCAGTATCCTAGAATAGATCTAATAGCTGTATGATATTTAACATGGTGTAGAACATGGACCAGTATCCTAGACTAGATTTAATAGCTGAATTATATTTAACATGTTGTAGAACATGGACCAGTATCGTAGACTAGATCTAATAGCTGTATTATATTTAACATGGTGTAGAACATGGACCAGGATCCTAGACTAGATCTAATAGCTGTATGATATTTAACATGTTGTAGAACATGGACCAGTGTCCTAGATCGAATAGCTGTATTATATTTGACATGGTGTAGAACATGGACCAGTATCCTAGATGTAATAGCTCTATTATATTTAACATGTTGAAGAACATGGTTCAGTATCCTAGACTAGATATTATAGCTGTATTATATTTAACATGGTGTAGAACATGGACCAGTATCCTAGATCTAATAGCTGTATTATATTTAACATGTTGAAGAACATGGACCAGTATCCTAGATCTAATAGCTGTATTATATTTAACATGGTGTAGAACATGGACCAGTATCCTAGATGTAATAGCTGTATTATATTTGACATGTTGAAGAACATGGATCAGAATCCTAGACTAGATCTAATAGCAATATTATATTTAACATGTTGAAGAACATGGACCAGTATCCTAGACTAGATCTAATAGCTGTATTATATTTAACATGTTGTAGAACATGGACCAGTATCCTAGATCTAATAGCTGTTTTATATTTGACATGTTGAAGAACATGGATCAGTATACTGGACTAGATCTAAAAGCTGTATTATATTTAACATGGTGTAGAACATGGACCAGTATCCTAGATCTAATAGCTGTATTATATTTAACATGTTGTAGAACATGGACCAGTATCCTTGACTAGATCTAATAGCTGTATTATAATTAACATGGTGTAGAACATGGACCAGTATCCTAGACTAGATCTAATAGCTGTGTGATATTTAACATGGTGTAGAACATGGACCAGTATCCTAGACTAGATCTAATAGCTATATTATATTTAACATGGTGTAGAACAAGGACCAGTATCCTAGATCTAATAGCTGTATGATATTTAACATGGTGTAGAACATGGACCAGTATCCTAGACTAGATCTAATAGCTGTATTATATTTAACATGGTGTAGAACAAGGACCAGTATCCTAGATCTAATAGCTGTATGATATTTAACATGGTGTAGAACATGGACCAGTATCCTAGACTAGATCTAATAGCTGTTTTATATTTGACATGTTGAAGATCATGGATCAGTATCCTGGACTAGATCTAAAAGCTGTATTATATTTAACATGGTGTAGAACATGGACCAGTATCCTAGATCTAATAGCTGTATGATATTTAACATGGTGTAGAACATGGACCAGTATCCTAGACTAGATCTAATAGCTGTATTATATTTAACATGTTGTAGAACATGGACCAGTATCCTAGATCTAATAGCTGTATTATATTTAACATGTTGTAGAACATGGACCAGTATCCTTGACTAGATCTAATAGCTGTATTATAATTAACATGGTGTAGAACATGGACCAGTATCCTAGACTAGATCTAATAGCTGTGTGATATTTAACATGGTGTAGAACATGGACAAGTATCCTAGACTAGTTCTAATAGCTGTATTATATTTAACATGGTGTAGAACATGGACCAGTATCCTAGATCTAATAGCTGTATGATATTTAACATGGTGTAGAACATGGACCAGTATCCTAGACTAGATCTAATAGCTGTATTATATTTAACATGTTGTAGAACATGGACCAGTATCCTAGATCTAATAGCTGTATTATATTTGACATGTTGAAGAACATGGATCAGTATCCTAGACTAGATCTAATAGCTGTATTATATTGAACATGGTGTAGAACATAGACCAGTATCCTAGACTAGATCTAATAGCTTTATTATATTTAACATATTGTAGAACATGGACCAGTATCCTAGATCTAATAGCTGTATTATATTTAACATGGTGTAGAACATGGACCAGTATCCTAGATCTAATAGCTGTATTATATTTAACATTGCGTAGAACATGGACCAGTATCCTATACTAGATCTAATAGCTGTATCATATTTAACATGTTGAAGAACATGGACCAGTATCCTAGACTAGATCTAATACCTGTATTATATTTAACATGTTATAGAACATGGACCAGTATCCTAGACTAGATCTAATAGCTGTATGATATTTAACAAGGTGTAGAACATGGACCAGTATCCTAGATCTAATAGCTGTATTATATTTAACATATTGTAGAACATGGACCAGTATCCTAGATCTAATAGCTGTATTATATTTAACATGTTGAAGAACATGGACCAGTATCCTAGATCTAATAGCTGTATTATATTTAACATGGTGTAGAACATGGACCAGTATCCTAGATCTAATAGCTGTATTATATTTAACATATTGTAGAACATGGACCAGTATCCTAGATCTAATAGCTGTATTATATTTAACATGTTGAAGAACATGGACCAGTATCCTAGATCTAATAGCTGTATTATATTTAACATGGTGTAGAACATGGACCAGTATCCTTGATCTAATAGCTGTATTATAATAACATGGTGTAGAACATGGACCAGTATCCTAGACTAGATCTAATAGCTGTATGATATTTAACATGGTGTAGAACATGGACCAGTATCCTAGACTAGATCTAATAGCTGTATTATATTTAACTTGGTGTAGAACATGGACCAGTATCCTAGATCTAATAGCTGTATGATATTTAACATGGTGTAGAACATGGACCAGTATCCTAGACTAGATCTAATAGCTGTATTATATTTAACATGTTGTAGAACATGGACCAGTATCCTAGATCTAATAGCTGTATTATATTTGACATGTTGAAGAACATGGATCAGTATCCTAGACTAGATCTAATAACTGTATTGTATTTAACATGGTGTAGAACATGGACCAGTATCCTAGACTAGATCTAAATTCTGTATGATATTTAACATGGTGTAGAACATGGACCAGTATCCTAGACTAGATCTAATAGCTGTATTATATTTAACATGGTGTAGAACTTGGACCAGTATCCTAGATCTAATAGCTGTATTATATTTAACATGTTGTAGAACATGGACAAGTATCCTAGACTAGATCTAATAGCTGTATCATATTTAACATGTTGAAGAACATGGACCAGTATCCTAGACTAGATCTAATAGCTGTATGATATTTAACATGTTGTAGAACATGGACCAGTATCCTAGACTAGATCTAATAGCTGTATTATATTTAACATGGTGTAGAACATGGACCAGTATCCTAGACTAGATCTAATAGCTGTATGATATTTAACATGGTGTAGAACATGGACCAGTATCCTAGACTAGATCTAATAGCTGTATGATATTTAACATGTTGTAGAACATGGACCAGTATCCTAGACTAGATCTAATAGCTGTATTATATTTAACATGGTGTAGAACATGGACCAGTATCCTAGATCTAATAGCTGTATTATATTTAACATGGTGTAGAACATGGACCAGTATCCTAGATCTAATAGCTGTATTATATTTAACAAGGTGTAGAACATGGACCAGTATCCTAGATCTAATAGCTGTATAATATTTGACATGTTGAAGAACATGGATCAGTATCCTAGATCTAATAGCTGTATTATATTTAACATGGTGTAGATCATGGGACCAGTATCCTAGATCGAATAGCTGTATTATATTTAACATGTTGTAGAACATGGACCAGTATCCTAGATCTAATAGCTGTATTATATTTAACATGGTGTAGATCATGGGACCAGTATCCTAGATCTAATAGCTGTATTATATTTAACATGGTGTAGAACATGGACCAGTATCCTAGACTAGATCTAATAGCTGTATTATATTTAACATGGTGTAGAACATGGACCAGTATCCTAGATCTAATACCTGTATTATATTTAACATGTTGTAGAACATGGACCAGTATCCTAGATCTAATAGCTGTATTATATTTAACATGGTGTAGAACATGGACCAGTATCATAGACTAGATCTAATAGCTGTATTATATTTAGCATGGTGTAGAACATGGACCAGGATCCTAGATCTAATAGCTGTAATATATTTAACATGGTGTAGAACATGGACCAGTATCCTAGATCTAATGCCTGTATTATATTTAACATGTTGTAGAACATGGACCAGTATCCTAGATCTAATAGCTGTATTATATTTAACATGGTGTAGAACATGGACCAGTATCCTAGATCTAATAGCTGTATTATATTTAACATGGTGTAGAACATGGGACCAGTATCCTAGATCTAATAGCTGTATTATATTTAATATGGTGTAGAACATGGACCAGTATCCTAGACTAGATCTAATAGCTGTATTATATTTAACATGGTGTAGAACATGGACCAGTATCCTAGATCTAATAGCTGTATTATATTTAATATGGTGTAGAACATGGACCAGTATCCTAGACTAGATCTAATAGCTGTATTATATTTAACATGGTGTAGAACATGGACCAGTATCCTAGATCTAATAGCTGTATTATATTTAACATGTTGTAGAACATGGACCAGTATCCTAGATCTAATAGCTGTATTATATTTAACATGGTCTAGAACATGGACCAGTATCCTAGACTAGATCTAATAGCTGTATTATATTTAACATGGTGTAGAACATGGACCAGTATCCTAGATCTAATACCTGTATTATATTTGACATGTTGTTATTTTCTTAGAATTGAGTTTATTTGGGGTTTTCCTCCCATATAATCAAATAAATTATAACTACAACCCAATGTGACGTGTTTTATGTAGAAACCTCTAAAATTAGGGTCAGATTTGAACAATTTCAAAAACTGCAATTAATCTTTATTAACTACAGAAAATCACACGATTAATCTTGATGATGTTTTCAAATCTATTGACAGCCCTAGTTCTAATATACAACCTGGGGTGTATACTATAAAGCAGGATCAATGAGTTAGCCAGCTAACTAACTCCTGATTTTCAGGTTTATTAAGAAAGCTTCAATATGTGTTTATGGTTGTTGCCTCCATTAGGCCATGCCCATTTTAAGCTTGTCTTTCTAATATAGATATATATAATATAGATATTTAGACAAGTTAGCTAGCTACCTCATTGATCCTGATCGTAGTATACCACCCTGGAGAGGAGAAAGGGTCATACACATTGATCCTGATCGTAGTATACCACCCTGGAGAGGAGAAAGGATCATTATGATGCATACACATGATTTACGAGAGGAGACCAACATACACATTATAATACAGAAGGACAGCACCAAGATTATGACACCTGAGGTACAAAAGACCCTTGTTGCAAAATGTGACCACAAGCACATATTAACCACCAAGCTCTTCTGAGGATGGTTAAGAGATATTTGACAATGGGAATGTATGAAGTGAAACTGGGAAACTCTTTGGGTTGACAGTATTATGAACAGACGGACAGACAGATGGATGGACAGAAAGGACAGATAGGACATTAGTGTTGACAGCAGCACTGACCCGAAGCCCTGGCTGTTGAGTCGTGCCCTGTTGGAGGTCCAGGAGGAATACCAGCCGCTGTACTCTTCCTGGTTAGAACAGCTAATCTGGTCCGGTGTCACTGAGCCAGCCTCGAACCCCAGGGGCTTGTGATATAGACACTCTGTGGAGCACAGGCACACTGTTTTATAACTTATCTATAAAGTCATAAGGTGTTATAGCACAATGCAGAAGAGTCTATTTTCAACATAACATTTTTTACACTCATTTGTACTCTCACAGTTGCAGTGGTACAGCTCAGAGCACGGTATCTACATTGGTACAGATCAGAGCACGGTATCTACATTGGTACAGATCAGAGCACGGTATCTACATTGGTACAGATCAGAGCACGGTATCTACATTGGTACAGATCAGAGCACGGTATCTACATTGGTACAGCTCAGAGCACGGTATCTACATTGGTACAGATCAGAGCACGGTATCTACATTGTAATCTGGTTATGAAACGTTCAAATGTCAGGGCTCCTATGGTTGTGTAACACTCCATCAAACCCCTGATGCCATCCTGGCGTGACACAGAGAGACGATCTGGGAAGTTGATCAACGTCAAATGTTTACAGAGATTTACAGATGTTTACACAGATTCTGTGTAAATCTCCTGCTGGGTTTTGTCTCTCTGCCAGTAGAATACAACTCTCCCTCTGTTCCTATGTTGGATGTATTATGGCTCACATCATGCTCTAGGTGCATGTATATGTTAGCTGGACATCTATCTGATACATTTAGCTGATGTTGAATGCTCAATGGTAGTTCTACAGGACACATTGCTGTCACCTTCACCATGTAAGAGTCCTTCATACCACTGAGCTCAGTGCAATATGAGTGATTTTGTTTCTTTAAGGGGTAGATCAGATTTAATATTGCACATAGATTGTGGATTCTATCAATGTAATTGTCTGCTTCATTTCCAATCTCCCTTATATATTTCATATATACATACAGTACCAGTCAAAAGTTTGGAAACACCTACTCATGCAAGGGTTTTTCTTTATTTTTACTATTTTCTACATTGTAGAAAATTAGTGAAGACATCAACACTATGAAATAATGTAGTAACCAAAAAATCTAATCAAAATATATTTTATATTTGAGATTATTCAAAGTAGCCACCCTTTGCCTTGATGACAGCTTTGCACACTCTTGGCATTCTCTCAACCAGCTTCATGAGGTAGTCACCTGGAATGTATTTCAATTAACAGCTGAGCCTTGTTAAAAGTTAATTTGTGGAATTTCTTTCCTTCTTAATGCTTTTAAGCCAATCAGTTGTGTTGTGACAAAGTAGGGTTGGTATACAGAAGATAGCCCTATTTGGTAAAAGACCAAGTCCATATTATAGCAAGAACAGCTTGAATAAGCAAAGAGAAATGACAGTCTATCACTACTTTAAGACATGAAGGTATGTCAACCCGGACATCTCAAGAACTTTGAAAATTGCAAAAACCCTCAAGCGCAATGATGAAACAGGCTCTCATGAGGACCGCCATAGGAAAGGAAGACCCAGAGTTACCACTGCGGCAGAAGATAAGTTCATTAGAGTTAACTGCACCTCAGATTGCAGCCCAAATAAATGCTTCACAGAGTTCAAGTAACAGACACATCTCAACATCAACTTTTCAGAATTGACTGCGTGAATCAGGCCTTTGTGGTCAAATTGCTGCAAAGAAACCACTATTAAAGGACACCAATAATAAGAAGAGACTTGGGCCAGAAACACGAGCAATGGACATTAGACCGGTGTAAATCAGTCCAAATTTGCGATTTTTGGTTCCAACCGCCGTGTCTTTGTGAGACGCAGAGTAGGTGAACGGATGGTCTCTGCATGTGTGGTTCCCACTGTGAAGCATGGAGGAGGAGGTGTGATGGTGTGGGGGTGCTTTCCTGGTAACACAGCATTTATTTAGAATTCAAGGCACACTTAACCAGCATGGCTACCAGTTCCTTCATGTATTCACAGAAAGGCCAAAAAGATAATCAAGAACAACAATCACCCGAGCCACGGCCTGTTCACCCCGCCATCATCCAGAAGGTGAGGTCAGTACAGGTGCATCAAAGCTGGGACGAGAGACTGAAAAACAGATTCTACCTCAAGGCCATCTGGGTTACATCTGCTCCTGCCACTCCCTCTACTTCTCATCCTGTGTCTCCCTAACCTGCCGCCACTCCCCCAGTGCTCTCTCCCTCTCTGTGTGTGTGTGTGTGTGTATGTGATTGTGTGAGTGGAGACAGGTGTGCTGGAGGCAGAGCAGATCCCCCACCAGCTGCAACCTGTTCCACAATCAAATACTCAGCCCTGCCACTTCCACGCTGCCAGTTCGTAGCCTCTGCTCAGTCAGTCTGCGTTTCAAGCCGTTTGTTCCTGCATAGATCTTGTTATCCTGTTGTGCCTGTTTTTCCCTAGCCTCCGCTGCAGTTCTGTCCGCTCTGACTGTGGTTCCTGTCTCCAATCCCTCGTTACGTCTGTCCTGCTTCCCTGCCCTGGACCACTACTGCTTCCTTGGATTCCGCTCCGGACCTGCTTTCCTTGCCCCTTCTCCACTTGCCCCAGCCTCAGCCCCAGCTCCTGGTTCCCTTCTACCTGCCCGAGCTTCCCCTGGCCTTCAACCCATCTCCCCCCGCTTTTCAATAAATACCTTAGTTACCTTATCCCTGTCTCCCCGTCTGAGTCTTTTTTAAATTTTATTTCACCTTTATTTAACCAGGTAGGCTAGTTGAGAACAAGTTCTCATTTACAACTGCGACCTGGCCAAGATAAAGCAAAGCAGTTCAGCACATACAACAACACAGAGTTACACATGGAGTAAAACAAACACTCAGTCAATAATACAGTAGGAAAAAAAACCCAAATCTATATACAATGTGTGCAAATGAGGTAGGATAAGGAATATAAGACAATAAATAGGCCATGGTGGCAAAGTAACTACAGTATAGCAATTTAACACTGGAATGGTAAATGTGCAGTAGATGAATGTGCAAAGTAAAAATACTGGGGTGCAAAGGAGCAAGATAAATAAATGACTACGGTAAGGGATGAGGTAGTTGGTTGGGCTATGTACAGGTGCAGTGATCTGTGAGCTGCTCTGACAGCTGGTGCTAAAAACTAGTGAGGGAGATAAGTGTCTCCAGTTTCAATGATTTTTGTAGTTCGTTCCAGTCATTGGCAGCAGAGAATTGGAAGGAAAGGCGGCCAAAAGAGGAATTGGCTTTGGGGGTGACCAGTGAGATATACCTGCTGGAGCGAGTGCTACGGGTGGGTGCTGCTATGGTTACCAGCGAGCTGAGATAAGGCGGGGCTTTACCTAGCAGGGACTTGTAGATGACCTGGAGCCAGTGGGTCTGGCGACGAGTATGTAGTGAGGGCTAGCCGACTAGACCATACAGGTCGCAGTGGTGGGTAGTATATGGGGCTTTGGTAACAAAGCGGATGGCACTGTGATAGACTGCATCCAGTTTGCTGAGTAGAGTGTTGGAGGCTATTTTGTAGATGACATCGCCGAAGTCGAGGATCGGCAGGATAGTCAGTTTTACTGGTGCAAGTTTGGCAGCATGAGTGAAGGAGGCTTTGTTGCGAAATAGAAAGCCGATTCTAGATCTAATTTTGGATTGGAGATGTTTAATGTGAGTCTGGAAGGAGAGTTTACAGTCTAGCCAGACACCTAGGTATTTGTAGTTGTCCACGTATTCTAGGTCAGAGCCGTCCAGGGTAGTGATGCTAGTCGGGCGGGCGGATGCAGGCAGCGAACGGTTGAAAAGCATGCATTTGGTTTTACTAGCGTTTAAGAGCAGTTGGAGGCCACGGAAGGACTGCTGAATGGCATTGAAGCTCGTTTGCAGGTTAGTTAACACAGTGTCCAAAGATGGGCCAGAAGTATACAGAATGGTGTCGTCTGCATAGAGGTGGATCAGAGAATCACCAGCAGCAAGAGCGACATCATTGATGTATACGGTGAAGAGAGTCGGCCCAAGAATTGAACCCTGTGGCACCCCCATAGAGAGTGCCAGAGGCCGGGACAACAGGCCCTCCGATTTAACACACTGAACTCTGTCGGCAAAGTAGTTGGTGAACCAGGCGAGGCAATCATTAGAGAAACCAAGGCTGTTGAGTCTGCCGATAAGGATGTGGTGATTGACAGAGTCGAAAGCCTTGGCCAGGTCAATTAATACGGCTGCACAGTAGTGTCTCTTATCGATGGCGGTTATGATATCTTTTAGTACCTTGAGCGTGGCTGAGGTGCACCCGTGACCAGCTCGGAAACCGGATTGCACAGCGGAGAAGGTACGGTGGGATTCGAAGTGGTCAATGATCTGTTTATTAACTAGGCTTTCAAAGACTTTAGAGAGGCAGGGCAGGATTGATATAGGTCTATAGCAATTTGGGTCTAGGTGTCACCCCTTTGAAGAGAGGGATGACCGCAGCAGCTTTCCAATCTTTTGGGATCTCGGACGACACCAAAGAGAGGTTGAGCAGACTGGTAATAGGAGTTGCAACAATGGCAGCAGATAGTTTTAAAAAGAGAGGGTCCAGATTATCTAGTCCAGCTGATTTGTACGGGTCCAGATTTTGCAGCTCTTTCAGAACATCTGCTATCTGGATTTTGGTGAAGGAGAAGCTGGGACGGCTTGGACAAGTAGATGCAGGGGGGGCGGAGCTATTGGCCGGGGTTGGGGTAGCCAGGAGGAAAGCATGGCCAGCCGTAGAGAAATGCTTGTTGAAATTTTCGATCATCATGGATTTGTCGGTGGTGACCGTGTTACCTAGCCTCAGTGCAGTGGGCAGCTGGGAGGAGGTGCTATTGTTCTCCATGGACTTGACAGTGTCCCAAAACTTTTTGGAGTTAGAGCTACAGGATGCAAATTTCTGTTTGAAAAAGCTAGCCTTTGCTTTCCTGACTGATTGCGTGTATTGGTTCCTGACTTCCATGAACAGTTGCATATCGCGGGGACTATTCGATGCAATAGCAGTCCACCACAGGATGTTCTTGTGCTGGTCAAGGGCAGTCAGGTCTGGAGTGAACCAAGGGCTATATCTGTTCTTAGTCCTACATCTTTTGAAAGGGGCATGCTTATTTAAGATGGTGAGGAAGTTGCTTTTAAAGAACGACCAGGCATCCTCGACTGACGGAATGAGGTCAATATCCTGCCAGGATACCCGGGCCAGGTCGATTAGAAAGGCCTGCTCACAGAAGTGTTTTAGGGAGCGTTTGACAGTGATAAGGGGTGGTCGTTTGACCGCGGGCCCATAGCGGATGCAGGCAATGAGGCAGTGGTAGAGGTGTATTTGGAGGGCAAGTTGGTCAGGATAATGTCTATGAGGGTGCCCATGTTTACAGATTTAGGATTGTACCTGGTGGGTTCCTTGATTATTTGTGTGAGATTGAGGGCATCTAGCTTAGATTGTAGGACTGCCGGGGTGTTAAGCATATCCCAGTTTAGGTCACCTAACAGAACGAACTCTGAGGATAGATGGGGGGCAATCAGTTCACATATGGTGTCCAGGGCACAGCTGGGAGCTTAGGGGGGTCTATAACAGGCGGCAACAGTGAGAGACTTATTTCTGGAGAGATTAATTTTTAGAATTAGAAGTTCGAACTGTTTGGGCATAGATCTGGAAAGTATGACAGAACTTTGCAGGCTATCTCTGCAATAGATTGCAACTCCTCCCCTTTTGGCAGTTCTATCTTGGCGGGAAATGTTGTAGTTGGGTATGGAAATCTCAGAATTTTTGGTGGCCTTCCTAAGCCAGGATTCAGACACGGCCAGGACATCAGGGTTGGCGGAGTGTGCTAAAGCAGTGAGTAAAACAAACTTAGGAAGGAAGCTTCTGATGTTAACATGCATGAAACTTAGGCTTTTACGGTTACAGAAGTCAACAAAAGAGAGTGCCTGGGGCCTGGGAATAGGTGTGGTGCTGGGGGCTACAGGGCCTGGGTTTACCCCCACATCACCCGAGGAACAGAGGAGGAGCAGGATGAGGGTACAGCTAAAGGCTATCAGAACAGGACGTCTAGTGCGTTGGGAACAGAGAGTAAAAGGAGCAGATTTCTGGGCGTGGTAGAATAGATTCAGGGTATAATGTGCAGACAGGGGTATGGCGGGGTGAGAGTACAGTGGAGGTAAGCCCAGGCACCGAGTGATGATAAGAGTGGTTGCATCTCTGGAGGTGCTGGTAATACTGGGTGAGGTCACCGCATGTGTGGGAGGTGGGACAAAGGAGGAATCTGAGGCATGTATAGTGGGCCTAGGGGCGCCACTGTAAACTAAAACAATGATAACTACCCTAAACAACAGTAAACAGGGCATATTGACACTAAGAGACATAAAGCAAGGCATAAAGCAAACACAGGTGTTGTTTGGGAGAGCTAGCTAGGACAACAACGGGTAAGACCGCAACGGCTAGTCAGCTAAGACAACAACAACAGGTAAAACTGGCGATGAATGGGCAGAGGGTTGGTTAGCAACACACAGGGCCTGAGTACGCGGCTGGGGCTGACAGATAAATAAAATAAATAAATAAAAATAAACAGAATGGAGTACCGCGATTAATGAATAGTCCTGCAAATCAAATCAAATTTTATTTGTCACATACACATGGTTAGCAGATGTTAATGCGAGTGTAGCGAAATGCTTGTGCTTCTAGTTCCGACCATGCAGTAGTATCTAACAAGTAATCTAACAAATTCACAACAACTACCTTATACACACAAGAGTAAAGGAATGAATACGAGTATGTACATATAAATATATGGATGAGCGATGGCTGACCGGCATAGGCAAGATGCAGTAGATGGTATGGAGTACAGTATATACACATATATATGAGATGAGTAATGTAGGATATGTAAACATTATATAAATGGCATTGTTTAAAGTGGCTAGTGATACATTATTTCATCCAATTATAATTATTAAAGTGGCTAGAGATTTGGGTCGACGGCCGAACGGCATAGGCAAGATACAGTAGATGAGAGTAAAATGAGAGTAAAATGTATACATTTGATATGAGTATGTCGGATACGTAAACATTATACACAAAATTGTTTAAAGTGGCTAGTGATACATTGTTACATCCAATTCCTATGTTTAAAGTGGCTAGAGATTTAAGTCAGTATGTTGGCAGCAGCCACTCAATGTTAGTGATGGCTGTTTAACAGTCTGATGGCCTTGAGGTAGAAGCTGTTTTTCAGTCTCTCGGTCCCAGCTTTGATGCACCTGTACTGACCTCGCCTTCTGGATGATAGCGGGGTGAACAGGCAGTGGCTCGGGTGGTTGTTGTCCTTGATGATCTTTTTGGCCTTCCTGTGACATCGGGTGGTGTAGGTGTCCTGAAGAGCAGGTAGTTTACCCCCAGTGATGCGTTGTGCAGTCCTCACTACCCTCTGGAGAGCCTTACGGTTGTGGGCGGAGCAGTGGCCGTACCAGGCGGTGATACAGCCCGACAGGATGCTCTCGATTGTGCATCTGTAAAAGTTTGTGAGTGATTTTGGTGACAAGCCGAATTTCTTCAGCCTCCTGAGGTTGAAGAGGCGCTGTTGCGCCTTCTTCACCACGCTGTCTGTGTGGGTGGACCAATTCAATTTGTCCGTGATGTGTACGCCGAGGAACTTAAAACTTTCCACCTTCTCCACTACTGTCCCCTCGATGTGGATAGGGGGGTGCTCCCTCTCCTGTTTCCTGAAGTCCACGATCATCTCCTTTGTTTTGCTGACATTGAGTGAGAGGTTATTTTCCTGACACCACACTCCGAGGTCCCTCACCTCCTCTCTGTAGGCCATCTCGTCGTTGTTGGTAATCAAGCCTACCACTGTAGTGTCGTCAGCAAACTTGATGATTGAGTTGGATGCGTGCTTGGCCACGCAGTCATGGGTAAACAGGGAGTACAGGAGAGGGCTGAGAACGCACCCTTGTGGGGCCCCAGTGTTGAGGATCAGCGGGGTGGAGATGTTGTTTCCTACCCTCACCACCTGGGACCGGCCCGTCAGGAAGTCCAGGACCCAGTTGCACAGGGCTGGAGTCGTGACCCAGGGTCTCGAGCTTAATGACGAGCTTGGAGGGAACTATGGTGTTAAATGCTGAGCTGTAGTCGATGAACAGCATTCTTACATAAGTATTCCTCTTGTCCAGATGGGTTAGGGCAGTATGCAGTGTGATTGCGATTGCGTCGTCTGTGGACCTATTGGGACGGTAAGCAAATTGGAGTGGGTCCAGGGTGTCTGGCAGGATGGAGGTGATATGATCCTTGACTAATCTCTCAAAGCACTTCATGATGACGGAAGTGAGTGCTACGGGCGATAGTCATTTAGCTCAGTCACCTTAGCTTTCTTGGGAACAGGAACAATGGTGGCCCTCTTGAAGCATGTGGGAACAGCAGACTGGGATAGGGACTGATTGAATATGTCCGTAAACACACCAGCCAGCTGGTCTGCGCATGCTCTGTGGACACGGCCAGGGATGCCATCTGGGCCGGCAGCCTTGCGAGGGTTAACACATTTAAATGTTTTTCTCACATTGGCTGCGGTGAAGGTGAGCCCGCAGGTTTTGGTAGCGGGCCGTGTCGGTGGCACTGTATTGTCCTCAAAGCGAGCAAAGAAGTTGTTTAGTTTGTCTGGGAGCAGGATGTCATGGTCATAACGGGCTGGTTTTCTTTTTGTAGTCCGTGATTGACTGTAGACCCTGCCACATTCCTCTTGTGTCTGAGCTGTTGAATTGTGACTCTACTTTGTCTCTATATTGACGCTTGGCTTGTTTGATTGCCTTACGGAGGGAATAGCTACACTGTTTGTATTCAGTCATGTTTCCGGTAGCCTTACCCTGGTTAAAAGCAGTGGTTCGCTTTCAGTTTGGCTAATGCTGCCATCAATACACGGTTTCTGGTTGGGGAAGGTTTTAATATTTGCTATGGGTACAACATCACCAATGCACTTGCTAATAAACTCACTCAACGAATCAGCATATACATCAATGTTGTTGTCCGATGCTATCCAGAACATATCCCAGTCCACGTGCTCGAAGCAATCTTGCAGCGTGGAATCAGATTGGTCGGACCAGCGTTGAACAGACCTGAGAACGGGCATTTCCTGTTTTAGTTTCTGTTTGTAGGCTGGGAGCAACAAAATGGAGTCATGGTCAGACTTGCCGAAAGGAGGGCGGAGAATAGCCTTGTATGCATCACGGAAGTTGGAATAACAGTGATCCAGGATTTTACCAGCCCGGGTGGCACATTCGATATGCTGGTAAAATTTCGGGAGCCTTGTTCTTAAATTAGCCTTATTAAAATCCCCAGCCACAATAAATGCAGCCTCAGGATATGTGGTTTCCAGTTTACATAGAGTCCGATGAATTTCTTTCAGTGCCGTCGATGTGTCAGCTTGAGGGGGGATGTACACGGCTGTGATTATAATCGAAGAGAATTCTCTTGGTAGATAATGCGGTCTGCATTTGATTGTAAGGAATTCTATGTCAGGTGAACAAAAGGACTTGAGTTCCTGTATGTTGTTATGATCACACCACGTCTCGTTAATCATAAGACACACACCCCCACCCTTCTTCTTACCAGATAGATGTTTGTTTCTGTCGGCGCGATGCGTGGAGAAACCAGGTGGCTGTACCGACTCCGATAACGTGTCCTGAGTGAGCCATGTTTCCGTGAAGCAAAGAACGTTGCAGTCTCCGATGTCTCTCTGAAAGGCAACCCTTGATCTGATTTCATCTACTTTGTTGTCAAGAGACTGAACATTGGCGATTAAAATACTCGGGAGAGGTGCACGATGCGCCCGTCGACGTAGCTTGACCAAAAGACCGGCGCGTTTCCCTCTTCTCCGGCGCCCCGTGTTACAGTCATACTGTTAAATAGTCATCACTAGCCGGGTACCATCCGGTTACTCAACCCTGCAACTTAGAGGCTGCTGCCCTATATACATAAACATGGAATCACTGGTCACTTTAATAATTGTGGAAGGACCACCAGAGGGCAGGCCGGGCTCACTGATAGTAGCCCAACCATGCATGTGAGTCAAGGAGACCAGAGACAATTAAGCACAGATGACGGTACTAATGACCTATTCTCTTTCTCCTACAAGAGGGAGGAGGGAACCGGGAGAAAGGAGAGGACAAAGAAAGGAAAGAGTGTTCGCTCCTCCAAAGCGGAAGACATATGTTTGGGGAAGGCGAAGAAGAGAAGAAATTAAACTACTTCTGGGGAACGGTCACCAGGAGAGAGGAGCTATCCACAAACGAACCATTAAGACGGTGACAAATCTGTGATTTATGTTATAGTTTAAAGAAAATTGTCTTCTGTTCTGCATTGGTCTGAAGAAGATTTGTGTTTTCCTTGGGAGATTATCATTTATTGTGTTGGAGTGTTTGAGTTGAAAGAAATCCCTCAATAGAGAACTTTGTTCAATTAAGCAAACCTACTCCTGACTCGTTTATTCCACCTGTCCGCTTTAGAGTGACACCAAATTACTTGGTCTGCTCACATAATGTTTACATACTGCTTTACTCATATGTGTGTGTATATACTGTATTCTATTCTACTGTATTTTAGTCAATGCCACTCCGACATTGCTCATCCTAATATTTATATATTTCCATTCTTTTAGATTTGTGTGTATTGTTAGATACTACTGCACTGTTGGAGAAAGGAACACAAGCATTTAGTTGGATCTTACTGGGATGTTGGAGCTAGGAATATAAGCATTTAGTTGGATCTTACTGGGATGTTGGAGCTAGGAATATAAGCATTTAGTTGGATCTTACTGGGGATGTTGGAGCTAGGAATATAAGCATTTAGTTGGATCTTACTGGGGATGTTGGAGCTAGGAATACAAGCATTTAGTTGGATATTACTGGGATGTTGGAGCTAGGAATATAAGCATTTATTTAGATACTCTGCACTGTTGGAGCTAGAAACACAAGCATTTAGTTAGATACTACTGCACTGTTGGAGCTAGAAACACAAGCATTTAATTACACATATTTAGCAGATGTTATTGAGTGTGTATGTGACCAATACATTTTATTTGACAACTCTACCATCCCTCCCTTAATTGGAGTAAACTAATGGACAATAATAATTAACTTCTACTTCCAGCTTATGCATACTATGTACATTTTACGGACACAGTATATTTTACATTAGTTATCTTGTTTCTTTATTATTTCTAGTGAGTGAATTGCTGGCTACACCTAAAGGACTCCAACAGGGACAGTGTTATTCCCAGTGATGACAGGAGCAGTCAGATCAGGTAGTCCATTCTGCACACGGCTCCATAGCTTACACACCACATGAAGGACCTGCCCCACCACCGACTTCATGCTGAGAGGGAGGCTGCTGGGGGCTCAACATCCAGGACAGGCTCTGACCCATGCTGGGAGGTTGAGAAGGAGGCTGCTTGGTGCTCTGACCCCATGCTGGGAGGTTGAGAAGGAGGCTGCTGGGGGCTCAACATCCAGGACAGGCTCTGACCCATGATGGGAGGTTGAGAAGGAGGCTGCTGGGGGCTCAACATCCAGGACAGGCTCTGACCCATGCTGGGAGGTTGAGAAGGAGGCTGCTGGGGGCTCAACATCCAGGACAGGCTCTGACCCATGCTGGGAGGTTGAGAAGGAGGCTGCTGGGGGCTCAACATCCAGGACAGGCTCTGACCCATGCTGGGAGGTTGAGAGGGAGGCTGCTGGGGGCTCAACATCCAGGACAGGCTCTGACCCATGCTGGGAGGTTGAGAGAGAGGCTGCTGGGAGCAGATGGTCAGTTGTCCCCTAAAGTGGTGCTTCACCCCCTCGCGCCTGACCAGCCCTTTCTATAAAGGCAGCTTCTAATCCACCATGCTGGATCAACTATGGTTGCCAGGTCCAAAGTCCACTGGCTGCCCTCCATCACGTGTGCTCCTGGGCCCAGTATCAGGGAGCAGTAGGGCTTTTGAGTGTCAGGCTTATTTAGGGACGTAATCCGTTCATCACATTGCCACGACAGTAATGAGATAGCATATGTTGGACACCATTAGATTATCTCCTCCTTTTATCCTATCTCTCTTTCTTTCTTCTCTTCCTAACTGACTCTCCTATGGAGCGATTTCAGTGCCAACAGATTGTATTTGAATTTGAATTTAATATTTTTGAATTTGTAATGCACAAATTGAATCATTGAATTCATCAATTTAACTTTTTTTCATGATTTGAAAGTGAGATTATAATAAATATTGCATTACGTTTGAAATGTAATCTATTTAAATGTTTTTGTCGTTTAGCAAATTCAGTTAACCCTAATTGCTCCTGTAAATCGCTCTGGATAAGTGCCTTGCTTAAAGGCACATTGACTTGTGCAATTGAAGAAGGCCTTTTTTATTAGCATGATGGGTTGAACTGCTTCAGGAGGTCACTCCATATGAGTTAAATCCGGGGGAAGCGGTACTCGCTAAGCAGGCAGTGTTACAACCTTTACAATGGTGCCACTGGGTTGGGGTTAAGGTTAGACATAACCCAGCAGTACTAACCCCAACCCAGCAGTACTAACCCCAACCCAGCAGTACTAACCCCAACCCAGCAGTACTAACCCAGCAGTACTAACCCTAACCCAGCAGTACTAACCCAGCAGTACTAACCCCAACCCAGCAGTACTAACCCAGCAGTACTAACCCCAACAGTACTAACCCCAACCCAGCAGTACTAACCCCAACCCAGCAGTACTAACCCAGCAGTACTAACCCCAACCCAGCAGTACTAACCCCAACCCAGCAGTACTAACCCAGCAGTACTAACCCAGCAGTACTAACCCCAACCCAGCAGTACTAACCCAGCAGTACTAACCCAGCAGTACTAACCCCAACCCAGCAGTACTAACCCCAACCCAACAGTACTAACCCCAACCCAGCAGTACTAACCCAGCAGTACTAACCCTAACCCAACAGTACCAACTGAACTAGGTGACCACAGGTACAGTGGGTGACCATAGCAAGGTGACCACAGGTACAGTAGGAGAATCTAGTTAGGTGACCACAGGTATAGGAGGAGACTACAGTTAGGGTACAGGAGGAGACTACAGTTAGGGTACAGGAGGAGACTACAGTTCGGTGACCACAGGTACAGTAGGTGACTCTAGCTAGGTGACCACAGGTATAGGAGGAGACTACAGTTCAGTGACCACAGGTACAGTAGGAGACTCTAGCTAGGTGACCACAGGTACAGTAGGTGACTCTAGCTAGGTGACCACAGGTACAGTAGGTGAAAATAGCTAGGCGACCACAGGTACAGTAGGAGAATCTAGCTAGGTGACCACGGGTATAGGAGGAGACTACAGTTCGGTGACCACAGGTACAGTAGGAGACCATAGCTAGGTGACCACAGGTATAGTAGGAGACTACAGTTAGGTGACCACAGGTACAGGAGGAGAATCTAGCTAGGTGACCACAGGTATAGGAGGAGTCTACAGTTAGGTGACCACAGGTACAGGAGGAGACTACAGTTAGGTGACCACGGGTACGGTAGGAGACTCTAGCTAGGTGACCACGGGTACGGTAGGTGACTCTAGCTAGGTGACCACGGGTACGCTAGGTGACCACGGGTACGGTAGGTGACTCTAGCTAGGTGACCACGGGTACGCTAGGTGACTACAGGTAGGTGACCACGGGTACGCTAGGTGACTACAGGTAGGTGACCACGGGTACGCTAGGTGACTACAGGTAGGTGACCACGGGTACGCTAGGTGACTACAGGTAGGTGACCACGGGTACAGTAGGAGACCATAGCTAGGTGACCACGGGTACAGTAGGAGATCCTAGCTAGGTGACCCCGGGTACAGTGGGAGATCCTAGCTAGGTGACTCTAGCTAGGTGACCACAGGTACAGTAGGAGACTCTAGTTAGGTGACCACGGGTACAGTAGGAGACTCTATCTAGGTGACCACGGGTACAGTAGGAGACTCTATCTAGGTGACCACGGGTACAGTAGGAGACTCTAGCTAGGTGACCATGGGTACAGTAGGAGACTCTAGCTAGGTGACCATGGGTACAGTAGGAGACCATAGCTAGGTGACCATGGGTACAGTAGGAGACCATAGCTAGGTGACCACGGGTACAGTAGGAGATCCTAGCTAGGTGACCACGGGTACAGTGGGAGATCCTAGCTAGGTGACTCTAGCTAGGTGACCACAGGTACAGTAGGAGACTCTAGTTAGGTGACCACGGGTACAGTAGGAGACTCTATCTAGGTGACCACGGGTACAGTAGGAGACTCTAGCTAGGTGACTACGGGTACGGTAGGTGACTACGGGTACGGTAGGAGACTTTAGCTAGGTGACCACGTTCATTACCGCAAGGTCAGGTGACCTGGGCGGAATCCTTTCCTCACCTGGCATGCAGTCTAGTGGGCGGCTCTGAGGAGGCAGTGTGGCCAGGACAGGTGATGTCATAGTGGGGGTACCTGTTGCAGAATCCCCCCCTTCACAGTCACATGTGCAGGCTTTCCCTGTCCCAGTCCATGTCTCTAGGACCTCTTCCTCCTGCTGCTGCTCCTCCTCTTCCTGCACCTCCTCTTCTGGTTGTATCTCCTCCTCCAGCTCCTCCTGGACCTGCTCTTCCTCCTGGAATACAGGTCCAGAAATGGTTACAATCCTATAGTTCTAACCAGCCCAATCCCATCTCAAATTAATAGAGTAAATTAGTTCTAACCAACCCAATCCCATCTCACCGTACTAGAGACACTATAGTTCAAACAAGCCCAATCCCAACTCAATATATTAGAGTAACTAGAGTTCTAACCATCCAATTCCCATCTCAATGTACTAGAGTAACTCGAGTTCTAATCATCCCAATACAATGTAAATGTATTAGTGTAACGAGAGTTCTAACCTGCTCAATCCCATCTCAAATTAATAGAGTAAATTAGTTCTAACAAGCCCAATCCCATCTCACCGTACTAGAGACACTATAGTTCTAACCAGCCCAATCCCATCTCTCCGTACGAGACACTATAGTTCTAACCAGCCCAATCCCATCTCACCGTACTAGACACTATAGTTCTAACAAGCCCAATCCCAGCTCACCGTACTAGAGACACTATAGTTCTAACCAACCCAATCCCATCTCACCGTACTAGAGACACTATAGTTCAAACAAGCCCAATCCCAACTCAATATATTAGAGTAACTAGAGTTCTAACCATCCAATTCCCATCTCAATGTACTAGAGTAACTCGAGTTCTAATCATCCCAATACAATGTAAATGCATTAGTGTAACGAGAGTTCTAACCTGCTCAATCCCATCTCAGAGTACTAGAGTAACTATCATTTTAACCAGCCCAATCCATCTCACTGTAATAAAGTAACTAGAGATCTAACCAGCCCAATCCCATCTCAATGGACAAGAGTAACTAGATTCTAACCATCCCAATCCCATTTTAATGATCTAGAGTAACTTCCGTTCTAACCAGCCCAATCCAATCTCAATGTATTAAAGTAAATAGATATCTAACCAGCCCAATCCCATCTCAATGTACTAGAGTAACTCGAATTCTAACCAGCCCAATCAAATCTCACTGTAATAAAGTAACTAGAGTTAAAACCATCCAATTCCCATCTCAATGTACTAGAGTAACTAGAATCTAACAAGCCCAATCCCATCTCAATGCATTAGAGTAAATAGATTTTTTTTTAACAATAACATCTCAATGTACTAGAGAAACTCAAGTTCTAACCAGCCCAATCTCACTGTACTAGAGTAACTAGTTCTAACAATTCCATCTCAAAGTACTAGAGTAACTATATCATTTTAACCAGCCCAATCCTTCTCACTGTAATAAAGTAACTAGAGATCAAAAAAGCCCAATCCCATCTCAGTGGACAAGAGTTCTAACCAGCCCATTACCATCTCAATGTACTAGAGTAACTAGATTCTAACCATCCCAATCCAATCTCAATGTTCTAGAGTTCTAACCAGCCCAATCCAATCTCAATGTTCTAGAGTTCTAACCAGCCCAATCCAATCTCACTGTACTAGAGTAAGTAGTTCTAACAATCCCAATCAAATCTCAGTGTACTAGAGTAACTAGTTCTAACCAGCCCAATCCCATCTCAATGTTCTAGAGTAACTAGATTCTAACCAGCCCAATCCCATCTCAATGATCTAGAGTAATTAGATTCTAACCAGCCCAATCCCATCTCAATGTTCTATAGCAACTAGAATTTCATCCAGCCCAATCTCATCTCGATAACCAGCCCAATCTCATTTCAATGTACTAGAGTAACTCGAGTTCTAACCAGCCCAATCCAATCTCACTGTACTAAAGTAACTAGAGATCTAAAAAGCCCATCTCAATGTACTAGAGTTCTAACCATTAACATGTCAATGCACTCGAGTTCTAACCAGCCCAATCCAATCTCACTGTAATAAAGTACCTAGAGTTCTAACCATCCTATTCCCATCTCAATGTACTAGAGTCCTAACAGCCCATCCCATCTCAGTGTACTAGAGTAACTAGCGTTTTAACCAGCCCAATCCAATTTCACTGTACTAAAGTAACTAGAGATCTAACAAGCCAATCCCATCTCAATGTACTAGAGTAACTAGATTATAAAAAAAACAATTCCATTTCAATGTACTAGAGTAACTCTAGTTCTAACCAGCCCAATCCATCTCACTGTACTAAAGTAACTAGAAATCGAACAAGCCTAATCCCATCTCATTGGACTAGAGTAACTCGACTTCTAACCAGCCCAATCCAATCTCAATGTATTAAAATAACTTGTTTTAACCAACCTAATTCCCATCTCACTGTACTAAAGTAACTAGAAATCGAACAAGCATAATCCCATCTCAATGTACTAGAATAACTAGATTCCTTCTAGCCCAATCCCATCTCAATGCATTAGAGTAACTATATTCTAAAAAGCCCAATCCCATATCAAATGTACTAGAGTAACTAGATTCTAACCAGCCCAATACCATCTCAATGTTTTATGGTAACTAGAGTTATGACCAGCCTAGTCCCATCTCAATGTACTAGAGTAACAAGAGTTCTATCCAGAGAGAATGCGAGGCACCTACCTCCTGAGATTGAACACCGCTTAGGACTGCAGCACCGGCAGGCAGCAGAGAGAGAAAAGAAAGAAAGACAGACAGGAGGGAAATACAGTAAGAAAAATACATACATTTAAAGACAAAAATAAACTACATTGGTTTTGAGAGCACTCTGAAAAACGAGAATAAAACCACAGCATTTGGGATGCGTGCAGCAAACTAATCTAACAAATATCCCCAACATCCTGTCTGAAATCCCCGACATCCTGTCTGAAATCCCCGACATCCTGTCTGAAATCCCCGACATCTTGTCTGACATCCCCGACATCCTGTCTTACATCCTGTCTGACATCCCCGACATCCTGTCTGACATCCCCAACATCCTGTCTGACATCCTGTCTGACATCCCCGACATCTTGTCTGACATCCTGTCTGACATCCCCGACATCCTGTCTGACATCCCCGACATCTTGTCTGACATCTTGTCTGACATCCCCGACATCTTGTCTGACATCCCCGACATCTTGTCTGACATCCCCGACATCTTGTCTGACATCTTGTCTGACATCCCCGACATCTTGTCTGACATCTTGTCTGACATCCCCGACATCTTGTCTGACATCCTGTCTGACATCCTGTCTGATATCCCAAATATAGGCTATGTAAGCCAGAATCCGGCAGCAAAACTGATACTCCATTTTTAATAGGAGTTATTTTACACAATACAAAAAATGTCAGGTAAATTACAGGCATTCTTGACTGACTGAGCCTATTTAACATTATTCCACCGATGACCTTACCATGAGCTGAGTTTAAAGATCCAGTCAACTACTACAGACTCTTGACTCATTAGGTACTCAGAGCTGCATTTCAGAGATTTGATCTAGTATGAATCCCTTTAAGACATTTAACTGCTAAACTACTGTCCAGTTCTTCCATAACCCAGTCTGACATTCCCCACTCTAAACCAGTTTAACCCACTCTGACATTACCCAGTCTGACCCAGTTTAACCCAGTCTGACATTACCTGGTCTAACCCAGTCCAAGACATCGCCCAGTCCAAGACATTACCCAGTCTAACCCAGTCTAAGACATTACAAAGGTAATTCTAGTCAAAGACATCGCCAAGTCTATCCCAGTCTAAGACAGAACCCATTCTAAGACAGCACCTAGTCTAACAACCGGACAGCAGGAAGACAAGCAGAGACCAACAGAGTTTAGCGATGTCTGTTCCAGATCATCTCAGGGCAGGCGGCAGGTAGCCTAGTGGTTAGAGCGTGTGGTTAGAGCGTTGGACTTGTAACCGGAGGGTTGCAAGTTCGAATCCCCAAGCTGACAAGGAAAACAATCTGTCGTTCTGCCCCTGAACAAGGCAGTTAACCCACTGTTCCCTGGCGCCCGAAGACGTGGATGTCGATTAAGGCAGCCCCCCGCACCTCTCTGATTCAGAGGGGTTGGGTTAAATGCGGAAGACACATTTCGGTTGAAGGCATTTGGTTGTACAACTGACTAATAATGGTGACTTTGGCTGTCAGGTCATGGATAGTTAACCGCTGATTCAGTAAACTGGGTCATGGTTAGTAAACTGGGCATGGGTCATGGTTAGTAAACCGCTGGTTCAGTAAACTGGGCATGGGTCATGGTTAGTAAACCGCTGGTTCAGTAAAATGGACATGGGTCATGGTTAGTAACTGCTTCTTCAGTAAACTGGGTCATGGTTAGTAAATCGCTGGTTCAGTAAACTGGGTCATGGGTCATGGTTAGTAAACCGCTGGTTCAGTAAAATGGTCATGGGTCATGGTTAGTAAGCTGCTGGTTCAGTAAACTGGGTCATGGTTAGTAAGCTGCTGGTTCAGTAAAATGGGTCATGGTTAGTAAATCGCTGGTTCAGTAAACTGGGCATGGGTCATGGTTAGTAAACCGCTTATTCAGTAAACTGGGTCATGGTTAGTAAATCGCTGGTTCAGTAAACTGGGCATGGGTCATGGTTAGTAAACCGCTGGTTCATTAAACTGGGCATGGGTCATGTTTAGTAAGCTGCTGGTTCAGTAAACTGGGTCATGGTTAGTAAACCGCTGATTCAGTGAACTGGGTCATGGTTAGTAAACCGCTGGTTCAGTGAACTGGGTCATGGTTAGTGAACTGCTGGTTCAGTAAACTCGGTCATGGTTGGTATTCTGCTGGTTCAGTAAACTGGGTCATGGTTAGTAAACCGCTGGTTCAGTGAACTGAGCATGGGTCATGGTTAGTAAACCGCTGGCTCAGTAAACTGAGGATGGGTCATGGTTAGTAAACCGCTGGTTCAGTAAACTCGGTCATGGTTGGTATTCTGCTGGTTCAGTAAACTGGGTCATGGTTAGTAAACCGCTGGTTCAGTGAACTGAGCATGGGTCATGGTTAGTAAACCGCTGGCTCAGTAAACTGAGGATGGGTCATGGTTAGTAAACCGCTGGTTCAGTAAACTGGACATGGGTCATGGTTAGTAAACCGCTGGTTCAGTGAACTGGGTCATGGTTAGTAAACCGCTGGTTCAGTAAACTGGGTCATGGTTAGTAAACCGCTGGTTCAGTGAACTGGGTCATGGTTAGTAAACCGCTGGCTCAGTAAACTGGGCATAGGTCATGGTTAGTAAACTGCTGGTTCAGTAAACTGGGTCATGGTTAGTAAACCGCTGATTCAGTGAACTGGGTCATGGTTAGTAAACCGCTGGTTCAGTAAACTGGGTCATGGTTAGTGAACTGCTGGTTCAGTAAACTCGGTCATGGTTGGTATTCTGCTGGTTCAGTAAACTGGGTCATGGTTAGTAAACCGCTGGTTCAGTGAACTGAGCATGGGTCATGGTTAGTAAACCGCTGGCTCAGTAAACTGAGGATGGGTCATGGTTAGTAAACCGCTGGTTCAGTAAACTCGGTCATGGTTGGTATTCTGCTGGTTCAGTAAACTGGGTCATGGTTAGTAAACCGCTGGTTCAGTGAACTGAGCATGGGTCATGGTTAGTAAACCGCTGGCTCAGTAAACTGAGGATGGGTCATGGTTAGTAAACCGCTGGTTCAGTAAACTGGACATGGGTCATGGTTAGTAAACCGCTGGTTCAGTGAACTGGGTCATGGTTAGTAAACCGCTGGTTCAGTAAACTGGGTCATGGTTAGTAAACCGCTGGTTCAGTGAACTGGGTCATGGTTAGTAAACCGCTGGCTCAGTAAACTGGGCATAGGTCATGGTTAGTAAACTGCTGGTTCAGTAAACTCGGTCATGGATCGTAAACCGCTGGTTCAGTAAACTGGCCATGGGTCATGGTTAGTAAACCGCTGGTTCAGTGAACCGGGTCATGGTTAGTAAACCGCTGGATCAGTAAAAATGGCATGGGTCATGGTTAGTTAACCGCTGGTTCAGTAAACTGGGCATGGGTCATGGTTAGTTAACCGCTGGTTCAGTGAACTGGGTCATGGTTAGTAAACCGCTGGTTCAGTAAACTGGGCATGGGTCATGGTTAGTAAACCGCTGATTCAGTAAACTGGGCATGGGTCATGGTTAGTAAACCGCTGGTTCAGTGAACTGGGTCATGGTTAGTAAACCGCTGGTTCAGTGAACTGGGTCATGGTTAGTAAACCGCTGTTTCAGTAAACTGGGCATAGGTCATGGTTAGTAAACCGCTGGTTCAGTAAAGTCGGTCATGGTTGGTATTCTGCTGGTTCAGTAAACTGGGTCATGGTTAATAAACCTCTGGTTCAGTATACTGGGTCATGGTTAGTAAACCGCTGGTTCAGTAAACTGGGTCACGGTTAGTAAACCGCTGGTTCAGTAAACTGGGTCATGGTTAGTAAACCGCTGGTTCAGTAAACTGGGTCATGGTTAGTAAACCGCTGGTTCATTAAACTGGGTCATGGTTAGTAAACCGCTGTTCAGTAAACTGGGCATGGGTCATGGTTAGTAAACCGCTGGTTCAGTGAACTGGGTCATGGTTACTGAACCGCTGGTTCAGTAAACTGGGTCATGGTTAGTAAACCGCTGGTTCAGTAAACTGGGTCATGGTTAGTGAACCGCTGGTTCAGTAAACTGGGCATAGGTCATGGTTAGTAAACCGCTGGTTCAGTAAACTCTGTCATGGTTGGTATTCTGCTGGTTCAGTAAACTGGGTCATGGTTAATTTAATAAACCTCTGGTTCAGTATACTGGGTCATGGTTAGTAAACCGCTGATTCAGTGAACTGGGTCATGGTTAGTGAACCGCTGGTTCAGTAAACTGGGCATAGGTCATGGTTAGTAAACCGCTGGTTCAGTAAACTCGGTCATGGTTGGTATTCTGCTGGTTCAGTAAACTGGGTCATGGTTAATAAACCTCTGGTTCAGTATACTGGGTCATGGTTAATAAACCTCTGGTTCAGTATACTGGGTCATGGTTAATAAACCTCTGGTTCAGTAAACTGTGTCATGGTTAGTAAACCGCTGGTTCAGTAAACTGGGTCATGGTTAGTAAACCGCTGGTTCAGTAAACTGGGTCATGGTTAGTAAACCGCTGGTTCAGTAAAAAGGGCATGGGTCATGGTTAGTAAACCGCTGGTTCAGTGACCTGGGTCATGGTTAGTAAACCGCTAGTTCAGTGAACTGGGTCACGGTTAGTAAACCGCTGGTTCAGTAAAAAGGGCATGGGTCATGGTTAGTAAACCGCTGGTTCAGTGAACTGGGTCATGGTTAGTAAACCGCTGGTTCAGTGAACTGGGTCATGGTTAGTAAACCGCTGGTTCAGTGAACTGGGTCATGGTTAGTAATCCGCTGGTGCAGTGAACTGGGTCATGGTTAGTAAATCGCTTGTTCAGTGAACTGAGCATGGGTCATGGTTAGTAAACCGCTGGCTCAGTAAACTGAGCATGGGTCATGGTTAGTAAACCGCTCGCTCAGTAAACTGGTCATGGCTCATGGATAGTAAACCGCTGGTTCACTGAACTGGGCCATGGATCGTAAACCGCTGGTTCAGTAAACTGGCCATGGGTCATGGTTAGTAAACCGCTGGTTCAGTGAACCGGGTCATGGTTAGTAAACCGCTGGATCAGTAAAATGGCATGGGTCATGGTTAGTTAACCGCTGGTTCAGTAAACTGGGCATGGGTCATGGTTAGTTAACCGCTGGTTCAGTGAACTGGGTCATGGTTAGTAAACCGCTGGTTCAGTAAACTGGGCATGGGTCATGGTTAGTAAACCGCTGATTCAGTAAACTGGGCATGGGTCATGGTTAGTAAACCGCTGGTTCAGTGAACTGGGTCATGGTTAGTAAACCGCTGGTTCAGTGAACTGGGTCATGGTTAGTAAACCGCTGGTTCAGTAAACTGGGCATAGGTCATGGTTAGTAAACCGCTGGTTCAGTAAAGTCGGTCATGGTTGGTATTCTGCTGGTTCAGTAAACTGGGTCATGGTTAATAAACCTCTGGTTCAGTATACTGGGTCATGGTTAGTAAACCGCTGGTTCAGTAAACTGGGTCATGGTTAGTAAACCGCTGGTTCAGTAAACTGGGTCATGGTTAGTAAACCGCTGGTTCAGTAAACTGGGTCATGGTTAGTAAACCGCTGGTTCAGTAAACTGGGTCATGGTTAGTAAACCGCTGTTCAGTAAACTGGGCATGGGTCATGGTTAGTAAACCGCTGGTTCAGTGAACTGGGTCATGGTTACTGAACCGCTGGTTCAGTAAACTGGGTCATGGTTAGTAAACCGCTGGTTCAGTAAACTGGGTCATGGTTAGTGAACCGCTGGTTCAGTAAACTGGGCATAGGTCATGGTTAGTAAACAGCTGGTTCAGTAAACTCTGTCATGGTTGGTATTCTGCTGGTTCAGTAAACTGGGTCATGGTTAATTTAATAAACCTCTGGTTCAGTATACTGGGTCATGGTTAGTAAACCGCTGATTCAGTGAACTGGGTCATGGTTAGTGAACCGCTGGTTCAGTAAACTGGGCATAGGTCATGGTTAGTAAACCGCTGGTTCAGTAAACTCGGTCATGGTTGGTATTCTGCTGGTTCAGTAAACTGGGTCATGGTTAATAAACCTCTGGTTCAGTATACTGGGTCATGGTTAATAAACCTCTGGTTCAGTAAAAAGGGCATGGGTCATGGTTAGTAAACCGCTGGTTCAGTGACCTGGGTCATGGTTAGTAAACCGCTAGTTCAGTGAACTGGGTCACGGTTAGTAAACCGCTGGTTCAGTAAAAGGGCAAGGGTCATGGTTAGTAAACCGCTGGTTCAGTGAACTGGGTCATGGTTAGTAATCCGCTGGTGCAGTGAACTGGGTCATGGTTAGTAAATCGCTTGTTCAGTGAACTGAGCATGGGTCATGGTTAGTAAACCGCTGGCTCAGTAAACTGAGCATGGGTCATGGTTAGTAAACCGCTCGCTCAGTAAACTGGTCATGGCTCATGGATAGTAAACCGCTGGTTCACTGAACTGGGCCATGGATCGTAAACCGCTGGTTCAGTAAACTGGCCATGGGTCATGGTTAGTAAACCGCTGGTTCAGTGAACCGGGTCATGGTTAGTAAACCGCTGGATCAGTAAAAATGGCATGGGTCATGGTTAGTTAACCGCTGGTTCAGTAAACTGGGCATGAGTCATGGTTAGTTAACCGCTGGTTCAGTGAACTGGGTCATGGTTAGTAAACCGCTGGTTCAGTAAACTGGGCATGGGTCATGGTTAGTAAACCGCTGATTCAGTAAACTGGGCATGGGTCATGGTTAGTAAACCGCTGGTTCAGTGAACTGGGTCATGGTTAGTAAACCGCTGGTTCAGTGAACTGGGTCATGGTTAGTAAACCGCTGGTTCAGTGAACTGGGCATAGGTCATGGTTAGTAAACCGCTGGTTCAGTAAACTCTGTCATGGTTGGTATTCTGCTGGTTCAGTAAACTGGGTCATGGTTAATAAACCTCTGGTTCAGTATACTGGGTCATGGTTAGTAAACCGCTGGTTCAGTAAACTGGGTCACGGTTAGTAAACCGCTGGTTCAGTAAACTGGGTCATGGTTAGTAAACCGCTGGTTCAGTAAACTGGGTCATGGTTAGTAAACCGCTGGTTCATTAAACTGGGTCATGGTTAGTAAACCGCTGTTCAGTAAACTGGGCATGGGTCATGGTTAGTAAACCGCTGGTTCAGTGAACTGGGTCATGGTTAGTGAACCGCTGGTTCAGTAAACTGGGTCATGGTTAGTAAACCGCTGGTTCAGTAAACTGGGTCATGGTTAGTGAACCGCTGGTTCAGTAAACTGGGCATAGGTCATGGTTAGTAAACCGCTGGTTCAGTAAACTCTGTCATGGTTGGTATTCTGCTGGTTCAGTAAACTGGGTCATGGTTAATTTAATAAACCTCTGGTTCAGTATACTGGGTCATGGTTAGTAAACCGCTGATTCAGTGAACTGGGTCATGGTTAGTGAACCGCTGGTTCAGTAAACTGGGCATAGGTCATGGTTAGTAAACCGCTGGTTCAGTAAACTCGGTCATGGTTGGTATTCTGCTGGTTCAGTAAACTGGGTCATGGTTAATAAACCTCTGGTTCAGTATACTGGGTCATGGTTAATAAACCTCTGGTTCAGTATACTGGGTCATGGTTAATAAACCTCTGGTTCAGTAAACTGGGTCATGGTTAGTAAACCGCTGGTTCAGTAAACTGGGTCATGGTTAGTAAACCGCTGGTTCAGTAAACTGGGTCATGGTTAGTAAACCGCTGGTTCAGTAAAAAGGGCATGGGTCATGGTTAGTAAACCGCTGGTTCAGTGACCTGGGTCATGGTTAGTAAACCGCTAGTTCAGTGAACTGGGTCCGCGGTTAGTAAACCGCTGGTTCAGTAAAAAGGGCATGGGTCATGGTTAGTAAACCGCTGGTTCAGTGAACTGGATCATGGTTAGTAAACCGCTGGTTCAGTGAACTGGGTCATGGTTAGTAAACCGCTGGTTCAGTGAACTGGGTCATGGTTAGTAATCCGCTGGTGCAGTGAACTGGGTCATGGTTAGTAAATCGCTTGTTCAGTGAACTGAGCATGGGTCATGGTTAGTAAACCGCTGGCTCAGTAAACTGAGCATGGGTCATGGTTAGTAAACCGCCGCTCAGTAAACTGGTCATGGCTCATGGATAGTAAACCGCTGGTTCACTGAACTGGGCCATGGATCGTAAACCGCTGGTTCAGTAAACTGGCCATGGGTCATGGTTAGTAAACCGCTGGTTCAGTGAACCGGGTCATGGTTAGTAAACCGCTGGATCAGTAAAAATGGCATGGGTCATGGTTAGTTAACCGCTGGTTCAGTAAACTGGGCATGGGTCATGGTTAGTTAACCGCTGGTTCAGTGAACTGGGTCATGGTTAGTAAACCGCTGGTTCAGTAAACTGGGCATGGGTCATGGTTAGTAAACCGCTGATTCAGTAAACTGGGCATGGGTCATGGTTAGTAAACCGCTGGTTCAGTGAACTGGGTCATGGTTAGTAAACCGCTGGTTCAGTAAACTGGGCCATGGATCGTAAACCGCTGGTTCAGTAAACTGGCCATGGGTCATGGTTAGTAAACCGCTGGTTCAGTGAACCGGGTCATGGTTAGTAAACCGCTGGATCAGTAAAAATGGCATGGGTCATGGTTAGTTAACCGCTGGTTCAGTAAACTGGGCATGGGTCATGGTTAGTTAACCGCTGGTTCAGTGAACTGGGTCATGGTTAGTAAACCGCTGGTTCAGTAAACTGGGCATGGGTCATGGTTAGTAAACCGCTGATTCAGTAAACTGGGCATGGGTCATGGTTAGTAAACCGCTGGTTCAGTGAACTGGGTCATGGTTAGTAAACCGCTGGTTCAGTGAACTGGGTCATGGTTAGTAAACCGCTGGTTCAGTAAACTGGGCATAGGTCATGGTTAGTAAACCGCTGGTTCAGTAAAGTCGGTCATGGTTGGTATTCTGCTGGTTCAGTAAACTGGGTCATGGTTAGTAAACCGCTGGTTCATTAAACTGGGTCATGGTTAGTAAACCGCTGTTCAGTAAACTGGGCATGGGTCATGGTTAGTAAACTGCTGGTTCAGTGAACTGGGTCATGGTTAGTGAACCGCTGGTTCAGTAAACTGGGTCATGGTTAGTAAACCGCTGGTTCAGTAAACTGGGTCATGGTTAGTGAACCGCTGGTTCAGTAAACTGGGCATAGGTCATGGTTAGTAAACCGCTGGTTCAGTAAACTCTGTCATGGTTGGTATTCTGCTGGTTCAGTAAACTGGGTCATGGTTAATTTAATAAACCTCTGGTTCAGTATACTGGGTCATGGTTAGTAAACCGCTGATTCAGTGAACTGGGTCATGGTTAGTGAACCGCTGGTTCAGTAAACTGGGCATAGGTCATGGTTAGTAAACCGCTGGTTCAGTAAACTCGGTCATGGTTGGTATTCTGCTGGTTCAGTAAACTGGGTCATGGTTAATAAACCTCTGGTTCAGTATACTGGGTCATGGTTAATAAACCTCTGGTTCAGTATACTGGGTCATGGTTAATAAACCTCTGGTTCAGTAAACTGGGTCATGGTTAGTAAACCGCTGGTTCAGTAAACTGGGTCATGGTTAGTAAACCGCTGGTTCAGTAAACTGGGTCATGGTTAGTAAACCGCTGGTTCAGTAAAGGGCATGGGTCATGGTTAGTAAACCGCTGGTTCAGTGAACTGGGTCATGGTTAGTAAACCGCTGGTTCAGTGAACTGGGTCATGGTTAGTAAACCGCTGGTTCAGTGAACTGGGTCATGGTTAGTAATCCGCTGGTGCAGTGAACTGGGTCATGGTTAGTAAATCGCTTGTTCAGTGAACTGAGCATGGGTCATGGTTAGTAAACCGCTGGCTCAGTAAACTGAGCATGGGTCATGGTTAGTAAACCGCTCGCTCAGTAAACTGGTCATGGCTCATGGATAGTAAACCGCTGGTTCACTGAACTGGGCCATGGATCGTAAACCGCTGGTTCAGTAAACTGGCCATGGGTCATGGTTAGTAAACCGCTGGTTCAGTGAACCGGGTCATGGTTAGTAAACCGCTGGATCAGTAAAAATGGCATGGGTCATGGTTAGTTAACCGCTGGTTCAGTAAACTGGGCATGGGTCATGGTTAGTTAACCGCTGGTTCAGTGAACTGGGTCATGGTTAGTAAACCGCTGGTTCAGTAAACTGGGCATGGGTCATGGTTAGTAAACCGCTGATTCAGTAAACTGGGCATGGGTCATGGTTAGTAAACCGCTGGTTCAGTAAACTGGGTCATGGTTAGTAAACCGCTGGTTCAGTAAACTGGGTCATGGTTAGTAAACCGCTGTTCAGTAAACTGGGCATGGGTCATGGTTAGTAAACCGCTGGTTCAGTGAACTGGGTCATGGTTACTGAACCGCTGGTTCAGTAAACTGGGTCATGGTTAGTAAACCGCTGGTTCAGTAAACTGGGTCATGGTTAGTGAACCGCTGGTTCAGTAAACTGGGCATAGGTCATGGTTAGTAAACCGCTGGTTCAGTAAACTCTGTCATGGTTGGTATTCTGCTGGTTCAGTAAACTGGGTCATGGTTAATTTAATAAACCTCTGGTTCAGTATACTGGGTCATGGTTAGTAAACCGCTGATTCAGTGAACTGGGTCATGGTTAGTAAACCGCTGGTTCAGTAAACTCTGTCATGGTTGGTATTCTGCTGGTTCAGTAAACTGGGTCATGGTTAATTTAATAAACCTCTGGTTCAGTATACTGGGTCATGGTTAGTAAACCGCTGATTCAGTGAACTGGGTCATGGTTAGTGAACCGCTGGTTCAGTAAACTGGGCATAGGTCATGGTTAGTAAACCGCTGGTTCAGTAAACTCGGTCATGGTTGGTATTCTGCTGGTTCAGTAAACTGGGTCATGGTTAATAAACCTCTGGTTCAGTATACTGGGTCATGGTTAATAAACCTCTGGTTCAGTATACTGGGTCATGGTTAATAAACCTCTGGTTCAGTAAACTGGGTCATGGTTAGTAAACCGCTGGTTCAGTAAACTGGGTCATGGTTAGTAAACCGCTGGTTCAGTAAACTGGGTCATGGTTAGTAAACCGCTGGTTCAGTAAAAAGGGCATGGGTCATGGTTAGTAAACCGCTGGTTCAGTGAACTGGGTCATGGTTAGTAAACCGCTGGTTCAGTGAACTGGGTCATGGTTAGTAAACCGCTGGTTCAGTGAACTGGGTCATGGTTAGTAATCCGCTGGTGCAGTGAACTGGGTCATGGTTAGTAAATCGCTTGTTCAGTGAACTGAGCATGGGTCATGGTTAGTAAACCGCTGGCTCAGTAAACTGAGCATGGGTCATGGTTAGTAAACCGCCGCTCAGTAAACTGGTCATGGCTCATGGATAGTAAACCGCTGGTTCACTGAACTGGGCCATGGATCGTGAAACCGCTGGTTCAGTAAACTGGCCATGGGTCATGGTTAGTAAACCGCTGGTTCAGTGAACCGGGTCATGGTTAGTAAACCGCTGGATCAGTAAAAATGGCATGGGTCATGGTTAGTTAACCGCTGGTTCAGTAAACTGGGCATGGGTCATGGTTAGTTAACCGCTGGTTCAGTGAACTGGGTCATGGTTAGTAAACCGCTGGTTCAGTAAACTGGGCATGGGTCATGGTTAGTAAACCGCTGATTCAGTAAACTGGGCATGGGTCATGGTTAGTAAACCGCTGGTTCAGTGAACTGGGTCATGGTTAGTAAACCGCTGGTTCAGTGAACTGGGTCATGGTTAGTAAACCGCTGGTTCAGTAAACTGGGCATAGGTCATGGTTAGTAAACCGCTGGTTCAGTAAAGTCGGTCATGGTTGGTATTCTGCTGGTTCAGTAAACTGGGTCATGGTTAATAAACCTCTGGTTCAGTATACTGGGTCATGGTTAGTAAACCGCTGGTTCAGTGAACTGGGTCATGGTTAGTAAACCGCTGGTTCAGTAAACTGGGTCATGGTTAGTAAACCGCTGGTTCAGTAAACTGGGTCATGGTTAGTAAACCGCTGGTTCAGTAAACTGGGTCATGGTTAGTAAACCGCTGTTCAGTAAACTGGGCATGGGTCATGGTTAGTAAACCGCTGGTTCATTGAACTGGGTCATGGTTACTGAACCGCTGGTTCAGTAAACTGGGTCATGGTTAGTAAACCGCTGGTTCAGTAAACTGGGTCATGGTTAGTGAACCGCTGGTTCAGTAAACTGGGCATAGGTCATGGTTAGTAAACCGCTGGTTCAGTAAACTCTGTCATGGTTGGTATTCTGCTGGTTCAGTAAACTGGGTCATGGTTAATTTAATAAACCTCTGGTTCAGTATACTGGGTCATGGTTAGTAAACCGCTGATTCAGTGAACTGGGTCATGGTTAGTGAACCGCTGGTTCAGTAAACTGGGCATAGGTCATGGTTAGTAAACCGCTGGTTCAGTAAACTCGGTCATGGTTGGTATTCTGCTGGTTCAGTAAACTGGGTCATGGTTAATAAACCTCTGGTTCAGTATACTGGGTCATGGTTAATAAACCTCTGGTTCAGTAAAAAGGGCATGGGTCATGGTTAGTAAACCGCTGGTTCAGTGACCTGGGTCATGGTTAGTAAACCGCTAGTTCAGTGAACTGGGTCACGGTTAGTAAACCGCTGGTTCAGTAAAAAGGGCATGGGTCATGGTTAGTAAACCGCTGGTTCAGTGAACTGGGTCATGGTTAGTAATCCGCTGGTGCAGTGAACTGGGTCATGGTTAGTAAATCGCTTGTTCAGTGAACTGAGCATGGGTCATGGTTAGTAAACCGCTGGCTCAGTAAACTGAGCATGGGTCATGGTTAGTAAACCGCCGCTCAGTAAACTGGTCATGGCTCATGGATAGTAAACCGCTGGTTCACTGAACTGGGCCATGGATCGTAAACCGCTGGTTCAGTAAACTGGCCATGGGTCATGGTTAGTAAACCGCTGGTTCAGTGAACCGGGTCATGGTTAGTAAACCGCTGGATCAGTAAAAATGGCATGGGTCATGGTTAGTTAACCGCTGGTTCAGTAAACTGGGCATGGGTCATGGTTAGTTAACCGCTGGTTCAGTGAACTGGGTCATGGTTAGTAAACCGCTGGTTCAGTAAACTGGGCATGGGTCATGGTTAGTAAACCGCTGATTCAGTAAACTGGGCATGGGTCATGGTTAGTAAACCGCTGGTTCAGTGAACTGGGTCATGGTTAGTAAACCGCTGGTTCAGTGAACTGGGTCATGGTTAGTAAACCGCTGGTTCAGTAAACTGGGCATAGGTCATGGTTAGTAAACCGCTGGTTCAGTAAAGTCGGTCATGGTTGGTATTCTGCTGGTTCAGTAAACTGGGTCATGGTTAATAAACCTCTGGTTCAGTATACTGGGTCATGGTTAGTAAACCGCTGGTTCAGTAAACTGGGTCATGGTTAGTAAACCGCTGGTTCAGTAAACTGGGTCATGGTTAGTAAACCGCTGGTTCAGTAAACTGGGTCATGGATAGTAAACCGCTGGTTCAGTAAACTGGGTCATGGTTAGTAAACCGCTGTTCAGTAAACTGGGCATGGGTCATGGTTAGTAAACCGCTGGTTCAGTAAACTGGGTCATGGTTAGTAAACCGCTGGTTCAGTGAACTGGGTCATGGTTAGTAAACCGCTGGTTCAGTGAACTGGGTCATGGTTGGTAAATCGCTGGTTCAGTAAAAAGGGCATGGGTCATGGTTAGTAAAACCGCTGATTCAGTGAACTGGGTCATGGTTAGTAAACCGCTGGTTCAGTGAACTTGGACATGGTTGGTATTCTGCTGTTTCAGTAAACTGGGTCATGGTTAATAAACCTCTTGTTCAGTATACTGGGTCATGGTTAGTAAACCGCTGGTTCAGTAAACTGGGTCATGGTTAGTAAACCGCTGGTTCAGTAAACTGGGTCATGGTTAGTAAACCGCTGGTTCAGTAAACGTGGCATGGGTCATGGTTAGTAAACCGCTGGTTCAGTAAACTGGGCATGGGTCATGGTTAGTAAACCGCTGGTTCAGTAAACTGGGCATGGGTCATGGTTAGTAAACCGCTGGTTCAGTGAACTGGGTCATGGTTAGTAAACCGCTGGTTCAGTGAACTGGGTCATGGTTAGTAAACCGCTGGTTCAGTAAACTGGGCATAGGTCATGGTTAGTAAACCGCTGGTTCAGTAAACTGGGTCATGGGTCATGGTTAGTAAACCGCTGGATCAGTAAAGTCGGTCATGGTTGGTATTCTGCTGGTTCAGTAAACTGGGTCATGGTTAATTAACCTCTGGTTCAGTATACTGGGTCATGGTTAGTAAACTGCTGGATCAGTAATCTGGGCATAGGTCATGGTTAGTAAACCGCTGGTTCAGTAAAGTCGGTCATGGTTGGTATTCTGCTGGTTCAGTAAACTGGGTCATGGTAATTAACCTCTGGTTCAGTATACTGGGTCATGGTTAGTAAACCGCTGATTCAGTAAACTGGGTCATGGTTAGTAAACCGCTGGTTCAGTGAACTGGGTCATGGTTAGTAAAACCGCTGGTTCAGTAAACTGGGTCATGGGTCATGGTTAGTAAACCGCTGGTTCAGTAAACTGGGTCATGGGTCATGGTTAGTAAACCGCTGGTTCAGTAAACTGGGTCATGGGTCATGGTTAGTAAACCGCTGGTTCAGTAAACTGGGTCATGGGTCATGGTTAGTTAACCGCTGGTTCAGTGTCATGGGTCATGGTTAGTAAACCGCTGGATCAGTAAAGTCGGTCATGGTTGGTATTCTGCTGGTTCAGTAAACTGGGTCATGGTTAATTAACCTCTGGTTCAGTATACTGGGTCATGGTTAGTAAACTGCTGGATCAGTAATCTGGGCATAGGTCATGGTTAGTGAAACCGCTGGTTCAGTAAAGTCGGTCATGGTTGGTATTCTGCTGGTTCAGTAAACTGGGTCATGGTAATTAACCTCTGGTTCAGTATACTGGGTCATGGTTAGTAAACCGCTGGTTCAGTAAACTGGGTCATGGTTAGTTAACCGCTGGTTCATTAAACTGGCCATGGGTCAAGGTTAGTAAACCGCTGGTTCAGTAAACTGGGTCATGGTTAGTAAACCGCTTGTTCAGTGAACTGGGTCATGGTTAGTTAACCGCTGGTTCAATGAACTGGGTCATGGTTAGTAAACCGCTGGTTCAGTGAACTGGGTCATGGTTAGTAAACCGCTGGTTCAGTGAACTGGGTCATGGTTAGTAAATCGCTGGTTCAGTGAACTGGATCATGGTTAGTAAACCGCTGGTTCAGTAAACTGGGTCATGGTTAGTAAACCGCTGGTTTAGTAAACTGGGTCATGGTTAGTAAACCGCTGGTTCAGTAAACTGGGCATGGGTCATGGTTAGTAAACCGCTTGTTCAGTGACCTGGGTCATGGTTAGTTATCCGCTTGTTCAGTGTCCTGGGTCATGGTTAGTAAACCGCTGGTTCAGTAAACTGGGTCATGGTTGGTATTCTGCTGGTTCCAGTAAACTGGGTCATGGTTAGTCCTCTGGTTCAGTGTCATGGGTCATGGTTAGTAAACCGCTGGTTCAGTAAACTGGGTCTGGTTAGTTAACTGCTGATAAACTGGCGATGGGTCAAGGTTAGTAAACCCGCTGGTTCAGTAAACTGGGTCATGGTTAGTAAACCGCTGGTTCAGTGAACTGGGTCATGGTTAGTTAACCGCTGGTTCAATGAACTGGGTCATGGTTAGTAAACCGCTGGTTCAGTGAACTGGGTCATGGTTAGTAAACCGCTGGTTCAGTGAACTGGGTCATGGTTAGTAAATCGCTGGTTCAGTGAACTGGATCATGGTTAGTAAACCGCTGGTTCAGTAAACTGGGTCATGGTTAGTAAACCGCTGGTTTAGTAAACTGGGTCATGGTTAGTAAACCGCTGGTTCAGTAAACTGGGCATGGGTCATGGTTAGTAAACCGCTTGTTCAGTGACCTGGGTCATGGTTAGTTATCCGCTTGTTCAGTGTCCTGGGTCATGGTTAGTAAACCGCTGGTTCAGTAAACTGGGTCATGGTTAGTAAATCGCTTGTTCAGTGAACTGAGCATGGGTCATGGTTAGTAAACCGCTGGCTCAGTAAACTGAGCATGGGTCATGGTTAGTAAACCGCTCGCTCAGTAAACTGGTCATGGCTCATGGATAGTAAACCGCTGGTTCACTGAACTGGGCCATGGATCGTAAACCGCTGGTTCAGTAAACTGGCCATGGGTCATGGTTAGTAAACCGCTGGTTCAGTGAACCGGGTCATGGTTAGTAAACCGCTGGATCAGTAAAAATGGCATGGGTCATGGTTAGTTAACCGCTGGTTCAGTAAACTGGGCATGGGTCATGGTTAGTTAACCGCTGGTTCAGTGAACTGGGTCATGGTTAGTAAACCGCTGGTTCAGTAAACTGGGCATGGGTCATGGTTAGTAAACCGCTGATTCAGTAAACTGGGCATGGGTCATGGTTAGTAAACCGCTGGTTCAGTGAACTGGGTCATGGTTAGTAAACCGCTGGTTCAGTAAACTGGGCATAGGTCATGGTTAGTAAACCGCTGGTTCAGTAAAGTCGGTCATGGTTGGTATTCTGCTGGTTCAGTAAACTGGGTCATGGTTAATAAACCTCTGGTTCAGTATACTGGGTCATGGTTAGTAAACCGCTGGTTCAGTAAACTGGGTCATGGTTAGTAAACCGCTGGTTCAGTAAACTGGGTCATGGTTAGTAAACCGCTGGTTCAGTAAACTGGGTCATGGTTAGTAAACCGCTGGTTCAGTAAACTGGGTCATGGTTAGTAAACCGCTGTTCAGTAAACTGGGCATGGGTCATGGTTAGTAAACCGCTGGTTCAGTGAACTGGGTCATGGTTACTGAACCGCTGGTTCAGTAAACTGGGTCATGGTTAGTAAACCGCTGGTTCAGTAAACTGGGTCATGGTTAGTGAACCGCTGGTTCAGTAAACTGGGCATAGGTCATGGTTAGTAAACCGCTGGTTCAGTAAACTCTGTCATGGTTGGTATTCTGCTGGTTCAGTAATCTGGGTCATGGTTAATTTAATAAACCTCTGGTTCAGTATACTGGGTCATGGTTAGTAAACCGCTGATTCAGTGAACTGGGTCATGGTTAGTGAACCGCTGGTTCAGTAAACTGGGCATAGGTCATGGTTAGTAAACCGCTGGTTCAGTAAACTCGGTCATGGTTGGTATTCTGCTGGTTCAGTAAACTGGGTCATGGTTAATAAACCTCTGGTTCAGTATACTGGGTCATGGTTAATAAACCTCTGGTTCAGTAAAAGGGCATGGGTCATGGTTAGTAAACCGCTGGTTCAGTGACCTGGGTCATGGTTAGTAAACCGCTAGTTCAGTGAACTGGGTCACGGTTAGTAAACCGCTGGTTCAGTAAAAAGGGCAAGGGTCATGGTTAGTAAACCGCTGGTTCAGTGAACTGGGTCATGGTTAGTAATCCGCTGGTGCAGTGAACTGGGTCATGGTTAGTAAATCGCTTGTTCAGTGAACTGAGCATGGGTCATGGTTAGTAAACCGCTGGCTCAGTAAACTGAGCATGGGTCATGGTTAGTAAACCGCTCGCTCAGTAAACTGGTCATGGCTCATGGATAGTAAACCGCTGGTTCACTGAACTGGGCCATGGATCGTAAACCGCTGGTTCAGTAAACTGGCCATGGGTCATGGTTAGTAAACCGCTGGTTCAGTGAACCGGGTCATGGTTAGTAAACCGCTGGATCAGTAAAAATGGCATGGGTCATGGTTAGTTAACCGCTGGTTCAGTAAACTGGGCATGAGTCATGGTTAGTTAACCGCTGGTTCAGTGAACTGGGTCATGGTTAGTAAACCGCTGGTTCAGTAAACTGGGCATGGGTCATGGTTAGTAAACCGCTGATTCAGTAAACTGGGCATGGGTCATGGTTAGTAAACCGCTGGTTCAGTGAACTGGGTCATGGTTAGTAAACCGCTGGTTCAGTGAACTGGGTCATGGTTAGTAAACCGCTGGTTCAGTGAACTGGGCATAGGTCATGGTTAGTAAACCGCTGGTTCAGTAAAGTCGGTCATGGTTGGTATTCTGCTGGTTCAGTAAACTGGGTCATGGTTAATAAACCTCTGGTTCAGTATACTGGGTCATGGTTAGTAAACCGCTGGTTCAGTAAACTGGGTCACGGTTAGTAAACCGCTGGTTCAGTAAACTGGGTCATGGTTAGTAAACCGCTGGTTCAGTAAACTGGGTCATGGTTAGTAAACCGCTGGTTCATTAAACTGGGTCATGGTTAGTAAACCGCTGTTCAGTAAACTGGGCATGGGTCATGGTTAGTAAACCGCTGGTTCAGTGAACTGGGTCATGGTTAGTGAACCGCTGGTTCAGTAAACTGGGTCATGGTTAGTAAACCGCTGGTTCAGTAAACTGGGTCATGGTTAGTGAACCGCTGGTTCAGTAAACTGGGCATAGGTCATGGTTAGTAAACCGCTGGTTCAGTAAACTCTGTCATGGTTGGTATTCTGCTGGTTCAGTAAACTGGGTCATGGTTAATTTAATAAACCTCTGGTTCAGTATACTGGGTCATGGTTAGTAAACCGCTGATTCAGTGAACTGGGTCATGGTTAGTGAACCGCTGGTTCAGTAAACTGGGCATAGGTCATGGTTAGTAAACCGCTGGTTCAGTAAACTCGGTCATGGTTGGTATTCTGCTGGTTCAGTAAACTGGGTCATGGTTAATAAACCTCTGGTTCAGTATACTGGGTCATGGTTAATAAACCTCTGGTTCAGTATACTGGGTCATGGTTAATAAACCTCTGGTTCAGTAAACTGGGTCATGGTTAGTAAACCGCTGGTTCAGTAAACTGGGTCATGGTTAGTAAACCGCTGGTTCAGTAAACTGGGTCATGGTTAGTAAACCGCTGGTTCAGTAAAAAGGGCATGGGTCATGGTTAGTAAACCGCTGGTTCAGTGACCTGGGTCATGGTTAGTAAACCGCTAGTTCAGTGAACTGGGTCACGGTTAGTAAACCGCTGGTTCAGTAAAAAGGGCATGGGTCATGGTTAGTAAACCGCTGGTTCAGTGAACTGGATCATGGTTAGTAAACCGCTGGTTCAGTGAACTGGGTCATGGTTAGTAAACCGCTGGTTCAGTGAACTGGGTCATGGTTAGTAATCCGCTGGTGCAGTGAACTGGGTCATGGTTAGTAAATCGCTTGTTCAGTGAACTGAGCATGGGTCATGGTTAGTAAACCGCTGGCTCAGTAAACTGAGCATGGGTCATGGTTAGTAAACCGCCGCTCAGTAAACTGGTCATGGCTCATGGATAGTAAACCGCTGGTTCACTGAACTGGGCCATGGATCGTAAACCGCTGGTTCAGTAAACTGGCCATGGGTCATGGTTAGTAAACCGCTGGTTCAGTGAACCGGGTCATGGTTAGTAAACCGCTGGATCAGTAAAAATGGCATGGGTCATGGTTAGTTAACCGCTGGTTCAGTAAACTGGGCATGGGTCATGGTTAGTTAACCGCTGGTTCAGTGAACTGGGTCATGGTTAGTAAACCGCTGGTTCAGTAAACTGGGCATGGGTCATGGTTAGTAAACCGCTGATTCAGTAAACTGGGCATGGGTCATGGTTAGTAAACCGCTGGTTCAGTGAACTGGGTCATGGTTAGTAAACCGCTGGTTCAGTAAAATGGGCCATGGATCGTAAACCGCTGGTTCAGTAAACTGGCCATGGGTCATGGTTAGTAAACCGCTGGTTCAGTGAACCGGGTCATGGTTAGTAAACCGCTGGATCAGTAAAATGGCATGGGTCATGGTTAGTTAACCGCTGGTTCAGTAAACTGGGCATGGGTCATGGTTAGTTAACCGCTGGTTCAGTGAACTGGGTCATGGTTAGTAAACCGCTGGTTCAGTAAACTGGGCATGGGTCATGGTTAGTAAACCGCTGATTCAGTAAACTGGGCATGGGTCATGGTTAGTAAACCGCTGGTTCAGTGAACTGGGTCATGGTTAGTAAACCGCTGGTTCAGTGAACTGGGTCATGGTTAGTAAACCGCTGGTTCAGTAAACTGGGCATAGGTCATGGTTAGTAAACCGCTGGTTCAGTAAAGTCGGTCATGGTTGGTATTCTGCTGGTTCAGTAAACTGGGTCATGGTTAGTAAACCGCTGGTTCATTAAACTGGGTCATGGTTAGTAAACCGCTGTTCAGTAAACTGGGCATGGGTCATGGTTAGTAAACCGCTGGTTCAGTGAACTGGGTCATGGTTAGTGAACCGCTGGTTCAGTAAACTGGGTCATGGTTAGTAAACCGCTGGTTCAGTAAACTGGGTCATGGTTAGTGAACCGCTGGTTCAGTAAACTGGGCATAGGTCATGGTTAGTAAACCGCTGGTTCAGTAAACTCTGTCATGGTTGGTATTCTGCTGGTTCAGTAAACTGGGTCATGGTTAATTTAATAAACCTCTGGTTCAGTATACTGGGTCATGGTTAGTAAACCGCTGATTCAGTGAACTGGGTCATGGTTAGTGAACCGCTGGTTCAGTAAACTGGGCATAGGTCATGGTTAGTAAACCGCTGGTTCAGTAAACTCGGTCCTGGTTGGTATTCTGCTGGTTCAGTAAACTGGGTCATGGTTAATAAACCTCTGGTTCAGTATACTGGGTCATGGTTAATAAACCTCTGGTTCAGTATACTGGGTCATGGTTAATAAACCTCTGGTTCAGTAAACTGGGTCATGGTTAGTAAACCGCTGGTTCAGTAAACTGGGTCATGGTTAGTAAACCGCTGGTTCAGTAAAAAGGGCATGGGTCATGGTTAGTAAACCGCTGGTTCAGTGACCTGGGTCATGGTTAGTAAACCGCTAGTTCAGTGAACTGGGTCACGGTTAGTAAACCGCTGGTTCAGTAAAAGGGCATGGGTCATGGTTAGTAAACCGCTGGTTCAGTGAACTGGATCATGGTTAGTAAACCGCTGGTTCAGTGAACTGGGTCATGGTTAGTAAACCGCTGGTTCAGTGAACTGGGTCATGGTTAGTAATCCGCTGGTGCAGTGAACTGGGTCATGGTTAGTAAATCGCTTGTTCAGTGAACTGAGCATGGGTCATGGTTAGTAAACCGCTGGCTCAGTAAACTGAGCATGGGTCATGGTTAGTAAACCGCCGCTCAGTAAACTGGTCATGGCTCATGGATAGTAAACCGCTGGTTCACTGAACTGGGCCATGGATCGTAAACCGCTGGTTCAGTAAACTGGCCATGGGTCATGGTTAGTAAACCGCTGGTTCAGTGAACCGGGTCATGGTTAGTAAACCGCTGGATCAGTAAAAATGGCATGGGTCATGGTTAGTTAACCGCTGGTTCAGTAAACTGGGCATGGGTCATGGTTAGTTAACCGCTGGTTCAGTGAACTGGGTCATGGTTAGTAAACCGCTGGTTCAGTAAACTGGGCATGGGTCATGGTTAGTAAACCGCTGATTCAGTAAACTGGGCATGGGTCATGGTTAGTAAACCGCTGGTTCAGTGAACTGGGTCATGGTTAGTAAACCGCTGGTTCAGTGAACTGGGTCATGGTTAGTAAACCGCTGGTTCAGTAAACTGGGCATAGGTCATGGTTAGTAAACCGCTGGTTCAGTAAAGTCGGTCATGGTTGGTATTCTGCTGGTTCAGTAAACTGGGTCATGGTTAATAAACCTCTGGTTCAGTATACTGGGTCATGGTTAGTAAACCGCTGGTTCAGTGAACTGGGTCATGGTTAGTAAACCGCTGGTTCAGTAAACTGGGTCATGGTTAGTAAACCGCTGGTTCAGTAAACTGGGTCATGGTTAGTAAACCGCTGGTTCAGTAAACTGGGTCATGGTTAGTAAACCGCTGTTCAGTAAACTGGGCATGGGTCATGGTTAGTAAACCGCTGGTTCAGTGAACTGGGTCATGGTTACTGAACCGCTGGTTCAGTAAACTGGGTCATGGTTAGTAAACCGCTGGTTCAGTAAACTGGGTCATGGTTAGTGAACCGCTGGTTCAGTAAACTGGGCATAGGTCATGGTTAGTAAACCGCTGGTTCAGTAAACTCTGTCATGGTTGGTATTCTGCTGGTTCAGTAAACTGGGTCATGGTTAATTTAATAAACCTCTGGTTCAGTATACTGGGTCATGGTTAGTAAACCGCTGATTCAGTGAACTGGGTCATGGTTAGTGAACCGCTGGTTCAGTAAACTGGGCATAGGTCATGGTTAGTAAACCGCTGGTTCAGTAAACTCGGTCATGGTTGGTATTCTGCTGGTTCAGTAAACTGGGTCATGGTTAATAAACCTCTGGTTCAGTATACTGGGTCATGGTTAATAAACCTCTGGTTCAGTAAAAAGGGCATGGGTCATGGTTAGTAAACCGCTGGTTCAGTGACCTGGGTCATGGTTAGTAAACCGCTAGTTCAGTGAACTGGGTCACGGTTAGTAAACCGCTGGTTCAGTAAAAAGGGCATGGGTCATGGTTAGTAAACCGCTGGTTCAGTGAACTGGGTCATGGTTAGTAATCCGCTGGTGCAGTGAACTGGGTCATGGTTAGTAAATCGCTTGTTCAGTGAACTGAGCATGGGTCATGGTTAGTAAACCGCTGGCTCAGTAAACTGAGCATGGGTCATGGTTAGTAAACCGCTCGCTCAGTAAACTGGTCATGGCTCATGGATAGTAAACCGCTGGTTCACTGAACTGGGCCATGGATCGTAAACCGCTGGTTCAGTAAACTGGCCATGGGTCATGGTTAGTAAACCGCTGGTTCAGTGAACCGGTCATGGTTAGTAAACCGCTGGATCAGTAAAAATGGCATGGGTCATGGTTAGTTAACCGCTGGTTCAGTAAACTGGGCATGGGTCATGGTTAGTTAACCGCTGGTTCAGTGAACTGGGTCATGGTTAGTAAACCGCTGGTTCAGTAAACTGGGCATGGGTCATGGTTAGTAAACCGCTGATTCAGTAAACTGGGCATGGGTCATGGTTAGTAAACCGCTGGTTCAGTGAACTGGGTCATGGTTAGTAAACCGCTGGTTCAGTGAACTGGGTCATGGTTAGTAAACCGCTGGTTCAGTAAACTGGGCATAGGTCATGGTTAGTAAACCGCTGGTTCAGTAAAGTCGGTCATGGTTGGTATTCTGCTGGTTCAGTAAACTGGGTCATGGTTAATAAACCTCTGGTTCAGTATACTGGGTCATGGTTAGTAAACCGCTGGTTCAGTAAACTGGGTCATGGTTAGTAAACCGCTGGTTCAGTAAACTGGGTCATGGTTAGTAAACCGCTGGTTCAGTAAACTGGGTCATGGATAGTAAACCGCTGGTTCAGTAAACTGGGTCATGGTTAGTAAACCGCTGTTCAGTAAACTGGGCATGGGTCATGGTTAGTAAACCGCTGGTTCAGTAAACTGGGTCATGGTTAGTAAACCGCTGGTTCAGTGAACTGGGTCATGGTTAGTAAACCGCTGGTTCAGTGAACTGGGTCATGGTTGGTGAACCGCTGGTTCAGTAAAATGGGCATAGGTCATGGTTAGTAAACCGCTGATTCAGTGAACTGGGTCATGGTTAGTAAACCGCTGGTTCAGTGAACTTGGACATGGTTGGTATTCTGCTGTTTCAGTAAACTGGGTCATGGTTAATAAACCTCTTGTTCAGTATACTGGGTCATGGTTAGTAAACCGCTGGTTCAGTAAACTGGGTCATGGTTAGTAAACCGCTGGTTCAGTAAACTGGGTCATGGTTAGTAAACCACTGGTTCAGTAAACGTGGCATGGGTCATGGTTAGTAAACCGCTGGTTCAGTAAACTGGGCATGGGTCATGGTTAGTAAACCGCTGGTTCAGTAAACTGGGCATGGGTCATGGTTAGTAAACCGCTGGTTCAGTGAACTGGGTCATGGTTAGTAAACCGCTGGTTCAGTGAACTGGGTCATGGTTAGTAAACCGCTGGTTCAGTAAACTGGGCATAGGTCATGGTTAGTAAACCGCTGGTTCAGTAAACTGGGTCATGGGTCATGGTTAGTAAACCGCTGGTTCAGTAAACTGGGTCATGGGTCATGGTTAGTAAACCGCTGGTTCAGTAAACTGGGTCATGGGTCATGGTTAGTAAACCGCTGGTTCAGTAAACTGGGTCATGGGTCATGGTTAGTTAACCGCTGGTTCAGTGTCATGGGTCATGGTTAGTAAACCGCTGGATCAGTAAAGTCGGTCATGGTTGGTATTCTGCTGGTTCAGTAAACTGGGTCATGGTTAATTAACCTCTGGTTCAGTATACTGGGTCATGGTTAGTAAACTGCTGGATCAGTAATCTGGGCATAGGTCATGGTTAGTAAACCGCTGGTTCAGTAAAGTCGGTCATGGTTGGTATTCTGCTGGTTCAGTAAACTGGGTCATGGTAATTAACCTCTGGTTCAGTATACTGGGTCATGGTTAGTAAACCGCTGATTCAGTAAACTGGGTCATGGTTAGTAAACCGCTGGTTCAGTGAACTGGGTCATGGTTAGTAAACCGCTGGTTCAGTAAACTGGGTCATGGGTCATGGTTAGTAAACCGCTGGTTCAGTAAACTGGGTCATGGGTCATGGTTAGTAAACCGCTGGTTCAGTAAACTGGGTCATGGGTCATGGTTAGTAAACCGCTGGTTCAGTAAACTGGGTCATGGGTCATGGTTAGTCAACCGCTGGTTCAGTGTCATGGGTCATGGTTAGTAAACCGCTGGATCAGTAAAGTCGGTCATGGTTGGTATTCTGCTGGTTCAGTAAACTGGGTCATGGTTAATTAACCTCTGGTTCAGTATACTGGGTCATGGTTAGTAAACTGCTGGATCAGTAATCTGGGCATAGGTCATGGTTAGTAAACCGCTGGTTCAGTAAAGTCGGTCATGGTTGGTATTCTGCTGGTTCAGTAAACTGGGTCATGGTAATTAACCTCTGGTTCAGTATACTGGGTCATGGTTAGTAAACCACTGGTTCAGTAAACTGGGTCATGGTTAGTTAACCGCTGGTTCATTAAACTGGCCATGGGTCAAGGTTAGTAAACCGCTGGTTCAGTAAACTGGGTCATGGTTAGTAAACCGCTTGTTCAGTGAACTGGGTCATGGTTAGTTAACCGCTGGTTCAATGAACTGGGTCATGGTTAGTAAACCGCTGGTTCAGTGAACTGGGTCATGGTTAGTAAACCGCTGGTTCAGTGAACTGGGTCATGGTTAGTAAATCGCTGGTTCAGTGAACTGGATCATGGTTAGTAAACCGCTGGTTCAGTAAACTGGGTCATGGTTAGTAAACCGCTGGTTTAGTAAACTGGGTCATGGTTAGTAAACCGCTGGTTCAGTAAACTGGGCATGGGTCATGGTTAGTAAACCGCTTGTTCAGTGACCTGGGTCATGGTTAGTTATCCGCTTGTTCAGTGTCCTGGGTCATGGTTAGTAAACCGCTGGTTCAGTAAACTGGGTCATGGTTAGTAAACCGCTGGTTCAGTAAACTGGGTCATGGTTAGTAAACCGCTGGTTCAGTAAAATGGGTCATGGTTAGTAGGGGGCGGCAGGTAGCCTAGTGGTTAGAGCGTTGGACTTGTAACCGGAGGGTTCCAAGTTCGAATCCCCGAGCTGACAAGGAAAAAATCTGTTGTTCTGCCCCTGAACAAGGCAGTTAACCCACTGTTTCCCGGGCGCCGAAGATGTGGATGTTGATTAAGGCAGCCCCCCGCACCTCTCTGATTCAGAGGGGTTGGGTTAAATGCGGGAGACACATTTCGGTTGAAGGCATTTGGTTGTACAACTGACTAATAATGGTGACTTTGACTTTCACTAAACCACTGGGTCATGGTTAGTAAACTGCTGGTTCAGTAAACTGGGCCATGGTTAGTAACTGCTTCTTCAGTAAACTGGGTCATGGTTAGTAAACCGCTGGTTCAGTAAACTGGGCATGGGTCATGGTTAAGGTCCAATGCAGCAGTTTTGATTTCAATGTATCATTTCGGGGTAATAATTAAGTACCTTACTGTGATTGTTTTCAATTAAAATGGTCAAAAATAAACACTAATTGCTTCTGAGCAAACAGCAATTTCTCGAGCAAGACTTTTGCTAGGGAGGGGTCTGAGTGGGGAGAGAAACCTAGCTGTTATCGGCAGAGCGGTTTGGAACACTTTCTTTTTGGTCTGTTAACTAATTTACCACCAGGTTAAAACTCCATCCCACCAAAACAGGCTGAAGTTTCAAACAGCTCTTACACTAAAAGGGCATTATAATAGTTTTCTAAATGTTTAAGTATAATTCCAACCTCAGTGTGGATATATATATCACAGGAAAGTCATGCTGATTTGGGTAACTGGACATATGGGTTAGGTTTGGGGGTAGGTTAGAGACAGTGCTGACTGGGTACCTGGGTTAGGGAGATTTAATCTTACCTTGAGCTAACAGCAGCAGAACCATCAGAGCAACACAGCGAGTATTGACCCCCATCTTCCTCCCAGACTGGACTGGTGTGAGCAGAGTGATATGATGTGACTGAGCAGGACACCGAGGCTAGTGGAGGCTGCTGGTGGATAGGCTTACAGTAATCCCCTGGACTCTGATGGCCTCATCTAATACCCACAATCTGCCCCATGACCAAACCCCTCCCTCCCTCAGCCCTGGGCCATTTGGCTACAGAGAACTACTCATGATGTTAAACATTTCTACTAGAGTGACACACATTTCCTCTGCTGGATTGTCAAACATTTAGTCTCTACCCATCTTCTAAACCTTCAAATGAAATCCACCGTATGTCTCTTTTTAGTTATTATTTTTAAGGGGGTGGATCAGCTTTAATGTTGCGGATAGATTGTCGCTTCCATCAATGTAATTGTCTGCATCATTTCCAATCCCCCATATATTCTGGGTAAATACATATATCTACAGTTGAAGTCGGAAGTTTACATACACTTAGGTTGGAGTAATTAAAACTCGTTTTTCAACCACTTCACAAATTTCTTGTTAACAAACTATAGTTTTGGCAAGTCGGTTAGGACATCTACTTTGTGCATGACACAAGTTCTTTCCAACAATTGTTTACAGAGAGACTATTTCACTTATAATTCACTGTATCACAATTCCAGTGGGTCAGAAGTTTACATACACTAAGTTGACTGTGCCTTTAAACAGCTTGGAAAATTCCAGAAAATGACGTAATGGATTTAGAAGATTCTGATAGGCTAATTGACAACATTTAAGTCAATTGGAGGTGTACCTGTGGATGTATTTTAAGGCCTACCTACAAACTCAGTGCCTCTTTGCTTGACATCACATCATGGGAAAATCAAAAGAAATCAGCCAAGACCTCAGAAAAAAGATTTGCAGACCTCCACAAGTCTGGTTCATCCTTGGGAGCAATTTCCAAAGGCCTGAAGTTACCACGTTCATCTGTTCAAACAACAGTACGCAAGTATAAACACCACGGGACCAGGCATCCGTCATACCGCTCAGGAAGGAGACGCGTTCTGTCTTCTAGAGATGAACGTACTTTGGTGCGAAAAGTGCAAATCAATCCTAGAACAACAGCAAAGGACCTTGTGAAGATACTGGAGGAAACAGGTACAAAATAATCTATATCCACAGTAAAACGAGTCCTATATTGACATAACCTGAAAGGCCGCTCAGTAAGGAAGAAGCCACTGCTCCAAAACCGCCATTAAAAAGCCAGACTACGGTTTGCAACTGCACATGGGGACAAAGATCGTACTTTTTGGAGAAATGTCCTCTGGCCTGATGAAACAAAAATAACATCGTTATGTTTGGAGGAAAAAGGGGGAGGCTTGCAAGCCAATGAACACCATCCCAACCGTGAAGCACGGGGTGGCAGCATCATGTTGTTGGGTGCTTTGCTGCAGGAGGGACTGGTGCTCTTCACAGAATAGATGGCATCATTAGGATGGAAAAGTATGTGGATTTGAAGCAACATCTCAAGACATCAGTCAGGAAGTTAAAGCTTGGTCACAAATGGGTCTTCCAAATGGACAATGACGCCAAGCATACTTCCAAAGTTGTGGCAAAATTGCTTAAGGACAAGAGAGTCAAGGTATTGGAGTGGCCATCACAAAGCCCTGACCTCAATCTTATAGAAAATTTGTGGGCAGAACTGAAAAAGTGTGTGCGAGCAAGGAGGCCTACAAACCTGACTCAGTTACACCAGCTCTGTCAGGAGGAATGGTCCAAAATTCACCCAACTTATTGTGGGAAGCTTGTGGAAGGCTACTCAAAACGTTTGACCCAAGTTAAACAATTTAAAGGCAATGCTACCAAATACTAATTGAGTGTATGCAAACTTCTGACCCACTGGGAATGTGATGAAAGAAATAAAAGCTGAAATAAATCATTCTCTCTATTATTCTGACATTTCACATTCTTAAAACGAAGTGGTGATCCTAACTGACCTAAGACAGGGAATTTTTACTAGGATTAAATGTCAGGAATTGTAAAAACTGAGTTGAAATGTATTTGGCTAATGTGTATGTAAACTTCTGACTTCAACTGTATATACACTATCGTTCAAAAGTTTGGTGTCTCTTAGATATGTCCTTGTTTTTGAAAGAAAAGCACATTTTTTTTGTCCATTAAAATAACATCAAATTGATCATAAATACAGTGTAGACATTGTCAATGTTGTAAATGACTATTGTAGCTGGAAATGGCAGATTCTTTGGAATATCTACATAGGCGTACAGAGGCCCATTATCAGCAACCATCACTCCTGTGTTCCAATGGCACGTTGTGTTAGCTAATCCAAGTTGATCATTTTAAAAGGCTAATTGATCAGTAGAAAACCTTTTTGCAATGATGTTAGCACAGCTGGAAACGGTTCTGATTAAAGAAGCAATAAATAAAGGGCGTTGTACACAATAGCCCACCCAACTACCACCTCCCCATCTCTAATGGCCCACCCAACTACCTCCTCCCCATCTCTATTAGCCCACCCAACTACCTCCTCCCCATCTCTATTAGCCCACCCAACTACCTCCTCCCCATCTCTAATGGCCCACCCAACTACCTCCTCCCCATCTCTATTAGCCCACCCAACTACCTCCTCCCCATCTCTAAATGGCCCACCCAACTACCTCCTCCCCATCTCTATTAGCCCACCCAACTACCTCCTCCCCATCTCTAAATGGCCCACCCAACTACCTCCTCCCCATCTCTATTAGCCCACCCAACTACCTCCTCCCCATCTCTAATAGCCCACCCAACTACCTCCTCCCCATCTCTATTAGCCCACCCAACTACCTCCTCCCCATCTCTAAATAGCCCACCCAACTACCTCCTCCCCATCTCTATTAGCCCACCCAACTACCTCCTCCCCATCTCTATTAGCCCACCCAACTACCTCCTCCCCATCTCTATTAGCCCACCCAACTACCTCCTCCCCATCTCTATTAGCCCACCCAACTACCTCCTCCCCATCTCTATTAGCCCACCCAACTACCTCCTCCCCATCTCTAAATGGCCCACCCAACTACCTCCTCCCCATCTCTATTAGCCCACCCAACTACCTCCTCCCCATCTCTATTAGCCCACCCAACTACCTCCTCCCCATCTCTATTAGCCCACCCAACTACCTCCTCCCCATCTCTATTAGCCCACCCAACTACCTCCTCCCCATCTCTAAATGGCCCACCCAACAACCTCCTCCCCATCTCTATTAGCCCACCCAACAACCTCCTCCCCATCTCTATTAGCCCACCCAACTACCTCCTCCCCATCTCTAAATAGCCCACCCAACTACCTCCTCCCCATCTCTAAATGGCCCACCCAACTACCTCCTCCCCATCTCTATTAGCCCACCCAACTACCTCCTCCCCATCTCTATTAGCCCACCCAACTACCTCCTCCCCATCTCTAAATGGCCCACCCAACTACCACCTACCCATCTCTATTAGCCCACCCAACTACCTCCTCCCCATCTCTATTAGCCCACCCAACTATCTCCTCCCCATCTCTATTAGCCCACCCAACTACCTCCTCCCCATCTCTAATAGCCCACCCAACTACCTCCTCCCCATCTCTAAATAGCCCACCCAACTACCTCCTCCCCATCTCTAAATGGCCCACCCAACTACCTCCTCCCCATCTCTATTAGCCCACCCAACTACCTCCTCCCCATCTCTATTAGCCCACCCAACTACCTCCTCCCCATCTCTAAATGGCCCACCCAACTACCACCTACCCATCTCTATTAGCCCACCCAACTACCTCCTCCCCATCTCTATTAGCCCACCCAACTATCTCCTCCCCATCTCTATTAGCCCACCCAACTACCTCCTCCCCATCTCTATTAGCCCACCCAACTATCTCCTCCCCATCTCTATTAGCCCACCCAACTACCTCCTCCCCATCTCTAATAGCCCACCCAACTACCTCCTCCCCATCTCTAAATAGCCCACCCAACAACCTCCTCCCCATCTCTAAATGGCCCACCCAACTACCTCCTCCCCATCTCTAAATGGCCCACCCAACTACCACCTACCCATCTCTATTAGCCCACCCAACTACCTCCTCCCCATCTCTATTAGCCCACCCAACTATCTCCTCCCCATCTCTATTAGCCCACCCAACTACCTCCTCCCCATCTCTAATAGCCCACCCAACTACCTCCTCCCCATCTCTAAATAGCCCACCCAACTACCTCCTCCCCATCTCTATTAGCCCACCCAACTACCTCCTCCCCATCTCTAAATGGCCCACCCAACTACCTCCTCCCCATCTCTAAATAGCCCACCCAACTACCTCCTCCCCATCTCTATTAGCCCACCCAACTACCTCCTCCCCATCTCTATTAGCCCACCCAACTACCTCCTCCCCATCTCCATTAGCCCACCCAACTACCTCCTCCCCATCTCTAAATGGCCCACCCAACTACCTCCTCCCCATCTCTATTAGCCCACCCAACTACCTCCTCCCCATCTCTATTAGCCCACCCAACTACCTCCTCCCCATCTCTATTAGCCCACCCAACTACCTCCTCCCCATCTCTAAATGGCCCACCCAACTACCTCCTCCCCATCTCTATTAGCCCACCCAACTACCTCCTCCCCATCTCTAAATAGCCCACCCAACTACCTCCTCCCCATCTCTATTAGCCCACCCAACTACCTCCTCCCCATCTCTAAATGGCCCACCCAACTACCTCCTCCCCATCTCTAAATAGCCCACCCAACTACCTCCTCCCCATCTCTATTAGCCCACCCAACTACCTCCTCCCCATCTCTAATAGCCCACCCAACTACCTCCTCCCCATCTCTATTAGGCCACCCAACTACCTCATCCCCATCTCTATTAGCCCACCCAACTACCTCCTCCCCATCTCTATTAGCCCACCCAACTACCTCCTCCCCATCTCTAAATAGCCCACCCAACGACCTCCTCCCCATCTCTATTAGCCCACCCAACTACCTCCTCCCCATCTCTATTAGCCCACCCAACTACCTCCTCCCCATCTCTAAATGGCCCACCCAACTACCTCCTCCCCATCTCTAAATGGCCCACCCAACTACCTCCTCCCCATCTCTATTAGCCCACCCAACTACCTCCTCCCCATCTCTATTAGCCCACCCAACTACCTCCTCCCCATCTCTAAATGGCCCACCCAACTACCTCCTCCCCATCTCTAAATGGCCCACCCAACTACCTCCTCCCCATCTCTATTAGCCCACCCAACTACCTCCTCCCCATCTCTAAATAGCCCACCCAACTACCTCCTCCCCATCTCTAAATGGCCCACCCAACTACCTCCTCCCCATCTCTAAATAGCCCACCCAACTACCTCCTCCCCATCTCTATTAGCCCACCCAACTACCTCCTCCCCATCTCTATTAGCCCACCCAACTACCTCCTCCCCATCTCTAAATGGCCCACCCAACTACCTCCTCCCCATCTCTATTAGCCCACCCAACTACCTCCTCCCCATCTCTAAATGGCCCACCCAACTACCTCCTCCCCATCTCTATTAGCCCACCCAACTACCTCCTCCCCATCTCTATTAGCCCACCCAACTACCTCCTCCCCATCTCTATTAGCCCACCCAACTACCTCCTCCCCATCTCTAAATGGCCCACCCAACTACCTCCTCCCCATCTCTATTAGCCCACCCAACTACCTCCTCCCCATCTCTATTAGCCCACCCAACTACCTCCTCCCCATCTCTATTAGCCCACCCAACTACCTCCTCCCCATCTCTATTAGCCCACCCAACTACCTCCTCCCCATCTCTAAATGGCCCACCCAACTACCTCCTCCCCATCTCTAAATAGCCCACCCAACTACCTCCTCCCCATCTCTATTAGCCCACCCAACTACCTCCTCCCCATCTCTAAATGGCCCACCCAACTACCTCCTCCCCATCTCTATTAGCCCACCCAACTACCTCCTCCCCATCTCTATTAGCCCACCCAACTACCTCCTCCCCATCTCTATTAGCCCACCCAACTACCTCCTCCCCATCTCTATTAGCCCACCCAACTACCTCCTCCCCATCTCTATTAGCCCACCCAACTACCTCCTCCCCATCTCTATTAGCCCACCCAACTACCTCCTCCCCATCTCTATTAGCCCACCCAACTACCTCCTCCCCATCTCTATTAGCCCACCCAACTACCTCATCCCCATCTCGATTATTGTTCTGTCTCCTTTGCACCCCAGTATCTCTACTTGCACATTCTTCTTCTGCACATCCATCACTCCAGTGTTTAATTGCTAAATTGTAATTATTTCACATCTATGGCCTATTTATTGCCTTACCTCCCTAATCTTACTTCATTTGCACACACCGTATATAGATTTTTCTATTGTGTTATTGACTGTGCGTTTGTTTATTCCATGTGTAACTGTGTTGTTTGTGTCGCACTGCTGTGCTTTATCTTGGCCAGGTCGCAGTTGTAAATGAGAACTTGTTCTCAACTGGCCACCTGGTTAAATAAAGGGGAAATAAAAAAATAAACTGTTGACGTTGAGACTGGTGTTTTGCGGGTGCTATTTAATTAAGCTGCCAGTTGAGGACTTGTGAGGAGTCTGTTTCTCAAACTAGACACTAATGTACAAAAAATGTGCTTTTCTTTCAAAAACAAGGACATTTCTAAGTGACCCCAAACTTTTGAACAGTAGTGTACATACTATACACATTTTACAGACACAATTTATTTTACAATAGTTATATTTTGTTTGTTTTTAGTCCTGGCCTTCCTCTTACTGATATCCCTCCAGTTTGATTTCTATTTGTAACTGTGCTATTTCGCAACATTTCTGAACCTATATACATTTTACCGACCCCGTATGTTTTACATTATTTATCTTGTTCGTATTAGTCCCAACCTTTAGCTCCATTCAACCCCTCCCATCTATCTCTTAACACCATCCGTTTTGGATTTCAATTTGCCATACATTTTTCAACTGTGCTGTGATGCTTCACAAAAGTACTGAACCTTTCTATTCTCATAGTTTCTACAGATTGTAAATTATTTTATTTTTGCTAAAATAATACAATTATTGATCGAGTTGACTATTACTTTTTAAATCACCCAGTATTGCTGCAGCGTTAGCGCCAGGTAAATGTTGCAATTCTTCAGCCATTCCTGGACCTGTGACACAAAACAAGCTACATATGGACAGTACCGAAACAAACGATCTAACGACTCTGCCTCCTCGCAGCAAAATCTGCAGAGCTTTTTAGTCACTCTTTTAACAGGCCTGTGTTGACAGTTAATATCAAACTTGCTTCTGGCCTTCATCACTTTCATATTCAAAGTCAGGACTCGGATGTATGCCAAACTAATATTCCTCACTACGTCTGCTGATATTCCAGTGTGTGTGAGTGAGAAAGTGCTTAAGGGAAGGTGCTAAGGGTAGGAGATAAGGGAAGGGACTAGGGGTCCAGTTGGTATTGGGCAGGAGGAGGTACTACCACAGGGCTGCATGAAAACAGTAATCGCCTAATGAGGAAACCTGGTGCACACTATTTTATTTCTTGAGTGGTGAGGGAGTAGGTAAGTGTATATATGGAATATGGTGTAGCAAGTGTCCCAAAGAACAAAGTCTTTTTAGAAATACACAATGACAAATCCTGGCATTCCAATGGCTAAGAAGGTAAAGAAGTAATGTGGACAGCAGTAAAGTCCAGGCTTATTCAACCTACATCTACAGGCTTCAGAAACATTGATGATCATTCACTGATTCATCATAGTTGGATGCTGTTTCGACCTATTGAAGTCGGCCTGATCAGATCACTGATTCGGAATGAGTGGGCAGGTGAAAGCTGTGTGGTGGAGCCCTTGAGATCACCTGTCCAATTATGTCTAATCACTAATTACTTGCATGGAGGAAGGATGCACTGAAGGAATTCCAACAGGGCCCACGTTTGTCTCAAATGGCCCCCTATTCCCTATATAGTGCACTGATTTGACCAGGGCCCATAGGGTAGGGTGCAATTTGGAACACACACCATGTCTGCTTGATCCTGAGCAGATTGGCCCCATCCCGCTGTGCCTCGCCCTCTACCCAGAGGGTAGAGACACTCCAGATGGGATCAGAGGAAGGATGACTCCCGGATGAACAGACACTGAGCCATCACCAGGCTGGACGTTCATTCTGCCCTGAAGATCCTGGCCTTGTCAGCATGCTGGGGGAGACTGAGCTTGAACCACAACAACCTGTTTCAAGATTTATATAGCCATTTTTAAATATGCTTTAGTGCATTTCTGGCTGCAAAAGTGGGTTAGCCTGAGCTTTTCTAGTAGGCTCCAGTAGTGTGATTATGGCCGGCAATTTGGGGCATTTCTTTATGTGGTTGATTAAACAGCATGATCATTGCAAAGGTGCACCTTATGCTGGGGACAAAAGGCCACTAAAATGTGCAGTTTTGTCACACAACACAACACCACAGAAGTATGTAGTTGAGGGAGCGTCAAATTAGCATGCTGACTGCTTCCACTCGGATACGTAACCTTGCACCTTAGAGGCTGCTGCCCAGTATACATAACATGAATTGTTAAATGTTACTGCACTACTGGAGCTAGTTTAGAATTTGGCTGTACGTTCAACCAGCCTCACAACCGCACACCACGTGTAACCACGCCAGCCCAGGACCTCCACATCCGGCAAGTCAAATCTTATTGGTCGCATACACATATTTAGCAGATGTTATTGCGGGTGTGGCAAAATGCTAGTGTTCCTAGCTCCAGTAGTGCAGTAACATTTAACAATGCACAACAATAAAAAGGAATATAAGGAATATATAAATATTAGGATGAGCAATGTCGGAGTGGCATAGACTAAAATACAGTAGAATAGAATACAGTATATACATGTGAGATGAATAAAGCAAAAATATGTAACCATTATTAGAGTGACTAGTGTTCCATTATTAAAGTGGCCAGTGATTCCATGTCTATGTATACAGGGCAGCAGCCTCTAAGGTGCAAGGTTACGTGGAAGCCGCCTAGTGATGGCTATTTAAAGTCTGGTGGCCTTGATAGGAGCTGTTTTTCAGTCTCTCTGTCCCAGCTTTGATGCACCTGTACTGACCTCGCCTTCTGGATGATAGTGTGGTGAACAGGCAGTGGCTTGGGTGGTTGTTGTCCTTGATGATCTTTTTGGCCTTCCTGTGACATCGGGTGCTGTAGGTGTCCTGGAGGGCAGGTAGTTTGCCCCTGGTGATGCTTTGGGCAGACCGCACCACCCTTTGGAGAGCCTTGCGGTTGTGGGCGGAGCAGTTGCCGTACCAGGCGGTGATACAGCCCGACAGGATGCTCCCAATTGTGCATCTGTAAAAGTTTGTGAGGGTTTTAGGTGGCAAGCCGTTGCGCCTTCTTCACCACACTGTCTGTGTGGGTGGACCATTTCAGATCGTCAGTGACGTGTACACCGAGGAACTTGAAGCGTTCCACCTTCTCCACTGTGGTCCCGTCGATGTGGACAGGGGGGGTGCTCCCTCTGCTGCTTCCTGAAGTCCACGATCAGCTCCTTTATTTTGTCGACGTTGAGTGAGGTTATTTTCCTGGCACCACACTCCCAGGTCCCTCACCTCCTCTCTGTAGGCTGTCTTGTCATTGTTGGTAATCAGGCCTACTACTGTTGCGTCATCTGCTAACTTGATGATTGATTTAGAGGCGTGCGTGGCCACGCAGTCACTGGTGAACAGGGAGTACAGGAGGGGGCTGAGCATGCACCCCTGTGTTGAGGATCAGCGAAGTGGAGATGTTGTTTCCTAACTTAACCACCTGGGGACGGCCCGTAGGAAGTCCAGGACCCAGTTGCACAGTGCAGGGTTCAGACCTAGGGCCCCGAGTTTATGATGAGCTTGGAGGGTACTATGATGTTGAATGCTGAGCTGTAGTCAATGAACAGCATTCTTACATAGGTATTCCTCTTGTCCAGATGAGATAAGGCAGTGCGATGGCGATTGCATGGTCTGTGGATCTATTGGGGCGGTAAGCAAAGTGAAGTGGGTCTAGGGTGTCAGGTAAGGTAGAGGTGATATGATCCTTGACTAGCCTCAAAGCACTTCATGATGACAGAAGTGAGTGCTACGGGGCGATAGTCATTTAGTTCAGTTACCTTTGCTTTCTTGGGTACAAGTACAATGGTGGACATAGAGGCAAGTGGGGACAGCAGACTGGGATAGGGAGAGATTCAATATGTCCGTAAACACTCCAGCCAGCTGGTCTGCACATGCTCTGAGGACGCAGCTCGGGATGTCGTCTGGGCCGGCAGCCGTGCGAGGGTTAACACACTTGTCTTACTCACGTCGGTCACGGAGAAGGAGAGCCCACAGCGTTATCATCAAAGCGGGCGAAGGTGTTTAGCTTGTCCGGGAGCAAGACGTCGGTGTCCGTGGCGGGGCTGGCTTTCCCTTTGTAATCCATGATTGTCTGGAGTCTCTGGAGCCACATACGTCTCGTGTCTCAGCCGTTGAATTGAGACTCTACTTTGTCTCTGTACTGACGTTTTGCCTGTTTGATTGCCTTTCAGAGGGCATAACTGCACTGTTTGTATTCACTTGCCATGGTCAAATGCGATGGTTCGTGTTTTCAGTTGCCAAATGCTGCCATCTATCCACAGTTTTTGGTTTGGGTAGGTTTTAAGTCACAGTGGGAACAATATCCCCTATAGCAGGGGTTCTTAAACTTTTTCAGCCTGGGACACAAATTAGAAATTCTGTGTTTTTCTGGGACCCAAGTTTATGAAAATATGCAACACTGCGTAAATATTGGTCCATTTCATTAGCCTTATGCCTAAAACAAATGCAATATAGACAAAAAAACTATAACAATGAAATGAAATACCCATATAGCTATTCATGTTTATTTTTACCCATTAAAAACACTCTTAGATATATGTCTAGGTTGGAACTGATGCTGTTAAAATACAACAAAGCATTTTCATTCTGAACTGGAATAAACTGATTGATCACATCACAAAGATGTATTACAGAACACACACACAGGCTCAGTTTTTGATAGTGCAACTCTAAATAAGAGCACAATTGAAACATGATCAGGCCTACTGCACATCTTACTGTAGAAATGATCAGGTCTACTGCACATCTTACTGTAGAAATGATCAGGCCTACTGCACATCTTACTGTAGAAATGATCAGGTCTACTGCACATCTCACTGTAGAAATGATCAGGTTTACTGGACATCTTACTGTAGAAATGATCAGGCCTACTGCACATCTTACTGTAGAAATGATCAGGTCTACTGCACATCTTACTGTAGAAATGATCAGGCCTACTGCACATCTTACTGTAGAAATGATCAGGTCTACTGCACATCTTACTGTAGAAATGATCAGGTCTACTGCACATCTCACTGTAGAAATGATCAGGCCTACTGCACATCTTACTGTAGAAATGATCAGGCCTACTGCACATCTCACTGTAGAAATGATCAGGCCTACTGCACATCTTACTGTAGAAAGTATTGTTGATGTTGGAACTGTTGCTGTTAAAACACAATAACTATTTGTGTATTCTGAACTGGAATAAACTGATTGATCAAATCACAGGTTGAAGTTTTCAATTAGCATGTCTATTCTGGACTCAGGTTTTGACAGTGCAACATGGAGGTCATGCTCAGCATTGAGTCTGTTTCTGTATTTGTTTTTTTTTAAGTATGCCAGAGTTGAGAACCCTGACTCACATAGGTATGTGGTGCCAAACTGGATCAAAACATCTACTGCTTTCTCAGACCGCTTGCTGCTGTAGATGAACAACCCAGAACTGTGAGAGTGTGTTCGCCTCTGAAAGCATCTTACTTCAATCAGTTTATTCTAGTTCAGAATAAAAAGTATTACTTGTATTTTAACAGCAACAGTTGCAATCTAGATTTGTTTCCAACCATAATTTCTACAGTAAGATGTACAGTAGGCCTGATCATTTTTCATCTTCTTTTGTATTTACTGTTACTTACGGTTGCACAGCTTGCTAGTTTGCTTTGGCTAACGTTACTATAGCTATTAGCTGTGTACAAGGCCAGGGGATTGTTTGAAAGAAACTCACGTCTACTAGTATGAGAGATAGTACTCCCTTATTTCTGTTATACAATGACAACAATGCCTTGCTAGCTGACTTACTTTTCCACTGTTGGCGCACTGTTTCCTGAAGCTTTCTTCCCTGTTCTGAAACAACTACCTGGGTTTACCCTCAAGCTGTGGATGTTTGGACAGGACGTGTCGTTTTATTAATTTGTTCGTTTTGAGACTCATTACTAAGCACTTCCTCGCACAAAACACATTGTGGGCGCTCTTCGTTATTTCTCAGTTTGTATGAAACCAAGAGAGAGAAACTTATCGCTGTATTTGTGTTTCATTTCAAGTCAGAACTTGTGGCTAGCTTGAGTCCATTTGTTGACAGTGGCGAGTGATGGCGAGTGGGAATGGCAAGTCAGTGGCTGACAGTGCATCTGCTGCAGTGTGTGGGTCGCGGAGTGATCTTCAAGAAAACTGCTGAAAAAAATATCCGGCAAACCGCAAAGCACACGGGCAGAGACCGCTGCTAACCAGAGAGTGCACTGAACAGTGAGCACAGTTTCACTTGGTCAAATCAATTCCAGTAATCAATTATAATTACACATTTACTCTGACATGTTGCGACCCACCATTAACAGGTCTGCGACCCACTTTGGGTCGCGACCCGTACTTTAACAAAGATGCCCTATACACTTTGTAATTACTTCGCTACTATGGCCTATTTATTGCCTTACCTCCTCACGCCATTCGCACACACTGTATACAGACTTTCCTTTTTTCTATTGTGCTATTGACTGTACGCTTGTTTACTCCATGTGTAACTCTGTGTTGTTGTTTGTGTCGAACTGCTTTGCTTTATCTTGGCCAGGTCGCATTTGTAAATGAGAACTTGTTCTCAACTAGCCTACCTGGTTAAATAAAGGGGAAATAAAAAAAATGTAAATATAAAAACTTCCTGATGAATTCAGTCACTGTGTCAGTGTATAAGTCAATGTTATTCTCAGAGGCAACCCGGAACATATCCCAGTCTGCGTGATCAAAACAGTCTTGAAGCATGGATTCTGATTGGTCAGACCAGCGTTGAATTGACCTTAGCAAGGGTACTTCCTGTTTGAGTTTCTGCCTATAGGAAGGGAGGAGCAGAATGGAGCCGTGATCTGATTTGCCGAAGGGAGGGCGGGGGAGGGCCTGGTAGACATCCCGGAAGGGAGAGTAACAATGCTTGAAAGTATTTGAAGTGCGAGTACTACAGGCAATGTCTTGATAGAAATTCAGTAGCGTTTTGCTTTGTTTCAGTCCCCAGCTACAATAAATGTGGCCTCAGGATATCACTAGGCTACATGCCGCTCACTAGGCTACATGCCGCTCACTAGGCTACCTGCCGCTCACTAGGCTACATGCCGCTCACTAGGCTACCTGCCGCTCACTAGGCTACATGCCGCTCACTAGGCTACATGCCGCTCACTAGGCTACATGCCGCTCACTAGGCTACATGCCGCTCACTAGGCTACCTGCCGCTCACTAGGCTACATGCCGCTCACTAGGCTACATGCCGCTCACTAGGCTACATGCCGCCCACTAAGCTACCTGCCGCCCAATATGGCTTAGCTAGCCCTTTGGTTTCACCTCCCATACATGCAGTGACCTCACCTGGTCTAAATGATGTCTCTAGAGACAAAACCTCTCTCATCGTCACTCAATGCCTAGGTTTACCTCCACTGTACTCACATCCTACCATACCCTTGTCTGTACATTATGCCTTGAATCTATTCTTCCGCGCCCAGAAACCTGCTCCTTTTACTCTCTGTTCCGAATGCACTAGACGACCAGTTCTTATAACCTTTAGCCGTACCCTTATCCTACTCCTCCTCTGTTCCTCTGGTGATGTGGAGGTTAATCCAGGCCCTGCAGTGCCTAGCTCCACTCCTATTCCCCAGGCGCTCTCATTTGTTGACTTCTGCAACCGTAAAAGCCTTGGTTTCATGCATGTTAACATTAGAAGCCTCCTCCCTAAGTTTGTTGTATTCACTGCTTTAGCACACTCTGCCAACCCAGATGTCCTAGCAGTGTCTGAATACCGGCTTAGGTATTAGAAATTTCCATCACTAACTATAACATTTTCCGACAAGATAGAACTGCCAAAGGGGGCGGAGTTAGCCTGCAGAGTTCTGTCTTACTATCCAGGTCTGCACCCAAACAATTCGAGCTTCCACTTTTAAAACTCCACCTCTCCACAAACAAGTCTCTCACCGTTGCCACTTGTTATAGACCACCTTCTGCCCCCAGCTGTGCTCTGGACACCAATTGTGAACTGACTGCCCCCCATCTATTTTCAGAGCTCGTACTGTTAGGTGACCTAAATTGGGACATGCTTAACACCCCGGACGTCCTACAATCTAAGATAGATGCCTCCATCTCACACAAATTATCAATGAACATACCAGGTACAACCCCAAATCCGTAAACACGGGCACCCTCTTAGATATCATCCTGACCAACCTGCCCTCTAAATACACCTCTTCTGTCTTTAACCAGGATCTCAGCGATCACTGCCTCATTGCCTGCGTCCGTAATGGGTCTATGGTCAAACGACCACCCCTCATCGCTGTCAAACGCTCCCTAAAACACTTCAGCGAGCAGGCCTTTCTAATCGACCTGGCCCGGGTATCCTGGAAGGATATTGACCTCATCCTGTCAGTAGAGGATGCCTGGTTATTCTTTAAAAGTGCTTTCCTCACCATCTTAAATAAGCATGCCCCATTCAAAAAATGTAGAACCAGGAACAGATATAGCCCTTGTTTCACTCCAGACCTGACTGCCCTTGACCAGCACAAAAACATCCTGTGGCGTTCTGCATTAGCATTAAACAGCCCCCGTGATATGCAACTTTTCAGGGAAGTCAGGAACCAATACACACAGTCAGTTAGGAAAGCAAAGGCTAGCCTTTTCAAGCAGAAATTTGCATCCTGTAGCACAAACTCCAAAAAGTTCTGGGATACTGTAAAGTCCATGGAGAATAAGAGCACCTCCTCCCAGCTGCCCACTGCACTGAAGCTAGGAAACACTGTCACCACTGATAAATCCACGATAATTGAGAATTTCAATAAGCATTTTTCTACAGCTAGCCATGCTTTCCACCTGGCTACCCCTGCCCCAGTCAACAGCCCTGCACCCCCCACAGCAACTTGCCCAAGCCTCCCCCATTTCTCCTTCACCCAAATCCAGATAGCTGATGTTCTGAAAGAGTTGCAAAATCTGGACCCATACAAATCAGCTGGGCTAGAAAATCTGGACCATCTCTTTCGAAAATCATACGCCGCAGTTGTTGCAACCCCTATTACTAGCCTGTTCAAACTCTCTTTCGTATCGTCTGAGATCCCCAAAGATTGGAAAGCTGCCGCGGTCATCCCCCTCTTCAAAGGGGGAGACACTCTAGACCCAAACTGTTATAGACCTATATCTTTCCTACCCTGCCTTTCTAAGGTCTTCGAAAGCCAAGCTAACAAACAGATCACCGACCATTTCAAGTCACACCGTACCTTCTCCGCTATGCAATCTGGTTTCGACCACATCAATCACCACATTCTTATAGGCAGACTCAACAGCCTTGGTTTCTCAAATGATTGCCTCGCCTGGTTCACCAACTACTTCTCAGACAAAGTTCAGTGTGTCAAATCGGAGGGCCTGTTGTCCAAACCTCTGGCAGTCTCTATGGGGGTACCACAGAGTTCAAGACTCTTTTCTCTGTATACATCAATGATGTTGATATTGCTGCTGGGTATTCTCTGATCCACCTCTACACAGACGACACCATTCTGTATACTTCTGGCCCTTCTTTGGACACTGTGTTAACTAACCTCCAGACGAGATTCAATGCCATACAACTCTCTTTCCATGGCCTCCAACTGCTTTTAAATGCAAGTAAAACTAAATGCATGTTCTTCAACCGATCACTGCCCGCCCGTCCAGCATCACTACTCTGGACGGTTCTGACTTAGAATATGTGGACAATTTCAAATACCTAGGTGTCTGGTTAGACTGTAAACTCTCCTTCCAGACTCACATTAAGCATCTCAACTCCAAAATTAAATCTAGAATCAGCTTCCTATTTCACAACAAAGCATCCTTCACTCATGCTGCCAAGCATACCCTAGTAAAACTGACTATCCTACCAATCCTTGACTTCGGCAATGTCATTTACAAAAAAGCCTCCAACACTCTACTCAGCAAATTGGATGCAGTCTTTCACACTGGATGCAGTCTATCACATCTATCACTCCAGTGTTTAATTGCTAAATTGTAATTACTTCGCCACTGCGGCCTATTTATTGCCTTACCTCCCTAATCTTACCTCATTTGCACACACTGTATATAGATTTTCTATTTATATTGTGTTATTGACTGTACGTTTGTTTATTCCATGTGTAACTCTGTGTTGTTGTTTGTGTCGCACTACTTTGCTTTATTTGGCCAGGTTGCAGTAAATGAGAACTTGTTCTCAACTGGCCACCTGGTGAAATGAAGGGGAAATAAAACATATTTTATAGTGTTGAGTCATCAGCATACATAGACACAGGCTTTACTCAGTGGCAAGTCATTAGTAAAGATTGAAAAAAGTAAGGGGCCAAGACCGCTGCCCTGGGGAATGCCTGACTCTACCTGGATTATGTTGGAGAGGCTTCCATTAAAGAATACCCTCTGCTCTGCTGGACAGGTAACTCTCGATCCACAATATAGCCAGGATGTAAAGCCATAACACATTAGTTCTTCCAGCAGCAGATTATGATAGCTAATGTCAAAAGCTGCACTGAAGTCTAGCAAAACAGGTCCAACAATTATTTCAGCCAATCATCACTCATTTGTGTAAGTTAAGTGCCCTTCCTTATAAGCATGCTGAAAGGCAGTTGATCATTTGTTTCCTGTGATGGTCCTGATGAGAGCCAGTTTCATCATAGCGCTTGATGGTTTTTGCGACTGCACTTGAAGAAACTTTCAAAGTTATTTAAATGTTATGCATTGACTGACCTTCATGTCTTAAAGTAATGATGGACTGTTGTTTCTCTTTGCTTATTGGAGCTGTTCTTGCCATAATATGGATTTGGTCTTTTACCAAATAGGGCTATCTCCTGTATACCCATCCTACAACTGATTCGCTCAAACGCATTAAGAAGGAAAGAATTTCCACAAATTCACTTTCAACAAGGCACACCTGTTAATTGAAATCATTCCAGGTGACTACCTCATGAAGCTGGTTGAGAGAATGCCAAGAGTGTGCAAAGCTGGCATCAAGGCAAAGGGTGGCTATTTTGAAGAATCTCAAATCTAAAATATATTTTGATTTGTTTAACACTTTCTTGTTTACTACATGATTCCATATGAGATATTTCGTAGTTTTGATGTCTTCACTATTATTCTGCAATGTAGAAAAAATAAAGAAAAACCCTTGAATGAGTAGGTGTCCAAACTTTTGACTGGTACTATAGGTCCTGGATGGCAGGAAGCTTGGCCCTAGTGATGTACTGAGCTGTACGCATTACCCTCTGTAGCGCCTTATGGTCGGATGCCGAGCAGCTGCCATACCAGGCGGGGACGCAACCGGTCAGGGTGCTCTCGATGGTGCAGCTGTAGAACTTTTTGAGGATCTGGGAACCCATGACAAATCTTTTCAGTCTCCTGAGGGGAAAAAGGTGTTGTCGTGCCCTCGTCACAACTGTCTTGGTGTGTTCGAACCATGATAGTTTGTTGGTGATGTGAACACCAAGGAACTTGAAACTCTCGACTGGATGTGCTACCTTGCCTACCTTCATGGGCTATACTCAGCCTTATCTCAGGGTAGCAAGTTGGTGGTCTGTTGATATCCATCTAGTGGTGTGGGGGCTGTGCTTTGGCAAAGTGGGTTGGGTTATAGCCTGCCTTTTTGGCCCTGTCTGGGGATGGATGGGGCCACAGTGTCCCCCGCCCCCCTCTGTCTCAGTCTCCAGTATCTATGCTGCCACACGATGTCACACAGCCTCAGTGCTAACAGTATAACTCTGGTTCATAGGCAGATTATTACTGCTCACAATAGCTGTAGGATTGAAAGAGGCATTCAGGGGAGTTACAGGGACACAAGTTAGGTTACTTACATTATGACTTCCAATGCTCCTGGGACAATGTGCATTTGCAGCAGTACTACGACAACTCAGCGACACAATGGTAAGGATTATCTGAGCAGGGCTTGGGTCACAGATAAATCATTGTCTCAGTGCGACCTTGAAATGGGTGGACAGGGTCCAGGCACCAAGATGTTATCTGGGCTCGTCATTCCTGTAGCATCTTCTGTTTCCAGAAGGTGTCAAAGTTAACTTTAGCCAGATGTGTAATGGCAGTAGCCTGCTGAATCCAAGGCAAATCTGTCAAGAGTTATACATTTTAAATTGCGTCAACTGCATCATATCCCAGCTCTCCATTTCCAAATTAATATGGTGGTACGGGGACCAGCGTCTCATCATTTCTTGCATGATTTACAGACCCGCTGCAGGGTTGTCACTAGTTACCACCGCCACAAAGTCAGAAACTCCGCCTATTTCTACAGTATCTCTTCTTCAAACGTGATTTTAAACAACCTTAACCACACTGCTAACCTAATGCCCAACCCCAACCTTAAATTACTACCAATTATTTATTTATTTCATAAATTTTTACGATATAGCCAATATTGACTTTGTGGCTGTGCTATCTAGTGGAAATACTGCTGCAAGTGTGTTATGATGGTCGGTCACAAGGCTGCGCTGCTGCACTGAAAATGTCTTGAACACTTAGAACTTTTAGACTTTTTCTATTTCACATTATATCTGAAACAAACTGTTGACAGACAGACACTTTTAGGCTACTATATTCGAGGATGACATTGGGGGCGATAGCCTTGGCTGAAGAGATGTTAAACCTAGACAGCCGAACACGGCCATGATGTGAAGCCTGATCCAGAGTAGGCGGGAATAGCGGAGTTTATTGACCAATGAAACATCGTAAACGCGCCCAGAGACCAATGGTAAATGAGGTCGTCGTTAGACAGCTGCTTGGGTTGACAGCAGGAGCAGTAGACGGTATTCATTCCCTGGGAATACCAGACCAACACATTGTGTTGAGTGAGACTACATCATTCCCCCTTCAACAATTTAACAGTGAAAGGTAAGTCGTCTCCGGCATCATTTTGTTGGACTTTTAATAGACATATTTACAACTGTCCGCCTGTTTCTATCGCTGCCATAAAGTCCAAATATAACGTTACTCCGTTATGTTGGCCAAGGCAGCACAATTGTTCCTCCATACGTTACTAACTTCCATAGCCACAAAGTCATAAACCCCGTCCATTTATACAATTTATCCTCTTAAAAGGGGATTTGAACCTAACAGTAACCACACTGCTAACCTTATACCTAGCCTTAAATGAAGACAAAAAAGCACATTTCTGTAGCCAATGTTGACTTTGTGTCTGACTTTGTGGCTATGGGAGCTAGTGGAAAGCAGGTAGTGGCCGGTGGGGGAGAGACTTTACGTCACGCTTGGTGCCCAAACTTGATGATGTATGTCGCGCCGCTAGAGTTGGGACGGACGGATTTCAGTCTGTCCCCAGCCAGCTCATTACATTATTTATGCTCATTTATGCTTGTGCCACGAAACTCAAGCGAGGGTTTCAAACGTGCAGTGGCGATTTTAGCATGTCAATATTGGTGGTGCAAACTCAACCATTTATTTAGATGCATGCCATCAAAGCCACTACAAAAGATGTATTATTTTATTAGGCCTATGTGGTCTAAAAAGGAGGGGAAATACAATCACGAGGATCCACTTTTATAGACGATATACCGACTCACAGACAGCGCAAAACAAAAGAACCCTTGCAATATCAACTGGAATTACATGGGTCTATTACAGGGGTCTATTACAGGGGTCTATTACAGGGGTCTATAGGTCTATTACAGGGGTCTATAGGTCTATTACAGGGGTCTATGGGTCTATAGGTCTATTACATGGGTCTATTACAGGGGTCTATGGGTCTATTACATGGGTCTATTACAGGGGTCTATTACAGGGGTCTATAGGTCTATAGGTCTATTACATGGGTCTATTACAGGGGTCTATGGGTCTATGGGTCTATTACATGGGTCTATTACAGGGGTCTATAGGTCTATAGGTCTATTACAGGGGTATATGGGTCTATAGGTCTATTACAGGGGTCTATTACAAGAATCTATAGGTCTATAGGTCTATTACAGGGGTCTATTACAGGGGTCTATAGGTCTATTACATGGGTCTATTACAGGGGTCTATAGGTCTATTACAGGGGTCTATTACAGGGGTCTATGGGTCTATAGGTCTATTACAGGGGTACATGGGCATATTACAGGGGTCTATGGGTATATTACAGGGGTCTATGGGTCTATAGGTCTATTACAGGGGTATATGGGTCTATTACAGGGGTCTATGGGTCTATAGGTTTATTACAGGGGTCTATGGGTCTGTTACAGGGGTCTATGGGCATATTACAGGGGTCTATTACAGGGGTCTATGGGTCTATTACAGGGGTCTATGGGTCTATGGGTCTATTACAGGGGTCTATGGGCATATTACAGGGGTCTATTACAGGGGTCTATGGGTCTATTACAGGGGTCTATGGGTCTATAGGTCTATTACAGGGGTCTATGGGTCTATAGGTATATTACAGGGGTCTATGGGTCGATTACAGGGGTCTATGGGCATATTACAGGGGTCTATGGGTCTATGGGTCTATTACAGGGGTATATGGGTATATTACAGGGGTCTATGGGTCTATTACAGGGGTATATGGGTCTATTACAGGGGTCTATGGGTCTATTACATGGGTATATGGGTCTATAGGTCTATTACAGGGGTACATGGGTCTATTACAGGGGTATATGGGTCTATAGGTCTATTACAGGGGTCTATTACAGGAATCTATAGGTCTATAGGTCTATTACAGGGGTCTATTACAGGGGTCTATAGGTCTATTACATGGGTCTATTACAGGGGTCTATAGGTCTATTGGTCTATTACAGGGGTCTATTACAGGGGTCTATGGGTCTATAGGTCTATTACAGGGGTACATGGGCATATTACAGGGGTCTATGGGTATATTACAGGGGTCTATGGGTCTATAGGTCTATTACAGGGGTATATGGGTCTATTACAGGGGTCTATGGGTCTATAGGTCTATTACAGGGGTCTATGGGTCTATTACAGGGGTCTATGGGCATATTACAGGGGTCTATTACAGGGGTCTATGGGTCTATTACAGGGGTCTATGGGTCTATGGGTCTATTACAGGGGTCTATGGGCATATTACAGGGGTCTATTACAGGGGTCTATGGGTCTATTACAGGGGTCTATGGGTCTATAGGTCTATTACAGGGGTCTATGGGTCTATAGGTATATTACAGGGGTCTATGGGTCGATTACAGGGGTCTATGGGCATATTACAGGGGTCTATGGGTCTATGGGTCTATTACAGGGGTATATGGGTATATTACAGGGGTCTATGGGTCTATTACAGGGGTATATGGGTCTATTACAGGGGTCTATGGGTCTATTACAGGGGTATATGGGTCTATAGGTCTATTACAGGGGTACATGGGTCTATTACAGGGGTCTATGGGTCTATAGGTCTATTACAGGGCTACATGGGTCTATTACAGGGGTACATGGGCATATTACAGCGGTATATGGGTCTATTACAGGGGTCTATGGGCATATTACAGGGGTCTATGGGTCTATTACAGGGGTATATGGGTCTATAGGTCTATTACAGGGGTACATGGGTCTATTACAGGGGTATATGGGTCATTAGGTCTATTACAGGGGTACATGGGTCTATTACAGGGGTCTATGGGCATATTACAGGGGTACATGGGTCTATTACAGGGGTACATGGGTATATTACAGGGGTCTATAGGTCTATTACAGGGGTACATGGGTCTATTACAGGGGTCTATGGGCATATTACAGGGGTCTATGGGTCTATTACAGGGGTCTATGGACATATTACAGGGGTCTATGGGTCTATTACAGGGGTATATGGGCATATTACAGGGGTATATGGGCATATTACAGGGGTCTATGGGTCTATAGGTCTATTACAGGGGTACATGGGTCTATTACAGGGGTACATGGGCATATTACAGGGGTATATGGGTCTATTACAGGGGTCTATGGGCATGTTACAGGGGTCTATGGGTCTATTACAGGGGTACATGGGTCTATTACAGGGGTACATGGGTCTATTACAGGGGTATATGGGTCTATAGGTCTATTACAGGGGTACATGGGTCTATTACAGGGGTCTATGGGCATATTACAGGGGTACATGGGTCTATTACAGGGGTACATGGGTATATTACAGGGGTCTATAGGTCTATTACAGGGGTACATGGGTCTATTACAGGGGTCTATGGGCATATTACAGGGGTCTATGGGTCTATTACAGGGGTCTATGGACATATTACAGGGGTCTATGGGTCTATTACAGGGGTATATGGGCATATTACAGGGGTATATGGGCATATTACAGGGGTCTATGGGTCTATAGGTCTATTACAGGGTACATGGGTCTATTACAGGGGTCTATGGGCATATTACAGGGGTCTATGGGTCTATTACAGGGGTACATGGGCATATTACAGGGGTCTATGGGTCTATTACAGGGGTCTATGGGTCTATAGGTCTATTACAGGGGTCTATGGGTCTATTACAGGGGTCTATGGGCATATTAAAGGGGTCTATTACAGGGGTCTATGGGTCTATTACAGGGGTCTATGGGCATATTACAGGGGTCTATTACAGGTGTCTATGGGTCTATTACAGGGGTCTATGGGTCTATAGGTCTATTACAGGGGTCTATGGGTCTATTACAGGGGTATATGGGTCTATTACAGGGGTCTATGGGTCTATAGGTCTATTACAGGGGTCTATTATAAGAATCTATAGGTCTATAGGTCTATTACAGGGGTCTATTACAGGGGTCTATAGGTCTATTACATGGGTCTATTACAGGGGTCTATAGGTCTATAGGTCTATTACAGGGGTCTATTACAGTGGTACATGGGCATATTACAGGGGTCTATGGGTATATTACAGGGGTCTATGGGTCTATAGGTCTATTACAGGGGTATATGGGTCTATTACAGGGATATGGGTCTATTACAGGGTCTATGGGTCTATAGGTCTATTACAGGGGTCTATGGGTCTATTACAGGGGTCTATGGGCATATTACAGGGGTCTATTACAGGGGTCTATGGGTCTATTACAGGGGTCTATGGGTCTATGGGTCTATTACAGGGGTCTATGGGCATATTACAGGGGTCTATTACAGGGGTCTATGGGTCTATAGGTCTATTACAGGGGTCTATGGGTCTATAGGTATATTACAGGGGTCTATGGGTCGATTACAGGGGTCTATGGGCATATTACAGGGGTCTATGGGTCTATTACAGGGGTATATGGGTATATTACAGGGGTCTATGGGTCTATTACAGGGGTATATGGGTCTATTACAGGGGTCTATGGGTCTATTACAGGGGTATATGGGTCTATAGGTCTATTACAGGGGTACATGGGTCTATTACAGGGTCTATGGGTCTATAGGTCTATTACAGGGCTACATGGGTCTATTACAGGGGTACATGGGCATATTACAGCGGTATATGGGTCTATTACAGGGGTCTATGGGCATATTACAGGGGTCTATTGGTCTATTACAGGGGTATATGGGTCTATAGGTCTATTACAGGGGTACATGGGTATATTACAGGGGTGTATGGGTCCATAGGTCTATTACAGGGGTACACGGGTCTATTACAGGGGTCTATGGGCATATTACAGGGGTACATGGGTCTATTACAGGGGTACATGGGTATATTACAGGGGTCTATAGGTCTATTACAGGGGTACATGGGTCTATTACAGGGGTCTATGGGCATATTACAGGGGTCTATGGGTCTATTACAGGGGTCTATGGACATATTACAGGGGTCTATGGGTCTATTACAGGGGTATATGGGCATATTACAGGGGTATATGGGCATATTACAGGGGTCTATGGGTCTATAGGTCTATTACAGGGGTACATGGGTCTATTACAGGGGTACATGGGCATATTACAGGGGTATATGGGTCTATTACAGGGGTCTATGGGCATATTACAGGGGTGTATGGGTCTATTACAGGGGTACATGGGTCTATTACAGGGGTACATGGGTCTATTACAGGGGTCTATGGGTCTATTACAGGGGTCTATGGGCATATTACAGGGGTCTATGGGCATATTACAGGGGTCTATAGGTCTATTACAGGGGTCTATGGGCATATTACAGGGGTATATGGGTCTATTACAGGGGTCTATGAGTCTATGGGTCTATTACAGGGGTCTATTACGGGGGTCTATGGGCATATTACAGGGGTCTATGGGTCTATTACAGGGGTCTATGGGTCTATAGGTCTATTACAGGGGTCTATGGGCATTTTACAGGGGTATATGGGTCTATTACAGGGGTCTATGGGTCTATAGATCTATTACAGGGGTCTATTACAGGGGTCTATGGGCATATTACAGGGGTCTATGGGTCTATTACAGTAGCCTGCTGGACCTTTTGTTTAAAAAAATGTGAATGGGAAGAGACTCACTGGCAAACATGATTACAGACCCAACAACATTCTATAGTATCCCCTCCTAGTGAAGAAAGTAAGCAAAACAGTGAAATCATTCCATTGCCTAAAATTATGAATAAGATACTAATGAGAGACCTAAATAAGCAATACCACAATTGAGATGTACAAACTATGGCATAAGGAAACGATGAGTGGATACGAGGCAAGCCGTAATTTCGATTAAGACATTAATGAGCAAGTAGTCGCCATAACTATTTGTTCAGCACTTTTTGAAATGTACAGAGACAGAATTCAGAACATGGGGCGTTCTTACAGTATTCTCCCTGCACACCAAGTCAGAACCATATGATAAATAATGGCGGCATGTAAGCAGACAATGAAAGCTCTTACAATATTCAATGATGACATTTCTCTAAAACTGTCTTTAGGCTACACGTGCACCACCAAGTCAGAACAGTAGGCTAAGTTATGATATGGAGAGGGACCAAATTATTAGTGTGAGGCACATGGGCTACTAACAGCTTGCCACACAACATACACTTAGTATTACTTTCTTAGCTACAGCATACATATCTCCCTGGCCTATTACATAATTTACAGTGCCTTTGGAAAGTATTCAGACCCCTTGACTTTTTCCACATTTTGTTACGTTACAGCCTTATTCAAAAATGGATTAAAAACATTTTTTTGTCATCAATCTACACAGAATACCCCATAATGACAATGCAAAAACAGTTTTTATTTTTTTATTTTGTCAAATGTATTAAAAATTAAAAACAGATACCTTATTTACATATTTATTCAGGCCCTTTGCTATGATACTCGAAATTGAGCTCAGGTGCATCCTGTTTCCATTGGTAATCCTTAAGATGTTTCTACAACTTGATTGGAGTCCACCTGTTAATTGGACATTATTTGGAAAGGCACACACCTGGTCCCACAGTTGACAGTGCATGTCAGAGCAAAAACCAAGCCATGAGGTCGAAGGAATTGTCTGTAGAGCTCAGAGACAGGATTGTGCTGAGGCTCAGATCTGGGGAAGGGTACCAAAACATTTCTGCAGCCTTGAAGGTCCCCAAGAACACAGTGGCCTCCATCATTCTTAGTTGAAAGAAGTTTGGAACCACCAAGACTCTTCCTAGAGCTGGCTGCCCGGCCGAACTGAGCAATCGGGGGAGAAGGGCCTTGGTCAGGGAGGTAACCAAGAACCCGATGGTCACTCTGACAGAGCTCCAGAGTTCCTCTGTGGAGATGGGAGAACCTTCCAGAAGGACAACCATCACTGCAGCACTCCACCAATCAGGCCTTTATGGTAGAGTGGCCAGACAGAAGCCACTCCTCAGTACAAGGCACATGACAGCCCTCTTGGAGTTTGCTAAAAGGCACCTAAAGACTCTCAGGCCATGATAAACAAGATTCTCTGGTCTGATGAAACCAAGATTGAACTCTTTGGCCTGAATGCCAAGCGTTACGTCTGGAGGCAAACTGGCACCATCCCTACGGTGAAGCATGGTGGTGGCAGCATCATGCTGTGGGGATGTTTTTCAGCAGCAGGGACTGGGAGACTAGTCAAGATTGAGGGAAAGATGAATGGAGCAAAGTACAGAGAGATCCTTGATGAAAACTTGCTCCAGAGCACTCAGGACCTCAGACTGGGGGCGTAGGTTCACCTTCCAACAGGAGAATGACCCTAAGCACACAGCCAAGACAACGCAGGAGTGACTTCAGGCCAAGTCTCTGAATATCCTTGAGTGGCCTAGCCAGAGCCCGGACTTGAACCTGATCGAACATCTCTGTAAAGACCTGAAAATAGCTGTACAGCGATGCTCCCCATCCAACCTGACAGAGCTTGAGAGGATCTGCAGAGAATAATGGGAGGAACTCCCCAAATACAGGTGTGCCAAGCTTGTAGCATCATGTCGAAGAAGACTCGAGTCTGTAATCGCTGCCAAAGGTGCTTCAACAAAGTACTGAGTAAAGGGTCTGAATACTTATGCAAATGTGATATAAAAAAAAAAAAAGAATTAAATAAATTTGCCAAATGTGAAAAAAAGTTTTTGCTTTGTCATTATGGGGTATTGTGTGTAGATTGTTTAGGGAAAAAAAACTATTGAATCCATTTTGGAATAATGCTGTAACGTAACAATGTGGAATAAGTCAAAGGGTCTGAATACTTTCAGAATGCACTGTATGCAGCAGTATATCTTTGGGCTCACCATCGTTGTTGTGCTGTGCTCACTTGAACGTGGCATGACGGTCTTTCTTGTGGGCTCACTTTGTCATCAAAGTCTGTCATTCTCTGGATTTATGGTGCTTTCAAGATAACTGAAAACTCTGATAAAAACAAGGTTGAATCACGACGTCGGTGATCTTCAGGTCGGAGCTCTAGAACGAGGCTAGAGTTCCTGACTTAGGATTCCGAGTTGGATGACCGTTCAAAACGTATTTAACCAGTCCGAGCTCGTTTCTTTCCCCCAGAGTTCCCAGTTGTCTTGAATGCAATGAAGTCTGAGATTTCCCAGTTGTTTTAAACGCGGCAGATGTCATGCTGTAAGTCATGCAACCTTTTGTGTCCCGTTGTGTTGCGTCCCGTTGTGTTGCGTGTGAATGTTTATCCTTTTAAGCTTGGAAAAGAGACCCTTTCAGACAGATGTTTTAAATCCTTAAACCCAGACTTGGGCCACACCACCTCTCCCCGGAGTAGCAGGCAGGGGAATGAAAATAGTGATTGCTTTGCAACGCTTGCAGTCAGCCATTGATTCCTTCCAAACCACTCATTTTCGAATTAGCGGTTTCCGACTTATTGTGTAATGTTTATGTCCAATGGCCGATGAGCACCGATACGTTTTATCTACACTGCTCAAAAAAATAAAGGGAACATTTAAACAACACAATGTAACTCCAAGTCAATCACACTTCTGTGAAATCAAACTGTCCACTTAGGAAGCAACACTGATTGACAATAAATTTCACATGCTGTTGTGCAAATGGAATAGACAACAGGTGGAAATTATAGGCAATTAGCAAGACACCCCCAATAAAGGAGTGGCTCTGCAGGTGGTGACCACAGACCACTTCTCAGTTCCTATGCTTCCTGGCTGATGTTTTGGTCACTTTTGAATGCTGGCGGTGCTTTCACTCTAGTGGTAGCATGAGACGGAGTCTACAACCCACACAAGTGGCTCAGGTAGTGCAGCTCATCCAGGATGGCACATCAATGCGAGCTGTGGCAAGAAGGTTTGCTGTGTCTGTCAGCGTAGTGTCCAGAGCATGGAGGCGCTACCAGGAGACAGGCCAGTACATCAGGAGACGTGGAGGAGGCCGTAGGAGGGCAACAACCCAGCAGCAGGACCACTACCTCCGCCTTTGTGCAAGGAGGAGCACTGCCAGAGCCCTGCAAAATGACCTCCAGCAGGCCACAAATGTGCATGTGTCTGCTCAAACGGGCAGAAACAGACTCCATGAGGGTGGTATGAGGGCCCAACGCCACAGGTGGGGGTTGTGCTTACAGCCCAACACCGTGCAGGACGTTTGGCATTTGCCAGAGAACACCAAGATTGGCAAATTCGCCACTGGCGCCCTGTGCTCTTCACAGATGAAAGCAGGTTCACACTGAGCACGTGACAGACGTGACAGAGTCTGGAGACGCCGTGGAGAACGTTCTGCTGCCTGCAACATCCTCCAGCATGACCGGTTTGGCGGTGGGTCAGTCATGGTGTGGGGTGGCATTTCTTTGGGGGCCGCACAGCCCTCCATGTGCTCGCCAGAGGTAGCCTGACTGCCATTAGGTACCGAGATGAGATCCTCAGACCCCTTGTGAGACCATATGCTGGTGCGGTTGGCCCTGGGTTCCTCCTAATGCAAGACAATGCTAGACCTCATGTGGCTGGAGTGTGTCAGCAGTTCCTGCAAGAGGAAGGCATTGATGCTAAGGACTGGCCCGCCCGTTCCCCAGACCTGAATCCAATTGAGCACATCTGGGACGCTCCATCCACCAACGCCACGTTGCACCACAGACTGTCCAGGAGTTGGCGGATGCTTTAGTCCAGGTCTGGGAGGAGATCCCTCAGGAGACCATCCGCCACCTCATCAGGAGCATGCCCAGGCGTTGTAGGGAGGTCATTCAGGCACGTGGAGGCCACACACACTACTGAGCCTCATTTTGACTTGTTTTAAGGACATTACATCAAAGTTGGATCAGGCTGTAGTGTGGTTTTCCACTTTAATTTTGAGTGTGACTCCAAATCCAGACCTCCATGGGTTGATAAATTTGATTTCCATTGATAATTTTTGTGTGATTTTGTTGTCAGCACATTCAACTATGTAAAGAAAAAAGTATTTAATAAGATTATTTCATTCATTCAGATCTATGATGTGTTATTTTAGTGTTCCCTTTATTTTTTTGAGCAGTGTATAATTTATCTTCATATGACAAGGATTGAAAAGGATTTGCCAGTAGATTGTAGATGTGATTCATGACGATGACTGCTTGCTAGCTAAGATTGTGAAAATATGATGTTGACATGATCAGTCCAATCAAGGCTACAGTAGGTATTGAGGTCATTTTATCTGTGGCCAATGACCTTGAGCCTTTTTGGATGGGCGCTTATAATATAAATCTATGGCAGCACCCAAGGGGGCTTGAACTGCCTAGCTCTCCCTGTAGATTCCGCGATGACGTAGTGTCCCCATGAGTGACAGAACACTGAGCCAATCATGGCGCAACCAGAGAACATTACCACCCCCTACGCTCTGTATTTTCCTCTGGCTGCCCCACCACCACAGAAAGCACTGAGCTAGGTTAAAACACCTGCATTATGGAGCTGCCCCACCGCTACAGAAAGCACTGAGCTAGGCTGAAACACCTGCATTCTGGAGCTGCCCCTCCACTACAGAAAGCACTAAGCTAGGTTGAAACACCTGCATTATGGAGCTGCCACCTCCGCTACAGAAAGCACTAAGCTAGGTTGAAACACCTGCATTATGGAGCTGCCCCTCTGCTACAGAAAGCACTAAGCTAGGCTGAAACACCTGCATTCTGGAGCTGCCCCTCCACCACAGAAAGCACTGAGCTAGGCTGAAACACCTGCATTCTGGAGCTGCCCCTCCACCACAGAAAGCACTGAGCTATGCTGAAACACCTGCATTCTGGAGCTGCCCCTCCACCACAGAAAGCACTAAGCTAGGCTGAAACACCTGCATTATGGAGCTGCCCCACCGCTACAGAAAGCACTGAGCTAGGCTGAAACACCTGCATTATGGAGCTGCCCCTCCGCTACAGAAAGCACTAAGCTAGGTTGAAACACCTGCATTCTGGAGCTGCCCCTCCACCACAGAAAGCACTGAGCTAGGCTGAAACACCTGCATTCTGGAGCTGCCCCTCCGCTACAGAAAGCACTAAGCTAGGCTGAAACACCTGCATTCTGGAGCTGCCCCTCCACCACAGAAAGCACTGAGCTAGGCTGAAACACCTGCATTCTGGAGCTGCCCCTCCGCTACAGAAAGCACTGAGCTAGGCTGAAACACCTGCATTCTGGAGCTGCCCTCCGCTACAGAAAGCACTAAGCTAGGTTGAAACACCTGCATTCTGGAGCTGTCCCACCACCGCAGAAAGCACTGAGCTAGGCTGAAACACCTACATTCTGGAGCTGCCCCTCCACCACAGAAAGCACTAAGCTAGGCTGAAACACCTGCATTATGGAGCTGCCCCTCCGCTACAGAAAGCACTAAGCTAGGTTGAAACACCTGCATTCTGGAGCTGCCCCTCCACCACAGAAAGCACTGAGCTAGGCTGAAACACTTGCATTCTGGAGCTGCCCCTCCGCTACAGAAAGCACTAAGCTAGGTTGAAACACCTGCATTATGGAGCTGCCCCACCGCTACAGAAAGCACTGAGCTAGGCTGAAACACCTGCATTCTGGAGCTGCCCCTCCGCTACAGAAAGCACTGAGCTAGGCTGAAACACCTGCATTCTGGAGCTGCCCCTCCGCTACAGAAAGCACTGAGCTAGGCTGAAACGCCTGTATTTTGGAGCTGCCTTACTCAAGAAAGAGACCATGCTTGTATGTAGAACCTATTGAGGATCTCAGGACCCATGCCAAATCTTTTTAGTCTCCTGAGTGGAATAGGCTTTGTCGTGCCCTTTTCACGACTGTCTCGGTGTGTTTGGACCATTCTAGCTTGTTGTTGATGTGGACACCAAGGAACTTGAAGCTCTCAACCTGCTCCACACAAGTGTTCCTTTTGTCCAGGTGGGAAAGGGCAGTGTGGAGTGCAATAGAGATTTCATCATCTGTAGATCTGTTTGGGTGGTATGCAAATTGTGGGTCTAGGGTTTCTGGGATAATGTTGTTGATGTGAACCATTACCAACCTTTCAAAGCACTTCATGGCTACAGACGTGAGTGCTACGGGTCTGTTGTAATTTAGGCAGGTTGCCTTTGTGTTATTGGGCACAGGGACTATGGTGGTCTGCTTGAAGCATGTTGGTATTACAGACTCAATCAGGGACATGTTGAAAATGTCAGTGAAGACACCTGCCAGTTGGTCAGCACATGCCCGGAGCACACGTCCTGGTAATCCATCTGGCCCCGCAGCCTTGTGTATGTTGACTTGTTTAAAGGTTTTACTCACGTCGGCAGGTGGATTACCAGGGCGGCAGGTAGCCTAGTGGTTATTGCGTTGGACTTGTAACCGGAGGGTTGCAAGTTTGAATCCCCGAGCTGACAAGGTAAAAATCTGTCGTTCTGCCCCTGAACAAGGCAGTTAACCCACTGTTCCCCAGGCGCCGAAGATGTGGATGTCGATTAAGGCAGCCCCCCGCACCTCTCTGATTCAGAGGGGTTGGGTTAAATGCAGAAGACACATTTCAGTTGAAGGCATTCGGTTGTACAACTGACTAATAATGGTGACTTTGACTTTGAGGGCTACGGAGAGCGTGATCACACAGTTGTCTGGAACAGCTGATGCTCTCATGCATGCCTCAGTGTTGCTTGCCTCGAAGTGAGCATAGAAGTGATTTAGCTCGTCTGGCAGGCTCTTGTCACTGGGCAGCTCACGGCTGCTTCCCTTTGGAGTCTAATGGTTTGCAAGCCCTGCCACATCCGACGAGCGTCAGAGCCGGTGTAGTATGATTCAATCTTAGCCCTGTATTGATGCTTTGCCTGTTTGATGGTTCGTCGCAGGGCATAGCAGGATTTCTTGTAAGCTTCCGGGTTAGAGTCCCGCACCTTGAAAGCGGCAGCTCTACCCTTTAGCTCAGTGCGAATGTTGCCTGTAATCCATGGCTTCTGGTTGGGGTATGTACGTACAGTCACTGTGGGGACGACGTCCTCGATGTACTTATTGATAAAGCCAGTGACTGGTGTGGTGTACTCCTCAATGCCATCGGAAGAATCCCGGAACATATTCCAGTCTGTGCTGCAAAACAGTCCGGTAGTTTAGCATCTGCTTCATCTGACCACTTTTTTATAGACCGAGTCACTGGTGCTTCCTGCTTTAATTTTTGCTTGTAAGAAAGGAATCAGGAGGATAGAGTTGTGGTCGGATTTACCAAATGTAGAGTACAGGTGATCTAGATTTCTTTTTTCTCTGGTTGCACATTTAACATGTTGATGGAGATTTGTTAGAATCTGTTAAGTTTCCCTGCATTAAAGTCTCCGGCCACTAGGAGCGCCGCCTCTGGGTGAGTGGTTTCCTGTTTGCTTATTTCCTTATACAGCTGACTGAGTGCGGTCTTAGTGCCAGCATCTGTCTGTGGTGGTAAATAAACAGCCATGAAAAGTATAGCTGAAAACTCTCTAGGCAAGTAGTGTGGCCTGCAATTTATCACAATATACTCTACTTCAGGTGAGCAAAATCTAGAGACTTCCTTAGATTTCTTGCACCAGCTGTTGTTTACAAATATGCACAGACCACCCCCCCTCGTCTTACCGGAGTGTGCTGTTCTATCTTACCGGAGTGTGCTGTTCTATCTTACCGGAGTGTGCTGTTCTATCTTACCGGAGTGTGCTGTTCTATCTTGCCGGAGTGTGCTGTTCTATCTTACCGGAGTGTGCTGTTCTATCTTACCGGAGTGTGCTGTTCTATCTTGCTGGTGCAGCATGTATCCCACTAGCTGAATATCCATGTCGTCATTCAGCCACGATTCCGTGAAACAAAGGATGTTGCAGTTTTTAATGTCCCGTTGGTAGGATATTCGTGATCGTACCTCGTCTAATTTATTGTCCAATGATTGCACGTTGGCGAGTAGTATTGACGGTAACGGTAGCTTTCCCAATCGCCTCCTCCGGGTCCTGACCAGGCATCCGGCTCTTTTGTCCTCTGTACCTGCGTCGCTTCTTCTTGCGAATAAGTGGGATGTTGGCCCTGCCGGGTGTTTGGAGAATGTCATGTGCCTCTTGCTTGTTGTTGAAAAAATCCTTGTCTAATCTGAGGTGAGTGATCGCTGTCCTGATATCCAGAAGGTCTTTTCTGCCATAAGATACGGTTGCAGAAACATTATGTACAAAATAAGTTACAAATAACGCAAAAAAACACAGAATAGCACAATTGGTTGGGCGCCTGTAAATGGCTGCCATTTCTTCCGGCGCCATTTTTTTACATACAGTCCTATGAACAACACACTACACTATAGTACACTACACCAGTCCTATGAACAATACACTACACTATAGTACACTACACCAGTCCTGTGAACAACACACTACACTATAGTACACTACACCAGTCCTATGAACAATACACTACACTATAGTACACTACACCAGTCCTATGAACACTACACTATGTTATTCCTACTGGGGGGGTTTGTATTTGGGTACAGGGCTGTTTGTATTTGGGTACAGGGGCTGTTTGTATTTGGGTGCAGGGGCTGTTTGTATTTGGGTGCAGGGGCTGTTTGTATTTGGGTATAGGGGTTGTTTGTATTTGGGGGCAGTGGATGTTTGTATTTGGGTGCAGGGGCTGTTTGTATTTGGGTGCAGGGGCTGTTTGTATTTGGGTACAGGGGCTGTTTGTATTTGGGTACAGGGGCTGTTTGTATTTGGGTGCAGGGGCTGTTTGTATTTGGGTGCAGGGGCTGTTTGTATTTGGGTACAGGGGCTGTTTGTATTTGGGTGCAGGGGCTGTTTGTATTTGGGTGCAGGGGCTGTTTGTATTTGGGTACAGAGGCTGTTTGTGTTTGGGTACAGAGGCTGTTTGTATTTGGGTACAGGGGCTGTTTGTATTTGGGTGCAGGGGCTGTTTGTATTTGGGTGCAGGGGCTGTTTGTATTTGGGTGCAGGGGCTGTTTGTATTTGGGTACAGGGGCTGTTTGTATTTGGGTGCAGGGGCTGTTTGTATTTGGGTGCAGGGGCTGTTTGTGTTTGGGTACAGAGGCTGTTTGTATTTGGGTGCAGGGTACCAGGGCGGCAAGTAGCCTAGTGGTTATTGCTTTGGACTTGTAACCGGAGGGTTGCAAGTTTGAATCCCCGAGCTGACAAGGTAAAAATCTGTCGTTCTGCCCCTGAACAAGGCAGTTAACCCACTGTTCCCCAGGCGCCGAAGATGTGGATGTCGATTAAGGCAGCCCCCCGCACCTCTCTGATTCAGAGGGGTTGGGTTAAATGCAGAAGACACATTTCAGTTGAAGGCATTCGGTTGTACAACTGACTAATAATGGTGACTTTGACTTTGAGGGCTACGGAGAGCGTGATCACACAGTTGTCTGGAACAGCTGATGCTCTCATGCATGCCTCAGTGTTGCTTGCCTCGAAGTGAGCATAGAAGTGATTTAGCTCGTCTGGCAGGCTCTTGTCACTGGGCAGCTCACGGCTGCTTCCCTTTGGAGTCTAATGGTTTGCAAGCCCTGCCACATCCGACGAGCGTCAGAGCCGGTGTAGTATGATTCAATCTTAGCCCTGTATTGATGCTTTGCCTGTTTGATGGTTCGTCGCAGGGCATAGCAGGATTTCTTGTAAGCTTCCGGGTTAGAGTCCCGCACCTTGAAAGCGGCAGCTCTACCCTTTAGCTCAGTGCGAATGTTGCCTGTAATCCATGGCTTCTGGTTGGGGTATGTACGTACAGTCACTGTGGGGACGACGTCCTCGATGTACTTATTGATAAAGCCAGTGACTGGTGTGGTGTACTCCTCAATGCCATCGGAAGAATCCCGGAACATATTCCAGTCTGTGCTGCAAAACAGTCCGGTAGTTTAGCATCTGCTTCATCTGACCACTTTTTTATAGACCGAGTCACTGGTGCTTCCTGCTTTAATTTTTGCTTGTAAGAAAGGAATCAGGAGGATAGAGTTGTGGTCGGATTTACCAAATGGAGGGCGAGGGAGAGCTTTGTACGCGTCTCTGTGTGTAGAGTACAGGTGATCTAGATTTCTTTTTTCTCTGGTTGCACATTTAACATGTTGATGGAGATTTGTTAGAATCTGTTAAGTTTCCCTGCATTAAAGTCTCCGGCCACTAGGAGCGCCGCCTCTGGGTGAGTGGTTTCCTGTTTGCTTATTTCCTTATACAGCTGACTGAGTGCGGTCTTAGTGCCAGCATCTGTCTGTGGTGGTAAATAAACAGCCATGAAAAGTATAGCTGAAAACTCTCTAGGCAAGTAGTGTGGCCTGCAATTTATCACAATATACTCTACTTCAGGTGAGCAAAATCTAGAGACTTCCTTAGATTTCTTGCACCAGCTGTTGTTTACAAATATGCACAGACCACCCCCCCTCGTCTTACCGGAGTGTGCTGTTCTATCTTACCGGAGTGTGCTGTTCTATCTTACCGGAGTGTGCTGTTCTATCTTACCGGAGTGTGCTGTTCTATCTTGCCGGAGTGTGCTGTTCTATCTTACCGGAGTGTGCTGTTCTATCTTACCGGAGTGTGCTGTTCTATCTTGCTGGTGCAGCATGTATCCCACTAGCTGAATATCCATGTCGTCATTCAGCCACGATTCCGTGAAACAAAGGATGTTGCAGTTTTTAATGTCCCGTTGGTAGGATATTCGTGATCGTACCTCGTCTAATTTATTGTCCAATGATTGCACGTTGGCGAGTAGTATTGACGGTAACGGCAGCTTTCCCCAATCGCCTCCTCCGGGTCCTGACCAGGCATCCGGCTCTTTTGTCCTCTGTACCTGCGTCGCTTCTTCTTGCGAATAAGTGGGATGTTGGCCCTGCCGGGTGTTTGGAGAATGTCATGTGCCTCTTGCTTGTTGTTGAAAAAATCCTTGTCTAATCTGAGGTGAGTGATCGCTGTCCTGATATCCAGAAGGTCTTTTCTGCCGTAAGATACGGTTGCAGAAACATTATGTACAAAATAAGTTACAAATAACGCAAAAAAACACAGAATAGCACAATTGGTTGGGCGCCTGTAAATGGCTGCCATTTCTTCCGGCGCCATTTTTTTACATACAGTCCTATGAACAACACACTACACTATAGTACACTACACCAGTCCTATGAACAACACACTACACTATAGTACACTACACCAGTCCTATGAACAATACACTACACTATAGTACACTACACCAGTCCTATGAACACTACACTATGTTATTCCTACTGGGGGGGTTTGTATTTGGGTACAGGGGCTGTTTGTATTTGGGTGCAGGGGCTGTTTGTATTTGGGTGCAGGGGCTGTTTGTATTTGGGTATAGGGGTTGTTTGTATTTGGGGGCAGTGGATGTTTGTATTTGGGTACAGGTGCTGTTTGTATTTGGGTACAGGGGCTGTTTGTATTTGGGTACAGGGGCTGTTTGTATTTGGGTACAGGGGCTGTTTGTATTTGGGTGCAGGGGCTGTTTGTATTTGGGTGCAGGGGCTGTTTGTATTTGGGTGCAGGGGCTGTTTGTATTTGGGTGCAGGGGCTGTTTGTGTTTGGGTACAGAAGCTGTTTGTATTTGGGTGCAGGGTACCAGGGCGGCAGGTAGCCTAGTGGTTATTGCGTTGGACTTGTAACCGGAGGGTTGCAAGTTTGAATCCCCGAGCTGACAAGGTAAAAATCTGTCGTTCTGCCCCTGAACAAGGCAGTTAACCCACTGTTCCCCAGGCGCCGAAGATGTGGATGTCGATTAAGGCAGCCCCCCGCACCTCTCTGATTCAGAGGGGTTGGGTTAAATGCAGAAGACACATTTCAGTTGAAGGCATTTGGTTGTACAACTGACTAATAATGGTGACTTTGACTTTGAGGGCTACGGAGAGCGTGATCGCACAGTTGTCTGGAACAGCTGATGCTCTCATGCATGCCTCAGTGTTGCTTGCCTCGAAGCGAGCATAGAAGTGATTTAGCTCGTCTGGCAGGCTCTTGTCACTGGGCAGCTCGCGGCTGCTTCCCTTTGGAGTCTAATGGTTTGCAAGCCCTGCCACATCCGACGAGCGTCAGAGCCGGTGTAGTATGATTCAATCTTAGCCCTGTATTGATGCTTTGCCTGTTTGATGGTTCGTCGCAGGGCATAGCAGGATTTCTTGTAAGCTTCCGGGTTAGAGTCCCGCACCTTGAAAGCGGCAGCTCTACCCTTTAGCTCAGTGCGAATGTTGCCTGTAATCTTGCCGGAGTGTGCTGTTCTATCTTACCGGAGTGTGCTGTTCTATCTTACCGGAGTGTGCTGTTCTATCTTGCTGGTGCAGCATGTATCCCACTAGCTGAATATCCATGTCGTCATTCAGCCACGATTCCGTGAAACAAAGGATGTTGCAGTTTTTAATGTCCCGTTGGTAGGATATTCGTGATCGTACCTCGTCTAATTTATTGTCCAATGATTGCACGTTGGCGAGTAGTATTGACGGTAACGGCAGCTTTCCCAATCGCCTCCTCCGGGTCCTGACCAGGCATCCGGCTCTTTTGTCCTCTGTACCTGCGTCGCTTCTTCTTGCGAATAAGTGGGATGTTGGCCCTGCCGGGTGTTTGGAGAATGTCATGTGCCTCTTGCTTGTTGTTGAAAAAATCCTTGTCTAATCTGAGGTGAGTGATCGCTGTTCTGATATCCAGAAGGTCTTTTCTGCCTTAAGATACGGTTGCAGAAACATTATGTACAAAATAAGTTACAAATAACGCAAAAAAACACAGAATAGCACAATTGGTTGGGCGCCTGTAAATGGCTGCCATTTCTTCCGGCGCCATTTTTTTACATACAGTCCTATGAACAACACACTACACTATAGTACACTACACCAGTCCTATGAACAACACACTACACTATAGTACACTACACCAGTCCTATGAACACTACACTATGTTATTCCTACTGGGGGGGTTTGTATTTGGGTACAGGGCTGTTTGTATTTGGGTGCAGGGGCTGTTTGTATTTGGGTGCAGGGGCTGTTTGTATTTGGGTGCAGGGGCTGTTTGTATTTGGGTGCAGGGGTTGTTTGTATTTGGGGGCAGTGGATGTTTGTATTTGGGTACAGGTGCTGTTTGTATTTGGGTACAGGGGCTGTTTGTATTTGGGTGCAGGGGCTGTTTGTATTTGGGTACAGGGGCTGTTTGTATTTGGGTGCAGGGGCTGTTTGTATTTGGGTGCAGGGGCTGTTTGTATTTGGGTGCAGGGCTGTTTGTATTTGGGTACAGGGCTGTTTGTATTTGGGTGTCAGTGGCTGTTTGTATTTGGGTGCAGGGGCTGTTTGTATTTGGGTACAGAGGCTGTTTGTGTTTGGGTACAGAGGCTGTTTGTATTTGGGTGCAGGGGCTGTTTGTATTTGGGTGCAGGGGCTGTTTGTATTTGGGTGCAGGGGCTGTTTGTATTTGGGTGCAGGGGCTGTTTGTATTTGGGTGCAGGGGCTGTTTGTATTTGGGTACAGGGCTGTTTGTATTTGGGTGCAGGGGCTGTTTGTATTTGGGTGCAGGGGCTGTTTGTGTTTGGGTACAGAGGCTGTTTGTATTTGGGTGCAGGGGCTGTTTGTATTTGGGTGCAGGGGCTGTTTGTATTTGGGTACAGGGGCTGTTTATATTTGGGTGCAGGGGCTGTTTGTATTTGGGTACAGGGGCTGTTTGTATTTGGGTGCAGGGGCTGTTTGTATTTGGGTGCAGGGGCTGTTTGTATTTGGGTACAGAGGCTGTTTGTATTTGGGTACAGAGGCTGTTTGTGTTTGGGTACAGAGGCTGTTTGTATTTGGGTGCATGGGCTGTTTGTTTTTGGGTGCAGGGGCTGTTTGTGTTTGGGTGCAGGGGCTGTTTGTATTTGGGTACAGGGGCTGTTTGTATTTGGGTACAGGGGCTGTTTGTATTTGAGTACAGGGGCTGTTTGTATTTGGGTGCAGGGGCTGTTTGTATTTGGGTGCAGGGGCTGTTTGTATTTGGGTACAGGGGCTGTTTGTATTTGGGTACAGGGGCTGTTTGTATTTGGGTACAGGGGCTGTTTGTATTTGGGTGCAGGGGCTGTTTGTATTTGGGTGCAGGGGCTGTTTGTATTTGGGTGAAGGGGCTGTTTGTGTTATGTCACTCCTTGTCTCTCCTCTCCTCCTTGTCTCCACTAATGTTCCTCCTTTTCTTTCCTCTCCTCCCTGTCTCCACTAATATACCTCCTTGTCTTTCCTCTCCTCCCTGTCTCCACTAATATACCTCCTTGTCTCTCTTCCCTGTCTCCACTAATATCCCTCCTTCTCTCTCCTCCTTGTCTCCACTAATGTTCCTCCTTGTCTCTCCTCTCCTCCCTGTCTCCACTAATATCCCTCCTTGTTTCTTCTTTCCTCCCTGTCTCCACTAATATCTCTCCTTGTCTCTCCTCCTCTCCTCCCTGTCTCCACTAATATCCCTCCTTGTCTCTCCTCCTCTCCTCCCTGTCTCCACTAATATCCCTCCTTGTCTCTCCTCCTCTCCTCCCTGTCTCCACTATTATCCCTCCTTGTTTCTCCTCTCCTCCCTGTCTCCACGTATATCCCTCCTTGTCTCTCCTCCTCTCCTCCCTGTCTCCACTAATATCCCTCCTTGTCTCTCCTCTCCTCCCTGTCTCCACTAATGTCCCTCCTTGTCTCTCCTCTCCTCCCTGTCTCCACTAATATCCCTCCTTCTCTCTCCTCTCCTCCCTGTCTCCACTAATATCCCTCCTCCTCCCTCCTCTCCTCCCTGTCTCCACTAATATCCCTCCTTCTCGCCCTATCTTCCAGATGCAGTTCATGCTGCTGTTCAGTAGGCAGGGCAAGCTGCGTCTCCAGAAGTGGTATGTTCCTCTGTCTGATAAGGAGAAGAAGAAGATTACCAGAGAGCTGGTCCAGACGGTTCTGGCCAGGAAACCAAAGATGTGTTCATTTCTGGAGTGGAGAGACCTCAAGGTTGTTTACAAGAGGTGAGTAGTGATAGAGCTCCAGCACGCTGTTCTCTATAAAGTGCAATACTTTTGGCTTTGGTAAAACGTAGTGCACTATATAGGGAATAGGATGGTATTTGGGAAGCAAGCCATCCCCTACCAGGTTGCCATCCTTATCACTGTCAGAAAGGTATCTTCGGATCAGGATTTATTTGGGGTTAATTTGACAGTTGTGCCGTACATACACACGTATTACTTCATAATGAATTAGGGCTGGGCGGTGTCCAGATTTACATACCTGCTATTTGTCATTCATTTTTTTATGCTAACAAAGTACTAGCGAATTCCCATAGAGCAGGTATTCCCAGGGGTACGCGCCACGCTGTCGGGGGTACGCCAAATAAAAATGTGATTCACATAAAATAATAATCTTCACATTTTCAAACAGTACATTTATATTTTCCAACAGGTGAGGTTTTTTTCCTCGCCTGAGTAGACTCATTTCACTGCCAAAAATCAAATGAAACCGTCTAGTGTTCAGTGAAATAACGCGGGAAACCTTCACTCTTGCGCAGACATTTAGAAACAAAACATGACAATTTGAAAAATAAGCCACAGGAGTTTTTTGAGCAAGAATGTCTTATATGGTGAGCTACCGAGTGGCTAGGACAGGCAAGCCCCATACTATTGTGGAGGACTTCATTCTTCCTGCTGCCGTGGATAGGGCTGGGACAATGCTAGGGGAAAAGGCCAAAAAAACTATACAGACAATGCCTTCATCAAACAACACTGTTTCACGACGCATCAGTGACATGGCAGGAGATGTTTTAAAACAATTACTGCTTCGCATACAAGCCAGTGAATTATATGCGTTACAGCTGGATGAGTCAACAGGCGTGGCGGGCCTGGCACAGGTCCTTGTATATGTCCGTTACGTTTATGGGGGTCAATTAAGGAAGACATCCTCTTCTGCAAACCACTGGAAACCAGGACAACAGAAGAGGATATTTTTTAAGTATTGGACAGCTTTGTGACATCAAATGGACTTTGGTGGTCAAGATGTGTTGGTATCTGTACTGATGGCGCAAAAGCCATGACAGGAAGACATAGTGAAGTGGTAACGCGCGTGCAAGCAGTTGCTCCCGACGCCACTTGGGTCCACTGCAGCATCCACCCAGAGGCCGAGGGAATGCCTGACAGCTTGAAAGACGTTTTGGACACTACAGTGAAAATGGTTAACTTTGTTAAAGCAAGGCCCCTGAACTCTCGTGTGTTTTCTGCATTATGCAATGATATGGGCAGCGACCATGTAACGCTTTTACAACATACAGAAGTGCGCTGGTTATCAAGGGGCAAAGTATTGACACGTTTTTTTAATTGAGAGACGAGCTTAAAGTTTTCTTTACTGACCATCATTTTCTCTTGCATCGCTTGCATGATGACGAGTTTCTCGCACGACTGGCCTATCTGGGTGATGTTTTCTCGCCTGAATGATCTGAATCTAGGATTACAGGGACTCTCCGCAACTATATTCAATATGCGGGACATAATTGAGGCTGTTAAGAAATTGGAGCTCTTCTCTGTCTGCGTTAACAAGGACAACACACAGGTCTTTCCATCATTGGATGATTTTTTGTGTGCAAATGAACTCAAGTTTACGGACAATGTAAAATGTGATATAGCGAGGCACCTGAGTGAGCTGGGTGCGCAATTACGCAGGTACTTTCCCAAAACGGACGACACAAACAACTGGATTCATTATCCCTTTCATGCCCTGCCTCCAGTCTGCTTACCGATATCTGAACAAGAGAGCCTCATCCAAATAGCAACAAGTGGTTCTGTGAAAATTTAATTTAATCAGAAGCCACTGCCATATTTCTGGATTGGGCTGTGCTCAGAGTATCCTGCCTTGGAAAATTGCGCTGTTAAGATACTGATGCCCTTTGCGACCACCTACCTATGTGGGAGTGGATTCTCGGCCCTCACTAGCATGAAAACTACATACAGGCACAGACTGTGTGTGGGAAATGATTTAAGACTGAGACTCTCCAATACAACCCAACATTGCAGAGTTATGTGCATCCCTTCAAGCACACCCTTCTCATTAACCTGTGGAGAGTTATTCACAATTCACAATTCACAATTATAGGTTTTATATGTAAGATGGCTAAATAAAGAGCAAAATTATTGATTATTATTATTTGTGCCCTGGTCCTATAAGAGCTCTTTGTCACTTCCCATTAGCCGGTTGTGACAAAAACTCACATTCATTCTTATATTTAATAAATGTATAAGAGGGAGTAGGTCCTACTGAAACATTGATAAGAGGGAGTAGGTCCTACTGAAACATTGATAAGAGGGAGTAGGTCTACTGAAACATTGATAAGAGGGAGTAGGTCTACTGAAACATTGATAAGAGGGAGTAGGTCCTACTGAAACATTAATAAGAGGGAGTAGGTCCTACTGAAACATTGATAAGAGGGAGTAGGTCTACTGAAACATTGATAAGAGGGAGTAGGTCCTACTGAAACATTGATAAGAGGGAGTAGGTCCTACTGAAACATTGATAAGAGGGAGTAGGTCCTACTGAAACATTGATAAGAGGGAGTAGGTCCTACTGAAACATTGATAAGAGGGAGTAGGTCCTACTGGAACATTGATGAGAGGGAGTAGGTCCTACTGAAACATTGATAAGAGGGAGTAGGTCCTACTGAAACATTGATAAGAGGGAGTAGGTCCTACTGAAACATTAATAAGAGGGAGTAGGTCTACTGAAACATTGATAAGAGGGAGTAGGTCTACTGAAACATTGATAAGAGGGAGTAGGTCTACTGAAACATTGATAAGAGGGAGTAGGTCTACTGAAACATTGATAAGAGGGAGTAGGTCTACTGAAACATTGATAAGAGGGAGTAGGTCCTACTGAAACATTGATAAGAGGGAGTAGGTCTACTGAAACATTGATAAGAGGGAGTAGGTCCTACTGGAACATTGATAAGAGGGAGTAGGTCTACTGAAACATTGATGAGAGGGAGTAGATCCTACTGAAACATTAATAAGAGGGAGTAGGTCCTACTGAAACATTAATAAGAGGGAGTAGGTCCTACTGAAACATTGATAAGAGGGAGTAGGTCCTACTGAAACATTGATAAGAGGGAGTAGGTCCTACTGAAACATTGATAAGAGGGAGTAGGTCCTACTGGAACATTGATAAGAGGGAGTAGGTCCTACTGAAACATTGATAAGAGGGAGTAGGTCTACTGAAACATTGATAAGAGGGAGTAGGTCCTACTGAAACATTGATAAGAGGGAGTAGGTCCTACTGAAACATTGATAAGAGGGAGTAGGTCCTACTGAAACATTGATAAGAGGGAGTAGGTCCTACTGAAACATTGATAAGAGGGAGTAGGTCTACTGAAACATTGATAAGAGGGAGTAGGTCCTACTGAAACATTGATAAGAGGGAGTAGGTCCTACTGAAACATTGATAAGAGGGAGTAGGTCTACTGAAACATTGATAAGAGGGAGTAGGTCTACTGAAACATTGATAAGAGGGAGTAGGTCCTACTGAAACATTAATAAGAGGGAGTAGGTCCTACTGAAACATTGATAAGAGGGAGTAGGTCTACTGAAACATTGATAAGAGGGAGTAGGTCCTACTGAAACATTAATAAGAGGGAGTAGGTCCTACTGAAACATTGATAAGAGGGAGTAGGTCTACTGAAACATTGATAAGAGGGAGTAGGTCCTACTGAAACATTAATAAGAGGGAGTAGGTCCTACTGAAACATTGATAAGAGGGAGTAGGTATACTGAAACATTGATAAGAGGGGGTAGGTCCTACTGAAACATTGATAAGAGGGAGTAGGTCCTAATGAAACATTGATAAGAGGGAGTAGGTCCTACTGAAACATTGATAAGAGGGAGTAGGTCCTACTGCAACATTAATAAGAGGGAGTAGGTCTACTGAAACATTGATAAGAGGGAGTAGGTCTACTGAAAGATTGATAAGAGGGAGTAGATCCTACTGAAACATTGATAAGAGGGAGTAGGTCTACTGAAACATTGATAAGAGGGAGTAGGTCCTACTGAAACATTGATAAGAGGGAGTAGGTCTACTGAAACATTGATAAGAGGGAGTAGGTCCTACTGCAACATTAATAAGAGGGAGTAGGTCCTACTGAAACATTGATAAGAGGGAGTAGGTCCTACTGAAACATTGATAAGAGGGAGTAGGTCTACTGAAACATTGATAAGAGGGAGTAGGTCTACTGAAACATTGATAAGAGGGGGTAGGTCCTACTGAAACATTTATAAGAGGGAGTAGGTCTACTGAAACATTGATAAGAAGGAGTAGGTCCTACTGAAACATTGATAAGAGGGAGTAGGTCCTACTGAAACATTGATAAGAGGGAGTAGGTCTACTGAAACATTGATAAGAGGGAATAGGTCTACTGAAACATTGATAAGAGGGAGTAGGTCTACTGAAACATTGATAAGAGGGAGTAGGTCTACTGAAACATTGATAAGATGGAGTAGGTCCTACTGAAACATTGATAAGAGGGAGTAGGTCCTACTGAAACATTGATAAGAGGGAGTAGGTTCTACTGAAACATTGATAAGAGGGAGTAGGTCCTAATGAAACATTGATAAGAGGGAGTAGGTCCTACTGAAACATTGATAAGAGGGAGTAGGTCTACTGAAAAATTGATAAGAGGGAGTAGGTCCTACTGAAACATTGATAAGAGGGAGTAGGTCCTACTGCAACATTAATAAGAGGGAGTAGGTCTACTGAAACATTGATAAGAGGGAGTAGGTCTACTGAAACATTGATAAGAGGGAGTAGGTCCTACTGAAACATTGATAAGAGGGAGTAGGTCCTACTGAAACATTAATAAGAGGGAGTAGGTCCTACTGAAACATTGATAAGAGGGAGTAGGTCTACTGAAACATTGATAAGAGGGAGTAGGTCCTACTGAAACATTGATAAGAGGGAGTAGGTCCTACTGCAAAATTAATAAGAGGGAGTAGGTCTACTGAAACATTGATAAGAGGGAGTAGGTCTACTGAAACATTGATAAGAGGGAGTAGGTCCTACTGAAACATTGATAAGAGGGAGTAGGTCTACTGAAACATTGATAAGAGGGAGTAGGTCCTACTGAAACATTGATAAGAGGGAGTAGGTCTACTGAAACATTGATACGAGGGAGTAGGTCCTACTGCAACATTAATAAGAGGGAGTAGGTCCTACTGAAACATTGATAAGAGGGAGTAGGTCCTACTGAAACATTGATAAGAGGGAGTAGGTCTACTGAAACATTGATAAGAGGGAGTAGGTCTACTGAAACATTGATAAGACGGAGTAGGTCCTACTGCAACATTAATAAGAGGGAGTAGGTCTACTGAAACATTGATAAGAGGGAGTAGGTCCTACTGAAACATTGATAAGAGGGAGTAGGTCTACTGAAACATTGATAAGAGGGAGTAGGTCCTACTGAAACATTGATAAGAGGGAGTAGGTCTACTGAAACATTGATAAGAGGGAGTAGGTCCTACTGCAACATTAATAAGAGGGAGTAGGTCCTACTGAAACATTGATAAGAGGGAGTAGGTCCTACTGAAACATTGATAAGAGGGAGTAGGTCTACTGAAACATTGATAAGAGGGAGTAGGTCTACTGAAACATTGATAAGAGGGGGTAGGTCCTACTGAAACATTTATAAGAGGGAGTAGGTCTACTGAAACATTGATAAGAGGGAGTAGGTCCTACTGAAACATTGATAAGAGGGAGTAGGTCCTACTGAAACATTGATAAGAGGGAGTAGGTCTACTGAAACATTGATAAGAGGGAGTAGGTCTACTGAAACATTGATAAGAGGGAGTAGGTTCTACTGAAACATTAATAAGAGGGAGTAGGTCTACTGAAACATTGATAAGAGGGAGTAGGTCTACTGAAACATTGATAAGAGGGAGTAGGTCTACTGAAACATTGATAAGAGGGAGTAGGTCCTACTGAAACATTGATAAGAGGGAGTAGGTCCTACTGAAACATTGATAAGAGGGAGTAGGTTCTACTGAAACATTAAAAAGAGGGAGTAGGTCTACTGAAACATTGATAAGAGGGAGTAGGTCTACTGAAACATTGATAAGAGGGACTCGATACCCTCCACAACCTGACTCGATACCCTCCCCAACCCGACATGATACCCTCCCCGACTCGATACCCTCCCCAACCTGACATGATACCCTCCCCAACTCGATACCCTCCCCGACTCGATACCCTCCCCAACCTGACATGATACCCAACCTAACGTGATACCCTCCCCAACCTGACGTGATACCCTCCCCAACCTGACTCGATACCCTCCCCAACCTGACTCGATACCCTCCTCAACCTGACTAGATACCCTCCCCAACCTGACATGATACCCTCCCCAACCTGACTCGATACCCTCCCCAACCTGAAAAGATACCCTCCCCAACCTGACATGATACCCTCCCCTCCCCAACCTGACATGAGACCCTCCCCAACCTGACTCGATACCCTCCCTCCCCAACCTGACATGAGACCCTCCCCAACCTGACATGATACCCTCCCTCCCCAACCTGACGTGAGACCCTCCCCAACCTGACATGATACCCTCCCCAACCTGACATGATACCCTCCCCAACCTGACTAGATACCCTCCCCAACCTGACTCGATACCCTCCCCAACCTGACTCGATACCCTCCCCAACCTGACATGATACCCTCCCCAACCTGACATGATACCCTCCCCAACCTGACTCGATACCCTCCCCAACCTAACTCGATACCCTCCCCAACGTGACTCGATACCCTCCCCAACGTGACTCGATACCCTCCCCAACCTGACTAGATACCCTCCCCAACCTGACTCGATACCCTCCCCAACCTGACTCGATACCCTCCCCAACCTGACTAGATACCCTCCCCAACCTGACATGATACCCTCCCTCCCCAACCTGACATGATACCCTCCCCAACCTGACTCGATACCCTCCCCAACCTGACTCGATACCCTCCCCAACCTGACTAGATACCCTCCCCAACCTGACATGATTCCCTCCCTCCCCAACCTGACTCAATACCCTCCCTCCCCAACCTGACTCAATACCCTCCCCAACCTGACATGATACCCTCCCCAACCTGACATGATACCCTCCCCAACCTGACATGATACCCTCCCCAACCTGACATGATACCCTCCCCAACCTGACTCAATACCCTCCCCAACCTGACATGATTCCCTCCCCAACCTGACTCAATACCCTCCCCAACCTGACATGATTCCCTCCCTCCCCAACCTGACATGATTCCCTCCCTCCCCAACCTGACATGATTCCCTCCCCAACCTGACTCGATACCCTCCCCAACCTGACATGATACCCTCCCCAACCTGACATGATACCCTCCCCAACCTGACTCAATACCCTCCCCAACCTGACATGATACCCTTCCCTCCCCAACCTGACATGATACCCTCCCCAACCTGACTAGATACCCTCCCCAACCTTACATGATACCCTCCCCTCCCCAACCTGACATGATACCCTCCCCAACCTGACTCGATACCCTCCCCAACCTGACTCGATACCCTCCCCAACCTGACTCGATACCCTCCCCAACCTGACATGATACCCTTCCCTCCCCAACCTGACATGATACCCTCCCCAACCTGACTAGATACCCTCCCCAACCTGACATGATACCCTCCCTCCCCAACCTGACTCGATACCCTCCCCAACCTGTTTCGATTCCCTCCCCAACCTGACTAGATACCCTCCCCAACCTGACATGATACCCTCCCTCCCCAACCTGACATGATACCCTCCTCTCCCCAACCTGACACGATACCCTCCCCAACCTGACTCGATACCCTCCCCAACCTGACTCGATACCCTCCCCAACCTGACTAGATACCCTCCCCAACCTGACATGATACCCTCCCCAACCTGACACGATACCCTCCCCAACCTGACACGATACCCTCCCCAACCTGACTCGATACCCTCCCCAACCTGACGTGATACCCTCCCCAACCAGACATGATACCCTCCCCAACCTGACATGATACCCTCCCTAACCTGACTCGATACCCTCCCCAACCTGACTAGATACCCTCCCCAACCTGACATGATACCCTCCCCAACCTGACATGATACCCTCCCCAACCTGACTCGATACCCTCCCCAACCTGACTAGATACCCTCCCCAACCTGACTCGATACCCTCCCCAACCTGACTAGATACCCTCCCCAACCTGACTAGATACCCTCCCCAACCTGACTAGATACCCTCCCCAACCTTACATGATTCCCTCCCCTCCCCAATCTGACTCAATACCCTCCCCAACCTGACTCGATACCCTCCCCAACCGGACATGATACCCTCCCCAACCTGACATGATACCCTCCCCAACCTGACTCGATACCCTCCCCAACCTGACATGATACCCTCCCCAACCTGACTCGATACCCTCCCCAACCTGACATGATACCCTTCCCTCCCCAACCTGACATGATACCCTTCCCTCCCCAACCTGACATGATACCCTCCCCAACTTGACTAGATACCCTCCCCAACCTGACATGATACCCTCCCCAACCTGACTCGATACCCTCCCCAACCTGTTTCGATTCCCTCCCCAACCTGACTAGATACCCTCCCCAACCTGACATGATACCCTCCCCTCCCCATCCTGACATGATTCCCTCCCCTCCCCAATCTGACTCAATACCCTCCCCAACCTGACTCGATACCCTCCCCAACCTGACATGATACCCTCCCCAACCTGACTCGATACCCTCCCCAACCTGACATGATACCCTCCCCAACCTGACTCGATACCCTCCCCAACCTGACATGATACCCTTCCCTCCCCAACCTGACATGATACCCTCCCCAACTTGACTAGATACCCTCCCCAACCTGACATGATACCCTCCCCAACCTGACTCGATACCCTCCCCAACCTGACTCGATACCCTCCCCAACATGACTAGATACCCTCCCCAACCTGACTAGATACCCTCCCCAACCTGACATGATACCCTCCCCAACCTGACATGATACCCTCCCCTACCCAACCTGACATGATACCCTCCCCAACCTGACTAGATACCCTCCCCAACCTGACTCGATACCCTCCCCAACCTGACTCGATACCCTCCCCAACCTGACTCGATACCCTCCCCAACCTGACATGATACCCTCCTTGACTAGATACCCTCCCCAACCTGACATGATACCCTCCCCAACTTGACTAGATACCCTCCCCAACCTGACTAGATACCCTCCCCAACCTGACATGATACCCTCCCCAACCTGACATGATACCCTCCCCCCAACCTGACATGATACCCTCCCCAACCTGACATGATACCCTCCCCAACCTGACTCGATACCCTCCCCAACCTGACGATGATCCCTCCCAACCTGACTCGATACCCTCCCCAACCTGACATGATACCCTCCCCAACTTGACTAGATACCCTCCCAACCTGACATGATACCCTCCCCAACCTGACTCGATACCCTCCCCAACCTGTTTCGATTCCCCTCCCAACCTGACTAGATACCCTCCCCAACCTGACATGATACCCTCCCTCCCCAACCTGACATGATACCCTCCCTCCCCTCCCCCAATCCTGACTCAATACCCTCCCCAACCTGACTCGACACTCCCTCCCCAACCTGACATGATACCCTCCCCAACCTGACTCGATACCCTCCCCAACCTGACATGATACCCTCCCCAACCTGACCTCGATACCCTCCCCAACCTGACATGATACCCTCCCTCTCCTCCCTCCCCAACCTGACATGATACCCTCCCCAACCTGACATGATACCCCCTCCCCAACCTGACATGATACCCTCCCCAACCTGACTCGATACCCTCCCCAACCTGACTAGATACCCTCCCCAACCTGACATGATACCCTCCCCAACCTGACATGATACCCTCCCCAACCTGACTCGATACCCTCCCCAACCTGACTAGATACCCTCCCCCAACCTGACTCTGATACCTCCCCAACCTGACTAGATACCCTCCCCAACCTGACTAGATACCCTCCCCAACCTGACTAGATACCCTCCCCAACCTGACATGATTCCCTCCTCCCCAATCTGACTCAATACCCTCCCCAACCTGACTCGACACTCTCCCCAACCTGACATGATACCCTCCCCAACCTGACATGATACCCTCCCCAACCTGACTCGATACCCTCCCCAACCTGACATGATACCCTCCCAACCTGACTCGACACCCTCTCCCAACCTGACATGATACCCTTCCTCCCCCAACCTGACATGATACCCTCCCCAACTTGACTAGATACCCTCCCCAACCTGACATGATACCTCCCCCAACCTGACTCGATACCCTCCCCAACCTGTTTCGATTCCCTCCCCAACCTGACTAGATACCTCCCTCCCAACCTGACATGATACCCTCCTCCCCATCCTGACATGATTCCCTCCCTCCCCAATCTGACTCAATACCCCTCCCAACCTGACTCGATACCCTCCCCAACCTGACATGATACCCTCCCCAACCTGACTCGATACCCTCCCCAACCTGACATGATACCCTCCCCAACCTGACTCGATACCCTCCCCAACCTGACATGATACCCTTCCCTCCCCAACCTGACATGATACCCTCCCCAACCTGACTAGATACCCTCCCCAACCTGACATGATACCCTCCCCAACCTGACTCGATACCCTCCCAACCTGACTCGATACCCTCCCCAACCTGACTAGATACCCTCCCCAACCTGACTAGATACCCTCCCAACCTGACATGATACCCTCCCCAACCTGACATGATACCCTCCCCAGCCGACCCGATACCCTCCCCAACCTGACATGATACCCTCCCCAACCTGACTAGATACCCTCCCCAACCTGACTCGATACCCTCCCCAACCTGACTCGATACCCTCCCCAACCTGACTCGATACCCTCCCCAACCTGACATGATACTTCCCTCCCCAACCTGACATGATACCCTCCCCAACCTGACTAGATACCCTCCCAACCTGACTAGATACCCTCCCCAACCTGACATGATACCCTCCCCAACCTGACATGATACCCTCCCACCCAACCTGACATGATACCCTCCCCAACCTGACTAGATACCCTCCCCAACCTGACTCGATACCCTCCCCAACCTGACATCGATACCCTCCCCAACCTGACTAGATACCCTCCCCAACCTGACATGATACCTTCCCTCCCCAACCTGACATGATACCTCCCCAACTTGACTAGATACCCTCCCCAACCTGACATGATACCCTCCCCAACCTGACTCGATACCCTCCCCAACCTGTTTCGATTCCCTCCCCAACCTGACTAGATACCCTCCCCAACCTGACTAGATACCCTCCCCAACCTGACATGATACCCTCCCCAACCTGACATGATACCCTCCCCAACCTGACCTGATACCCTCCCCAACCTGACATGATACCCTCCCAACCTGACATGATACCCTCCCCAACCTGACATGATACCCTCCCCAACCTGACTCGATACCCTCCCAACCTGACATGATACCCTCCCCAACCTGACTCGATACCCTCCCCAACCTGACATGATACCCTTCCCTCCCCAACCTGACATGATACCCTCCCCAACCTGACTCGATACCCTCCCCAACCTGACATGATACCCTCCCCAACCTGACTCGATACCCTCCCCAACCTGTTTCGATTCCCTCCCCAACCTGACTAGATACCCTCCCCAACCTGACATGATACCCTCCTCCCCATCCTGACATGATTCCCTCCTCCCCAATCTGACTCAATACCCTCCCCAACCTGACTCGATACCCTCCCCAACCTGACATGATACCCTCCCCAACCTGACTCGATACCCTCCCCAACCTGACATGATACCCTCCCCAACCTGACTCGACACTCCCTCCCCAACCTGACATGATACCCTTCCCTCCCCAACCTGACATGATACCCTCCCCAACTTGACATGATACCCTCCCCAACCTGACATGATACCCTCCCCAACCTGACTCGATACCCTCCCCAACCTGACTAGATACCCTCCCCAACCTGACATGATACCCTCCCCAACCTGACATGATACCCTCCCCAACCTGACTCGATACCCTCCCCAACCTGACTAGATACCCTCCCCAACCTGACTCGCTACCCTCCCCAACCTGACTAGATACCCTCCCCAACCTGACTAGATACCCTCCCCCAACCTGACTAGATACCCTCCCCAACCTGACATGATTCCCTCCTCCCCAATCTGACTCAATACCCTCCCCAACCTGACTCGATACCCTCCCCAACCTGACATGATACCCTCCCCAACCTGACATGATACCCTCCCCAACCTGACTCGACACCCTCCCAACCTGACATGATACCCTCCCCAACCTGACTCGATACCCTCCCCAACCTGACCTGACATGATACCCTCCCTCCCCAACCTGACATGATACCCTCCCCAACCTGACTAGATACCTCCCCAACCTGACTCGATACCCTCCCCAACCTGACATGATACCCTCCCCAACCTGACTCGATACCCTCCCAACCTGACATGATACCCTTCCCTCCCCAACCTGACATGATACCCTCCCCAACTTGACTAGATACCCTCCCCAACCTGACATGATACCCTCCCCAACCTGACTCGATACACCCTCCCCAACCTGTTTCGATTCCCTCCCCAACCTGACTAGATACCCTCCCCAACCTGACATGATACCCTCCTCCCCATCCTGACATGATTCCCTCCCCTCCCCAATCTGACTCAATACCCTCCCCAACCTGACTCGATACCCTCCCCAACCTGACATGATACCCTCCCCAACCTGACTCGATACCCTCCCCAACCTGACATGATACCCTCCCCAACCTGACTCGATACCCTCCCCAACCTGACATGATACCCTTCCCTCCCCAACCTGACATAATACCCTCCCCAACTTGACTAGATACCCTCCCCAACCTGACATGATACCCTCCCCAACCTGACTCGATACCCTCCCCAACCTGACTCGATACCCTCCCCAACCTGACTAGATACCCTCCCCAACCTGACTAGATACCCTCCCCAACCTGACATGATACCCTCCCCAACCTGACATGATACCCTCCCTACCCAACCTGACATGATACCCTCCCCAACCTGACTAGATACCCTCCCCAACCTGACTCGATACCCTCCCCAACCTGACTCGATACCCTCCCCAACCTGACTCGATACCCTCCCCAACCTGACATGATACCCTTCCCTCCCCAACCTGACATGATACCCTCCCCAACTTGACTAGATACCCTCCCCAACCTGACTAGATACCCTCCCCAACCTGACATGATACCCTCCCCAACCTGACATGATACCCTCCCCTACCCAACCTGACATGATACCCTCCCCAACCTGACTAGATACCCTCCCCAACCTGCCTCGATACCCTCCCCAACCTGAATCGATACCCTCCCCAACCTGACTCGATACCCTCCCCAACCTGACATGATACCCTTCCCTCCCCAACCTGACATGATACCCTCCCCAACTTGACTAGATACCCTCCCCAACCTGACATGATACCCTCCCCAACCTGACTCGATACCCTCCCCAACCTGTTTCGATTCCCTCCCCAACCTGACTAGATACCCTCCCCAACCTGACTAGATACCCTCCCCAACCTGACATGATACCCTCCCCAACCTGACATGATACCCTCCCCTACCCAACCTGACATGATACCCTCCCCAACCTGACTAGATACCCTCCCCAACCTGACTCGATACCCTCCCCAACCTGACTCGATACCCTCCCCAACCTGACATGATACCCTTCCCTCCCCAACCTGACATGATACCCTCCCCAACTTGACTAGATACCCTCCCCAACCTGACATGATACCCTCCCCGACCTGACTCGATACCCTCCCCAACCTGTTTCGATTCCCTCCCCAACCTGACATGATACCCTCCCCAACTTGACTAGATACCCTCCCCAACCTGACATGATACCCTCCCCAACCTGACTCGATACCCTCCCCAACCTGTTTCGATTCGCTCCCCAACCTGACTAGATACCCTCCCCAACCTGACATGATACCCTCCCTCCCCATCCTGACATGATACCCTCCTCTCCCCAACCTGACACGATACCCTCCCCAACCTGACTCGATACCCTCCCCAACCTGACTTGATACCCTCCCCAACCTGACTAGATACCCTCCCCAACCTGACATGATACCCTCCCCAACCTGACTCGATACCCTCCCCAACCTGTTTCGATTCCCTCCCCAACCTGACTAGATACCCTCCCCATCCTGACATGATACCCTCCTCTCCCCAACCTGACTAGATACCCTCCCCAACCTTACATGATTCCCTCCCCTCCCCAATCTGACTCAATACCCTCCCCAACCTGACTCGATACCCTCCCCAACCTGACATGATACCCTCCCCAACCTGACATGATACCCTCCCCAACCTGACTCGATACCCTCCCCAACCTGACATGATACCCTCCCCAACCTGACTCGATACCCTCCCCAACCTGACATGATACCCTTCCCTCCCCAACCTGACATGATACCCTCCCCAACTTGACTAGATACCCTCCCCAACCTGACATGATACCCTCCCCAACCTGACTCGATACCCTCCCCAACCTGTTTGATTCCCTCCCAACCTGACTAGATACCCTCCCCAACCTGACATGATACCCTCCCCAACCTGACATGATACCCTCCCTACCCAACCTGACATGATACCCTCCCCAACCTGACTAGATACCCTCCCCAACCTGACTCGATACCCTCCCCAACCTGACTCGATACCCTCCCCAACCTGACTCGATACCCTCCCCAACCTGACATGATACCCTTCCCTCCCCAACCTGACATGATACCCTCCCCAACTTGACTAGATACCCTCCCCAACCTGACTAGATACCCTCCCCAACCTGACATGATACCCTCCCCAACCTGACATGATACCCTCCCCTACCCAACCTGACATGATACCCTCCCCATCCTGACTAGATACCCTCCCCAACCTGACTCGATACCCTCCCCAACCTGACTCGATACCCTCCCCAACCTGACTCGATACCCTCCCCAACCTGACATGATACCCTTCCCTCCCCAACCTGACATGATACCCTCCCCAACTTGACTAGATACCCTCCCCAACCTGACATGATACCCTCCCCAACATGACTCGATACCCTCCCCAACCTGTTTCGATTCCCTCCCCAACCTGACATGATACCCTCCCCAACTTGACTAGATACCCTCCCCAACCTGACATGATACCCTCCCTAACCTGACTCGATACCCTCCCCAAACTGTTTCGATTCCCTCCCCAACCTGACTAGATACCCTCCCCAACCTGACATGATACCCTCCCCTCCCCATCCTGACATGATACCCTCCTCTCCCCAACCTGACACGATACCCTCCCCAACCTGACTCGATACCCTCCCCAACCTGACTTGATACCCTCCCCAACCTGACTAGATACCCTCCGCAACCTGACATGATACCCTCCCCAACCTGACTCGATACCCTCCCCAACCTGTTTCGATTCCCTCCCCAACCTGACTAGATACCCTCCCCATCCTGACATGATACCCTCCTCTCCCCAACCTGACTCGATACCCTCCCCAACCTGACATGATACCCTCCCCAACCTGACTCAATACCCTCCCCAACCTGACATGATACCCTTCCCTCCCCAACCTGACATGATACCCTCCCCAACCTGACATGATACCCTCCCCAACCTTACATGATACCCTCCCCTCCCCAACCTGACATGATACCCTCCCCAACCTGACTCGATACCCTCCCCAACCTGACTCGATACCCTCCCCAACCTGACTCGATACCCTCCCCAACCTGACTAGATACCCTCCCCAACCTGACACGATACCTTCCCTCCCCAACCTGACTCGATACCCTCCCCAACCTGACTCGATACCCTCCCCAACCTGACATGATACCCTTCCCTCCCCAACCTGACATGATACCCTCCCCAACCTGACTAGATACCCTCCCCAACCTGACTAGATACCCTCCCCAACCTGACATGATACCCTCCCCAACCTGACATGATACCCTCCCCTACCCAACCTGACATGATACCCTCCCCATCCTGACTAGATACCCTCCCCAACCTGACTCGATACCCTCCCCAACCTGACTCGATACCCTCCCCAACCTGACTCGATACCCTCCCCAACCTGACATGATACCCTCCCCAACCTGACTCGATACCCTCCCCAACCTGTTTGATTCCCTCCCCAACCTGACTAGATACCCTCCCCAACCTGACATGATACCCTCCCTCCCCATCCTGACATGATACCCTCCTCTCCCCAACCTGACTCGATACCCTCCCCAACCTGACTCGATCGCTCCTCCCCAACCTGACATGATACCCTCCCCAACCTGACTAGATACCCTCCCCAACCTGACATGATACCTCCCCTCCCAACCTGACATGATACCCTCCTCCCCAACCTGTTTCGATTCCCTCCCCAACCTGACTAGATACCCTCCCCAACCTGACATGATACCCTCCCTCCCCATCCTGACATGATACCCTCCTCTCCCCAACCTGACTCGATACCCTCCCCAACCTGACTCGATACCCTCCCCAACCTGACTTGATACCCTCCCCAACCTGACATGATACCCTCCCCAACCTGACATGATACCCTCCCCAACCTGACACGATACCCTCCCCAACCTGACTCGATACCCTCCCCAACCTGACATGATACCCTCCCTCCCCAACCTGACTCGATACCCTCCCCAACCTGACTCGATACCCTCCCCAACCTGACTCGATACCCTCCCCAACCTGACATGATACCCTCCCCCAACCTGACATGATACCCTACCCAACCTGACATGATACCCTCCCCAACCTGACTCAATACCCTCCCCAACCTGACTAGATACCCTCCCCAACCTGACTAGATACCCTCCCCAACCTGACATGATACCGTCCCCCAACCTGACTAGATACCCTCCCCAACCTGACATGATACCCCTCCCCAACCTGACATGATACCCTCCCCAACCTGACTAGATACCCTCCCCAACCTGACTAGATACCCTCCCCAACCTGACTAGATACCTTCCCAACCTGACATGATACCCTCCCCAACCTGACATGATACCCTCCCCAACCTGACTAGATACCCTCCCCAACCTGACGTGATACCCTCCCCAACCTGACATGATACCCTCCCCAACCTGACATGATACCCTCCCCAACCTGACATGATACCCTCCCCAACCTGACTAGATACCCTCCCCAACCTGACATGATACCCTCCCTCCCCATCCTGACATGATACCCTCCTCTCCCCAACCTGACTCGATACCCTCCCCAACCTGACGTGATACCCTCCCCAACCTGACATGATACCCTCCCCAACCTGACATGATACCCTCCCCAACCTGATGTGATACCCTCCCCAACCTGACATGATACCCTCCCCTCCCCAACCTGTTTCGATTCCCTCCCCAACCTGACTAGATACCCTCCCCAACCTGACATGATACCCTCCCCTCCCCATCCTGACATGATACCCTCCTCTCCCCAACCTGTCTCGATACCCTCCCCAACCTGACTCGATACCCTCCCCAACCTGACTCGATACACTCCCCAACCTGACATGATACCCTCCCCAACCTGACATGATACCCTCCCCAACCTGACACGATACCCTCCCCAACCTGACTCGATACCCTCCCCAACCTGACTCGATACCCTCCCAACCTGACTCGATACCCTCCCCAACCTGACTCGACACCTCCCCAACCTGACTCGATACCCTCCCCAACCTGACTCGATACCCTCCCCAACCTGACTCGATACCCTCCCCAACCTGACACGATACCCTCCCCAACCTGACATGATACCCTCCCCAACCTGACTTGATACCCTACCCAACCTGACATGATACCCTCCCCAACCTGACTCAATACCCTCCCCAACCTGACTAGATACCCTCCCCAACCTGACTAGATACCCTCCCCAACCTGACATGATACCGTCCCCAACCTGACTAGATACCCTCCCCAACCTGACATGATACCGTCCCCAACCTGACGTGATACCGTCCCCAACCTGACTAGATACCCTCCCCAACCTGACTAGATACCCTCCCCAACCTGACTAGATACCCATCCCAACCTGACATGATACCCTCCCCAACCTGACATGATACCCTCCCCAACCTGACTAGATACCCTCCCCAACCTGACGTGATACCCTCCCCAACCTGACATGATACCCTCCCCAACCTGACATGATACCCTCCCCAACCTGACATGATACCCTCCCCAACCTGACTAGATACCCTCCCCAACCTGACTCGATACCCTCCCCAACTTGACATGATACCCTCCCCAACCTGACGTGATACCCTCCCCAACCTGACGTGATACCCTCCCCAACCTGACATGATACCCTCCCCAACCTGACATGATACCCTCCCCAACCTGATGTGATACCGTCCCCAACCTGACATGATACCCTCCCCAACCTGACTAGATACCCTCCCCAACCTGACGTGATACCCTCCCCAACCTGACATGATACCCTCCCCAACCTGACGTGATACCCTCCCCAACCTGACATGATACCCTCCCCAACCTGACTAGATACCCTCCCCAACCTGACATGATACCCTCCCCAACCTGACTCGATACCCTCCCCAACCTGACATGATACCCTCCCCAACCTGACTAGATACCCTCCCCAACCTGACATGATACCCTCCCCAACCTGACTCGATACCCTCCCCAACCTGACATGATACCCTCCCCAACCTGACTAGATACCCTCCCCAACCTGACATGATACCCTCCCCAACCTGACTCGATACCCTCCCCAACCTGACATGATACCCTCCCCAACCTGACTAGATACCCTCCCCAACCTGACTAGATACCCTCCCCAACCTGACTAGATACCCTCCCCAACCTGACATGATACCGTCCCCAAGCCCAAATGTTGAAAATAATGCTATTAATAAAGTGTGCAGCACATCAACTCTTCATTTAACAGATTACAGTTTGAATCGGACAGCAGCCAATCAAATTGTGCCTGCTGAGAAAAGGTTGTACGTGGCTGTGCAGAGGAACGTCGGCGGGTGAATTCAGATGGAGCCCTTGGAAAGATGATACCCAAAATGATTATTTTCGGATATGAAGACGACACTGGTATCAACAAAAAACGGATTGCAACAATTTCCAACTTTGTTCGACATTCGAAGCTGCACAAAGAACGGTCGTGGCTAATATAGCCGACAGCTATATATTTTATTACTTTACTAGTGTATCATATACAGTCGTGTCCAAAAGTTGAGAATGACACAAATATAAATGTTCACAAAGTCTGCTGCCTCAGTTTGTATGATGGAAATTTGCATATACTCCAGAATGTCATGAAGAGTGATCAGATGAATTGCAATTAATTGCAAAGTCCCTCTTTGCCATGCAAATGAACTGAATCCCCAAAAAACATTTCCACTGCATTTCAGCTCTGCCACAAAAGGACCAGCGGACATCATGTCAGTGATTCTCTCATTAACATAGGTGTGAGTGTTGATGTGGACAAGGCTGGAGATTACTCTGTCATGCTGATTGAGTTCAAATAACAGACTGGAAGCTTCAAAAGGAGGTTGGTGCTTGGAATCATTGTTCTTCTTCTGTCAGCCATGGTTACCTGCAAGGAAACACGTGCAGTCATCATTGCTTTGTACAAAAAGGGCTTCACAGGCAAGGATATTGCTGCCAGTAAGATTGCACCTAAATCAACCATTTATCGGATCATCAAGAACTTCAAGGAGAGCGGTTAAATTGCTGTGAAGAAGGCTTCAGGGTGCCCAAGAAAGTCCAGCAAGCGCCAGGACTGTCTCCTAAAGTTGATTTAGCTGCGGGATCGGGGAACCACCAGTACAGAGCTTGCTCAGGAATGGCAGCAGGCAGGTGTGAGTGCATCTGCACGCACAGTGAGGCGAAGACTTTTGGAGGATGGCCTGGTGTCAAGAAGGGCAGCAAAGAAGCCACTTCTCTCCAGGACAAACATCAGGGACAGACTGATATTCTGCAAAAGGTACAGGGATTGGACTGCTGAGGACTGGGGTAAAGTCATTTTCTCTGATGAATCCCCATTCCGATTGTTTGGGGCATCCAGACAAAAAGCTTGTCTGGAGAAGATAAGGTGAGCGCTACCATCAGTCCTGTGTCATGCCAACAGTAAAGCATCCGGAGACCATTCCAACACATCCACATCCTCCGAGAGCAACTTCTCCCAACCATCCAGGAACAGTTTGGTGAGGAACACTGCCTTTTCCAGCATGATGGAGCACCTTGCCATAAGGCAGAAGTGATAACTAAGTGGCTTGGGGGAATAAAACATCGATATTTGGGGTCCATGGCCAGGAAACTCCCCAGACCTTAATCCCATTGAGAACTTGTGGTCAATCCTCAAGAGGTGGGTGGACCAACAAAAACCCACAAATTCTGATAAACTCCAAGCATTGATTATGCAAGAATGGGCTGCCATCAGTCAGGATGTGGCCCAGAAGTTAATTGACAGCATGCCAGGGCGGATTGCAGAGGTCTTGAAAAAGAAGGGTCAACACTGCAAATATTGACTCTTTGCATCAACGTTATTGGTCACATACACATGGTTAGCAGATGTTATTGCGAGTGTTGTGAAATGCTTGTGCTTTTTGTTCCGACAGTGCAGTAATATCTAACAAGTAATCTAACAATTCCCCAACAACTACCTTATACATACACATATAAAGGGGTGAATGAGAATATGTACATATAAATATATGGATGAGCAATTACCGACCGGCATAGGCAAGATGCAATAGATGGTATAAAATACAGTATATACATATGAGATGAGTAATGTAAGATATGTTAACATCATTACTAAAGTGGCATTATTAAAGTGACTAGTGTTCCATTTAATAAAGTGGCCAATGATTTCAAGTCTGCATGTAGGCAGCAGCCTCTCTGAGTTAGTGATGGCTGTTTAACAGTCTGATGGCCACTGGACAAGTTAATGGAAACATAAATTAAGCTATGATTCATTATAGGCTTGGGTGGTCATTGTTTTACAAGTCACAAGTAAGTCTCAAGTCTTAGCACTCAAGTCCCAAGTCAAGTCCCATGTCAAGACAGTCAAGTTTGAGTCAAGTCTCAAGTCCTAAACTTTGAGTTTCGAGTCATAATGTGCTCTTCACCAAATGAAATACCATTTCATATTTTTAACAAGAGTAATAGTTAGTATATTACATTTACGCAAATCATGAATGCTTTTAAAAATATCTATATATTTATTACTTTCCAAATAAATGTTATATAATAAATGTTATAATAAATGCCATGAGAAAGATATGTACATACGGTCACTGTGGGGACGACGTCCTCGATGCACTTATTGATGAAGCCGGTGACTGAGGTGGTATACTCCTCAATGCCATTGGATGAATCCCAGAACATATTCCAGTCTGTACTAGCAAAACAGTCCTATAGCGTAGCAGCCGCGTCATCTGACCACTTCCGTATTGAGCGAGTCACTGGTACTTCCTGCTTTAGTTTTAGCTTGTAAGCAGTAATCAGGAGGATAGAATTATGGTCAGATTTTCCAAATGGAGGGTGAGGGAGAGTTGTGTACGCTTTTCTGTGTGTGGAGTACAGGTGGTCTAGAGTTTTTTTTTTCCTCTGGTTGCACGTGACATGCTGGTAGAAATTAGGTCAAACTGATTTAAGTTTGCCTGCATTAAAGTCCCCAGCCACTAGGAGCACCGCTTCTGGATGAGTATTTTCTTCTTTGCTTATGGCCTTATACAGCTGGTTGAATGCGGTCTTAGTGCCAGCATCGGTCTGTGGTGGTAAATAGACGGCTATGAATAATATAGATGAACTCTCTACCTCAGGAGAGCAATACCTCGAGACTTCTTTAATATTAGACATCGCGCACCAGCTGTTATTGACAAATAGACACACACCTCTGTCCTTCGTCTTACCAGACGTAGCTGCTCTGTCCTGACAATGCATGGAAAACCCAGCCAGCTCTATATTCTCTATGTCGTCGTTCAGCCACGACTCGTTGAAACATAAGACATTACAGTTTGTCCCGTTGGTAGGATAGTCTCGATCATAGATCATCCAGTTTATTTTCCAGTGATTGCATGTTGGCCAATAGAATGGATGATAAAGGCGGTTTACCCACTCGCTGACGGATTCTCACAAGGCACCCCGACCTCCTGTATTTCTGTCTTTTCTTCATGCGAATGACGGGGATTTGGGTCTGGTCTTTAGGAAGCAGTATATCCTTAGCGTCAGACTCATTAAAGAAAAAATCTTTGTCCAGTTTGAGGTGAGTAATCGCTGTTCTGATGTCCAGAAGCTGTTGGTTAGGAGCCCGTAAAACAGCAGCCATCCCCTCCAGCGCCATTATGTAAAATACCAGTAAAAAGTCCCATCCAAAAGATGGCACCTTACACAGGGTGATATCCCAAATCACTACCTAGAGGTATTGGAACATTTGTTTTTAGAACAGAGGAAAGAGTGCCTCCTACTGGCCCTCCACTTCCAGCAGTATCTGGTCTCCCATCCAAGGACCAACCAGAACCAACCCTGCTTAGCTTCAGAGGCAAGTCAGCAGTGGAATGCAGGGTGGTATGCTACTGGTAGACATACAGTGCATTCGGAAAGTATTCAGACCCTTTGACTTTTTCCACATTGTTAGGTTACAGCCTTGTTCTAAAAATGTATTAAATAAAACATTTTCCTCATCAATCTACACACAATACCCCATAATGACAAAGCGAAAACAGGTTGTAATTTATTTTTGCAAATGTACACTACTGGTCAAAAGTTTTAGAACTCATTCAAGGATTTTTCTTTATTTTTACTATTTTCTACATTGTATAATAATAGTGAAGACATCAAAACTATGACATAACACATAGGGAATCATGTAGTAACCAAAAAGGTGTTAAACAAATCAAAGTATTTTATATTTGAGATTCTTCAAATAGCTACCCTTTGCACACTCTTGGCATTGTCTCAACCAGCTTCATGAGGTTGTCACCTGGAATGCATTTCAATTAACATGTGTGCATTCTTAAGTTAATTTGTGGAATTTCTTTCCTTCTTAATGGGTTTGAGCCAATCAGTTGTAGGATGGGGTATACAGGAGATAGCCCTATTTGGTAAAAGACCAAGTCCACATTATGTCATGAACAGCTCCAATAAGCAAAGAGAAACAACAGTCCATCATTACTTTAAGACATGAAGGTCAGTCAATACGGAAAATGTAAAGAACTTTGATTCTTTAAAGAACTTCTTCAAGTGCAGTCGCAAAAACCATCAAGCGCTATGATGAAACTGGCTCTCATGGGGACCGCCACAGGAAAGGAAGACCCAGAGTTACCTCTGCTGCAGAGGATAAGTTCATTAGAGTTAACTGCATCTCAGATTGCAGCCCAAATAAATGCTTCACAGAGTTGAAGTAACAGACACGTCTCAACATCAACATCAACCCAAATCTCTAGCCACTTTAATAATTATAATTGGATGAAATAATGTATCACTAGCCACTTTAAACAATGCCATTTATATAATGTTTACATATCCTACATTACTCATCTCATATATATGTGTATATACTGTACTCCATACCATCTACTGCATCTTGCCTATGCCGGTCAGCCATCGCTCATCCATATATTTATATGTACATACTCGTATTCATTCCTTTACTCTTGTGTGTATAAGGTAGTTGTTGTGAATTTGTTAGATTACTTGTTAGATACTACTGCATGGTCGGAACTAGAAGCACAAGCATTTCGCTACACTCGCATTAACATCTGCTAACCATGTGTATGTGACAAATAAAATTTGATTTGATTTGATTTGATTTTGTTCAGAGGAGACTGTGTGAATCAGGCCTTCATGGTCGAATTGCTGCAAAGAAACCACTACTAAAGGACACCAATAAGAAGAAGAGACTCACAAAGAAACATTGGACATTAGGACATTAGATCTGTGGAAATGTGTCCTTTGGTCTGATGAGTCCAAATTTGAGATTTTTGGTTCCAACTGCCATGTCTTTGTGAGACGCAGTGTGGGTGAACGGATGATCTCCGGATGTGTATTTCTCACCGTGAAGCATGGAGGAGGAAGGGTTATGGTGTGGGGGTGCTTTGCTGGTGACACTGTCTGTAATTTATTTAGAAATCAAGGCACACTTAACCAGCATGTCTACCACAGCATTCTGCAGCGATACGCCATCCCATCTGGTTTGCGCTTAGTGGGACTATCATTTGTTTTTCAACAGGACAATGACCCAACACACCGCCAGGCTGTGTAAGGGCTATTTTACCAAGAAGGAGAGTGATGGAGTGCTGCATCAGATGACCTGGCCTCCACAATCCCCCGACCTCAACCAAATTGAGATGGTTTCGGATGAGTCGGGCCTCAGAGTGAATTAAATGCAGCGAACAAGTGTTCAGCATATGTGGGAACTCCTTCAAGACTGTTGGAAAATCATTCCAGGTGAATCTGGTTGAGAAAATGCCAAGAGTGTGCAAAGCTGTCATCAAGGCAAATGGAGGGTATTAGAAAAATATAAAATATAAAATATATATTGATTTGTTTAACACCTTTTTTGGTTACTACATGATTCCATGTGTTATTTCATAGTTTTGATGTCTTCACTATTATTCTAAACACATTCAAAACAATGCAGGAGTGGCTTCCGGGACAAGTCTCTGATTGCCTCTCCTCTCCTCTCTCATCTGCAGAGGGGAGGAGAGAAGGCAGGGGAGAGGCAGAGGATAGGAGAGGGGAGGGGGAGAGGAGAGGAGAGGAGAGAAGGAGAGGCAGATGAGGGGTGAGGCAGATGAGATGGGAGGGGAGGAGGAGAGGCAGATGAGAGGAGAGGGGAGAGGAGAGGCAGAGGAGAGGAGAGCCAGAGGAGAGGCAGATGAGAGGCAGGAGTGGAGAGGAGAGGCAGAGGAGGGGAGAGCAGAGGGAAGGGGGAAGGAGAGAGGAGTGGAGAGGTAGAGGGGGGGAGAGGCAGAGGAGAGGGGGAGGGGCAAAGGAGGGCAGAGAGGCAGAGCAGAGGGCAGAGGATAGGCAGAGAGAGGAGGGGAGAGTAGAGGGTAGGAGCACAGTTACTCATGCTCCCATGTTGTTATTCTGTTTCTGCTGTGCCGTCGAGGACCAGGACAACAAGCTGTGAGTGTTATTAACAGTCTCGTGTGTGTGTGTGTGTGTTGTTTCAGGTATGCCAGCCTGTATTTCTGCTGTGCCATAGAGAACCAGGACAACGAGCTGATCACACTAGAGATCATCCACAGATATGTGGAACTACTGGATAAGTACTTTGGCAGTGTACGTATCCATCCCTACTCCCTACTCTCTATCCCCTACTCTATTCCCTACTCCCTACTCTATTCCCTACTCCCTACTCCCTACTATCTACTCCCTATTCCCCACTCCCTATTCCTGGGTTCTGACCGACGCCCCCAATTGTGCTATCTTTGTTTCAGTTTAATTTGGGAAGGTACTTCAATAAAGTACTACTTAAGTCATTTTCTGGAGGATCTGTACTTAACTTTACTATTTATATGTTTGAAAACTTTTACTTCACTACATTCCTGAAGGAAATAATGTACTTTTTACTCCATACAATTTCCCTGACACCCAAAAGTACTCGTTACATTTTGAATGCTTAGCAGGACACAAAGATGGTCCAATTCACACACTTATCAAGAGAACATCCCTGGTCATCCATACTGCCTTTCAGTGGCGTGTATTCATGGTTGCCAAAGGAAGCCAGTTTGGATTTGGCTTCACTCCAATCACATCACATGGAGAGCAGTACATCATTGACAGAAGCAACTTGAATTGTTGCATCTCGTTGTGTTGTCCTCCGGTGGCTACCTAGCTAGCTAAAATTGGCCCTTTCCTAAATTAGCCATGGATGGAGATAGGGATTTGGGCTTGTGGTTTTACTTAATTCTCCGTACTGGCCAATAATTATAACAGCGATTCTGATCCAACCATTAATTCATACATTGTGCCCCTGGCCTGAGAGAATGGAAGTTCAATATGTCTCTAGATGTAGAAGGCTAATGTTAACTAGCTGGCCTGAGAGGATGGAAGTTCAATATGTCTCTAGATGTAGAAGGCTAATGTTAACTAGCTGGCCTGAGAGGATGGAAGTTCAATATGTCTCTAGATGTAGAAGGCTAATGTTAACTAGCTGGCCTGAGAGGATGGAAGTTCAACATGTCTCTAGATGTAGAAGGCTAATGTTAACTAGCTGGCCTGAGAGGATGGAAGTTCAATATGTCTCTAGATGTAGAAGGCTAATGTTAACTAGCTGGCCTGAGAGGATGGAAGTTCAATATGTCTCTAGATGTAGAAGGCTAATGTTAACTAGCTGGCCTGAGAGGATGGAAGTTCAATATGTCTCTAGATGTAGAAGGCTAATGTTAACTAGCTGGCCTGAGAGGATGGAAGTTCAATATGTCTCTAGACGTAGAAGGCTAATGTTAACTAGCTGGCCTGAGAGGATGGAAGTTCAACATGTCTCTAGATGTAGAAGGCTAATGTTAACTAGCTAACGTTGTCCATGAAAGGAAGTTAGGCTAGCGAGTACTGTATGACAGAGTCATAGACCGTTTTGTCAACATTGGCGTATCTAGAGTTATGTTAGTCAACATGTTTCTTCTACTTGCACACACACATTTTTACATTTGACATTTTAGTTATTTAGCAGACGCTGTTATCCAGCCACTTGCAGAGTGAGTTGCACATGTTCGTACTGGTCCCCCGTGGAATAGTGGAGGCAGCTCCTGGTGTTGAAATGTTGAAGGAATAGTGGAGGCAGCTCCTGGTGTTGAAATGTTGAAGGAATAGTGGAGGCAGCTCCTGTTTTCTTTCTTTGGCAGCTTCTTTTTCTTTGAAACTTTCCGTAGCTCTAAATCAATAGTTGTTTTGTAGTCTGAAAATGTGGGAAACATTACCTTGCTTCACCATGCTGTCATTTTCTATTAAGGTATCTTTGACAAATGGGTACTTTTTGTGTGTGTGTGTGTGTGTGTGTCTGTGCTATAGGTGTGTGAGCTGGACATCATATTTAACTTTGAGAAGGCCTACTTCATCCTGGATGAGTTCTTGCTGGGAGGAGAGGCTCAGGACACGTCTAAGAAGAATGTACTAAAGGCTATAGAACAAGCTGACCTACTGCAGGAGGTAAAATACCTCACTGACCCCAAGCCAGGGACCTCTCTAATCTACGATAACCCAGACATCTCTCTCTCGCTCACTCTCTCACTCCTGCCTCTTTCCTATGCTATGATTTACAGAATGTAGACTTTCAGATCCATCTCTTCCCAGGTACAGTCCATGAACCCTGCAGGAGCCAGACCCAGGGTGCATAGCCTTTAGCATCAGACCCAGGGTGCATAGCCTTTAGCATCAGACCCAGGGTGCATAGCCTTTAGCATCAGACCCAGGGTGCATAGCCTTTAGCATCAGACCCAGGGTACATAGCCTTTAGCATCAGACCCAGGGTACATAGCCTTTAGCATCAGACCCAGGGTGCATAGCCTTTAGCATCAGACCCAGGGTACATAGCCTTTAGCATCAGGCCCAGGGTGCATAGCCTTTAGCATCAGACCCAGGGTGCATAGCCTTTAGCATCAGACCCAGGGTACATAGCCTTTAGCATCAGACCCAGGGTACATAGCCTTTAGCATCAGACCCAGGGTGCATAGCCTTTAGCATCAGGCCCAGGGTGCATAGCCTTTAGCATCAGACCCAGGGTGCATAGCCTTTAGCATCAGGCCCAGGGTGCATAGCCTTTAGCATCAGACCCAGGGTGCATAGCCTTTAGCATCAGACCCTTAGTTGTAGCTAACCAGCAAACAACAACCACATACCAGCAACATATTGATCTTCATTTCAAAAGTCTTCTATTGTTACTTGTATGTGGATTTACTAATGTTGACAGCCTGTAAAAGTCATCCATTTAATCCAGTAGAACCTGTAGAGAACCCTAAATTCCACTAGCGGTGTTCCATGCTACCAACAAGGAGAACTCTAGTCTGTAAAAGATGTTCTCTTCTCACATCTAACAGCTCACTGAAGAAATGATCCTCTCTACATCCAGTAACTCTATTATAAATTACATATATTATGTATTATATTATCTATTATATTATGTATTAATGACATATATTATGTATTAACTACATTATTATGTATTATATTATCTATTATATTATCTATTATATTATGTATTAATGACATATATGTATTATATTATGTATTATGTATTAATGACATATATTATGTATTAATGACATATATTATGTATTATCTATTATATTATCTATTATATTATATTATGTATTAATGACATATATTATGTATTATATTATCTATTATATTATGTATTAATGACATATATTATGTATTATATTATGTATTATATTATGTATTATATTATGTATTATATTATCTATTACATTATGTATTATATTATGTATTAATGACATATATTATGTATTATATTATGTATTATATTATGTATTATATTATCTATTACATTATGTATTATATTATGTATTAATGACATATATTATGTATTATGTTATGTATTATATTAAAGACATATATTATGTATTATATTATGTATTAATGACATATATTATTTATTATGTTATGTATTATATTATGTATTATCTATTATATTATGTATTATATTATGTATTATGTATTAATGACATATATTATTTTTTATGTTATGTATTATATTATGTATTATCTATTATATTATGTATTATATTATGTATTATGTATTAATGACATATATTATGTATTATGTTATGTATTATATTAAAGACATATATTATGTATTATATTATGTATTATATTATCTATTACATTATGTATTATATTATGTATTAATGACATATATTATGTATTATGTTATGTATTATATTATCTATTACATTATGTATTATATTATGTATTAATGACATATATTATGTATTATGTTATGTATTATATTAAAGACATATATTATGTATTATATTATGTATTTATGACATATATTATTTATTATGTTATGTATTATATTATGTATTATATTATGTATTATGTATTAATGACTTATATTATGTATTATATTATGTATTATATTATGTATTAATGACTTATATTATGTAATATATTATGTATTAATGACATATATTATTTATTATGTTATGTATTATATTATGTATTATCTATTATATTATGTATTATATTATGTATTATGTATTAATGACTTATATTATGTATTATATTATGTATTAATGACATATATTATGTATTATATTATGTATTATATTATATATTATATATTAATGACATATATTATGTATTATGTTATGTATTTTATTATGTATTATATTATATTATGTATTATATATTAATGACATATATTATGTATTATGTATTATATTATGTATTATATTATGTATTATATATTAATGACATTATGTATTATGTTATGTATTATATTATGTATTTTATTATGTATTATATATTAATGACATATATTATGTATTATGTTATGTATTTTATGTATTATATAATATATTATATTATGCATTATATGTTAATGACATATATTATGTATTATGTATTATATTATGTATTATATTATGTATTATATATTAATGACATATTATGTATTATATTATTTATTATGTTATGTATTATATTATGTATTATATTATGTATTATGTATTAATGACTTATATTATGTATTATATTATGTATTATATTATGTATTAATGACTTATATTATGTAATATATTATGTATTAATGAACATATATTATTTATTATATTATGTATTATATTATGTATTATCTATTATATTATGTATTATATTATGTATTATATTATGTATTAATGACATATATTATGTATTATATTATGTATTATATTATATATTATATATTAATGACATATATTATGTATTATGTTATGTATTTTATTATGTATTATATTATATTATGTATTATATATTAATGACATATATTATGTATTATGTATTATATTATGTATTATATTATGTATTATATATTAATGACATTATGTATTATGTTATGTATTATATTATATATTATATTATGCATTATATGTTAATGACATATATTATGTATTATGTATTATGTATTATATTATGTATTATATATTAATGACATATTATGTATTATGTTATGCATTATGTTATGTATTATATTATGTATTATATTATGTATTATATATTAATGACATATGTATTATGTTATGTATTTTATTATGTATTATATTATGTATTATATATTAATTACATATATTATGTATTATGTTATGTATTATATTATGTATTAAATATTATATTATGTATTATATATTAATGACATATATTATATATTATGTTATGTAATATATTATGTATTATATTATGTATTATATGTTAATGACATTATGTATTACATGTATTAATGACATATTTTATATATTATGTTATATATTTTATTATGTATTATATTTTATATTATGTATTAATGACATATATTATGTATTATATATTAATGACATATACTATGTATTGTCTTATGTATTAATATATCTATTATATTATCTATTATATTACGTATTAATGACATATATTATGTATTATATTATGTATTAATGACATATTATTTATTATGTTAAGTATTATATTATGTATTATATTATGTATTATGTTATGTATTAATGACATATACTATGTATTATGTTATGTATTATATTATGTATTATTATCTATTATATTATCTATTATATTACGTATTAATGACATATATTATGTATTATATTATGTATTAATGACTTATTACTATTTGACTTATTATGTATTATATATTAATATATTAATGACATATACTATGTATTATGTTATGTATTATATTATGTATTATTATTATATTATATTATCTATTATATTATCTATTATATTATGTATTATGTATTAATGACATATATTATGTATTATTTTATGTATTAATGACATATTATGTATTATATTATGTATTATATATTAATGACATATATTATGTATGATATTATGTATTAATTACATATATGATGTATTATGTTATGTATTTATATTATGTATTATATTATGTTGTATGTATTAATGACATATGTGTTATGTTATGTATTATATTATGTATTATAATATATTATGTGTTATTTTATGTATTATATTATGTATTATGTTATGTATTATATTATCTATTATGTATTAATGACTTATTATTATTTGACTTATTATGTATTATATATTAATATATTAATGACATATACTATGTATTATGTTATGTATTATATTATTTATTATTATTATATTATATTATCTATTATATTATCTATTATATTATGTATTATGTATTAATGACATATATTATGTATGATTTTATGTATTAATGACATATTATGTATTATATTATGTATTATATATTAATGACATATATTATGTATTATATTATGTATTAATGACATATATGATGTATTATATTGTTTTATATTATGTATTATATTATGTTGTATGTATTAATGACATATGTGTTATGTTATGTATTATATTATGTATTATAATATATTATGTGTTATGTTATGTATTATAGTATGTATTATGTATTAATGACATATTATGTAGTATATTATGTATTATAAGACATATATTATGTATTATATTATGTATTATATATTAATGACATAAAATCAAAAATCAAATCAAATCAAATTTTATTTGTCACATACACATGGTTAGCAGATGTTAATGCGAGTGTAGCGAAATGCTTGTGCTTCTAGTTCGGACCATGCAGTAGTATCTAACAAGTAATCTAACAAATTCACAACAACTACCTTATACACACAAGAGTAAAGGAATGAATACGAGTATGTACATATAAATATATGGATGAGCGATGGCTGACCGGCATAGGCAAGATGCAGTAGATGGTATGGAGTACAGTATATACACATATATATATATATGAGATGAGTAATGTAGGATATGTAAACATTATATGAATGGCATTGTTTAAAGTGGCTAGTGATACATTATTTCATCCAGTTATAATTATTAAAGTGGCTAGAGATTTGGGTCGATGGCCGAGCGGCATAGGCAAGATACAGTAGATGGTTTAGAGTACAGTGTATACATTTGATATGAGTATGTCGGATACGTAAACATTATATACAAAATTGTTTAAAGTGGCTAGTGATACATTTGTTACATCCAATTCCTATGTTTAAAGTGGCTAGAGATTTAAGTCAGTATGTTGGCAGCAGCCAATCAATGTTAGTGATGGCTGTTTAACAGTCTGATGGCCTTGAGGTAGAAGCTGTTTTCAGTCTCTCGGTCCCAGCTTTGATGCACCTGTACTGACCTCGCCTTCTGGATGATAAGCGGGGTGAACAGGCAGTGGCTCGGGTGGTTGTTGTCCTTGATGATCTTTTTGGCCTTCCTGTGACATCGGGTGGTGTAGGTGTCCTGGAGGGCAGGTAGGTTTCCCCCGGTGATGCGCTGTGCAGTCCTCACTACCCTCTGGAGAGCCTTACGGTTGTGGGCGGAGCAGTTGCCGTACCAGGCGGTGATACAGCCCGACAGGATGCTCTCGATAGTGCATCTGTAAAAGTTTGTGAGTGATTTTGGTGACAAGCCGAATTTCTTCAGCCTCCTGAGGTTGAAGAGGCGCTGTTGCGCCTTCTTCACCACGCTGTCTGTGTGAGTGGACCAATTCCGTGATGTGTACACCGAGGAACTTAAAACTTTCCACCCTCTCCACTACTGTCCCCTCGATGTGGATAGGGGGGTGCTCCCTCTCCTGTTTCCTGAAGTCCACGATCATCTCCTTTGTTTTGCTGACATTGAGTGAGAGGTTATTTTCCTGACACCACACTCCGAGGCCCTCACCTCCTCTCTGTAGGCCGTCTCGTCGTTGTTGGTAATCAAGCCTACCACTGTAGTGTCGTCAGCAAACTTGATGATTGAGTTGGATGCGTGCTTGGCCACGCAGTCATGGGTAAACAGGGAGTACAGGAGAGGGCTGAGAACGCACCCTTGTGGGGCCCCAGTGTTGAGGATCAGCGGAGTGGAGATGTTGTTTCCTACCCTCACCACCTTGGACCGGCCCGTCAGGAAGTCCAGGACCCAGTTGCACAGGGCTGGGTCGAGACCCAGGGTCTCGAGCTTAATGACGAGCTTGGAGGGAACTATGGTGTTAAATGCTGAGCTGTAGTCGATGAACAGCATTCTTACATAAGTATTCCTCTTGTCCAGATGGGTTAGGGCAGTATGCAGTGTGATTGCGATTGCGTCGTCTGTGGACCTATTGGGACGGTAAGCAAATTGGAGTGGGTCCAGGGTGTCTGGCAGGATGGAGGTGATATGATCCTTGACTAATCTCTCAAAGCACTTCATGATGACAGAAGTGAGTGCTACGGGCGATAGTCATTTAGCTCAGTCACCTTAGCTTTCTTGGGAACAGGAACAATGGTGGCCCTCTTGAAGCATGTGGGAACAGCAGACTGGGATAGGGACTGATTGAATATGTCCGTGAACACACCAGCCAGCTGGTCTGCGCATGCTCTGAGGACACGGCCAGGGATGCCATCTGGGCCGGCAGCCTTGCGAGGGTTAACACATTTAAATGTTTTTCTCACATTGGCTGCGGTGAAGGTGAGCCCGCAGGTTTTGGTAGCGGGCCGTGTCGGTGGCACTGCATTGTCCTCAAAGCGAGCAAAGAAGTTGTTTAGTTGGTCTGGGAGCAGGACGTCATGGTCCGCGACGGGGCTGGTTTTCTTTTTGTAGTCCGTGATCGACTGTAGACCCTGCCACATTCCTCTTGTGTCTGAGCCGTTGAATTGTGACTCTACTTTGTCTCTATATTGACGCTTAGCTTGTTTGATTGCCTTGCGGAGGGAATAGCTACACTGTTTGTATTCAGTCATGTTTCCGGTAGCCTTACCCTGGTTAAAAGCAGTGGTTACGTTCTTTCAGTTTTATGCGCGAATGCTGCCATCAATCCACGGTTTCTGGTTGGGGAAGGTTTTAATATTTGCTATGGGTACAACATCACCAATGCACTTGCTAATAAACTTCGCTCACCGAATCAGCATATACATCAATGTTGTTGTCAGATGCTATCCGAACATATCCCAGTCCACGTGCTCAAAGCAATCTTGCAGCATGGAATCAGATTGGTCGGACCAGCGTTGAACAGACCTGAGAACGGGCGTTTCCTGTTTTAGTTTCTGTTTGTAGGCTGGGAGCAACAAAATGGAGTCATGGTCAGACTTGCCGAAAGGAGGGCGGAGAATAGCCTTGTATGCATCACGGAAGTTGGAATAACAGTGATCCAGGATTTTACCAGCCGGGTGGCACATTCGATATGCTGGTAAAATTTCGGGAGCCTTGTTCTTAAATTAGCCTTATTAAAATCCCCAGCCACAATAAATGCAGCCTCAGGATATGTGGTTTCCAGTTTACATAGAGTCCGATGAATTTCTTTCAGTGCCATCGATGTATCAGCTTGAGGGGGGATGTACACGGCTGTGATTATAATCGAGGAGAATTCTCTTGGTAGATAATGCGGTCTGCATTTGATTGTAATGAATTCTATGTCAGGTGAACAAAAGGACTTGAGTTCCTGTATGTTGTTATGATCACACCACGTCTCGTTAATCATAAGACACACACCCCACCCTTCTTCTTACCAGATAGAAGTTTGTTTCTGTCGGCGCGATGCGTGGAGAAACCAGGTGGCTGTACCGACTCCGATAACGTGTCCTGAGTGAGCCATGTTTCCGTGAAGCAAAGAACGTTGCAGTCTCGGATGTCTCTCTGAAAGGCAACCCTCGATCGGATTTCGTCTACTTTGTTGTCAAGAGACTGTACATTGGCGATTAAAATACTCGGGAGAGGTGCACGATGCGCCCGTCGGCGTAGCTTGACCAAAAGACCGGCGCGTTCCCTCTTCTCGGCGCCGCCGTTGCTTTGAGTAGCCGGGTGCTATCCAGTCTATTGTTGTGTTTGGGTTAGCAAACCGAGAATCCTCTTTGGGAAAGTCGTATTCCTGGTCGTAATGTTGGTAAGTTGACGCGTTGCTCTTATATCCAATAGTTCCTCCCGGTTGTATGTAATAAAACGTAATATTTCCCGGGTAATAATGTAAGAAGTAATACATAAAAAAACAAAATACTGCATGGTTTCCTGAGAACGTGAAGCGAGGCTGCCATCTCTGTCGGCGCCGGAAGTTTATATTATGTATTATGTTATGTATTATATTATGTATTATATTATGTGTTAAGTTATGTATTATATTATATTATGTATTATTTTATGTATTATGTTATGTATTATGTATTAATGACATAATATAATATAATACATAATATATGTCAATATATAATACATAACATAATACATAATAATATAATATAATACATAATATATTATGTATTATGTTATGTATTATATATTGACATATATTATTTATTATGTTAAGTATTATATTATGTATTATATTATGTGTTATGTATTATATTATATTATGTTATGTATTATATTATGTATTCATATTTACTGCTACTCCTTACAGCCTTACTGCGACTCCTTACAGCCTTACTGCTACTCCTTACAGCCGTACTGCTACTCCTTACAGCCGTACTGCTACTCCTTACAGACTTACTGCTACTCCTTACTGCTACTCCTTACAGCTACTCCTTACAGCCGTACTGCTACTTCTTACAGCCTTACTGCTACTCCTTACAGCTACTCCTTACAGCCTTACTGCTACTCCTTACAGCCTTACTGGTACTCCTTACAGCCTTACTGCTACTCCTTACAGCCATACTGCTACTCTTTACAGCCTTACTGCTACTCCTTACAGCCTTACTGCTACTCCTTACAGCCTTACTGCTACTCCTTACAGCCTTACTGCTACTCCTTACAGCCGTACTGCTACTCCTTACAGCCGTACTGCTACTCCTTACAGCCAGTGCTACTCTCCTTACAGCCGTGCTGCTACTCCTTACTTACAGCACTGCTACTCCTTACAGCCTTTTCTGCTACTCCTTACAGCCTTTCTGCTACTCCTTACAGCCTTACTGCTACTCCCACAGCCTTACTGCTGCTCCCACGGGCCAGACTGCTGCTCCTTACGGCCTTACTGCTACTCCTTACAGCCTTACTGCTACTCATACAGCCTTACTGCTACTCCTTACAGCCTTTTCTGCTACTCCTTACAGCCTTTTCTGCTACTCCTTACAGCCTTTTCTGCTACTCCTTACAACCTTACTGCTACTCCTTACAGCCGTACTGCTACTCCCTACGGCCTTACTGCTACACCTTACGGCCTTACTGCTACTCCCTACGGCCGTACTGCTACTCCCTACGGCCTTACTGCTACTCCTTACTGCTACTCCTTACAGCCTTACTGCTACTCCTTACAGCCTTACTGCTACTCCTTACAGCCTTACAGCTACTCCTTACAGCCTTACTGCTACTTCTTACAGCCGTGCTGCTACTACGGCCTTACTGCTGCTACTCCTTACGGCCTTACTGCTACTCCCTACGGCCGTACTGCTAATCCCTACGGCCTTACTGCTACTCCTTACTGCTACTCCTTACAGCCTTACTGCTACTCCTTACAGCCTTACTGCTACTCCTTACAGCCTTACTGCTACTTCTTACAGCCGTACTGCTACTCCTTACAGCCGTACTGCTACTCCTTACAGCCGTACTGCTACTCCTTACAGCCGTACTGCTACTCCTTACAGCCGTACTAATACTCCTTACTGCTACTCCTTATAGCCTTTCTGCTACTCCTTACAGCCTTACTGCTACTCCTTACAGCCTTACTGCTACTCCTTACAGCCGTACTGCTACTCCTTACTGCTACTCCTTATTGCCTTACTGCTACTCCTTATAGCCTTACTGCTACTCCTTACAGCCTTACTGCTACTCCTTACGCTACTCCTTATAGCCTTACTGCTACTCCTTACAGCCTTACAGCCTTACTGCTACTCCTTACAGCCTTTTCTGCTACTCCTTACAGCCGTACTGCTACTCCTTACAGCCTTACTGCTACTCCTTATGGCCTTACTGCTACTCCCTACGGCCTTGCTGCTACTCCCACAGCCTTTTCTGCTACTCCTTACAGCCTTACTGCTACTCCTTACAGCCGTACTGCTACTTCTTACAGCCGTACTGCTACTTCTTACAGCCGTACTGCTACTTCTTACAGCCTTACTGCTGCTCCTTACAGCCTTTCTGCTGCTCCTTACAGCCTTACTGCTACTCCTTACAGCCTTACTGCTACTCATTACAGCCTTACTGCTACTCCTTACAGCCTTACTGCTACTCCTTACAGCCTTACTGCTACTCCTTACAGCCTTTTCTGCTACTCCTTACAGCCTTACTGCTACTCCTTACAGCCTTACTGCTACTCCTTACAGCCTTACTGCTACTCCTTACAGCCTTACTGCTACTCCTTACAGCCTTTTCTGCTACTCCTTACAGCCTTACTGCTACTCCTTACAGCCTTACTGCTACTCCTTACAGCCTTACTGCTACTCCTTACAGCCTTTTCTGCTACTCCCACAGCCTTTCTGCTACTCCCACAGCCTTACTGCTACTCCATACAGCCTTACTGCTACTCCTACGGCCCATTGCTACTCCCACGGCCTTACTGCTACTCCTTATGGCCTTACTGCTACTCCTTACGGCCATACTGCTACTCCTTACGGCCTTACTGCTACTCCTTACTGCTACTCCTTACAGCCTTACTGCTACTCCTTACAGCCTTACTGCTACTCCTTACAGCCTTACTGCTACTCCTTACAGCCTTACTGCTACTTCTTACAGCCGTACTGCTACTCCTTACGGCCTTACTGCTACTCCCTACGGCCTTACTGCTACTCCTTACGGCCATACTGCTACTCCCTACGGCCTTACTGCTACTCCTTACTGCTACTCCTTACAGCCTTACTGCTACTCCTTACAGCCTTACTGCTACTCCTTACAGCCTTACTGCTACTTCTTACAGCCGTACTGCTACTCCTTACAGCCGTACTGCTACTCCTTACAGCCGTACTGCTACTCCTTACAGCCGTACTACTACTCCTTACTGCTACTCCTTATAGCCTTTCTGCTACTCCTTACAGCCTTACTGCTACTCCTTACAGCCTTACTGCTACTCCTTACAGCCATACTGCTACTCCTTACAGCCATACTGCTACTCCTTACAGCCGTACTGCTACTCCTTACTGCTACTCCTTATTGCCTTACTGCTACTCCTTATAGCCTTACTGCTACTCCTTACAGCCTTACTGCTACTCCTTACGCTACTACTTATAGCCTTACTGCTACTCCTTACAGCCTTACAGCCTTACTGCTACTCCTTACAGCCTTTTCTGCTACTCCTTACAGCCGTACTGCTACTCCTTACAGCCTTACTGCTACTCCTTACAGCCTTACTGCTACTACAGCCTTACTGCTACTCCTACGGCCTTGCTGCTACTTCTACAGCCTGCTACTCCTACAGCCTTGCTACTCCTTACAGCCGTGCTGCTACTCCTTACAGCCAGTGCTGCTACCCTTACAGCTGCTACCCCTTACAGCCTTACTGCTACTCCTTACAGCCTTACAGCTACTCCTTACAGCCTACTGCTACTTCTACAGCCGACTGCCTCTACGGCCTTACTGCTACTCCTTACGGCCTTACTGCTACTCCCTACGGCCGTACTGCTAATCCTTACGGCCTTACTGCTACTCCTTACTGCTACTCCTTACAGCCTTACTGCTACTCCTTACAGCCTTACTGCTACTCCTTACAGCCTTACTGCTACTTCTTACAGCCAGATTCTCCTTACAGCCGTACTGCTACTCCTTACAGCCGTACTGCTACTCCTTACAGCCGTACTGCTACTCCTTACAGCCGTACTAATACTCCTTACTGCTACTCCTTATAGCCTTTCTGCTACTCCTTACAGCCTTACTGCTACTCCTTACAGCCTTACTGCTACTCCTTACAGCCGTGCTGCTACTCCTACTGCTACTCATTGCCTTACTGCTACCCTTATAGCCTTACTGCTACTCCTTACAGCCTTACTGCTACTCCCACGCTTACTCCTTATAGCCTTACTGCTACTCCTTACAGCCTTACAGCCTTACTGCTACTCCTTACAGCCTTTCTGCTCTCCTTACAGCCGTACTGCTACTCCTTACAGCCTTACTGCTACTCCCACGGCCCACTGCTACTCCTTACGGCCTTGCTGCTACTCCTTACAGCCTTTCTGCTACTCCTTACAGCCTTACTGCTACTCCTTACAGCCTTGCTACTCTTACAGCCAGTCTGCTACTCTTACAGCCAGACTGCTACTTCTTACAGCCTTACTGCTGCTCCTTACAGCCTCTGCTCATACAGCCGTACTGCTACTCCTTACAGCCTTACTGCTACTCCTTACAGCCTTACTGCTACTCCTTACAGCCTTACTGCTACTCCTTACAGCCTTACTGCTACTCCTTACAGCCTTTCTGCTACTCCTTACAGCCTTACTGCTACTCCTTACAGCCTTACTGCTACTCCTTACAGCCTTACTGCTACTCCTTACAGCCTTACTGCTACTCTTACAGCCTTTTCTGCTACTCCTTACAGCCTTACTGCTACTCATACAGCCTTACTGCTACTCCTTACAGCCTTACTGCTCTCATACAGCCTTTTCTGCTACTCCTTACAGCCTTTCTCTCTACAGCCTTTCTGCTACCTTACAGCCTTACTGCTACTCCTTACAGCCAGTACTGCTACTCCTTACCTTCTGCTACTCACGGCCTTACTGCTACTCCTTATGGCCTTACTGCACTCCACGGTACTGCTACTCACGGCCTTACTGCTACTCCTTACTGCTACTCCTTACAGCCTTACTGCTACTCCTTACAGCCTGCTATCCTTACAGCCTTACTGCTACTCATACAGCCTTACTGCTCTCTTACAGCCAGACTGCTGCTACGGCCTTACTGCTACTCCCACGCCTTACTGCTCCCACGGCCATTACTGCTACTCCCACGGGCCTTACTGCTACTCCTTACTGCTACTCACAGCCTTACTGCTACTCCTTACAGCCTTACTGCTACTCATACAGCCTTACTGCTACTCATACAGCCTTACTGCTACTTCTTACAGCCTTACTGCTACTCCTCTTACAGCCAGTGCTACTCCTTACAGCCGTGCTGCTACTCCTTACAGCCAGTGCTACTACTCCTTACTGCTACTCCTTATAGCCTTTCTGCTACTCCTTACAGCCTTACTGCTACTCCTTACAGCCTTACTGCTACTCCTTACAGCCATACTGCTACTCATTACAGCCATACTACTCCTTACAGCCTGCTGCTACTCCTTACTGCTACTCCTGTGCCTTACTGCTACCCTTATAGCCTTACTGCTACTCCTTACAGCCTTACTGCTACTCACGCTACTACTTATAGCCTTACTGCTACTCCTTACAGCCTTACAGCCTTACTCCTTACAGCCTTTTCTGCTACTCCTACAGCCGTACTGCTACTCCTTACAGCCTTACTGCTACTCCTTACAATATACTGCTACTCCTTACAGCCTTACTGCTACTCCCACGGCCTTGCTGCTACTTCTTACAGCCTTGCTGCTACTCATACAGCCTTGCTGCTACTCCTTACAGCCAGACTGCTACTCCTTACAGCCGTCTGCTGCATACCCATGCTGCTACTCCTTACGGCCGTGCTGCTCTCCTTACGGCCATACTGCTACTCCTTACAGCTACTCCTTACAGCCTTACTGCTCTCATACAGCCTTACTGCTACTCCTTACAGCCTTACTGCTACTCCTTACAGCCGTACTGCTACTCCTTACAGCCGTACTGCTACTCCTTACAGCCGTACTGCTTTACTCCTTACAGCCTTACTGCTACCTACTGCTCACTCCTTACAGCTCTCCTTGCTACTCCTTACAGCCTTACTGCTACTCCTTACAGCCTTACTGCTACTCCTTACAGCCTTACTGCTACTCCTTACGGCCTTACTGCTACTCCTTACAGCTACTCCTTACAGCCTTACTGCTACTCCTTACAGCCTTACTGCTACTCCTTACAGCCTTACAGCCTTACTGCTACTCCTTACAGCCTTTTCTGCTACTCCTTACAGCCGTACTGCTACTCCTTACATTCGTACTGCTACTCCTTACAGCCTTACTGCTACTCCTTACAGCCTTACTGCTACTCCTTACAGCCTTACTGCTACTCCTTACAGCCTTACTGCTACTCCTTACAGCCATACTGCTACTCCTTATAGCCTTACTGCTACTCCTTACAGCCGTACTGCTACTCCTTACAGCCGTACTGCTACTCCTTACAGCCTTACTGCTACTCCTTACAGCCGTACTGCTACTCCTTACAGCCGTACTGCTACTCCTTACGGCCTTACTGCTACTCCTTACAGCTACTCCTTACAGCCTTACTGCTACTCCTTACAGCCTTACTGCTACTCCTTACAGCCTTTTCTGCTACTCCTTACAGCCTTACTGCTACTCCTTACAGCCGTACTGCTACTTCTTACAGCCGTACTGCTACTTCTTACAGCCGTACTGCTACTTCTTACAGCCTTACTGCTACTTCTTACAGCCTTACTGCTGCTACTCCTTACAGCCTCTGCACTCCTTACAGCCTTACTGCTACTCCTTACAGCCTTACTGCTACTCCTTACAGCCTTACAGCTCACTCCTTACAGCCTTACTGCTACTTACAGCCAGTGCTGCTACTCCATCGGCCTTACTGCTACTCCTACGGCCTTACTGCTCTCCACGGCCGTGCTGCTAATCCCTACGGCCTTACTGCTACTCCTTACTGCTACTCCTTACAGCCTTACTGCTACTCCTTACAGCCTTACTGCTACTCCTTACAGCCTTACTGCTACTTCTTACAGCCTTTTCTGCTACTCCTTACAGCCTTACTGCTACTCCTTACGGCCTTACTGCTACTCCTTACAGCTACTCCTTACAGCCTTACTGCTACTCCTTACAGCCTTACTGCTACTCCTTACAGCCTTTTCTGCTACTCCTTACAGCCTTACTGCTACTCCTTACAGCCGTACTGCTACTTCTTACAGCCGTACTGCTACTTCTTACAGCCGTACTGCTACTTCTTACAGCCTTACTGCTACTTCTTACAGCCTTACTGCTACTCCTTACAGCCTTTCTGCTACTCCTTACAGCCTTACTGCTACTCCTTACAGCCTTACTGCTACTCCTTACAGCCTTACAGCTACTCCTTACAGCCTTACTGCTACTTCTTACAGCCGTAGATTACACTCCATACGGCCTTACTGCTACTCCCACGGCCTTACTGCTGCTCCCACGGCTCAGACTGCAATCCCCACGGCCTTACTGCTACTCCTTACTGCTACTCCTTACAGCCTTACTGCTACTCCTTACAGCCTTACTGCTACTCATACAGCCTTACTGCTACTTCTACAGTACTGCTACTCCTTACAGCCTTGCTGCTCCTCCTTACAGCCAGTCTGCTACCTCCTTACAGCCAGTGCTGCTCCTCATTACAGCCGTACTAATACTCCTTACTGCTACTCATATAGCCTTTCTGCTACTCCTTACATACAGCCTGCTACTCCTTACAGCCTTACTGCTACTCCTTACAGCCGTGCTGCTCTCCTTACTGCTACTCCTTGTTGCCTTACTGCTACTCCTTATAGCCTTACTGCTACTCCTTACAGCCTTACTGCTACTCCTTGCTACTCATATAGCCTTACTGCTACTCCTTACAGCCTTACAGCCTTACTGCTACTCCTACAGCCTTTTCTGCTACTCCTTACAGCCGTACTGCTACTCCTTACAGCCTTACTGCTACTCCTTACGGCCTTACTGCTACTCCTTACGGCCTTGCTGCTACTCCTTACAGCCTTTTCTGCTACTCCTTACAGCCTTACTGCTACTCCTTACAGCCAGACTGCTACTCCTTACAGCCGTGCTGCTTCTTACAGCCAGATTGCTGCTTCTTACAGCCTTACTGCTGCTCCTTACAGCCTTTCTGCTGCTCCTTACAGCCTTACTGCTACTCCTTACAGCCTTACTGCTACCTCATTACAGCCTTACTGCTACTCCATACAGCCTTACTGCTACTCCTACAGCCTTACTGCTACTCATACAGCCTTTCTGCTACTCCTTACAGCCTTACTGCTATCCTTACAGCCTTACTGCTACTCCTTACAGCCTTGCTCCTCCTTACAGCCTTTCTGCTCTCCTACAGTCACTCTGCTCCTCCTTACAGTGCCTGCTACTCCTTACAGCCTTACTGCTCTCATGCTGCCTTACTGTCTCCTTACTGCTACTCCTTCTGACCTGCTGCCCTCCTGCTACTCCATAGCCTTACTGCTACTCCTTACAGCCTTACTGCTCTCATACAGCCTTACTGCTACTCCTTACAGCCTTACTGTTACTCTACAGGGCCTGCTGCTACTCCTTCTGGCCTTACTGCACTCCCACAGCCATACTGCTCCTCATACGGCCTGCTACTCCTTACTGCTACTCCTTACAGCCTTACTGCTACTCCTTACAGCCTTACTGCTACTCCTTACAGCCTTACTGCTCTTCTTACAGCCGTGCTGCTACTTACAGCCACGATGCTGCTACTCCCTTACAGTGCTGCTACTTACAGTCCCTACTACTCCTTACTGCTACTCCTTATAGCCTTTCTGCTACTCCTTACAGCCTTACTGCTACTCCTTACAGCCTTTTCTGCTACTCCTTACAGCCTTACTGCTACTCCTTACAGCCTTACTGCTACTCCTTACAGCCTTTTCTGCTACTCCTTACAGCCTTTTCTGCTACTCCTTACAGCCTTTTCTGCTACTCCTTACGGCCTTACTGCTACTCATTCTGTTGCCCACTGCTACTCCTTCGGCCTTACTGCTGCTCATACTACTCCTTACAGCCTTGCTACTCACTTGCTACACCACTCCTTACAGCCTTACTGTTACTTCTTACAGCCGTGCTGCTACTCCTTACAGTGCCTGCTCCTCCTTCTGACCTTACTGTCCTCAATGACCATACTGCTACTCCTTACTGCTACTACTGCTCTCCTTACAGCCTTACAGCTACCTTGCTCTCCTTACATGCTACCTGCTCTCTTACAGCCTTACTGCTACTTTACTGCTCTCCTTACAGCCAGTACTGCTGCCTTACAGCCGTGCTGCTACTCCTTACAGCCACATTACTACTCCTTACTGCTACTCCTTATAGCCTTTCTGCTACTCCTTACAGCCTTACTGCTACTCCTTACAGCCTTACTGCTACTCCTTACAGCCGTACTGCTACTCCTTACAGCCGTACTGCTACTCCTTACAGCCGTACTGCTACTCATGCTGCTACTCCTTATTGCCTTACTGCTACTCCTTATAGCCTTACTGCTACTCCTTACAGCCTTACTGCTACTCCTTACGCTACTCCTTATAGCCTTACTGCTACTCCTTACAGCCTTACAGCCTTACTGCTACTCCTTACAGCCTTTTCTACACTACTCCTTACAGCCGTACTGCTACTCATACAGCCTTACTGCTACTCCTTACAGCCTTACTGCTACTCCTTACAGCCTTACTGCTACTTTCCTCCTTGCTTGTGCTACTATTACAGCCTTGTTGCTACTCCTTACAGCCTTGCTGCTCTCCTTACAGCCGGTGCTACTCCTCCTTTGGCCAGACTGCTACCCATACAGCCAGGTGCTGCTACTCCTTCGGGTCCGTGCTCACTCCTACGGCCATACTGCTACTCCTTACAGCTACTCCTTACTGCTACTTCTTACAGCCTTACTGCTACTCCTTACAGCCTTACTCCTTACAGCCAGATTGCTCTCCTTACAGCCGTGCTGCTACCACAGCAGTGCTACTCTCCTTACAGCCGTGACTGGTCTCCCAGCCTTACTGCTCCTCCTTACAGCTACTCCTTACAGCCTTACTGCTACTCCTTACAGCCTTACTGCTACTCCTACAGCCTTACTGCTCCTTACAGCCTTACTGCTCCTTACACGGCCTTACTGCTACTCCTTACAGCTACTCCTTACAGCCTTACTGCTACTCCTTACAGCCTTTCTGCTACTCCTTACAGCCATTGCTGCTCTCCTTACATTAGTGTACTGCTACTCCTACAGCCTTACTGCTACTCCTTACAGCCTTACTGCTACTCATACAGCCTTACTGCTACTCCTTACTGCTACTCCTTACAGCCATACTGCTACTCCTTATAGCCTTACTGCTACTCCTTACAGCCGTACTGCTACTCCTTACAGCCGTACTGCTACTCCTTACAGCCTTACTGCTACTCCTTACAGCCGTGCTGCTACTCCTTACAGTACTGCTACTCCTTACAGCCGACTGCTATCCTTCACGGCCTTACTGCTACTCCTTACCCTTACAGCCTTACTGCTACTCCTTACAGCCTTACTGCTACTCCTTACAGCCTTACTGCTACTCCTTACAGCCTTACTGCTACTCCTTACAGCCATACTGCTACTCATATAGCCTTACTGCTACTCCTTACAGCCATTGCTACTCATACTGCTACTCCTTACAGTCAGACTGCTACTCCTTACAGCCAGCACTTCTTACAGCCAGTGCTACTTAACAGCCTTACAGCTGCCTGCTGTACAGCCTTTCTGCTGCTCCTTACAGCCTTACTGCTACTCCTTACAGCCTTACTGCTACTCATTACAGCCTTACTGCTACTCCTTACAGCCTTACTACTCTCCTTACAGCCTTACTGCTACTCCTTACAGCCTTTTCTGCTACTCATACAGCCTTACTGCTACTCCTTACAGCCTTACTGCTACTCCTTACAGCCTTTTCTGCTACTCCTTACAGCCTTTTACTGCCTCCTTACAGCCTTTTCTGCTACTCTCCTTACAGCCTTACTACTACTCCTTACAGCCAGACTGCCTCCCACGGCCTTACTGCACTCCCACGGACCTTACTGCTACTCCTTATGTGGCTTACTGCTACTCCCACGGTCAGTGCTGCTCTCCACGGGCCTTACTGCTACTCCTTACTGCTACTCCTTACAGCCTTACTGCTACTCCTTACAGCCTTACTGCTACTCCTTACAGCCTGCTGCTCCTTACAGCCTTACTGTTACTTCTTACAGCCAGATCTGCTCTCCCACGGCCTTACTGCTACTCCTTCTGGCCTTACTGCTCTCCTTACGGCCATACTGCTCTCACGCAGCCTTACTGCTACTCCACTGCTACTCCTTACAGCCTGCTACTCCTTACAGCCTTACTGCTACTCCTTACATCCTTACTGCTACTTCTTACAGCCGTGCTGCCTCCTTACAGCCGTGCTGCTACTCCTTACAGCCAGACTACTACTCCTTACTGCTACTCCTTATAGCCTTCTGCTACTCCTTACAGCCTTACTGCTACTCCTTACAGCCTTACTGCTACTCCTTACAGCCATACTGCTACTCCTACAGCCATACTGCTACTCCTTACAGCCGCACTGCTACTCCTTACTGCTACTCCCATTGCCTTACTGCTACTTATAGCCTTACTGCTACTCCTTACAGCCTTACTGCTACTCCCTACGCTACTACTTATAGCCTTACTGCTACTCCTTACAGCCTTACAGCCTTACTGCTACTCCTTACAGCCTTTTCTGCTACTCCTTACAGCCGTACTGCTACTCCTTACAGCCTTACTGCTACTCCTTACAGCCTTACTGCTACTCCTTACAGCCTTACTGCTACTCCTTACGGCCTTGCTGCTACTTCTTACAGCCTTGCTGCTACTCCTTACAGCCTTGCTGCTACTCCTTACAGCCGTACTGCTACTCCTTACAGCCGTACTGCTACCCCTTACAGCCGTACTGCTACTCCTTACGGCCGTACTGCTACTCCTTCTGACCATTCTGCTACCTCCTTACAGCTACTCCTTACAGCCTTACTGCTACTCCTTACAGCCTTACTGCTACTCCTTACAGCCTTACTGCTACTCCTTACAGCCGTACTGCTACTCCTTACAGCCGTACTGCTACCCCTTACAGCCGTACTGCTACTCCTTACAGCCGTACTGATACTCCCTACGGCCTTACTGCTACTCCTTACAGCTACTCCTTACAGCCTTACTGCTACTCCTTACAGCCTTACTGCTACTCCTTACAGCCTTACTGCTACTCCTTACAGCCTTACTGCTACTCCTTACGGCCTTACTGCTACTCCTTACAGCTACTCCTTACAGCCTTACTGCTACTCCTTACAGCCTTACAGCCTTACTGCTACTCTTACAGCCTTTTCTGCTACTCCTTACAGCCAGTGCTACTCCTTACATCTCAGACTGCTACTCCTTACAGCCTTACTGCTACTCCTTACAGCCTTACTGCTACTCCTTACAGCCTTACTGCTACTCCTTACAGCCTTACTGCTACTCCTTACAGCCATACTGCTACTCCTTATAGCCTTACTGCTACTCCTTACAGCCATACTGCTACTCCTTACAGCCGTACTGCTACTCCTTACAGCCTTACTGCTACTCCTTACAGCCGTGCTGCTACTCCTTACAGCCAGACTGCTACTCCTTACAGCCGCACTGCTACTCCTTACGGCCTACTGCTACAGCTACTCCTTACAGCCTTACTGCTACTCCTACAGCCTTACTGCTACTCCTTACAGCCTTTTCTGCTACTCCTTACAGCCTTACTGCTACTCCTTACAGCTTACTTCTTACAGCCAGATTGCTACTTCTTACAGCCTGCTACTTCTTCTTACAGCCTTACTGCTACTTCTTACAGCCTTACTGCTACTCCTTACAGCCTTTCTGCTACTCCTTACAGCCTTACTGCTACAGCCTTACTGCTACTCCTTACAGCCTTACTGCTACTCCTTACAGCCTTACTGCACTCCTTACAGCCTTTCTGCTACTCCTTACAGCCTTACTGCTACTCCTTACAGCCTTACTGCTACTCCTTACAGCCTTACTGCTACTCCTTACAGCCTTTTCTGCTACTCCTTACAGCCTTTTCTGCTACTCCTTACAGCCTTTTCTGCTACTCCTTACAACCTTACTGCTACTCCTTACAGCCGTACTGCTACCCCTTACGGCCTTACTGCTACTCCCACGGCCTTACTACTCCCACGGGCTGCTCCTTACGGCCTTACTGCTACTCCTTACTGCTACTCCTTACAGCCTTACTGCTACTCCTTACAGCCTTACTGCTACTCCTTACAGCCTTACAGCTACTCCTTACAGCCTTACAGCTACTCCTTACAGCCTTACTGCTCCTTACAGCCGTGCTCTCACGGCCTTACTGCTACTCCCACGGCCTTACTGCTACTCCTTACACGTGCTGCTACTCCCACGGCCTTACTGCTACTCCTTACTGCTACTCCTTACAGCCTTACTGCTACTCTTACAGCCTTGCTACTCCTTACAGCCTTACTGCTACTCCTTACAGCCTTACTGCTACTTCTTACAGCCAGACTGCTACTCCTTACAGCCAGATCACTGCTACTCCTTACAGCCAGACTGCTACTCCTTACAGCCGTACTGCTATCTTACAGCCAGATGCTAACACTCCTTACTGCTACTCCTTATAGCCTTTCTGCACTCCTTACAGCCTTACTGCTACTCCTTACAGCCTTACTGCTACTCCTTACAGCCTTACTGCTACTTCTTACAGCCGTACTGCTACTCCTTACAGCCGTACTGCTACTCCTTACAGCCGTACTGCTACTCCTTACAGCCGTACTACTACTCCTTACTGCTACTCCTTATAGCCTTTCTGCTACTCCTTACAGCCTTACTGCTACTCCTTACAGCCTTACTGCTACTCCTTACAGCCATACTGCTACTCCTTACAGCCATACTGCTACTCCTTACAGCCGTACTGCTACTCCTTACTGCTACTCCTTATTGCCTTACTGCTACTCCTTATAGCCTTACTGCTACTCCTTACGCTACTCCTTATAGCCTTACTGCTACTCCTTACAGCCTTACAGTCTTACTGCTACTCCTTACAGCCTTTTCTGCTACTCCTTACAGCCGTACTGCTACTCCTTACAGCCTTACTGCTACTCCTTACAGCCTTACTGCTACTCCTTACGGCCTTACTGCTACTCCCTACGGCCTTACTGCTACTCCCTACGGCCTTACTGCTACTCCCTACGGCCTTGCTGCTACTCCCTACGGCCTTGCTGCTACTTCTTACAGTCTTGCTGCTACTCCTTACAGCCTTGCTGCTACTCCTTACAGCCGTACTGCTACTCCTTACAGCCGTACTGCTACTCCTTACAGCCTTAAGATTCCCCGGGGGTGCCTCCCATATACCAGCTCAAAGGGGGAAAACCCCAGGGAGGCTTGGGGAACCTCTCTAATGGCAAACATCAGATACGGCAACATGCAATCCCAGTTTTTCCCATCCTTATTGATTACCTTCCTGAGCATTGACTTCAGGGTGCGGTTGAATCTCTCAACCAGCCCGTCTGTCTGAGGATGGTAAACCGATGTCTTCAACTGTTTCACCTGCCACAATTTACAAAGGGTCCGCCATAAGGCGGACATAAAAGGGGTCCCTGGTCAGTAAGGATCTCCTTTGGAACCCCTACTCTGGTGAACAGGAGCACTAATTCCTTGGCAATATTTTTGGAAGCCATCGCCCTAAGGGGAATGGCTTCTGGGTAGCAGTGGCATAATCTAGAATGACCAGAATGTATTGGTGCCTCTGGCGGATTTGGGTAGTGGGCCCACTATATCCATCGCTATCCTCTCAAATGGCGTTTCGATTATGGGGAGTGGCACTAATGGGCTTCTAACAGCTGGTCGGGGAGCTGTTAACTGGCACTCTGGGCACCCTCCACAATGCCGAGCCACATCAGCCTGAATTCCTGGCCAGTAAAACCTCCTTACGATCCGGTCCCGGGTTTTATCGATACCAAGGTGTCCACCCAGACTGTGCCCATGAGCTAGATCCAGTACTGTCTTCCGGTACCGGGTGGGGACAAACAATTGTTCCACCACATCAACCCCTATTTTTGAGACTCTGTACAACAAACCCTTTTTCATGATGAAGTGGGGAAAACTAGTAGGCATCATCCCATCATTTATGGGAGTACCATCCACGACCTGCACATCTGCTCTGGCTTGCTGCAGGGTAGGATCCTGGTTTTGGGCCTTCCCGAAATTAGTCAGGGACCCTGCCAGGTCTGCTGGTTCTAGATAGTCATCTTCTGCATTCAGATCGCCCCCAGCCCCGCTAGTACCGGGCTGCTTGTTATCAACGAGGTCTGCCACTTCTTCTGCATCCTCCCCTACTAGCACCTGTGAGGTTGGCCCCTGGGAAACCTCCTTTCTTGACTTTGGTTGAAGGCTACATGCTACTTCCAGCTTGGTCAGGGTTGTTGGCTTCTCAAATATGCCATTCTTTTGGCCTAACTTCACAAAGTTAGGAAAGTTTCTACCCAGTATTACATCATATGGCATCTTTGGGACCACGCCAACCTCATAATCCAGCAGCCCTTCCTCGGTTTGGATGCCCACTACGGCTGTAGGGTACGGACGGGTAATGCACGTAATACTGATATCCTGACTTGTATCCAGTTTATGAGTCGGCCCTAGGTTTGCAAAGACCAGGGTTAGCATACTGCCGGAATCCAGCAGGGCTTCAACCTCTTTCCCTTCATCATTCACCCTGCACATATGTTTATTTCTTGATTTTTCAAGTACAGTGGTTACCACAGGACATGCATACCACATATCAGCTTCTTCTTTTTCACCGAGGTTACATTGCATTGGTTCTTCTTTAATAGGGCAGTAGGCTGCAATATGTCCTGGTTGATTACAATTGTAACAGATAACAGGGTTTCGGGGGGGAGACCCCCTCAACCCCCGGTCCCGGTTTCCGGCTTTTCCCGTAGTGTCTCGGCCCGATTCTGATTCTTTCCTCACGGCCCCACGCTGCTCTCTTCCCCCTCCAAATGTTGGGACAGTCTTACCCGGTCCGCTGATTCGCCCAGGCCTGGGGAATGGGAATCTTTCCTCCCCAGCTGTTCCTGCCGTACAATACCGTTCAACCAGACCCACAAGATGGTCAGCGGAAAGTACCTCGTTCTGGCCAACCCATCGTCGAACTTCTTGGGGTAGACCTCGTTGAAACTGGTCAAGTACGATGGTCTCGACGATCTTGGCGGATGAACGGGTCTCCGGTCGCAACCATTTCCGTGCCAGGTGAATCAAGTCAAACATCTGTGTTCGGGCGGTTTTCCAGTATCGGTCTCTCCCAGTCTAGTCAGAATCTCCCCCTCTAGTTTATCGTAATCCTGTGCATCTTTCAACTCCAGGTCGAAATACGCCTTTTGAGCGTCCCCTGCCAGGTATGGTGCCAGAAGCCTTGCCCAGTCTTCTTTCGGCCACTTCTCCCGCTCTGCCGTCCTTTCAAAGGTGGTGAGATATGCTTCCACATCATCCTGCTTTGTCATTTTTTTAAGAAAATGATTGGCACGCCTCTGGGTATTTGCAGCTGGTAACTGAGCCCCAATTTGGTCTGCTAGCCCCTGTAGGCCTTCTCTTAACTCCCGGGTGTTTCTCTCTTGCTCCTCTCTGAGCAACTGATTGGTGCGGTGCTGGACCTGTAACGTGTCCTGATACATTCGCATTGCATCCTGATGAGCTATTTGTTGAGCTCTAGTTGCTTCTTGTTGGGCGGCCGCCGCTTGTAACAGGGCCTGTATGGCTCCCTCCAAACTCATTTTCCCAGAAAAACGACCTTCTGAGGGTTCCCCTTGCTTCTGGGAATTGTAATTTTGGCGGTTGGCCATTTTGTGATCTGTAGTTCTGATCAGGGTTGCCATTTTAGTGATAGGGCAGAGCCCGTTTATTAGTTCTGCTCTCACATATCTGCCATTTATTACTCGATCCCCTTCTTTGCCACACTCCTTACAGCCTTACTGCTACTCCTTACTGCTACTCCTTACAGCCGTACTGCTACTCCTTACAGCCGTACTGCTACTCCTTACAGCTACTCCTTACAGCCGTACAGCTACTCCTAACAGCCTTACTGCTACTCCTTACAGCCTTACTGCTACTCCTTACTGCCACTCCTTACAGCCTTACTGCTACTCCTTACTGCTACTCCTTACAGCCTTACTGCTACTCCTTACAGCCGTACTGCTACTCCTTACAGCTACTCCTTACAGCCGTACAGCTACTCCTTACAGCCTTACTGCTACTCCTTACTGCCGTACTGCTACTCCTTACAGCCTTACTGCTACTCCCTACAGCCTTTTCTGCTACTCCTTACAGCCTTTTCTGCTACTCCTTACAGCCTTTTCTGCTACTCCTTACAGCCTTTTCTGCTACTCCTTACAGCCTTACTGCTACTCCTTACAGCCTTACAGCCTTACTGCACTCCTACAGCCTTTCTTGCTACTCCTTACAGCCAGACTGCTACTCCTTACATCTGCACTGCTACTCCTTACAGCCTTACTGCTACTCCTTACAGCCTTACTACACTCCTACAGCCAGACTGCACTCCTTACGGCCTTACTGCTACTCCTTACAGCCTTACTGCTACTCTTACAGCCTTACTGCTACTCCAGACAGCCTATTCTGCTACTCCTTACAGCTACTTTACAGCCAGATTGCTACTCCTTACAGCCAGACTGCTACTCCTTACAGCCAGATTGCTACTCCTTACAGCCAGACTGCTACTCCTTACAGCCGTGACTACTACTCCTTACTGCTACTCCTTATAGCCTTTCTGCTACTCCTACAGCCTTACTGCTACTCCTACAGCCTTACTGCTACTCCTTACAGCCATACTGCTACTCCTTATAGCCTTACTGCTACTTACAGCCAGACTGCTACTCCTTACAGCCAGACTGCTACTCTTACAGCCGTACTGCTACTCCTTACTGCTACTCCTTATAGCCTTACTGCTACTCCTTATAGCCTTACTGCTACTCCTTACAGCCTTACTGCTACTCCTTACAGCCTTACTGCTACTCCTTACAGCCAGACTGCTACTCCTTACAGCCAGATTGCTACTCCTTACAGCCAGATTGCACTCCTTACAGCCGCATTGCTATTCTTACAGCCGTACTGCTACTCCTTACGGCCTTACTGCTTCTCCTTACAGCTACTCCTTATAGCCTTACTGCTACTCCTTACAGCCTTACAACCTTACTGCTACTCCTTACAGCCTTACTGCTACTCCTTACAGCCTTACTGCTACTCCTTACAGCCTTTTCTGCTACTTCCACAGCCTTACTGCTACTCCTTACAGCCGTACTGCTACTTCTTACAGCCGTACTGCTACTTCTTACAGCCTTACTGCTACTCCTTACAGCCTTTCTGCTACTCCTTACAGCCTTACTGCTACTCCTTACAGCCTTACTGCTACTCATTACAGCCTTACTGCTACTCCTTACAGCCTTACTGCTACTCCTTACAGCCTTACTGCTACTCCTTACAGCCTTTCTGCTACTCCTACAGCCTTACTGCTACTCCTTACAGCCTTACTTCTACTCCCTTACAGCCTTACTGCCACTCCTTACAGCCTTTTTCTGCTACTCCTACAGCCTTACTGCTACTCCTTACAGCCTTACTTACTCCTTACAGCCTTACTGCTACTCCCACAGCCTTACTGCTACTCCCACAGCCTTACTGCTACTTTACAGCCCACTGCTACTCCCACAGCCCACTGCTACTCCCCTTACAGCCTTACTGCTACTCCCACAGCCTTACTGCTACTCCTTACAGCCCACTGCTACTCTTACAGTCAGATTGCTACTCCTTACAGCCAGACTGCTACTCCTTACAGCCACTGCTACTCGCCTTACTGCTACTCCTTATAGCCTTACTGCTACTCCTTACAGCCTTACTGCTACTCCCTTATAGCCTTACTGCTACTCCACAGCCTTACTGCTACTCCCACAGCCTTACTGCTACTCCTTACAGCCCACTGCTACTCCTTACAGCCTTACTGCTACTCCCACAGCCTTACTGCTACTCCTTACAGCCTTACTGCTACTCCTTACGGCCTTACTGCTACTCCCACAGCCTTGCTGCTACTCCTTACAGCCTTACTACTCCTTACAGCCTTACTACTACTCTCTACAGCCCACTCTTACAGTCAGATTGTTACTCCTTACGGCACTCTACTGCCATTCTGCTACACACTCTTACAGCTACTCCTTACAGCCTACTGCTCCTTACAGCCTTACTGCTACTCCTTACAGCCTTACCTTACTGCTACTCCTACAGCCTTACTGCTACTCCTTATAGCCCATTACTACTCAGCCTTACAGCCCCTTACAGCCGTGACTGCTACTCCCTTACAGCCTGCTACCTCCTTACAGCCAGACTACACTCCTTACGGCCTTACTGCTACTCCTTACAGCTACTCCTTACAGCCTTACTGCTACTCCTTACAGCCTTACTGCTACTTACAGCCTTACTGCTCCTCATACACTGCACTCCTTACAGCCTTACTGCTACTCCTTACAGCCCACTGCTACTCTTACAGCCTTACTGCTACTCCTTACAGCCTTACTGCTACTCCTTACAGCCTTACTGCTACTCCTTACAGCCCACTGCTACTCCCTTACAGCCTTACTGCTACTCCTTACAGCCACATTGCTACTTATAGCCTTACTGCTACTCCTTACAGTGCTACTCCTACTCCTACAGCCTTACTGCTACTCCTTACAGCCAGCCTTTCTGCTACTCCTTACAGCCTTACTCAACTCCTTACAGCCTTACTGCTACTCCTTACAGCCTTACTACCTTACAGCCCACTGCTACTTCTACAGCCAGACTGCATCTCCTTACAGCCTTACTGCTACTCCTTACAGCCTTACTGCTACTCCTACAGCCTTACTGCTACTCTTACAGCCTTACTGCTACTCCTACAGCCTTACTCCTTACAGCCTTACTGCTACTCTTACAGCCTTACTGCTACTCCCACAGCCTTACTGCTACTCCTTACAGCCTTACTGCTACTCCTTACAGCCTTACTGCTACTCCTTACAGCCTTACTGCTACTCCTTACAGCCTTACTGCTACCCTTACAGCCTTTTCTGCTACCCTACAGCCTTCTGCTACTCCTTACAGCCTTTTCTGCTACTCCTCACCTTACTGCCCAACTGCTACTCCCACAGCCTTACTGCTACTCCCACGGCCGCCACTCCTACAGCCTTTGCTACTCCCACAGCCTTACTGCTACTCCTTACAGCCTTACTGCTACTCCTACAGCCTTACAGCTACTCCTACAGCCTTACTGCTACTCCTTACAGCCTTACTGCTACTCCTTACAGCCTTGCTACTCTCACAGCCTTACTGCCACTCCCACAGCCTTACTGCTACTCACACTCCCACGGCCCTTACTGCTACTCCTTACTGCTACTTACAGCCTCACTGCTACTCCTTACAGCCTTACTGCTACTCCCAGCCTTACTGCTACTCCACTTACAGCCTTACTGCTACTCCTACAGCCAGACTGCTACTCCTTACAGCCAGACTGCTACTCCTTACAGCCAGATTGCTACTCCCACAGCCAGACTGCTACTCCTTACAGCCAGACTTACACTCCTTACTGCTTACTGCTGCTACTCCTTACAGCCTTACTGCTACTCTCACAGCCTTACTGGCACCCTTACAGCCTTACTGCTACTCCTTACAGCCATACTGCTACTCCTTACAGCCAGACTAGCATCTCCTTACAGCCAGCATTGCTACCCTTACTTACTGCTACTCCTTATAGCCTTTCTGCTACTCCTTACAGCCTTACTGCTACTCCTTACAGCCTTACTGCTACTCCCACAGCCATACTGCTACTCCTACAGCCATACTGCTACTCCTTACAGCCAGACTGCTACTCCTTACTGCTACTCCTTATTGCCTTACTGCTACTCCTTATAGCCTTACTGCTACTCCCACGCTACTCCCTTATAGCCTTACTGCTACTCCTTACAGCCTTACAGCCTTACTGCTACTCCTTACAGCCTTTTCTGCTACTCCTTACAGCCGTACTGCTACTCCTTACAGCCTTACTGCTACTCCTTACAGCCTTACTGCTACTCCCACGGCCCACTGCTACTCCACGGCCTTACTGCTACTCCCACGGCCTTACTGCTACTCCCACGGCCTTGCTGCTACTCCTTACGGCCTTGCTGCTACTTCTTACAGTCTTGCTGCTACTCCTTACAGCCTTGCTGCTACTCCCTTACAGCCGTACTGCTACTCCTTACAGCCGTACTGCTACTCCTTACAGCCTTAAGATTCCCCGGGGGTGCCTCCCATATACCAGCTCAAAGGGGGAAAACCCCAGGGAGGCTTGGGGAACCTCTCTAATGGCAAACATCAGATACGGCAACATGCAATCCCAGTTTTTCCCATCCTTATTGATTACCTTCCTGAGCATTGACTTCAGGGTGCGGTTGAATCTCTCAACCAGCCCGTCTGTCTGAGGATGGTAAACCGATGTCTTCAACTGTTTCACCTGCCACAATTTACAAAGGGTCCGCCATAAGGCGGGACATAAAAGGGGTCCCCTGGTCAGTAAGGATCTCCTTTGGAACCCCTACTCTGGTGAACAGGAGCACTAATTCCTTGGCAATATTTTTGGAAGCCATCGTCCTAAGGGGAATGGCTTCTGGGTAGCGAGTGGCATAATCTAGAATGACCAGAATGTATTGGTGCCCTCTGGCGGATTTGGGTAGTGGGCCCACTATATCCATCGCTATCCTCTCAAATGGCGTTTCGATTATGGGGAGTGGCACTAATGGGCTTCTAACAGCTGGTCGGGGAGCTGTTAACTGGCACTCTGGGCACCCTCCACAATGCCGAGCCACATCAGCCTGAATTCCTGGCCAGTAAAACCTCCTTACGATCCGGTCCCGGGTTTTATCGATACCAAGGTGTCCACCCAGACTGTGCCCATGAGCTAGATCCAGTACTGTCTTCCGGTACCGGGTGGGGACAAACAATTGTTCCACCACATCAACCCCTATTTTTGAGACTCTGTACAACAAACCCTTTTTCATGATGAAGTGGGGAAAACTAGTAGGCATCATCCCATCATTTATGGGAGTACCATCCACGACCTGCACATCTGCTCTGGCTTGCTGCAGGGTAGGATCCTGGTTTTGGGCCTTCCCGAAATTAGTCAGGGACCCTGCCAGGTCTGCTGGTTCTAGATAGTCATCTTCTGCATTCAGATCGCCCCAGCCCCGCTAGTACCGGCTGCTTGTTATCAACCCAGGTCTGCCACTTCTTCTGCATCCTCCCTACTAGCACCTGTGAGGTTGGCCCCTGGGAAACCTCCTTTCTTGACTTTGGTTGAAGGCTACATGCTACTTCCAGCTTGGTCAGGGTTGTTGGCTTCTCAAATATGCCATTCTTTTGGCCTAACTTCACAAAGTTAGGAAAGTTTCTACCCAGTATTACATCATATGGCATCTTTGGGACCACGCCAACCTCATAATCCAGCAGCCCTTCCTCGGTTTGGATGCCCACTACGGCTGTAGGGTACGGACGGGTAATGCACGTAATACTGATATCCTGACTTGTATCCAGTTTATGAGTCGGCCCTAGGTTTGCAAAGACCAGGGTTAGCATACTGCCGGAATCCAGCAGGGCTTCAACCTCTTTCCCTTCATCATTCACCCTGCACATATGTTTATTTCTTGATTTTTCAAGTACAGTGGTTACCACAGGACATGCATACCACATATCAGCTTCTTCTTTTTCACCGAGGTTACATTGCATTGGTTCTTCTTTAATAGGGCAGTAGGCTGCAATATGTCCTGGTTGATTACAATTGTAACAGATAACAGGGTTTCGGGAGACCCCTCAACCCCGGTCCTGTTTCCGGCTTTTCCCGTAGTGTCTCGGCCCGATTCTGATTCTTTCCTCACGGCCCCACGCTGCTCTCTTCCCCTCCAAATGTTGGGACAGTCTTACCCGGTCCGCTGATTCGCCCAGGCCTGGGGAATGGGAATCTTTCCTCCCCAGCTGTTCCTGCCGCATAATACCGCTTCAACCAGACCCACAAGATGGTCAGCGGAAAGTACCTCGCTCTGGCCAACCCATCGCCGAACTTCTTGGGGTAGACCTCGTTGAAACTGGTCAAGTACGATGGTCTCGACGATCTTGGCGGATGAACGGGTCTCCTGGTCGCAACCATTTCCGTGCCAGGTGAATCAAGTCAAACATCTGTGTTCGGGCGGTTTTCCAGTATCGGTCTCTCCCAGTCTAGCCAGAATCTCCCTCTAGTTTATCGTAATCCTGTGCATCTTTCAACTCCAGGTCGAAATACGCCTTTGAGCGCCCCCTGCCAGGTATGGTGCCAGAAGCCTTGCCCAGTCTTCTTTCGCCACTTCTCCCGCTCTGCCGCCTTTCAAAGGTGGTGAGATATGCTTCCACATCATCCTGCTTTGTCATTTTTTTAAGAAAATGATTGGCACGCCTCTGGGTATTTGCAGCTGGTAACTGAGCCCCAATTTGGTCTGCTAGCCCCTGTAGGCCTTCTCTTAACTCCCGGGTGTTTCTCTCTTGCTCCTCTCTGAGCAACTGATTGGTGCGGTGCTGGACCTGTAACGTGTCCTGATACATTAGCATTGCATCCTGATGAGCTATTTGTTGAGCTCTAGTTGCTTCTGCCGCTTGTAACAGGGCCTGTATGGCTCCAAACTCATTTTCCCAGAAAACGACCTTCTGAGGGTCCTTGCTTCTGGGAATTGTAATTTTGGCGGTTGGCCATTTTGTGATCTGTAGTTCTGATCAGGGTTGCTATTTTAGTGATAGGGCAGAGCCCGCTTTAGTTCTGCTCTCACATATCTGCCATTTATTACTCGATCCCCTTCTTTGCCACTCAGCCTTACTGCTACTGCTACTCCCTTACAGGGCTGCTACTCCCACTGCTACTCCACAGCTCCTTACAGCCAGCTACTCTTAACAGCCTACTACTCCTTACAGCCTTACTGCTACTCCCACTGCCACTCCTTACAGCCTTACTGCTACTCCCACTGCTACTCCTTACAGCCTTACTGCTACACAGCCAGACTGCTACTCACAGCTACTCCACAGCCGAGCTACTCCTTACAGCCTTACTGCTACTCCTGTCAGATTGCTACTCCTTACAGCCTTACTGCTACTCAGCCTTTTCTGCTACTCTTTACAGCCTTTCTGCTACCTCACTTACAGCCTTCACTACTCCAGCCTTTTCTGCTACTCCTTACAGCCTTACTGCACTAGCCTTACAGCCTTACTGCCTTACAGCCTGCTACCTCCTTACAGCAGCACTGCTACTACATCTGACTACTCTTACATAATGCTACTCCTACAGCCTTACTACTCTTACAGCCATTGCTACGGCCTTACTGCTCCTTACAGCTGCTACTCCTATCAGCCTTACAGACAGCCTATTCTGCTACTCCACAGCCTTACTTACTCCTTACAGTCATTGCTACTCCTTACAGCAGATTGCTACTCCTTACAGCCCATGCTACTCCTTACAGGCACTACTACTCCTTACTGCTACTCCTTATAGCCTTGCTACTCCTTACAGCCTTACTACTCCTTACAGCCTTACTGCCTTACTGCTACTCCTTATAGCCTTACTGCTACTCCTACAGCCGCTACTCTTACAGCCAGACTGCTACTCCTTACTGCTACTCTCTTATAGCCTTACTGCCTTATAGCCTTACTGCTACTCCTTACAGCCTTACTACAGCCTTACTGCTACTCCTTACAGTCAGATCTGCTACTCCTTACAGCCAGCTACTCTACAGTCAGATTACTCTACAGCCAGATTGCTTCTCCTTGCCCAGCTACTCCTTACAGCCTTACTGCTACTCCTTAGCCTTACAACCTTACTGCTACTCCTTACAGCCTTACTGCTACTCCTTACAGCCTTACTGCTACTCCTTACAGCCTTTTCTGCTACTTACAGCCTTACTCTCCTTACAGCCAGATTGCTACTTACAGCCAGACTACTTTCTACAGTGCTACCCTCATAGCCTGCTACTCCTTACAGCCTGCTACTACTCCTTACAGCCTTACTGCCACTCATTACAGCCTTACTGCTACTCCCTTACAGCCTTACTGCTACTCCTACAGCCTCACTGCCTTACAGCCTTTTTCTGCACATACAGCCTTACTGCTACTCCTTACAGCCTTACTCCTACAGCCTTACTGCTACTCCTTACAGCCTTACACTCCTACAGCCTTACTACTCCTACAGCCTTCTGCTTACAGCCTTACTGCTACATTGCTACTCCTTACAGCCAGATTGCTACTTCTTACAGCCTTACTGCTACTACAGCCAGCTACTTTACAGCCCACTGCTACTCTCACAGCCTTACTGCTACTCCTTACAGCCTTACTGCTACTCCTTACAGCCTTACTGCTACCTTACAGCCTTACTGCTACTCCTTACAGCCTTTACTGCTACAGCCTTACTGCTACTCCTTACAGCCTTACACATTACTGCTACTTACAGCCTTTCTGCTACTCTTACAGCCTTTCTGCTACCCTTACATTCTGCCTTCTTACGGCCTTACTGCTACTCCTTACGGCCCACTGCTACTCCCACGGCCTTACTGCTACTCCCACGGCCTTACTGCTACTCCCACGTCAGACTACATTCCCACGCCAGACTCTCACGGCCAGCACTGCCTTACGGCCTTACTGCTGGCCTTACTGCTATTTCTACAGCCTTACTGCTACTCCTTACAGCCTTACTGCTACTTCCTTACAGCCTTACTGCTACTCCTTACAGCCTTACTGCACTCTACAGCACTACATTGCTACACCTTATAGCCTTACTGCTACTTATAGCCTTACTGCTACTCCTTACAGCCTTACTGCTACTCCTTACAGCCTTACTGCTACTCCTTACAGCAGATTACTACCCTTACAGCCAGACTGCTACTAGCTCTTACTGCTTCCTCCTTACAGCTACCCTTATAGCCTACTGCTACTCCTTACAGCCTTACTGCTACTTACAGCCTTTACTGCTACTCCTTACAGCCTTACTGCTACTCCTTACAGCCTTACTGCTACAGCCTTGCTACTCCTACAGCCTTACTGCTACTCTTACAGCCTTTTCTTTCTACTCCTCTACTGCCCTCTGCTGCTCCTCCTACTCCTCCCTTACTGCTACTCCCCACTGCTTTACAGCTACTCCAGCCCAGACAGCTACTCCCAACAGCCTTACTGCTACTCCTTACAGCCTTACTACCCTTACAGCCTTACTTCTACTCCCACAGCCTTACTGCTACCCTTACAGCCTTTTCTGCTACTCCTTACAGCCTTTTCTGCTACTCCTTACAGCCTTACTCCTACCCTTACACCCACAGCTCAGACTGCTACTCCTTACAGCACTACTACTTTACAGCCTTACTGCTACTCCTTACAGCCTGCTACTCCTTACAGCCACTGCTACTCACTCCTTACAGCCTTACTGCTACTCATTACAGCCTTACTACTTACAGCCTTACTGCTACTCCTTACAGCCTTTCTGCTACTTACAGCCTTACTGCTACTCCTTACAGCCTTACTACTCCCACGGCCCACTGCTACTCCCAGCCTTTTCTACTCTGCCACTTACAGCCTTTCTGCCACTCCCACGCCTTACTGCCCACGGCCTTACTGCTACTCCCACGGCCTACTGCTACTCCCACGGCCTCACTGCTACTCCCACAGACTGCTACTTCCACGGTCAGATTAACACCCCATTCCGCACTGCCCTCACGGCCTTACTGCTACTCCTTACTGCTATTTCTTACAGCCTTACTGCTACCTTACAGCCTTACTGCTACTCCTTACAGCCTTACTCGTTACCTTACAGCCTTACTCTACCCCACAGCCAGCACTGCTACCCTTACTGCTACTCCTTATAGCCTTACTGCTACTCCTCCTCAGCCTTACACTGCTACTCCTTACAGCCTTACTGCACTCCTTACAGCCTTACTGTTACTCCTTACAGCCCAGACTGCTTCCCACGGCCTTACTGCTTCTCCTACAGCTACTCCTTATAGCCTTACTGCTACTCCTTACAGCCTTACAGCCTTACCCTTACAGCCTTTCTGCTACTCCTTACAGCCTTACTGCTACTCCTTACAGCCTTACTGCTACTCCTTACAGCCTTTCTGCTACTCCTTACAGCCTTACTGCTACTCCTACTGCCACTCCTTACAGCCTGCTACCCTTACTGCTACTCATTACAGCTACTCCTTACAGCCGCACAGCTACTCCTAACAGCCTTGCTACTCCTCACAGCCTTACTCTACTGCCACTCCTTACAGCCTTATTACTCCCCACTGCTACTTACAGCCTTATTGCTACTTCTACAGCCAGACTACTCCCATAGACTCCTTACAGCCACTCCTTACAGCCTTACTGCTACTCCTTACACTGCTACTCCTTACAGCCTTACTGCTACTCCTTACAGCCTTACTGCTACTCTACAGCCTCTGCTACTCCTTACAGCCTTTTCTGCTACTCCTTACAGCCTTACTGCTACTCCTTACAGCCTTACTCCTTACAGCCTTACAGCCTACTGCTACTCCTTACAGCCTTTCTGCTACTCCCACAGCCTGCTACTCCTTACAGCACTGCTACTCCTTACAGCCTTACTGCTACTCCTTACAGCCTTACTGCTACTCCTTACAGCTGCTGCTACTCCCTACGGCCTGACTACTGCTACTCCTTACAGCCTTACTGCTACTCCTTACAGCCTTACTGCTACAGCCTATTCTGCTACTCCTACAGCCTTCTCTTACACACTCCTATAGCCTACATCTTACAGTGCTGCACTCCCGTACATTGCTACTCCTTACAGATTTACTACTCCTTACTGCTACTCCTTATAGCCTCCTGCTACTCCTACAGCCTTACTGCTACTCCTTACAGCCTTGCTACTCCTTACAGCCATACTGCTACTCCTTATAGCCTTACTGCTACTCCTTACAGCTGACTGCACTCCTTACAGCCAGATTACTCCTCCTTACAGCCAGATTGCCTCACTGCTACTCCAGCCTTACTAGCCCTTATATTCCTTACTGCTACTCATAGCCTTACTGCTACTTACAGCCTTACTGCTACTCCTTACAGCCTTACTGCTACTCCATTACAGCCTGCTACATTCTTACAGCCAGACTGCTACTCCTACAGCCAGACTGCTACTACGGTACTGCTTTCCTTACAGCTACTCCTTATAGCCTTACTGCGCTCCTTACAGCCTTACTTTACTTACTCCTTACAGCCTTACTGCTACTCCTTACAGCCTTACTGCTACTCCTTATCAGATTGCTACTCCTTACAGCCAGATTGCTACTTACAGCCAGATTGCACTTACTCCTTACAGCCTTACTGCTTCTCCCCAGCTACTCCTTATAGCCTTACTGCTACTCCTTACAGCCTTACTGCTACTCCTTACAGCCTTACTGCTACTCCTTACAGCCTTACTGCTACCCTTACAGCCTTTCTGCTACTCCAGCCTACAGCCTCCCAGACTGCTACTTCTTACAGCCAGCTACATTTACAGCCTTACTGCTACTACAGCCTTTCTGCTACTCCTACAGCCTCACTGCTACTCCTTACAGCCTTACTGCTACTCATTACAGCCTTACTGCTACTCCCTTACAGCCTTACTGCTACTCCTTACAGCCTTACTGCTACTCCCAGCCTCTGCTACTACAGCCTTACTGCTACTCCTTACAGCCTTTCTACTCCTACAGCCTTACTGCTACTCCTTACAGCCTGCTACTAACAGCCTTTCTGCTATACAGCCTTTCTCTACCCTTACAGCCTTACTGCTACTCCTTACAGCCACTACTCTACAGCCTTTGTTTACAGCCCTACAGCCTTTCTGCACTCCCAGCCTAGCCTTACTGCTACTCATTACAGCCCACTGCCATCTTACAGCCCACTGCTACTTACTGCTACTCCCACAGCCTTTCACTCCTTACAGCCCACTGCTACTCCTTACAGCCTTACTGCTACTCCAGCCCACTGCTACTCACAGCCTTTTCTGCTCCTTACAGCCTTTCTGCTACTCCCACAGCCTTTCTGCTACTCCCACTTTACTGCTACTCCACGGCCCACTGCTACTCCCACGGCCTTACTGCTCGGCCCACGGCTATCCCACGCTTACTGCACCTCCACGGCCAGACTGCCACTCAGCTCTTCTTACGGTGCTAACCCTTACGGCCTTACTGCTACTCCTTACTGCTATTTCTTACAGCCTTACTGCTACTACAGCCTTACTGCCACTCCCACAGCCTTACTGCTCTTACAGCCTTACTGCTACTACAGCCAGACTGCACTCTTACGGCCTTACTGCTACTCCTTACGGCCCATTCACGCCAGACTGCCACTCCCACGGCCCACTGCTACTTTACTCCCAGCCTTACTGCTACTCCTTATAGCCTTACTGCACAGCACTGCTACTTTACAGCCAGACTGCTACTCTTACAGCCGACTGCTACTCCTTGCTACCCTTGCCTTTATAGCTACATACCTTACAGCTGTACTGTCTCACAGCCAGATTACTCCCTTACAGCCGTGACTGCTACTCCTTACTGCTACTCCTTATAGCCTTACTGCTACTCCTTATAGCCTTACTGCTACCCTTACAGCCTTACTACACTTACAGCCTTACTTACAGCTATTGTTACTCCTACAGCCAGACTGCACTCCTTACGGCCTACTGCTTACAGCTACTCCTTATAGCCTTACTGCTACTCCTTACAGCCTTACTGCTACTTACAGCCTTTCTTACAGCCTTACTGCTACTCCTTACAGCCTGCTCCTCCTATAGCCTTACTGCTATCTTCTTACAGCCTTTCTGCTACTCCCACAGCCTTATCTACCATATGCACTGCTACTTCTTACAGCCGCTCTGCTACTTCTTAGCTGATTGCTACTTCTTACAGCCTTCTGCTACTACTGCTACTCCTACAGCCTTACAGCCTCTGCTACTACACCCACAGCCTTACTACTCCTTACAGCCTTACTGCTACAGCCTTTCTGTTTACTCCTCACGGCTACTCTCTTACGGCCCACTGCTACTTACGGCCTTACTACTCCACGATTACTGCACTCCCATAGCCTTTCTGCTACTCCCACAGATTTGCTACTTACAGCCTCACTGCTACTCCAGTCAGCCCACTACAGCCTTACTGCTACTCCTTACAGCCCACTACTCCTTACACCTACTCACGGTCACTGCTACTCCTTACAGCCTTACTGCTACTCCTTACAGCTACTCCTACAGCCTTACTGCTACTCCTTGGTACAGCCTCTACAGCCTCACTGCTACTCCTTACAGCTTTACTGCTACTCCTTACAGCCCATAGCCTGCTGCTACTCCCTTACAACCTACAGCTGCTACTCCTTACAACGTGCTACTCCTTACAGCTACTCCTTACAGCTACTTCATACAGCCTTACTGCTACTCCTTACTGATTTCTTACTCCCTACTCGCCTACAGCCGCTGCTACTCCTTACAGCTACTCCTTACAGCTGTACTGCTACTTCATACAGCCTTACTGCTACACCTTACAGCCATACTGCTACTCCTTACAGCCTCACTGCTACTTCTTACAGCCGTACTGGTATATCTTACAGCTTCCCTTTACCTCACCCCTGAGGCAGATCTCTTAATAGTCCAACATTCCTCCAGCTCTGATAGGATTTTGGTTTAAATCAGGGATCAGGGCCAGACAGCCCAGAGACAAAGTCTCATTGTGTGTAGAGACCAGATAAGAGTAGAGAGACCCCCTCTCCCCCACCCACTTCACTCCCCAGCCACCCTCTGCGGGGAGAACATTGTTTTCAGGGAAAATGGAGAGAACCTGTGATGAAATGCATTATTTTGGACGTTAAAGTGCGACACTCAATCTTAATTCCAGCTTCATATTTACTGGATTGTTTCAACAGAGCAGAAGAGAAACCCCTCGACAGTTTTCTTTCTCTCTGCTCAGACCTGCTCAGCTGACCACTGAGAAACCTCTCTGATTGGCTGGTTGTGTGTTTGTAGATCCAGAATGAGGACTGGGGAGGTTTACCTAATGAGGAGATCTTATAGCGGACTGGAGTACCTCCCCTTTACACCAGGTCCTGCTGGGTAAATACCATGGTGCAATGTGTTCAGAGTGGAGTGTTGTATGACTGATACAGTCAGCCAGTCAGTCAGCATGGTGTGAACCAGCCAGTCAGTCAGTCTGCATGGTGTTCAGAGTGGAGTGTTTTATGACTGATAGTCAGCCAGTCAGTCAGCATGGTGTGAACCAGCCAGCCGGTCAGTCAGTTACTCTGCATGGTGTGAACCTGCCAGCCAGTCAGTCAGTCAGCATGGTGTGAACCAGCCAGCCAGTCAGTCAGTCAGCATGTTGTGAACCAGACAGTCAGCATGGTGTGAACCAGCCAGACAGCTACTCTGCATGGTGTGAACCAGCCAGTCAGTCTGGCAGCATGGTGTGAACCAACCAGCCAGTCAGTCAGTCAATCATCAGTCTGCATGTTGTAAACCAGCCAGACAGTCAGCATAGTGTGAGCCAGCCAATCAGTCAGTCAGTCAGTCAGTCAGTCTGCATGGTGTGAACCAACCAGCCAGCCAGTCAGGATGGTGTGAACCAGCCAGCCAGTCAGTAAGTCAGCATGGTGTGAGCCAGCCAGTCAGTTACTCTGCATGGTGTGAACCAGCCACCCAGTCAGTCAGCCAGCATGGTTTGAACCAGCTAGTCAGTCAGCATGGTGTGAATCAGCCAGTCATCAGTCTGCATGGTGTGAACTAGCCAGTCAGCCAGTCAGTCTCCATGGTGTGAACCAGCCAGTCAGTCTGCATGGTGTGAACCAGTCAGTCAGTCAGCATGGTGTGAACCAGCCAGCCAGTCGGTCATCAGTCTGCATAGTGTGAACCAGCCAGTCAGTCAGTCAGCATGGTGTGAACCAGCCAACCAGTCAGTCAGAATTGTGTGTACCAGCCAGTCAGTCAGAATTTGTGAACCAGCCAGTCAATCAGCATGATGTAAACTAGCCAGTCAATCAGCATGGTGTGAACCCATCAGTCAGCATGGTTTGAACCACTCAGTCAGCATTGTGTGAACCAGTCAGTCAATCAGCATGGTATGAACCAGTCAGTCAATCAGTCTGCATGGTGTTCAGAGTGCTGTATTCGGTGACTGCATGTAGCATACTGTTTACCTTCTAATGCTATGGGGAAAGTAGATGGCATCATCAGTCAGTCATCATCGGACAGGAACCCAAACTGGACGGGTTTTGGCCATGTCTGAATATCTAAAAGTTTCCAGCAAGGGGCATATATTAGAGGAGGGGAGGAAACATTCCAGTGAAATGAGAATGGGGGCTTAGGTTGCTAGAAGTAGTGAATTCCATAGGCTAGCGCATGATGCACTAATTAATATGGAGGAAGGAAGGCATACCTCAGGGATTATGATGAAGCTATTTTAATGAAACTGTGGAGCAGCTCAGTGTTATTGTCACGCGACCACAACGCTTTGTTAAAATGCTGGCGTCTGAGCCCATTCTAAATGGACACTACAGGACTAAGGAACTTTTCTCACTGTATACTGATTGGATAAGGAAAGTTTCTCACTGTATGCTGATTGGATAAGGACATTTTCTCTTTGTATAATGATTTGATAAGGAAAGTTTCTCTCTGTATGCTGATTGGATAAGGAAAGTTTCTCTCTGTATGCTGATTGGATAAGGAAAGTTTCTCACTGTATGCTGATTGGATAAGGAACGTTTCTCACTGTATGCTGATTGGATAAGGAACGTTTCTCACTGTATGCTGATTGGATAAGGTTTTAGGAGAGCATAGGGAGCTCTGCTTAACATGCATACAGGTTCTGAAAGTTTGTGTTGAGTGACAAAATAAAGAGGTCAACAACAGGTTGTAAGTTTCATTTTCTCCTTCTCCACCGTTAGAAGTCTGAGGTTTTGACTGTCTCTTAAGACTGGCCAAAGGGTAAGAAGCACACAGGAGAACACAATGAAATATACAAACAAACATGGATTTTGAAGCACTACTAGGGCTGTGGCGGAAATTTGGTCAGTCGGTCAAGCAAATAACTGCCGGTCTCACGGTAATTGGCCATTACTTAACATAAACACATTTAGCATCACCTGGATTCCACACATATTCTACAAGCCACTGATGCTATAGCCTACACCTCCACAATAAATCCATGTAATATAGGCTACACCTCCACAATAAATCCATGTAATATAGCCTACACCTTCACAATAAATCCATGTAATATAGTCTACACCATCACAATAAATCCATGTCATATAGCCTACACCTTCACAATAAATCCATGTAATATAGCCTACACCTTCACAATAAATCCATGTAATATAGCCTACACCATCACAATAAATCCATGTAATATAGGCTACACCTCCACAATAAATCCATGTAATATAGGCTACACCTTCAAAATAAATCCATGTAATATAGCCTACACCTTCACAATAAATCCATGTAATATAGCCTACACCTTCACAATAAATCCATGTAATATAGCCTACACCTTCACAATATATCCATGTAATATAGCCTACACCATCACAATAAATCCATGTAATATAGTCTACACCTTCACAATAAATCCATGTAATATAGCCTACACCTTCACAATAAATCCATGTAATATAGCCCACACCGTATTCATTGATCTGGCCAAGGCTTTCGACTCTGTCAATCACCGCATCCTTATCGGCAGACTCGACAGCATTGGTTTCTCAAATGACTGCCTCGCATGGTTCACCAATTACTTCTCCGACAGAGTTCAGTGTGTCAAATCAGAGGGCCTGTTGTCCGGGCCTCAGGCAGTCTCCATGGGGGTGCCACAGGGTTCAATTCTTGGGCCGACTCTTTTCTCTGTATACATCAATGATGTCGCTCTTGCTGCAGGTGAGTCTCTGATTCACCTCTATGCAGACACCATTCTGTATACTTCTGGCCCCTCTTTGGACACTGTGTTAACTACCCTCCAGACGAGCTTCAATGCCATACAACTCTCCTTCCGTGGCCTACAACTGCTCTTAAGCATAAGTAAAACTAAATGCATGCTCTTCAACGGATCGCTACCGCACCTGTCCCCCGTCCCAGCATCACTACTCTGGGCGGTTCTGTCTTAGATTACGTGAAAACTACAAATACCTAGGTGTCTGGTTAGACTGTAAACTCTCCTTCCAGACTCACATCAAACATCTCCAATCTAAAATTAAATCTAGAATTGGCTTCCTATTTCGCAACAAAGCTTCCTTCACTCATGCTGCCAAACTTACCCTCGTAAAACTGACCATCCTACCGATCCTCGACTTCGGTGATGTAATTTACAAAATAGCCTCCAATACTCTACTCAACAAACTGGATGCAGTCTATCACAGTGCCATCCGTTTTGTTACCAAAGCCCCATATACCACCCACCACTGCGACCTGTACACTCGTAGGCTGGCCTTCACTTTACACTCGCCGCCATATCCACTGGCTCCTGGTCATTTACAAGTCCCTGCTAGGTAAAGTCCCGCCTTATCTCAGCTCGCTGGTCACCTTAGCAGCACCAACCCGTAGCACACGCTCCAGCAGGTATATCTCACTGGTCACCCCCAAAGCCAATTCCTCCTTTGGCCGACTCTCCTTCCAGTTCTCTGCTGCCAATGACTGGAACGAACTTCAAAAATCTCTGAAACTGGAGACACTTATCTCCTCAACAGCTTTAAGCACCAGCTGTCAGAGCAGTGTACAGACCACTGTACCTGTTTATAGCCCATCTGTAAATAGCCCAACCAACTACCTCATCCCCTACCGTATTTATTTATTTATCTTGTTCCTTTGCACCCCAGTTTTTCTACATTGCACATTCATCTACTGCACAGTTTTCTTTTACCATTCCAGTGTTAAATTGCTATATTGTAATTACTCTGCCACCATGGCCTATTTATTGTCTTACCTTCCTTATCCTACCTCATTTGCACTCTTTGTATATAGATTTCTTTTTTTTCCTACTGTATTATTGACTGTATGTTTGTTTTATTCCATGTGTAACTCTGTGTTGTTGTGTGTCGAACTGCTTTGCTTTATCTTGGCCAGGTCGCAGTTGTAAATGAGAACTTGTTCTCAACTTGCCTACCTGGTTAAATAAAGGTGAAATAAAAATAAAATAAATATAATTGAACATAGCTGAATAAAATAGAAAGGATATTTTCTCCAAAAGATTTGAGGGGAGTGTGCTCATGCAGCTATTCTGTGTTGAGCGGTTAACAAAGAAACAGGTCCTCCTATATGCTTAATGTAGAGTTATTAATGTAACTTTAGTTGTTCTACAAACGTTGGGCTATATGTTTAGATTTTTAATACATTCTAAGGCTGCATGATGTGATTAATGATGATTTGAAAAAGGTTGCATGAAAGGCATGAGCTCTGCTTAGTTTTTTGCGCAGGCTGTACACACTTCATCAGTCTCTCATTCACAATTTGACAAGAACTTGATAATGCCTCGAATTTCCCGGCATTATCCCTTTTGTGAAGCCGTAATGCCCACCCCCCAAAAAAACATACTTGTGGGAAATGATAGATCCCAAATTAATACAACCACTAGCATCCCCAAACTTTTTTAAGCAATGAGGTTGACGGAACAATTCAGAACGTTTAGCTTAAAATGTTAATAAACTATTAGGCTATTTCTTCACATTATAAGCGCAGCAATACGCACACAGCAGTAGGCTATAAGCGCAAATGTCCCAAAATGCAATAAATTAGCTGGAAAACACCATTCTCAAAAGTGACCGCAAATGCGAATATGCATCTAATGCTTACATTACGAAGGGGCATTTTTATGGTGAAAATGATCTTCCCCAAATCCACTTTAATCCACTTCCCTTGAAACTCACATGCTGCGTATGTATGCCAGTTCTCTACACCCATTGTGAAGTGGATTCATGTGCTTAATTTTAAGAAGTTGTTTAGTCACTTTAGTGATAGAAACCTTATCAAAACATATAGGCCTATGGGCTACGCTACATGAGGTGTGCGACTATGATTTGACAAAGTCGCAAAAAAAGGAGCAGTTTCTTGCCTTGCTGCGCACAAGCTGGGCATCATTCACAATTGATAATATATCATTCACAAGTGATAGGCTAATATTGTCACCCATCAGACTATTCTTGATTTAATCTGGTCTTTACTTAAACTAAATAATATATGTGTGAAATTTGTTTTGATTTAGAATGGACCATTATCATACACCTGTCTCGAAACAGGGGCGAAAATACTTCATCTACAGACTTAAATAGCAAATGGAGGTTGCTTTTCCCGTGGTTCATTTTCATGCCAGTCAGGTAGGCCATACTCCTGTTGTAAAGACAAGCAATGTGCTTAATATTAGGAAAGTTGAGAAATAAATATAGTAGGTCTAGCCTATAGAAATATGGTAGGATCCTCCTCTTTTTAATAGAGGCCATCACTCTGTTCTCTCATGCATAGCCTATAGAAATGTTGCGCAACATGAGCTCATGGGCTCTCATTAAGTGTTTGATTAGATTTTCGATTACATTTGCATTGCTATTAGAGTGACAATAGAGTGCTGAGTACCAGGCAGTTAGCAAGTTTGGTAGGCTACTAATGACCATCAGCAGCATCAGAGTTTGGAGAAGCCTAATTACTGTGACTAAACGGTCACGTGGAATTTGACTGCCATCATGACTCGTGACCGCTGGTGTGGCGGTAATACGGTCACCGTAGCCCTAAGCACTACCTAAACATTAATTCAACTTCACATCAAGATACATCAAATACAGTGAACTCGAAAAGTATTGGGACACTGACAAATCTGTACTCCAGCACTGTGAGGTTAAAGTGCAGACTGTCAGCTTTTTTTATCATATCGGGTGAACCGTTTAGAAATTACAGCATTTTAGGGGACCAAATGTATTCTGACAAATTCACTTATATATTATATATTCATACATTGTTTAATTAGGTCCCATATTCCACTCAATGACTACATCAAGCTTGTGACAAAACATTTGTTGGATGCATTTGCTGTTTGTTTTGGTTTCAGATTATCTTGTGTCCAAATAGAAATAAATGGTAAATTACGTATTGTGTCATTTTGGAGGCACTTTTATTGTAAATAAGAATAGAATACATTTCTAACCACTTCTACATTAAAGTTACAGAGGCATAAATATTACAACCCCCCCCAAACAAAATGTATAACCTCCCGTTATTGTAATGGGGAGAGGTTAGCATGTCTTGGAGGTATGATAACCTCCCGTTATTGTAATGTAGAGAGGTTAGCATGTCTTGGAGGTATGATAACCTCCCGTTATTGTAATGTAGAGAGGTTAGCATGTCTTGGAGGTATGATAACCTCCCCAGTTATTGTAATGTAGAGAGGTTAGCATGTCTTGGAGGTATGATAACCTCCCCAGTTATTGTAATGTAGAGAGGTTAGCATGTCTTGGAGGTATGATAACCTCCCCAGTTATTGTAATGTAGAGAGGTTAGCATGTATTGGAGGTATGATAACCTCCCCAGGTATTGTAATGTAGAGAGGTTAACATGTCTTGGAGGTATGATAACCTCCCCAGTTATTGTAATGTAGAGAGGTTAGCATGTCTTGGAGGTATGATAACCTCCCCATTTATTGTATTGTAGAGAGGTTAGCGTGTCTTGGATTGGAGGTATGATAACCTCCCCAGTTATTGTAATGTAGAGAGGTTAGCGTGTCTTGGAGGTATGATATTTGTGCGTCTGTAACTGCATCAACCCCTAGTTAGGAAGTCTGTTGGTCGTTCTTCAACCCCTAGTTAGGAAGTCTGTTGGTCGTTCTTCAACCCCTAGTTAGGAAGTCTGTTGGTCGTTCTTCAACCCCTAGTTATGAAGTCTGTTGGTCGTTCTTCAAACCCAGTTAGGAAGTCTGTTGGTCGTTCTTCAACCCCTAGTTATGAAGTCTGTTTGTCGTTCTTCAACCCCTAGTTATGAAGTCTGTTGGTCGTTCTTCAACCCCTAGTTATGAAGTCTGTTGGTCGTTCTTCAACCCCTAGTCAGGAAGTCTGTTGGTCGTTCTTCAACCCCTAGTTAGGAAGTCTGTTGGTCGCTCTTCAACCCCTAGTTAGGAAGTCTGTTGGTCGCTTCTTCAACCCATAGTTATGAAGTCTGTTGTCTGCTCTTCAACCCCTAGTTAGGGCGCTCTGTTGGTCGTGTCTCAACCCCTATTTAAGAAGTCTGTTGGTCGTTCTTCAAACCCTAGTTATGAAGTCTGTTGGTCGTTCTTCAACCCCTAGTTAGGAAGTCTGTTGGTCGTTCTTCAACCCCTAGTTATGAAGTCTGTTGGTAGTTCTTCAACCCCTAGTTATGAAGTCTGTTGGTCGTTCTTCAACCCCTAGTTAGGAAGTCTGTTGGTCGTTCTTCAACCCCTAGTTAGGAAGTCTGTTGGTCGTTCTTCAACCCCTAGTCAGGAAGTCTGTTGGTCGTTCTTCAACCCCTAGTCAGGAAGTCTGTTGGTCGTTCTTCAACCCCTAGTCAGGAAGTCTGTTGGTCGTTCTTCAAACCCTAGTTAGGAAGTCTGTTGGTCGTTCTTCAACCCCTAGTTATGAAGTCTGTTGGTCGTTCTTCAACCCCTAGTTATGAAGTCTGTTGGTCGTTCTTCAACCCCTAGTTAGGAAGTCTGTTGGTCGTTCTTCCACCCCTAGTTAGGAAGTCTGTTGGTCGTTCTTCAACCCCTAGTTAGGAAGTCTGTTGGTCGTTCTTCAACCCCTAGTTAGGAAGTCTGTTGGTCGTTCTTCAACCCCTAGTTAGGAAGTCTGTTGGTCGTTCTTCAACCCCAAGTTAGGAAGTCTGTTGGTCGTTCTTCAACCCCTAGTTATGAAGTCTGTTGTTCGTTCTTCAACCCCTAGTTAGGAAGTCTGTTGGTCGTTCTTCAACCCCTAGTTAGGAAGTCTGTTGGTCGTTCTTCAACCCCTAGTTAGGAAGTCTGTTGGTCGTTCTTCAACCCCTAGTTATAAAGTCTGTTGTTCGTTCTTCAACCCCTAGTTAGGACGTCTGTTGGTCGTGTCTCAACCCCTAGTTAGGAAGTCTGTTGGTCGTTCTTCAACCCCTAGTTAGGAAGTCTGTTGGTCGTTCTTCAACCCCTAGTTAGGAAGTCTGTTGGTCGTTCTTCAACCCCTAGTTAGGAAGTCTGTTGGTCGTTCTTCAACCCCTAGTTAGGATGTCTGTTGGTCGTTCTTCAACCCCTAGTTAGGATGTCTGTTGGTCGTTCTTCAACCCCTAGTTATGAAGTCTGTTGGTCGTTCTTCAACCCCTAGTTAGGAAGTCTGTTGGTCGTTCTTCAACCCCTAGTTATGAAGTCTGTTGGTCGTTCTTCAACCCCTAGTTAGGAAGTCTGTTGGTCGTTCTTCAACCCCTAGTTAGGAAGTCTGTTGGTCGTTCTTCAACCCCTAGTTAGGAAGTCTGTTGGTCGTTCTTCAACCCCTAGTTATGAAGTCTGTTGGTCGTTCTTCAAACCCAGTTAGGAAGTCTGTTGGTCGTTCTTCAACCCCTAGTTATGAAGTCTGTTTGTCGTTCTTCAACCCCTAGTTATGAAGTCTGTTGGTCGTTCTTCAACCCCTAGTTATGAAGTCTGTTGGTCGTTCTTCAACCCCTAGTCAGGAAGTCTGTTGGTCGTTCTTCAACCCCTAGTTAGGAAGTCTGTTGGTCGTTCTTCAACCCCTAGTTAGGAAGTCTGTTGGTCGTTCTTCAACCCATAGTTATGAAGTCTGTTGTTCGTTCTTCAACCCCTAGTTAGGACGTCTGTTGGTCGTGTCTCAACCCCTAGTTAAGAAGTCTGTTGGTCGTTCTTCAAACCCTAGTTATGAAGTCTGTTGGTCGTTCTTCAACCCCTAGTTAGGAAGTCTGTTGGTCGTTCTTCAACCCCTAGTTATGAAGTCTGTTGGTAGTTCTTCAACCCCTAGTTATGAAGTCTGTTGGTCGTTCTTCAACCCCTAGTTAGGAAGTCTGTTGGTCGTTCTTCAACCCCTAGTTAGGAAGTCTGTTGGTCGTTCTTCAACCCCTAGTCAGGAAGTCTGTTGGTCGTTCTTCAACCCCTAGTCAGGAAGTCTGTTGGTCGTTCTTCAACCCCTAGTCAGGAAGTCTGTTGGTCGTTCTTCAAACCCTAGTTAGGAAGTCTGTTGGTCGTTCTTCAACCCCTAGTTATGAAGTCTGTTGGTCGTTCATCAACCCCTAGTTATGAAGTCTGTTGGTCGTTCTTCAACCCCTAGTTAGGAAGTCTGTTGGTCGTTCTTCCACCCCTAGTTAGGAAGTCTGTTGGTCGTTCTTCAACCCCTAGTTAGGAAGTCTGTTGGTCGTTCTTCAACCCCTAGTTAGGAAGTCTGTTGGTCGTTCTTCAACCCCTAGTTAGGAAGTCTGTTGGTCGGTTCTTCAACCCCAAGTTAGGAAGTCTGTTGGTCGTTCTTCAACCCCTAGTTATGAAGTCTGTTGTTCGTTCTTCAACCCCTAGTTAGGAAGTCTGTTGGTGGTTCTTCAACCCCTAGTTAGGAAGTCTGTTGGTCGTTCTTCAACCCCTAGTTAGGAAGTCTGTTGGTCGCTTCTTCAACCCCTAGTTATAAAGTCTGTTGTTCGTTCTTCAACCCCTAGTTAGACGTCTGTTGGTCGTGTCTCAACCCCTAGTTAGGAAGTCTGTTGGTCGTTCTTCAACCCCTAGTTAGGAAGTCTGTTGGTCGTTCTTCAACCCCTAGTTAGGAAGTCTGTTGGTCGTTCTTCAACCCCTAGTTAGGAAGTCTGTTGGTCGTTCTTCAACCCCTAGTTAGGATGTCTGTTGGTCGTTCTTCAACCCCTAGTTAGGATGTCTGTTGGTCGTTCTTCAACCCCTAGTTATGAAGTCTGTTGGTCGTTCTTCAACCCCTAGTTAGGAAGTCTGTTGGTCGTTCTTCAACCCCTAGTCAGGAAGTCTGTTGGTCGTTCTTCAACCCCTAGTTAGGAAGTCTGTTGGTCGTTCTTCCACCCCTAGTCAGGAAGTCTGTTGGTCATTCTTCAACCCCTAGTCAGGAAGTCTGTTGGTCGTTCTTCAACCCCTAGTCAGGAAGTCTGTTGGTCGTTCTTCAACCCCTAGTTAGGAAGTCTGTTGGTCGTTCTTCAACCCCTAGTTAGGAAGTCTGTTGGTGGATCTTCAACCCCTAGTTAGGAAGTCTGTTGGTCGTTCTTCAACCCCTAGTTAGGAAGTCTGTTGGTCGTGTCTCAACCCCTAGTCAGGAAGTCTGTTGGTCGTTCTTCAACCCCTAGTTAGGAAGTCTGTTGGTCGTGTCTCAAACCCTAGTCAGGAAGTCTGTTGGTCGTTCTTCAACCCCTAGTTAGGAAGTCTGTTGGTCGTTCTTCAACCCCTAGTTAGGAAGTCTGTTGGTCGTTCTTCAACCCCTAGTTAGGATGTCTGTTGGTCGTTCTTCAACCCCTAGTTAGGAAGTCTGTTGGTGGTTCTTCAACCCCTAGTTAGGAAGTCTGTTGGTGGTTCTTCAACCCCTAGTCAGGAAGTCTGTTGGTCGTTCTTCAACCCCTAGTCAGGAAATCTGTCGGTCGTTCTTCAACCCCTAGTCATGAAGTCTGTTAGTCGTTCTTCAACCCCTAGTTAGGAAGTCTGTTGGTCGTTCTTCAACCCCTAGTTAGGAATTCTGTTGGTCGTGTCTCAACCCCTAGTAAGGAAGTCTGTTGGTCGTTCTTCAACCCCTAGTTATGAAGTCTGTTGGTCGTTCTTCAACCCCTAGTTAGGAAGTCTGTTGGTCGTTCTTCAACCCCTAGTTAGGAAGTCTGTTGGTCGTTCTTCAACCCCTAGTTATGAAGTCTGTTGGTCGTTCTTCAACCCCTAGTTAGGAAGTATGTTGGTCGTTCTTCAAACCCTAGTTAGGAAGTCTGTTGGTCGTTCTTCAACCCCTAGTCAGGAAGTCTGTTGGTCGTTCTTCAACCCCTAGTCAGGAAGTCTGTTGGTCGTTCTTCAACCCCTAGTCAGGAAGTCTGTTGGTCGTTCTTCAACCCCTAGTTAGGAAGTCTGTTGGTCGTTCTTCAACCCCTAGTTAGGAAGTCTGTTGGTCGTTCTTCAACCCCTAGTTAGGATGTCTGTTGGTCGTTCTTCAACCCCTAGTTAGGAAGTCTGTTGGTGGTTCTTCAACCCCTAGTTAGGAAGTCTGTTGGTGGTTCTTCAACCCCTAGTCAGGACATCTGTTGGTCGTTCTTCAACCCCTAGTCAGTAAGTCTGTTAGTCGTTCTTCTACCCCTAGTCAGGAAGTCTGTTGGTCGTTCTTCAACCCCTAGTTAGGAAGTCTGTTGGTCGTTCTTCAACCCCTAGTTAGGAAGTCTGTTGGTCGTTCTTCAACCCCTAGTCAGGAAGTCTGTTGGTCATTCTTCAACCCCTAGTCAGGAAGTCTGTTGGTCGTTCTTCAACCCCTAGTCAGGAAGTCTGTTGGTCGTTCTTCAACCCCTAGTCAGGAAGTCTGTTGGTCGTTCTTCAACCCCTAGTCAGGAAGTCTGTTGGTCGTTCTTCAACCCCTAGTTAGGAAGTCTGTTGGTCGTTCTTCAAACCCTAGTTAGGAAGTCTGTTGGTCGTTCTTCAACCCCTAGTTATGAAGTCTGTTGGTCGTTCTTCAACCCCTAGTTATGAAGTCTGTTGGTCGTTCTTCAACCCCTAGTTAGGAAGTCTGTTGGTCGTTCTTCCACCCCTAGTCAGGAAGTCTCTTGGTCGTTCTTCAACCCCTAGTTATGAAGTCTGTTGGTCGTTCTTCCACCCCTAGTTAGGAAGTCTGTTGGTCGTTCTTCAACCCCTAGTTATGAAGTCTGTTGGTCGTTCTTCAACCCCTAGTTAGGAAGTCTGTTGGTCGTTCTTCAACCCCTAGTTAGGAAGTCTGTTGGTGGTTCTTCAACCCCTAGTTAGGAAGTCTGTTGGTGGTTCTTCAACCCCTAGTTAGGAAGTCTGTTGGTGGTTCTTCAACCCCTAGTTAGGATGTCTGTTGGTCGTTCTTCAACCCCTAGTTAGGAAGTCTGTTGGTGGTTCTTCAACCCCTAGTTAGGAAGTCTGTTGGTGGTTCTTCAACCCCTAGTCAGGAAGTCTGTTGGTCGTTCTTCAACCCCTAGTCAGGAAGTCTGTTGGTCGTTCTTCAACCCCTAGTTAGGAAGTCTGTTGGTCGTTCTTCAACCCCTAGTTAGGAAGTCTGTTGGTCGTTCTTCAACCCCTAGTTAGGAAGTCTGTTGGTCGTTCTTCAACCCCTAGTTAGGAAGTCTGTTGGTCGTTCTTCAACCCCTAGTTAGGAAGTCTGTTGGTCGTTCTTCAACCCCTAGTTAGGATGTCTGTTGGTCGTTCTTCAACCCCTAGTTAGGAAGTCTGTTGGTGGTTCTTCAACCACCTAGTTAGGAAGTCTGTTGGTGGTTCTTCAACCCCTAGTCAGGACATCTGTTGGTCGTTCTTCAACCCCTAGTCAGTAAGTCTGTTAGTCGCTCTTCCACCCCTAGTCAGGAAGTCTGTTGGTCGCTCTTCAACCCTAGTTAGGAAGTCTGTTGGTCGTTCTTCAACCCCTAGTTAGGAAGTCTGTTGGTCGTTCTTCAACCCCTAGTCAGGAAGTCTGTTGGTCATTCTTCAACCCCTAGTCAGGAAGTCTGTTGGTCGTTCTTCAACCCCTAGTCAGGAAGTCTGTTGGTCGTTCTTCAACCCCTAGTCAGGAAGTCTGTTGGTCGTTCTTCAACCCCTAGTTAGGAAGTCTGTTGGTGGTTCTTCAACCCCTAGTTAGGAAGTCTGTTGGTGGTTCTTCAACCCCTAGTCAGGAAGTCTGTTGGTCGTTCTTCAACCCCTAGTCAGGAAGTCTGTTGGTCGTTCTTCAACCCCTAGTTAGGAAGTCTGTTGGTCGTTCTTCAACCCCTAGTTAGGAAGTCTGTTGGTCGTTCTTCAACCCCTAGTTAGGAAGTCTGTTGGTCGTTCTTCAACCCCTAGTTAGGAAGTCTGTTGGTCGTTCTTCAACCCCTAGTTAGGAAGTCTGTTGGTCGTTCTTCAACCCCTAGTTAGGATGTCTGTTGGTCGTTCTTCAACCCCTAGTTAGGAAGTCTGTTGGTGGTTCTTCAACCACCTAGTTAGGAAGTCTGTTGGTGGTTCTTCAACCCCTAGTCAGGACATCTGTTGGTCGTTCTTCAACCCCTAGTCAGTAAGTCTGTTAGTCGTTCTTCCACCCCTAGTCAGGAAGTCTGTTGGTCGTTCTTCAACCCCTAGTTAGGAAGTCTGTTGGTCGTTCTTCAACCCCTAGTTAGGAAGTCTGTTGGTCGTTCTTCAACCCCTAGTCAGGAAGTCTGTTGGTCATTCTTCAACCCCTAGTCAGGAAGTCTGTTGGTCGTTCTTCAACCCCTAGTCAGGAAGTCTGTTGGTCGTTCTTCAACCCCTAGTCAGGAAGTCTGTTGGTCGTTCTTCAACCCCTAGTTAGGAAGTCTGTTGGTGGTTCTTCAACCCCTAGTTAGGAAGTCTGTTGGTCGTTCTTCAAACCCTAGTTAGGAAGTCTGTTGGTCGTTCTTCAACCCCTAGTTATGAAGTCTGTTGGTCGTTCTTCAACCCCTAGTTATGAAGTCTGTTGGTCGTTCTTCAACCCCTAGTTAGGAAGTCTGTTGGTCGTTCTTCCACCCCTAGTCAGGAAGTCTCTTGGTCGTTCTTCAACCCCTAGTTATGAAGTCTGTTAGTCGTTCTTCCACCCCTAGTTAGGAAGTCTGTTGGTCGTTCTTCAACCCCTAGTTAGGAAGTCTGTTGGTCGTTCTTCAACCCCTAGTTAGGAAGTCTGTTGGTCGTTCTTCAACCCCTAGTTAGGAAGTCTGTTGGTCGTTCTTCAACCCCTAGTTAGGATGTCTGTTGGTCGTTCTTCAACCCCTAGTTAGGAAGTCTGTTGGTGGTTCTTCAACCCCTAGTTAGGAAGTCTGTTGGTGGTTCTTCAACCCCTAGTCAGGAAGTCTGTTGGTCGTTCTTCAACCCCTAGTCAGGAAGTCTGTTGGTCGTTCTTCAACCCCTAGTTAGGAAGTCTGTTGGTCGTTCTTCCACCCCTAGTCAGGAAGTCTCTTGGTCGTTCTTCAACCCCTAGTTATGAAGTCTGTTGGTCGTTATTCCACCCCTAGTTAGGAAGTCTGTTGGTCGTTCTTCAACCCCTAGTTATGAAGTCTGTTGGTCGTTCTTCAACCCCTAGTTAGGAAGTCTGTTGGTCGTTCTTCAACCCCTAGTTAGGAAGTCTGTTGGTCGTTCTTCAACCCCTAGTTAGGAAGTCTGTTGGTCGTTCTTCAACCCCTAGTTAGGATGTCTGTTGGTCGTTCTTCAACCCCTAGTTAGGAAGTCTGTTGGTGGTTCTTCAACCCCTAGTTAGGAAGTCTGTTGGTGGTTCTTCAACCCCTAGTCAGGAAGTCTGTTGGTCGCTCTTCAACCCCTAGTCAGGAAATCTGTCGGTCGCTTCTTCAACCCCTAGTCATGAAGTCTGTTAGTCGTTCTTCAACCCCTAGTTAGGAAGTCTGTTGGTCGTTCTTCAACCCCTAGTTAGGAATTCTGTTGGTCGTGTCTCTCAACCCCTAGTAAGGAAGTCTGTTGGTCGGTTCTTCAACCCCTAGTTATGAAGTCTGTTGGTCGTTCTTCAACCCCTAGTTAGGAAGTCTGTTGGTCGTTCTTCAACCCCTAGTTAGGAAGTCTGTTGGTCGTTCTTCAACCCCTAGTTATGAAGTCTGTTGGTCGTTCTTCAACCCCTAGTTAGGAAGTATGTTGGTCGTTCTTCAAACCCTAGTTAGGAAGTCTGTTGGTCGTTCTTCAACCCCTAGTCAGGAAGTCTGTTGGTCGTTCTTCAACCCCTAGTCAGGAAGTCTGTTGGTCGTTCTTCAACCCCTAGTCAGGAAGTCTGTTGGTCGTTCTTCAACCCCTAGTTAGGAAGTCTGTTGGTCGTTCTTCAACCCCTAGTTAGGAAGTCTGTTGGTCGTTCTTCAACCCCTAGTTAGGATGTCTGTTGGTCGTTCTTCAACCCCTAGTTAGGAAGTCTGTTGGTGGTTCTTCAACCCCTAGTTAGGAAGTCTGTTGGTGGTTCTTCAACCCCTAGTCAGGACATCTGTTGGTCGTTCTTCAACCCCTAGTCAGTAAGTCTGTTAGTCGTTCTTCCACCCCTAGTCAGGAAGTCTGTTGGTCGTTCTTCAACCCCTAGTTAGGAAGTCTGTTGGTCGTTCTTCAACCCCTAGTTAGGAAGTCTGTTGGTCGTTCTTCAACCCCTAGTTAGGAAGTCTGTTGGTCGTTCTTCAACCCCTAGTCAGGAAGTCTGTTGGTCGTTCTTCAACCCCTAGTCAGGAAGTCTGTTGGTCGTTCTTCAACCCCTAGTCAGGAAGTCTGTTGGTCGTTCTTCAACCCCTAGTCAGGAAGTCTGTTGGTCGTTCTTCAACCCCTAGTTAGGAAGTCTGTTGGTCGTTCTTCAACCTCTAGTTAGGAAGTCTGTTGGTCGTTCTTCAAACTCTAGTTAGGAAGTCTGTTGGTCGTTCTTCAACCCCTAGTTATGAAGTCTGTTGGTCGTTCTTCAACCCCTAGTTATGAAGTCTGTTGGTCGTTCTTCAACCCCTAGTTAGGAAGTCTGTTGGTCGTTCTTCCACCCCTAGTCAGGAAGTCTCTTGGTCGTTCTTCAACCCCTAGTTATGAAGTCTGTTGGTCGTTCTTCCACCCCTAGTTAGGAAGTCTGTTGGTCGTTCTTCAACCCCTAGTTAGGAAGTCTGTTGGTCGTTCTTCAACCCCTAGTTAGGAAGTCTGTTGGTCGTTCTTCAACCCCTAGTTAGGAAGTCTGTTGGTCGTTCTTCAACCCCTAGTTAGGAAGTCTGTTGGTCGTTCTTCAACCCCTAGTTAGGATGTCTGTTGGTCGTTCTTCAACCCCTAGTTAGGAAGTCTGTTGGTGGTTCTTCAACCCCTAGTTAGGAAGTCTGTTGGTGGTTCTTCAACCCCTAGTCAGGAAGTCTGTTGGTCGTTCTTCAACCCCTAGTCAGGAAGTCTGTTGGTCGTTCTTCAACCCCTAGTTAGGAAGTCTGTTGGTCGTTCTTCAACCCCTAGTTAGGAAGTCTGTTGGTCGTTCTTCAACCCCTAGTTAGGAAGTCTGTTGGTCGTTCTTCAACCCCTAGTTAGGATGTCTGTTGGTCGTTCTTCAACCCCTAGTTAGGAAGTCTGTTGGTCGTTCTTCAACCCCTAGTCAGGAAATCTGTCGGTCGTTCTTCAACCCCTAGTCATGAAGTCTGTTGGTCGTTCTTCAACCCCTAGTCAGGAAGTCTGTTGGTCGTTCTTCAACCCCTAGTCAGGAAGTCTGTTGGTCGTTCTTCAACCCCTAGGCAGGAAGTCTGTTGGTCGTTCTTCAACCCCTAGTTATGAAGTCTGTTGGTCGTTCTTCAACCCCTAGTTAGGAAGTATGTTGGTCGTTCTTCAACCCCTAGTCAGGAAGTCTGTTGGTCGTTCTTCAACCCCTAGTCAGGAAGTCTGTTGGTCGTTCTTCAACCCCTAGTCAGGAAGTCTGTTGGTCGTTCTTCAACCCCTAGTCAGGAAGTCTGTTGGTCATTCTTCAACCCCTAGTCAGGAAGTCTGTTGGTCGTTCTTCAACCCCTAGTCAGGAAGTCTGTTGGTCGTTCTTCAACCCCTAGTCAGGAAGTCTGTTGGTCGGTTCTTCAACCCCTAGTCAGGAAGTCTGTTGGTCGTTCTCTTCAACCCCTAGTCAGGAAGTCTGTTGGTCGTTCTTCAACCCCTAGTCAGGAAGTCTGTTGGTCGTTCTTCAACCCCTAGTTAGGAAGTCTGTTGGTCGTTCTTCAACCCCTAGTTATGAAGTCTGTTGGTCGTTCTTCAACACCTAGTTAGGAAGTCTGTTGGTCGTTCTTCCACCCCTAGTCAGGAAGTCTGTTGGTCGTTCTTCAACCCCTAGGCAGGAAGTCTGTTGGTCATTCTTCAACCACTAGTCAGGAAGTCTGTTGGTCGTTCTTCAACCCCTAGTCAGGAAGTCTGTTGGTCGTTCTTCAACCCCTAGTCAGGAAGTCTGTTGGAATTCTTCAACCCCTAGTTAAGAAGTCTGTTGGTCGTTCTTCAACCCCTAGTTAGGAAGTCTGTTGGTCGTTCTTCAACCTCTAGTCAGGAAGTCTGTTGGAATTCTTCAACCCCTAGTTAAGAAGTCTGTTGGTCGTTCTTCAACCCCTAGTTATGAAGTCTGTTGGTCGTTCTTCAACCCCTAGTTATGAAGTCTGTTGGTCGTTCTTCAACCCCTAGTTAGGAAGTCTGTTGGTCGTTCTTCAACCCCTAGTCAGGAAGTCTGTTGGTCGTTCTTCAACCCCTAGTCAGGAAGTCTGTTGGTCGTTCTTCAACCCCTAGGCAGGACGTCTGTTGGTCGTTCTTCAACCCCTAGTCAGGAAGTCTGTTGGTCGCTCTTCAACCCCTAGGCAGGAAGTCTGTTGGTGGATTCTTCAACCCCTAGTTATGAAGTCTGTTGGTCGCTCTTCAACCCATAGTTATGAAGTCTGTTGGTCGCTCTTCAACCCCTAGTTAGGAAGTCTGTTGGTCGTTCTTCAACCCCTAGTTAGGAAGTCTGTTGGTCGTTCTTCAACCCCTAGTTAGGAAGTCTGTTGGTCGCTCTTCAACCCTAGTTAGGAAGTCTGTTGGTCGCTCTTCAACCCCTAGTTAGGAAGTCTGTTGGTCGCTCTTCAACCCCTAGTTATGAAGTCTGTTGGTCGTTCTTCAACCCCTAGTTAGGAAGTCTGTTGGTCGTTCTTCAACCCCTAGTTAGGAAGTCTGTTGGTCGCTCTTCAACCCTAGTCAGGAAGTCTGTTGGTCGTTCTTCAACCCCTAGTTAGGAAGTCTGTTGGTCGTTCTTCAACCCCTAGTTAGGAAGTCTGTTGGTGGTTCTTCAACCCCTAGTTAGGAAGTCTGTTGGTGGTTCTTCAACCCCTAGTCAGGAAATCTGTTGGTCGTTCTTCAACCCCTAGTCAGGAAGTCTGTTAGTCGTTCTTCAACCTAGTTAGGGAAGTCTGTTGGTCGTTCTTCAAGCCCCTAGTTAGGAAGTCTGTTGGTTAGTTCTTCAACCCCTAGCAGGAAGTCTGTTGGTGGTTCTTCAGCCCCTAGTAAGGAAGTCTGTTGGTCGTTCTTTCAACCCTAGTTGAGAAGTCTGTTGGTCGTTCTTCAACCCTAGTTAGGAAGTCTGTTGGTCGTTCTTCAACCCCTAGTTAGGAAGTCTGTTGGTCGCTCTTCAACCCCTAGTTAGGAAGTCTGTTGGTCGCTCTTCAACCCCTAGTCAGGAAGTCTGTTGGTCGCTTCAGAAGTCTGCTTCCAACCCTAGTTGCTCTTCAACGTCAGGAAGTCTGTTGGTCGCTCTTCAGTCAGGAAGTCTGTTGGTCAACCCTAGTCAGGAAGTCTGCTCTTCAACCCCTAGTTAGGGAAGTCTGTTGGTGGTTCTTCAACCCCTAGTCAGGAAGTCTGTTGGTCGTTCTTCAACCCTAGTTAGGAAGTCTGTTGGTCGCTCTTCAACCCCTAGGAAGTCTGTTGGCTTTCAACCCCTAGTCAGGAAGTCTGCTGGTCGTTCTTCAACCCTAGTCAGGAAGTCTGTTGGTCGTTCTTCAACCCCTAGTCAGGAAGTCTGTTGGTCGCTTCTTCAACCCCTAGTTAGAAGTCTGTTGGTCGTTCTTCAACCCCTAGTTAGGAAGTCTGTTGGTCGCTCTTCAACCCCTAGTTAGGAAGTCTGTTGGTCGCTTCTTCAACCCCTAGTTATGAAGTCTGTTGGTCGTTTCTTCAACCCCTAGTTAGGAAGTCTGTTGGTCGCTCTTCAACCCCTAGTTAGGAAGTCTGTTGGTCGTTCTTCAACCCCTAGTCAGGAAGTCTGTTCGGTCAGTCTGTTGGTCGCTCTTCAGCTAGTCAGGAAGTCTGTTGGTCGTTCTTCAACCCCTAGTTAGGAAGTCTGTTGGTCGTTCTTCAAACCCCTAGTTAGGAAGTCTGTTGGTCGGTTCTTCAACCCCTAGTTAGGAAGTCTGTTGGTCGCTCTTCAACCCTAGTTAGGAAGTCTGTTGGTCGTTCTTCAACCCCTAGTTATGAAGTCTGTTGGTCGTTCTCTTCAACCCCTAGTTAGGAAGTCTGTTGGTCGCTCTTCCAACCCTAGTCAGGAAGTCTGTTGGTCGCTCTTCAACCCCTAGTTAGGAAGTCTGTTGGTCGCTCTTCCACCCCTAGTTAGGAAGTCTGTTGGTCGCTCTTCAACCCCTAGTTAGGAAGTCTGTTGGTCGCTCTTCAACCCCTAGTTAGGAAGTCTGTTGGTCGCTCTTCAACCCCTAGTTAGGAAGTCTGTTGGTCGCTCTTCAACCCCTAGTTAGATGTCTGCTGGTCGCTCTTCAACCCCTAGTTAGAAGTCTGTTGGTGGTTCTTCAACCCCTAGTTAGGAAGTCTGTTGGTGGCCCTTCTAGTCAGGAAGTCTGTTGGTCGTTCTTCAACCCCTAGTCAGGAAGTCTAGGTGGTCGCTCTTCAACCCTAGTCAGAAGTCTGTTGGTCGCTCTTCAACCCCTAGTCAGGAAGTCTGTTGGTCGTTCTTCAACCCCCTAGTCAGGAAGTCTGTTGGTCGTTCTTCAACCCCTAGTTAAAGTCTGTTGGTCGCTTCTTCAACCCCTAGTTAGGAAGTCTGTTGGTCGTTCTTCAACCCCTAGTTAGGAAGTCTGTTGGTCGCTTCTTCAACCCCCTAGTTAGGAAGTCTGCTTGGTCGCCTTCTTCAACCCCTAGTTAGGAAGTCTGTTGGTCGCTTTCTTCAAACCCCTAGTCAGGAAGTCTGTTGGTCGCTCTTCAACCCTAGTCAGGAAGTCTGTTGGTCGGATTTCTTCAACCCCTAGTCAGGAAGTCTGCTGGTCGTTTTCTTCAACCCCTAGTTAGGAAGTCTGTTGGTCGTTTCCTAGTTAGGAAGTCTGTTGGTCGCTCTTCAACCCTAGTTATGAAGTCTGTTGGTCGCTCTTCAACCCTAGTTAGAAGTCTGTTGGTCGTTCTTCAACCCCTAGTCAGGAAGTCTGTTGGTCGCTTCTTCAACCCCTAGTCAGAAGTCTGTTGGTCGTTCTTTCAACCCCTAGGCAGTGACATCTGTCTGGGTCGTTCTTCAACCCCTAGTCAGTAAGTCTGTTAGTCGCTCTTCCACCCCCTAGTCAGGAAGTCTGTTGGTCGCTCTTCAACCCCTAGTTAGGAAGTCTGTTGGTCGCTCTTCAACCCCTAGTTAGGAAGTCTGTTGGTCGTTCTTCAACCCCTAGTCAGGAAGTCTGTTGGTCGTTCTTCAACCCCTAGTCAGGAAGTCTGTTGGTCGTTCTTCAACCCCTAGTCAGGAAGTCTGTTGGTCGTTCTTCAACCCTAGTCAGGAAGTCTGTTGGTCGTTCTTCAACCCCTAGTCAGGAAGTCTGTTGGTCGCTCTTCAACCCCTAGTTAGGAAGTCTGTTGGTCGCTCTTCAACCCTAGTTAGGAAGTCTGTTGGTCGCTCTTCAACCCCTAGTTATGAAGTCTGTTGGTCGTTCTTCAACCCCTAGTTAGGAAGTCTGTTGGTCGCCAACCCTAGTTAGGAAGTCTGTTGGTCGCTCTTCAACCCTCCTCAACCCCTAGTCAGGAAGTCTGTTGGTGGTTCTTCAACCCTAGTAGGAAGTCTGTTGGTGGTTCTTCCAACCCCTAGTCAGGAAGTCTGTTGGTTCTTCCAACCCTAGTCAGGAAGTCTCTGGTCGCCAACCCCTAGTTATGAAGTCTGTTGGTCGCTTCTTCCACCCCTAGTTAGGAAGTCTGTTGGTCGCTCTTCAACCCCTAGTTATGAAGTCTGTTGGTCGATTCTTCAACCCCTAGTTAGGAAGTCTGTTGGTCGCTCTTCAACCCCTAGTTAGGAAGTCTGTTGGTCCTTCAACCCCTAGTTAGGAAGTCTGTTGGTCGTTCTTCAACCCCTAGTTAGGATGTCTGTTGGTCGTTCTTCAACCCCTAGTTAGGAAGTCTGTTGGTGGTTCTTCAACCCCTAGTTAGGAAGTCTGTTGGTGGTTCTTCAACCCCTAGTCAGGAAGTCTGTTGGTCGTTCTTCAACCCCTAGTCAGGAAATCTGTCGGTCGTTCTTCAACCCCTAGTCATGAAGTCTGTTAGTCGTTCTTCAACCCCTAGTTAGGAAGTCTGTTGGTCGTTCTTCAACCTCCTAGTTAGGAAGTCTGTTGGTCGTGTCTCAACCCCTAGTAAGGAAGTCTGTTGGTCGTTCTTCAACCCCTAGTTATGAAGTCTGTTGGTCGTTCTTCAACCCCTAGTTAGGAAGTCTGTTGGTCGTTCTTCAACCCCTAGTTAGGAAGTCTGTTGGTGGTTCTTCAACCCCTAGTTAGGAAGTCTGTTGGTGGTTCTTCAACCCCTAGTCAGGAAATCTGTCGGTCGTTCTTCAACCCCTAGTCATGAAGTCTGTTAGTCGTTCTTCAACCCCTAGTTAGGAAGTCTGTTGGTCGTTCTTCAACCCCTAGTTAGGAAGTCTGTTGGTCGTTCTTCAACCCCTAGTTAGGAAATCTGTTGGTCGTTCTTCAACCCCTAGTTATGAAGTCTGTTGGTCGTTCTTCAACCCCTAGTTATGAAGTCTGTTGGTCGTTCTTCAACCCCTAGTTAGGAAGTATGTTGGTCGTTCTTCAACCCCTAGTCAGGAAGTCTGTTGGTCGTTCTTCAACCCCTAGTCAGGAAGTCTGTTGGTCGTTCTTCAACCCCTAGTCAGGAAGTCTGTTGGTCGCTTCTTCAACCCCTAGTCAGGAAGTCTGTTGGTCGTTCTTCAACCCCTAGTCAGGAAGTCTGTTGGTCGCTCTTCAACCCCTAGTCAGGAAGTCTGTTGGTCCTTCTTCAACCCCTAGTCAGGAAGTCTGTTGGTCGTTCTTCAACCCCTAGTCAGGAAGTCTGTTGGTCGTTCTTCAACCCCTAGTCAGGAAGTCTGTTGGTCATTCTTTAACCACTAGTCAGGAAGTCTTTTGGTCGTTCTTCAACCCCTAGTCAGGAAGTCTGTTGGTCGTTCTTCAACCCCTAGTCAGGAAGTCTGTTGGTCGTTCTTCAACCCCTAGTTAGGAAGTCTGTTGGTCGTTCTTCAACCCGTAGTTATGATGTCTGTTGGTCGTTCTTCAACCCCTAGTTAGGAAGTCTGTTGGTCGTTCTTCAACCCCTAGTTAGGAAGTCTGTTGGTCGTTCTTCAACCCCTAGTTATGAAGTCTGTTGTTCGTTCTTCAACCCCTAGTTAGGACGTCTGTTGGTCGTGTCTCAACCCCTAGTTAGGAAGTCTGTTGGTCGTTCTACAACCCCTAGTTAGGAAGTCTGTTGGTCGTTCTTCAACCCCTAGTCAGGAAGTCTGTTGGTCATTCTTTAACCACTAGTCAGGAAGTCTTTGGTCGCTCTTTCAACCCCTAGTCAGGAAGTCTGTTGGTCGTTCTTCAACCCTAGTCAGGAAGTCTGTTGGTCGCTCTTCAACCCCTAGTTAGGAAGTCTGTTGGTCGCTCTTCAACCCGTAGTTATGATGTCTGTTGGTCGTTCTTCAACCCCTAGTTAGGAAGTCTGTTGGTCGCTCTTCAACCCTAGTTAGGAAGTCTGTTGGTCGCTCTTCAACCCCTAGTTATGAAGTCTGTTGTTCGTTCTTCAACCCCTAGTTAGGACGTCTGTTGGTCGTGTCTCAACCCCTAGTTAGGAAGTCTGTTGGTCGTTCTACAACCCCTAGTTAGGAAGTCTGTTGGTCGTTCTTTAACCCCTAGTTAGGAAGTCTGTTGGTCGTTCTTCAAACCCTAGTTATGAAGTCTGTTGGTCGTTATTCAACCCCTAGTTAGGAAGTCTGTTGGTCGTTCTTCAACCCCTAGTTATGAAGTCTGTTGGTCGTTCTTCAACCCCTAGTTAGGAAGTCTGTTGGTCGTTCTTCAACCCCTAGTTATGAAGTCTGTTTTTTCGTTCTTCAACCCTTAGTTAGGAAGTCTGTTGGTCGGATTCTTCAACCCCTAGTTAGGAAGTCTGTTGGTGGTTCTTCAACCCCTAGTCAGGAAGTCTGTTGGTCGTTCTTCAACCCCTAGTCAGGAAATCTGTCGGTCGCTTCTTCAACCCCTAGTCATGAAGTCTGTTAGTCGCTCTTCAACCCCTAGTTAGGAAGTCTGTTGGTCGCTTCTTCAACCCCTAGTTAGGAAGTCTGTTGGTCGTTCTCAACCCCTAGTAAGGAAGTCTGTTGGTCGCTTCTTCAACCCCTAGTTATGAAGTCTGTTGGTCGTTCTTCAACCCCTAGTTAGGAAGTCTGTTGGTCGTTCTTCAACCCCTAGTTAGGAAGTCTGTTGGTGGTTCTTCAACCCCTAGTTAGGAAGTCTGTTGGTGGTTCTTCAACCCTAGTCAGGAAATCTGTCGGTCGCTCTTCAACCCTAGTCATGAAGTCTGTTAGTCGCTCTTCAACCCCTAGTTAGGAAGTCTGTTGGTCGCTCTTCAACCCCTAGTTAGGAAGTCTGTTGGTCGCTCTTCAACCCCTAGTTAGGAAATCTGTTGGTCGTTCTTCAACCCCTAGTTATGAAGTCTGCTGGTCGTTCTTCAACCCCTAGTTATGAAGTCTGTTGGTCGCTCTTCAACCCCTAGTTAGGAAGTCTGTTGGTCGTTCTTCAACCCCTAGTCAGGAAGTCTGTTGGTCGTTCTTCAACCCCTAGTCAGGAAGTCTGTTGGTCGTTCTTCAACCCCTAGTCAGGAAGTCTGTTGGTCGCTTCTTCAACCCCTAGTCAGGAAGTCTGTTGGGAAGTCGCTCTTCAACCCCTAGTCAGGAAGTCTGTTGGTCGTTCTTCAACCCCTAGTCAGGAAGTCTGTTGGTCCTTCTTCAACCCCTAGTCAGGAAGTCTGTTGGTCGTTCTTCAACCCCTAGTCAGAAGTCTGTTGGTGGTTCTTCAACCCCTAGTCAGGAAGTCTGTTGGTCGTTCTTCAGCCCTAGTCAGGAAGTCTGTTGGTCGTTCTTTCAACCCTAGTTAGGAAGTCTGTTGGTCGTTCTTCAACCCCTAGTTAGGAAGTCTGTTGGTGGTTCTTCAACCCCTAGTCAGGAAGTCTGTTTGGTGGGTTCTTCAGCCCCTAGTCAGGAAGTCTGTTGGTGGTTCTTCAACCCCTAGTCAGGAAGTCTGTTGGAGTCTCTGTTGGTGGTTCTTCCAGCCCTAGTCAGGAAGTCTGTTGGTGGATTCTTCAACCCCTAGTTAGAAGTCTGTTGGTGGTTCTTCAACCCCTAGGTCAGAAGTCTGTTGGTCGCTTCTTCAACCCCTAGTCAGGAAGTCTGTTGGTCGTTCTTCAACCCCTAGTTGGGAAGTCTGTTGGTGGTTCTTCAACCCCTAGTCAGGAAGTCTGTTGGTCGTTCTTCAACCCCTAGTCAGGAAGTCTGTTGGTCGCTCTTCAACCCCTAGTTAGGAAGTCTGTTGGTCGCTCTTCAACCCGTAGTTGGGCGATGTCTGTTGGTCGCTCTTCAACCCCTAGTTAGGAAGTCTGTTGGTCGCTCTTCAACCCCTAGTTAGGAAGTCTGTTGGTCGCTCTTCAACCCCTAGTTATGAAGTCTGTTGTCTGGTTCTTCAACCCCTAGTTAGGACGTCTGTTGGTCGTGGTCTCAACCCCTAGTTAGGAAGTCTGTTGGTCGTTCTACAACCCCTAGTTAGGAAGTCTGTTGGTCGTTCTTCAACCCCTAGTCAGGAAGTCTGTTGGTCATTCTTTAACCACTAGTCAGGAAGTCTTTTGGTCGTTCTTCAACCCCTAGTCAGGAAGTCTGTTGGTCGTTCTTCAACCCCTAGTCAGGAAGTCTGTTGGTCGTTCTTCAACCCCTAGTTAGGAAGTCTGTTGGTCGTTCTTCAACCCGTAGTTATGATGTCTGTTGGTCGCTTTCTTCAACCCCTAGTTAGGAAGTCTGTTGGTCGCTCTTCAACCCCTAGTTAGGAAGTCTGTTGGTCGCTCTTCAACCCCTAGTTATGAAGTCTGTTGTTCGCTCTTCAACCCCTAGTTAGACGTCTGTTGGTCGTGGTTCAACCCCTAGTTAGGAAGTCTGTTGGTCGTTCTACAACCCCTAGTTAGGAAGTCTGTTGGTCGCTCTTCAACCCCTAGTTAGGAAGTCTGTTGGTCGTTCTTCAAACCCTAGTTATGAAGTCTGTTGGTCGTTATTCAACCCCTAGTTAGGAAGTCTGTTGGTCGCTTCTTCAACCCCCTAGTTATGAAGTCTGTTGGTCGCTCTTCAACCCCTAGTTAGGAAGTCTGTTGGTCGCTCTTCAACCCCTAGTTATGAAGTCTGTTTTTCGCTCTTCAACCCTTAGTTAGGAAGTCTGTTGGTCGTTCTTCAACCCCTAGTTAGGAAGTCTGTTGGTCGGTCTCAACCCCTAGTTATGAAGTCTGTTGGTCGCTTCTTCAACCCCTAGTTAGGAAGTCTGTTGGTCGTTCTTCAACCCCTAGTTAGGAAGTCTGTTGGTCGCTCTTCAACCCTAGTCAGGAAGTCTGTTGGTCGTTCTTCAACCCTAGTCAGGAAGTCTGTTGGTCGTTCTTCAACCCCTAGTTAGGATGTCTGTTGGTTGTTCTTCAACCCCTAGTTAGGAAGTCTGTTGGTCGTTCTTCAACCCCTAGTTAGGAAGTCTGTTGGTGGTTCTTCAACCCCTAGTCAGGAAGTCTGTTGGTCGCTCTTCAACCCCTAGTCAGGAAATCTGTTGGTCGTTCTCTTCAACCCCTAGTCAGGAAGTCTGTTGGTCGTTCTTCAACCACTAGTCAGGAAGTCTGTTGGTCGTTCTTCAACCCCTAGTCAGGAAGTCTGTTGGTCGTTCTTCAACCCCTAGTCAGGAAGTCTGTTGGAATTCTTCAACCCCTAGGCAGGAAGTCTGTTGGTCGTTCTTCAACCCCTAGTTAGGAAGTCTGTTGGTCGTTCTTCAACCCCTAGTTATGAAGTCTGTTGGTCGTTCTTCAACCCCTAGTTATGAAGTCTGTTGGTCGTTCTTCAACCCCTAGTCAGGAAGTCTGTTGGTCGCTCTTCAACCCCTAGTCAGGAAGTCTGTTGGTCGTTCTTCAACCCCTAGTCAGGAAGTCTGTTGGTCGCTTCTTCAACCCCTAGGCAGGAAGTCTGTTGGTCGCTCTTCAACCCCTAGTTAGGAAGTCTGTTGGTGGTTCTTCAACCCCTAGTCAGGAAGTCTGTTGGTCGTTCTTCAACCCCTAGTCAGGAAATCTGTTGGTCGCTCTTCAACCCCTACTCATGAAGTCTGTTAGTCGCTCTTCAACCCCTAGTTAGGAAGTCTGTTGGTCGCTTCTTCAACCCCTAATTAGGAAGTCTGTTGGTCGTGTCTCAACCCCTAGTCAGGAAGTCTGTTGGTCGTTCTTCAACCCCTAGTCATGAAGTCTGTTGGTCGCTCTTCAACCCCTAGTCAGGAAGTCTGTTGGTCGCTCTTCAACCCCTAGTCATGAAGTCTGTTGGTCGCTCTTCAACCCCTAGTCAGGAAGTCTGTTGGTCGCTCTTCAACCCCTAGTCAGGAAGTCTGTTGGTCGCTCTTCAACCCCTAGGCAGGAAGTCTGTTGGTCGTTCTTCAACCCCTAGTTATGAAGTCTGTTGGTCGTTCTTCAACCCCTAGTCAGGAAGTCTGTTTGTCGCTCTTCAACCCCTAGTCAGGAAGTCTATTGGTCGCTTCTTCAACCCCTAGGCAGGAAGTCGGTTGGTCGCTCTTCAACCCCTAGTCAGGAAGTCTTTGGTCATTCTTCAACCACTAGTCAGGAAGTCTGTTGGTCGTTCTTCAACCCCTAGTCAGGAAGTCTGTTGGTCGCTCTTCAACCCCTAGTCAGGAAGTCTGTTGGAATTCTTCAACCCCTAGTTAGGAAGTCTGTTGGTCGTTCTTCAACCCCTAGTTAGGAAGTCTGTTGGTCGTTTCTTCAACCCCTAGTTATGAAGTCTCTTGGTCGCTCTTCAACCCCTAGTTATGAAGTCTGTTGGTCGCTCTTCAACCCCTAGTTAGGAAGTCTGTTGGTCGCTCTTCAACCCCTAGTCAGGAAGTCTGTTGGTCGCTCTTCAACCCCTAGTCAGGAAGTCTGTTGGTCGTTCTTCCACCCCTAGTCAGGAAGTCTGTTGGTCGTTCTTCAACCCCTAGTTAGGAAGTCTGTTGGTCGTTCTTCAACCCCTAGTCTGGAAGTCTGTTGGTCGCTCTTCAACCCCTAGTTATGAAGTCTGTTGGTCGCTTCTTCAACCCTAGTTAGGAAGTCTGTTGGTCGTTCTTCAACCCCTAGTTAGGAAGTCTGTTGGTCGTTCTTCAACCCCTAGTTAGGAAGTCTGTTGGTCGCTTCTTCAACCCCTAGTTATGAAGTCTGTTGTTCGCTCTTCAACCCCTAGTTAGGACGTCTGTTGGTCGTGGTCTCAACCCCTAGTTAGGAAGTCTGTTGGTCGTTCTTCAACCCCTAGTTAGGAAGTCTGTTGGTCGTTCTTCAACCCCTAGTTAGGAAGTCTGTTGGTCGCTCTTCAACCCCTAGTTAGAAATCTGTTGGTCGCTCTTCAACCCTAGTTATGAAGTCTGTTGGTCGCTCTTCAACCCCTAGTTATGAAGTCTGTTGGTCGCTCTTCAACCCCTAGTTAGGAAGTCTGTTGGTCGTTCTTCAACCCCCTAGTTAGGAAGTCTGTTGGTCGCTCTTCAACCCCTAGTTATGAAGTCTGTTGTTCGTTCTTCAACCCTAGTTAGACGCCTGTTGGTCGTGTCTCAACCCCTAGTTAGGAAGTCTGTTGGTCGCTCTACAACCCCTAGTTAGGAAGTCTGTTGGTCGCTCTTTAACCCCTAGTTAGGAAGTCTGTTGGTCGTTCTTCAAACCCTAGTTATGAAGTCTGTTGGTCGTTATTCAACCCCTAGTTAGGAAGTCTGTTGGTCGCTCTTCAACCCCTAGTTATGAAGTCTGCTGGTCGCTCTTCAACCCCTAGTTAGGAAGTCTGTTGGTCGTTCTTCAACCCCTAGTTATGAAGTCTGTTTTTTCGTTCTTCAACCCTTAGTTAGGAAGTCTGTTGGTCGCTCTTCAACCCTAGTTAGGAAGTCTGTTGGTCGTGTCTCAACCCCTAGTTATGAAGTCTGTTGGTCGTTCTTCAACCCCTAGTTAGGAAGTCTGTTGGTCGTTCTTCAACCCCTAGTTAGGAAGTCTGTTGGTCGTTCTTCAACCCCTAGTCAGGAAGTCTGTTGGTCGTTCTTCAACCCCTAGTCAGGAAGTCTGTTGGTCGTTCTTCAACCCCTAGTTAGGATGTCTGTTGGTTGTTCTTCAACCCCTAGTTAGGAAGTCTGTTGGTCGTTCTTCAACCCCTAGTTAGGAAGTCTGTTGGTGGTTCTTCAACCCCTAGTCAGGAAGTCTGTTGGTCGTTCTTCAACCCCTAGTCAGGAAATCTGTTGGTCGTTCTTCAACCCCTAGTCATGAAGTCTGTTAGTCGTTTTTCAACCCCTAGTTAGGAAGTCTGTTGGTCGTGTCTCAAACCCTAGTCAGGAAGTCTGTTGGTCGTTCTTCAACCCCTAGTCATGAAGTCTGTTGGTCGTTCTTCAACCCCTAGTCAGGAAGTCTGTTGGTCGTTCTTCAACCACTAGTCAGGAAGTCTGTTGGTCGTTCTTCAACCCCTAGTCAGGAAGTCTGTTGGTCGTTCTTCAACCCCTAGTCAGGAAGTCTGTTGGAATTCTTCAACCCCTAGGCAGGAAGTCTGTTGGTCATTCTTCAACCCCTAGTTAGGAAGTCTGTTGGTCGTTCTTCAACCCCTAGTTATGAAGTCTGTTGGTCGTTCTTCAACCCCTAGTTATGAAGTCTGTTGGTCGTTCTTCAACCCCTAGTCAGGAAGTCTGTTGGTCGTTCTTCAACCCTAGTCAGGAAGTCTGTTGGTCGTTCTTCAACCCCTAGTCAGGAAGTCTGTTGGTCGTTCTTCAACCCCTAGGCAGGAAGTCTGTTGGTCGTTCTTCAACCCCTAGTTAGGAAGTCTGTTGGTGGTTCTTCAACCCCTAGTCAGGAAGTCTGTTGGTCGTGTCTTCAACCCCTAGTCAGGAAATCTGTTGGTCGTTCTTCAACCCCTACTCATGAAGTCTGTTAGTCGTTCTTCAACCCCTAGTTAGGAAGTCTGTTGGTCGTTCTTCAACCCCTAGTTAGGAAGTCTGTTGGTCGTGTCTCAACCCCTAGTCAGGAAGTCTGTTGGTCGTTCTTCAACCCCTAGTCATGAAGTCTGTTGGTCGTTCTTCAACCCCTAGTCAGGAAGTCTGTTGGTCGTTCTTCAACCCCTAGTCATGAAGTCTGTTGGTCGCTCTTCAACCCCTAGTCAGGAAGTCTGTTGGTCGTTCTTCAACCCCTAGTCAGGAAGTCTGTTGGTCGCTCTTCAACCCCTAGGCAGGAAGTCTGTTGGTCGTTCTTCAACCCCTAGTTATGAAGTCTGTTGGTCGCTCTTCAACCCCTAGTCAGGAAGTCTGTTTGTCGTTCTTCAACCCCTAGTCAGGAAGTCTATTGGTCGTTCTTCAACCCCTAGGCAGGAAGTCGGTTGGTCGTTCTTCAACCCCTAGTCAGGAAGTCTTTTGGTCATTCTTCAACCACTAGTCAGGAAGTCTGTTGGTCGTTCTTCAACCCCTAGTCAGGAAGTCTGTTGGTCGTTCTTCAACCCCTAGTCAGGAAGTCTGTTGGAATTCTTCAACCCCTAGTTAGGAAGTCTGTTGGTCGTTCTTCAACCCCTAGTTAGGAAGTCTGTTGGTCGTTCTTCAACCCCTAGTTATGAAGTCTCTTGGTCGTTCTTCAACCCCTAGTTATGAAGTCTGTTGGTCGTTCTTCAACCCCTAGTCAGGAAGTCTGTTGGTCGTTCTTCAACCCCTAGTCAGGAAGTCTGTTGGTCGTTCTTCCACCCCTAGTCAGGAAGTCTGTTGGTCGTTCTTCAACCCCTAGTTAGGAAGTCTGTTGGTCGTTCTTCAACCCCTAGTCTGGAAGTCTGTTGGTCGTTCTTCAACCCCTAGTTATGAAGTCTGTTGGTCGTTCTTCAACCCCTAGTTAGGAAGTCTGTTGGTCGTTCTTCAACCCCTAGTTAGGAAGTCTGTTGGTCGTTCTTCAACCCCTAGTTAGGAAGTCTGTTGGTCGTTCTTCAACCCCTAGTTATGAAGTCTGTTGTTCGCTCTTCAACCCCTAGTTAGGACGTCTGTTGGTCGTGTCTCAACCCCTAGTTAGGAAGTCTGTTGGTCGTTCTTCAACCCCTAGTTAGGAAGTCTGTTGGTCGTTCTTCAACCCCTAGTTAGGAAGTCTGTTGGTCGTTCTTCAACCCCTAGTTAGGAAATCTGTTGGTCGTTCTTCAACCCCTAGTTATGAAGTCTGTTGGTCGTTCTTCAACCCCTAGTTATGAAGTCTGTTGGTCGTTCTTCAACCCCTAGTTAGGAAGTATGTTGGTCGTTCTTCAACCCCTAGTCAGGAAGTCTGTTGGTCGTTCTTCAACCCCTAGTCAGGAAGTCTGTTGGTCGTTCTTCAACCCCTAGTCAGGAAATCTGTTGGTCGTTCTTCAACCCCTAGTCAGGAAGTCTGTTGGTCGTTCTTTAACCACTAGTCAGGAAGTCTTTTGGTCGTTCTTCAACCCCTAGTCAGGAAGTCTGTTGGTCGTTCTTCAACCCCTAGTCAGGAAGTCTGTTGGTCGTTCTTCAACCCCTAGTTAGGAAGTCTGTTGGTTGTTCTTCAACACGTAGTTATGATGTCTGTTGGTCGTTCTTCAACCCCTAGTTAGGAAGTCTGTTGGTCGTTCTTCAACCCCTAGTTAGGAAGTCTGTTGGTCGTTCTTCAACCCCTAGTTATGAAGTCTGTTGTTCGTTCTTCAACCCCTAGTTAGGACGTCTGTTGGTCGTGTCTCAACCCCTAGTTAGGAAGTCTGTTGGTCGTTCTACAACCCCTAGTTAGGAAGTCTGTTGGTCGTTCTTCAACCCCTAGTCAGGAAGTCTGTTGGTCATTCTTTAACCACTAGTCAGGAAGTCTTTTGGTCGTTCTTCAACCCCTAGTCAGGAAGTCTGTTGGTCGTTCTTCAACCCCTAGTCAGGAAGTCTGTTGGTCGTTCTTCAACCCCTAGTTAGGAAGTCTGTTGGTCGTTCTTCAACCCGTAGTTATGATGTCTGTTGGTCGTTCTTCAACCCCTAGTTAGGAAGTCTGTTGGTCGTTCTTCAACCCCTAGTTAGGAAGTCTGTTGGTCGTTCTTCAACCCCTAGTTATGAAGTCTGTTGTTCGTTCTTCAACCCCTAGTTAGGACGTCTGTTGGTCGTGTCTCAACCCCTAGTTAGGAAGTCTGTTGGTCGTTCTACAACCCCTAGTTAGGAAGTCTGTTGGTCGTTCTTCAACCCCTAGTTAGGAAGTCTGTTGGTCGTTCTTCAAACCCTAGTTATGAAGTCTGTTGGTCGTTATTCAACCCCTAGTTAGGAAGTCTGTTGGTCGTTCTTCAACCCCTAGTTATGAAGTCTGTTGGTCGTTCTTCAACCCCTAGTTAGGAAGTCTGTTGGTCGTTCTTCAACCCCTAGTTATGAAGTCTGTTTTTTCGTTCTTCAACCCTTAGTTAGGAAGTCTGTTGGTCGTTCTTCAACCCCTAGTTAGGAAGTCTGTTGGTCGTGTCTCAACCCCTAGTTATGAAGTCTGTTGGTCGTTCTTCAACCCCTAGTTAGGAAGTCTGTTGGTCGTTCTTCAACCCCTAGTTAGGAAGTCTGTTGGTCGTTCTTCAACCCCTAGTCAGGAAGTCTGTTGGTCGTTCTTCAACCCCTAGTCAGGAAGTCTGTTGGTCGTTCTTCAACCCCTAGTTAGGATGTCTGTTGGTTGTTCTTCAACCCCTAGTTAGGAAGTCTGTTGGTCGTTCTTCAACCCCTAGTTAGGAAGTCTGTTGGTGGTTCTTCAACCCCTAGTCAGGAAGTCTGTTGGTCGTTCTTCAACCCCTAGTCAGGAAATCTGTTGGTCGTTCTTCAACCCCTAGTCATGAAGTCTGTTAGTCGTTCTTCAACCCCTAGTTATGAAGTCTGTTGGTCGTGTCTCAAACCCTAGTCAGGAAGTCTGTTGGTCGTTCTTCAACCCCTAGTCATGAAGTCTGTTGGTCGTTCTTCAACCCCTAGTCAGGAAGTCTGTTGGTCGTTCTTCAACCCCTAGTCAGGAAGTCTGTTGGTCGTTCTTCAACCCCTAGTCAGGAAGTCTGTTGGTCGTTCTTCAACCCCTAGTTAGGAAGTCTGTTGGTCGTTCTTCAACCCCTAGTCAGGAAGTCTGTTGGTCGTTCTTCAACCCCTAGTCAGGAAGTCTGTTGGTCGTTCTTCAACCCCTAGTTAGGATGTCTGTTGGTTGTTCTTCAACCCCTAGTTAGGAAGTCTGTTGGTCGTTCTTCAACCCCTAGTTAGGAAGTCTGTTGGTGGTTCTTCAACCCCTAGTCAGGAAGTCTGTTGGTCGTTCTTCAACCCCTAGTCAGGAAATCTGTTGGTCGTTCTTCAACCCCTAGTCATGAAGTCTGTTAGTCGTTCTTCAACCCCTAGTTAGGAAGTCTGTTGGTCGTTCTTCAACCCCTAGTTAGGAAGTCTGTTGGTCGTGTCTCAACCCCTAGTCAGGAAGTCTGTTGGTCGTTCTTCAACCCCTAGTCATGAAGTCGGTTGGTCGTTCTTCAACCCCTAGTCATGAAGTCTGTTGGTCGTTCTTCAACCCCTAGTCAGGAAGTCTGTTGGTCGTTCTTCAACCCCTAGTCATGAAGTCTGTTGGTCGTTCTTCAACCCCTAGTCAGGAAGTCTGTTGGTCGTTCTTCAACCCCTAGTCAGGAAGTCTGTTGGTCGTTCTTCAACCCCTAGGCAGGAAGTCTGTTGGTCGTTCTTCAACCCCTAGTTATGAAGTCTGTTGGTCGTTCTTCAACCCCTAGTCAGGAAGTCTGTTTGTCGTTCTTCAACCCCTAGTCAGGAAGTCTGTTGGTCGTTCTTCAACCCCTAGGCAGGAAGTCGGTTGGTCGTTCTTCAACCCCTAGTCAGGAAGTCTGTTGGTCATTCTTCAACCACTAGTCAGGAAGTCTGTTGGTCGTTCTTCAACCCCTATTCAGGAAGTCTGTTGGTCGTTCTTCAACCCCTAGTCAGGAAGTCTGTTGGAATTCTTCAACCCCTAGTTAGGAAGTCTGTTGGTCGTTCTTCAACCCCTAGTTAGGAAGTCTGTTGGTCGTTCTTCAACCCCTAGTTATGAAGTCTGTTGGTCGTTCTTCAACCCCTAGTTATGAAGTCTGTTGGTCGTTCTTCAACCCCTAGTTAGGAAGTCTGTTGGTCGTTCTTCAACCCCTAGTCAGGAAGTCTGTTGGTCGTTCTTCAACCCCTAGTCAGGAAGTCTGTTGGTCGTGTCTCAACCCCTAGTCAGGAAGTCTGTTGGTCGTTCTTCAACCCCTAGTTAGGAAGTCGGTTGGTCGTTCTTCAACCCCTAGTCATGAAGTCTGTTGGTCGTTCTTCAACCCCTAGTCAGGAAGTCTGTTGGTCGTTCTTCAACCCCTAGTTATGAAGTCTGTTGGTCGTTCTTCAACCCCTAGTCAGGAAGCCTGTTGGTCGTTCTTCAACCCCTAGTCAGGAAGTCTGTTGGTCGTTCTTCAACCCCTAGGCAGGAAGTCTGTTGGTCGCTCTTCAACCCCTAGTTATGAAGTCTGTTGGTCGTTCTTCAACCCCTAGTCAGGAAGTCTGTTTGTCGTTCTTCAACCCCTAGTCAGGAAGTCTGTTGGTCGTTCTTCAACCCCTAGGCAGGAAGTCGGTTGGTCGTTCTTCAACCCCTAGTCAGGAAGTCTGTTGGTCATTCTTCAACCACTAGTCAGGAAGTCTGTTGGTCGTTCTTCAACCCCTAGTCAGGAAGTCTGTTGGTCGTTCTTCAACCCCTAGTCAGGAAGTCTGTTGGAATTCTTCAACCCCTAGTTAGGAAGTCTGTTGGTCGTTCTTCAACCCCTAGTTAGGAAGTCTGTTGGTCGTTCTTCAACCCCTAGTTATGAAGTCTGTTGGTCGTTCTTCAACCCCTAGTCATGAAGTCTGTTGGTCGTTCTTCAACCCCTAGTTAGGAAGTCTGTTGGTCGTTCTTCAACCCCTAGTCAGGAAGTCTGTTGGTCGTTCTTCAACCCCTAGTCAGGAAGTCTGTTGGTCGTTCTTCCACCCCTAGTCAGGAAGTCTGTTGGTCGTTCTTCAACCCCTAGTTAGGAAGTCTGTTGGTCGTTCTTCAACCCCTAGTCTGGAAGTCTGTTGGTCGTTCTTCAACCCCTAGTTATGAAGTCTGTTGGTCGTTCTTCAACCCCTAGTTAGGAAGTCTGTTGGTCGTTCTTCAACCCCTAGTTAGGAAGTCTGTTGGTCGTTCTTCAACCCCTAGTTAGGAAGTCTGTTGGTCGTTCTTCAACCCCTAGTTAGGACGTCTGTTGGTCGTGTCTCAACCCCTAGTTAGGAAGTCTGTTGGTCGTTCTTCAACCCCTAGTTAGGAAGTCTGTTGGTCGTTCTTCAACCCCTAGTTAGGAAGTCTGTTGGTCGTTCTTCAACCCCTAGTTATGAAGTCTGTTGGTCGTTCTTCAACCCCTAGTTAGGAAGTCTGTTGGTCGTTCTTCAACCCCTAGTTATGAAGTCTGTTGGTCGTTCTTCAACCCCTAGTTAGGAAGTCTGTTGGTCGTTCTTCAACCCCTAGTTATGAAGTCTGTTTTTTCGTTCTTCAACCCTTAGTTAGGAAGTCTGTTGGTCGTTCTTCAACCCCTAGTTAGGAAGTCTGTTGGTCGTGTCTCAACCCCTAGTTATGAAGTCTGTTGGTCGTTCTTCAACCCCTAGTTATGAAGTCTGTTGGTCGCTCTTCAACCCCTAGTTAGGAAGTCTGTTGGTCGCTCTTCAACCCCTAGTCAGGAAGTCTGTTGGTCGCTTCTTCAACCCCTAGTCAGGAAGTCTGTTGGTCGTTCTTCAACCCCTAGTTAGGATGTCTGTTGGTTGTTCTTCAACCCCTAGTTAGGAAGTCTGTTGGTCGTTCTTCAACCCCTAGTTAGGAAGTCTGTTGGTGGTTCTTCAACCCCTAGTCAGGAAGTCTGTTGGTCGTTCTCTTCAACCCCTAGTCAGGAAATCTGTTGGTCGCTTCTTCAACCCCTAGTCATGAAGTCTGTTAGTGGATTCTTCAACCCCTAGTTAGGAAGTCTGTTAGTCGCTCTTCAACCCCTAGTTAGGAAGTCTGTTGGTCGTTCTTCAACCCCTAGTTAGGAAGTCTGTTGGTCGTGTCTTCAACCCCTAGTCAGGAAGTCTGTTGGTCGTTCTTCAACCCCTAGTTATGAAGTCTGTTGGTCGTTCTTCAACCCCTAGTTAGGAAGTCTGTTGGTCGTTCTTCAATCCCTAGTTATGAAGTCTGTTGGTCGCTCTTCAACCCCTAGTTAGGAAGTCTGTTGGTCGTTCTTCAACCCCTAGTTAGGAAGTCTGTTGGTCGTGTCTCAACCCCTAGTTATGAAGTCTGTTGGTCGTTCTTCAACCCCTAGTTATGAAGTCTGTTGGTCGTTCTTCAACCCCTAGTTATGAAGTCTGTTGGTCGCTCTTCAACCCCTAGTTAGGAAGTCTGTTGGTCGCTCTTCAACCCCTAGTTAGGAAGTCTGTTGGTCGTTCTTCAACCCCTAGTTATGAAGTCTGTTGTTCGCTCTTCAATCCCTAGATAGGACGCCTGTTGGTCGTGTGTCTCAACCCCTAGTTAGGAAGTCTGTTGGTCGCTCTTCAACCCCTAGTTAGGAAGTCTGTTGGTCGTTCTTCAACCCCTAGTTATGAAGTCTGTTGGTCGTTATTCAACCCCTAGTTAGGAAGTCTGTTGGTCGCTCTTCAACCCCTAGTTAGGAAGTCTGTTGGTCGTGGTCTCAACCCCTAGTTATGAAGTCTGTTGGTCGTTCTTCAACCCCTAGTTATGAAGTCTGTTGGTCGTTCTTCAACCCCTAGTTAGGAAGTCTGTTGGTCGCTTCTTCAACCCCTAGTCAGGAAGTCTGTTGGTCGTTCTTCAACCCCTAGTTAGGAAGTCTGTTGGTCGCTCTTCAACCCCTAGTTAGGATGTCTGTTGGTCGCTCTTCAAACCCTAGTCAGGAAGTCTGTTGGTCGCTCTTCAACCCCTAGTTAGGAAGTCTGTTGGTCGCTCTTCAACCCCTAGTCAGGAAGTCTGTTGGTCGCTCTTCAACCCCTAGTCAGGAAGTCTGTTGGTCGTTCTTCAACCCCTAGTTAGGATGTCTGTTGGTTGTTCTTCAACCCCTAGTTAGGAAGTCTGTTGGTCGTTCTTCAACCCCTAGTTAGGAAGTCTGTTGGTGGTTCTTCAACCCCTAGTCAGGAAGTCTGTTGGTCGCTTCTTCAACCCCTAGTCAGGAAATCTGTTGGTCGCTCTTCAACCCCTAGTCATGAAGTCTGTTAGTCGCTCTTCAACCCCTAGTTAGGAAGTCTGTTGGTCGTTCTTCAACCCCTAGTTAGGAAGTCTGTTGGTCGTGGTCTCAACCCCTAGTCAGGAAGTCTGTTGGTCGTTCTTCAACCCCTAGTCATGAAGTCGGTTGGTCGTTCTTCAACCCCTAGTCATGAAGTCTGTTGGTCGTTCTTCAACCCCTAGTCAGGAAGTCTGTTGGTCGTTCTTCAACCCCTAGTCATGAAGTCTGTTGGTCGTTCTTCAACCCCTAGTCAGGAAGTCTGTTGGTCGCTCTTCAACCCCTAGTCATGAAGTCGGGTTGGTCGCTCTTCAACCCCTAGTCATGAAGTCTGTTGGTCGTTCTTCAACCCCTAGTCAGGAAGTCTGTTGGTCGTTCTTCAACCCCTAGTCAGGAAGTCTGTTGGTCGTTCTTCAACCCCTAGGCAGGAAGTCTGTTGGTCGTTCTTCAACCCCTAGTTATGAAGTCTGTTGGTCGTTCTTCAACCCCTAGTCAGGAAGTCTGTTTGTCGCTCTTCAACCCCTAGTCAGGAAGTCTGTTGGTCGTTCTTCAACCCCTAGGCAGGAAGTCGGTTGGTCGTTCTTCAACCCCTAGTCAGGAAGTCTGTTGGTCATTCTTCAACCACTAGTCAGGAAGTCTGTTGGTCGTTCTTCAACCCCTATTCAGGAAGTCTGTTGGTCGTTCTTCAACCCCTAGTCAGGAAGTCTGTTGGAATTCTTCAACCCCTAGTTAGGAAGTCTGTTGGTCGTTCTTCAACCCCTAGTTAGGAAGTCTGTTGGTCGTTCTTCAACCCCTAGTTAGGAAGTCTGTTGGTCGTTCTTCAACCCCTAGTTATGAAGTCTGTTGGTCGTTCTTCAACCCCTAGTTAGGAAGTCTGTTGGTCGTTCTTCAACCCCTAGTTAGGAAGTCTGTTGGTCGTTCTTCAACCCCTAGTCAGGAAGTCTGTTGGTCGTGTCTCAACCCCTAGTCAGGAAGTCTGTTGGTCGTTCTTCAACCCCTAGTTAGGAAGTCGGTTGGTCGTTCTTCAACCCCTAGTCATGAAGTCTGTTGGTCGTTCTTCAACCCCTAGTCAGGAAGTCTGTTGGTCGTTCTTCAACCCCTAGTCATGAAGTCTGTTGGTCGTTCTTCAACCCCTAGTCAGGAAGCCTGTTGGTCGTTCTTCAACCCCTAGTCAGGAAGTCTGTTGGTCGTTCTTCAACCCCTAGGCAGGAAGTCTGTTGGTCGTTCTTCAACCCCTAGTTATGAAGTCTGTTGGTCGTTCTTCAACCCCTAGTCAGGAAGTCTGTTTGTCGTTCTTCAACCCCTAGTCAGGAAGTCTGTTGGTCGTTCTTCAACCCCTAGGCAGGAAGTCGGTTGGTCGTTCTTCAACCCCTAGTCAGGAAGTCTGTTGGTCATTCTTCAACCACTAGTCAGGAAGTCTGTTGGTCGTTCTTCAACCCCTAGTCAGGAAGTCTGTTGGTCGCTCTTCAACCCCTAGTCAGGAAGTCTGTTGGAATTCTTCAACCCCTAGTTAGGAAGTCTGTTGGTCGTTCTTCAACCCCTAGTTAGGAAGTCTGTTGGTCGTTCTTCAACCCCTAGTTATGAAGTCTGTTGGTCGTTCTCTTCAACCCCTAGTTATGAAGTCTGTTGGTCGCTCTTCAACCCCTAGTTAGGAAGTCTGTTGGTCGTTCTTCAACCCCTAGTCAGGAAGTCTGTTGGTCGTTCTTCAACCCCTAGTTAGGAAGTCTGTTGGTCGTTCTTCAACCCCTAGTCTGGAAGTCTGTTGGTCGTTCTTCAACCCCTAGTTATGAAGTCTGTTGGTCGTTCTTCAACCCCTAGTTAGGAAGTCTGTTGGTCGTTCTTCAACCCCTAGTTAGGAAGTCTGTTGGTCGTTCTTCAACCCCTAGTTAGGACGTCTGTTGGTCGTGTCTCAACCCCTAGTTAGGAAGTCTGTTGGTCGTTCTTCAACCCCTAGTCAGGAAATCTGTTGGTCGTTCTTCAACCCCTAGTCATGAAGTCTGTTAGTCGTTCTTCAACCCCTAGTTAGGAAGTCTGTTGGTCGTTCTTCAACCCCTAGTTAGGAAGTCTGTTGGTCGTGGTCTCAACCCCTAGTCAGGAAGTCTGTTGGTCGTTCTTCAACCCCTAGTCATGAAGTCGGGTTGGTCGCTCTTCAACCCCTAGTCATGAAGTCTGTTGGTCGTTCTTCAACCCCTAGTCAGGAAGTCTGTTGGTCGTTCTTCAACCCCTAGTCATGAAGTCTGTTGGTCGTTCTTCAACCCCTAGTCAGGAAGTCTGTTGGTCGTTCTTCAACCCCTAGTCAGGAAGTCTGTTGGTCGTTCTTCAACCCCTAGGCAGGAAGTCTGTTGGTCGTTCTTCAACCCCTAGTTATGAAGTCTGTTGGTCGTTCTTCAACCCCTAGTCAGGAAGTCTGTTTGTCGCTCTTCAACCCCTAGTCAGGAAGTCTGTTGGTCGCTCTTCAACCCCTAGGCAGGAAGTCGGTTGGTCGCTCTTCAACCCCTAGTCAGGAAGTCTGTTGGTCATTCTTCAACCACTAGTCAGGAAGTCTGTTGGTCGTTCTTCAACCCCTATTCAGGAAGTCTGTTGGTCGCTCTTCAACCCCTAGTCAGGAAGTCTGTTGGAATTCTTCAACCCCTAGTTAGGAAGTCTGTTGGTCGTTCTTCAACCCCTAGTTAGGAAGTCTGTTGGTCGTTCTTCAACCCCTAGTTATGAAGTCTGTTGGTCGTTCTTCAACCCCTAGTTATGAAGTCTGTTGGTCGTTCTTCAACCCCTAGTTAGGAAGTCTGTTGGTCGCTCTTCAACCCCTAGTCAGGAAGTCTGTTGGTCGTTCTTCAACCCCTAGTCAGGAAGTCTGTTGGTCGTGTCTCAACCCCTAGTCAGGAAGTCTGTTGGTCGTTCTTCAACCCCTAGTTAGGAAGTCGGTTGGTCGCTCTTCAACCCCTAGTCATGAAGTCTGTTGGTCGCTCTTCAACCCCTAGTCAGGAAGTCTGTTGGTCGCTCTTCAACCCCTAGTCATGAAGTCTGTTGGTCGTTCTTCAACCCCTAGTCAGGAAGCCTGTTGGTCGTTCTTCAACCCCTAGTCAGGAAGTCTGTTGGTCGTTCTTCAACCCCTAGGCAGGAAGTCTGTTGGTCGTTCTTCAACCCCTAGTTATGAAGTCTGTTGGTCGCTCTTCAACCCCTAGTCAGGAAGTCTGTTTGTCGCTCTTCAACCCCTAGTCAGGAAGTCTGTTGGTCGTTCTTCAACCCCTAGGCAGGAAGTCGGTTGGTCGCTCTTCAACCCCTAGTCAGGAAGTCTGTTGGTCATTCTTCAACCACTAGTCAGGAAGTCTGTTGGTCGTTCTTCAACCCCTAGTCAGGAAGTCTGTTGGTCGTTCTTCAACCCCTAGTCAGGAAGTCTGTTGGAATTCTTCAACCCCTAGTTAGGAAGTCTGTTGGTCGTTCTTCAACCCCTAGTTAGGAAGTCTGTTGGTCGTTCTTCAACCCCTAGTTATGAAGTCTGTTGGTCGTTCTTCAACCCCTAGTTATGAAGTCTGTTGGTCGTTCTTCAACCCCTAGTTAGGAAGTCTGTTGGTCGTTCTTCAACCCCTAGTCAGGAAGTCTGTTGGTCGTTCTTCAACCCCTAGTCAGGAAGTCTGTTGGTCGTTCTTCCACCCCTAGTCAGGAAGTCTGTTGGTCGTTCTTCAACCCCTAGTTAGGAAGTCTGTTGGTCGTTCTTCAACCCCTAGTCTGGAAGTCTGTTGGTCGTTCTTCAACCCCTAGTTATGAAGTCTGTTGGTCGTTCTTCAACCCCTAGTTAGGAAGTCTGTTGGTCGTTCTTCAACCCCTAGTTAGGAAGTCTGTTGGTCGTTCTTCAACCCCTAGTTAGGAAGTCTGTTGGTCGTTCTTCAACCCCTAGTTAGGACGTCTGTTGGTCGTGTCTCAACCCCTAGTTAGGAAGTCTGTTGGTCGTTCTTCAACCCCTAGTTAGGAAGTCTGTTGGTCGTTCTTCAACCCCTAGTTAGGAAGTCTGTTGGTCGTTCTTCAACCCCTAGTTATGAAGTCTGTTGGTCGTTCTTCAACCCCTAGTTAGGAAGTCTGTTGGTCGTTCTTCAACCCCTAGTTATGAAGTCTGTTGGTCGTTCTTCAACCCCTAGTTAGGAAGTCTGTTGGTCGTTCTTCAACCCCTAGTTATGAAGTCTGTTTTTTCGTTCTTCAACCCTTAGTTAGGAAGTCTGTTGGTCGTTCTTCAACCCCTAGTTAGGAAGTCTGTTGGTCGTGTCTCAACCCCTAGTTATGAAGTCTGTTGGTCGTTCTTCAACCCCTAGTTATGAAGTCTGTTGGTCGTTCTTCAACCCCTAGTTAGGAAGTCTGTTGGTCGTTCTTCAACCCCTAGTCAGGAAGTCTGTTGGTCGTTCTTCAACCCCTAGTTAGGATGTCTGTTTGTTGTTCTTCAACCCCTAGTTAGGAAGTCTGTTGGTCGTTCTTCAACCCCTAGTTAGGAAGTCTGTTGGTGGTTCTTCAACCCCTAGTCAGGAAGTCTGTTGGTCGTTCTTCAACCCCTAGTCAGGAAATCTGTTGGTCGTTCTTCAACCCCTAGTCATGAAGTCTGTTAGTCGTTCTTCAACCCCTAGTTAGGAAGTCTGTTGGTCGTTCTTCAACCCCTAGTTAGGAAGTCTGTTGGTCGTGTCTCAACCCCTAGTCAGGAAGTCTGTTGGTCGTTCTTCAACCCCTAGTTATGAAGTCTGTTGGTCGTTCTTCAACCCCTAGTTAGGAAGTCTGTTGGTCGTTCTTCAATCCCTAGTTATGAAGTCTGTTGGTCGTTCTTCAACCCCTAGTTAGGAAGTCTGTTGGTCGTTCTTCAACCCCTAGTTAGGAAGTCTGTTGGTCGTGTCTCAACCCCTAGTTATGAAGTCTGTTGGTCGTTCTTCAACCCCTAGTTATGAAGTCTGTTGGTCGTTCTTCAACCCCTAGTTAGGAAGTCTGTTGGTCGTTCTTCAACCCCTAGTCAGGAAGTCTGTTGGTCGTTCTTCAACCCCTAGTCAGGAAGTCTGTTGGTCGTTCTTCAACCCCTAGTTAGGATGTCTGTTTGTTGTTCTTCAACCCCTAGTTAGGAAGTCTGTTGGTCGTTCTTCAACCCTTGTTAGGAAGTCTGTTGGTGGTTCTTCAACCCCTAGTCAGGAAGTCTGTTGGTCGTTCTTCAACCCCTAGTCAGGAAATCTGTTGGTCGTTCTTCAACCCCTAGTCATGAAGTCTGTTAGTCGTTCTTCAACCCCTAGTTAGGAAGTCTGTTGGTCGTTCTTCAACCCCTAGTTAGGAAGTCTGTTGGTCGTGGTCTCAACCCCTAGTCAGGAAGTCTGTTGGTCGTTCTTCAACCCCTAGTTATGAAGTCTGTTGGTCGTTCTTCAACCCCTAGTTAGGAAGTCTGTTGGTCGTTCTTCAATCCCTAGTTATGAAGTCTGTTGGTCGCTCTTCAACCCCTAGTTAGGAAGTCTGTTGGTCGCTCTTCAACCCCTAGTTAGGAAGTCTGTTGGTCGTGTCTCAACCCCTTGTTATGAAGTCTGTTGGTCGTTCTTCAACCCCTAGTTATGAAGTCTGTTGGTCGTTCTTCAACCCCTAGTTATGAAGTCTGTTGGTCGTTCTTCAACCCCTAGTTAGGAAGTCTGTTGGTCGTTCTTCAACCCCTAGTTAGGAAGTCTGTTGGTCGTTCTTCAACCCCTAGTTATGAAGTCTGTTGTTCGTTCTTCAATCCCTAGATAGGACGTCTGTTGGTCGTGTCTCAACCCCTAGTTAGGAAGTCTGTTGGTCGTTCTTCAACCCCTAGTTAGGAAGTCTGTTGGTCGTTCTTCAACCCCTAGTTATGAAGTCTGTTGGTCGTTATTCAACCCCTAGTTAGGAAGTCTGTTGGTCGTTCTTCAACCCCTAGTTAGGAAGTCTGTTGGTCGTGTCTCAACCCCTAGTTATGAAGTCTGTTGGTCGTTCTTCAACCCCTAGTTATGAAGTCTGTTGGTCGTTCTTCAACCCCTAGTTAGGAAGTCTGTTGGTCGTTCTTCAACCCCTAGTCAGGAAGTCTGTTGGTCGTTCTTCAACCCCTAGTTATGAAGTCTGTTGGTCGTTCTTCAACCCCTAGTTAGGAAGTCTGTTGGTCGTTCTTCAACCCCTAGTTATGAAGTCTGTTGGTCGTTCTTCAACCCCTAGTTAGGAAGTCTGTTGGTCGTTCTTCAACCCCTAGTTATGAAGTCTGTTTTTTCGTTCTTCAACCCTTAGTTAGGAAGTCTGTTGGTCGTTCTTCAACCCCTAGTTAGGAAGTCTGTTGGTCGTGTCTCAACCCCTAGTTATGAAGTCTGTTGGTCGTTCTTCAACCCCTAGTTATGAAGTCTGTTGGTCGTTCTTCAACCCCTAGTTAGGAAGTCTGTTGGTCGTTCTTCAACCCCTAGTCAGGAAGTCTGTTGGTCGTTCTTCAACCCCTAGTCAGGAAGTCTGTTGGTCGTTCTTCAACCCCTAGTTAGGATGTCTGTTTGTTGTTCTTCAACCCCTAGTTAGGAAGTCTGTTGGTCGTTCTTCAACCCCTAGTTAGGAAGTCTGTTGGTGGTTCTTCAACCCCTAGTCAGGAAGTCTGTTGGTCGTTCTTCAACCCCTAGTCAGGAAATCTGTTGGTCGTTCTTCAACCCCTAGTCATGAAGTCTGTTAGTCGTTCTTCAACCCCTAGTTAGGAAGTCTGTTGGTCGTTCTTCAACCCCTAGTTAGGAAGTCTGTTGGTCGTGGTGTCTCAACCCCTAGTCAGGAAGTCTGTTGGTCGCTCTTCAACCCCTAGTTATGAAGTCTGTTGGTCGTTCTTCAACCCCTAGTTAGGAAGTCTGTTGGTCGTTCTTCAATCCCTAGTTATGAAGTCTGTTGGTCGTTCTTCAACCCCTAGTTAGGAAGTCTGTTGGTCGTTCTTCAACCCCTAGTTAGGAAGTCTGTTGGTCGTGTCTCAACCCCTAGTTATGAAGTCTGTTGGTCGTTCTTCAACCCCTAGTTATGAAGTCTGTTGGTCGTTCTTCAACCCCTAGTTATGAAGTCTGTTGGTCGTTCTTCAACCCCTAGTTAGGAAGTCTGTTGGTCGTTCTTCAACCCCTAGTTAGGAAGTCTGTTGGTCGTTCTTCAACCCCTAGTTATGAAGTCTGTTGTTCGTTCTTCAATCCCTAGATAGGACGTCTGTTGGTCGTGTCTCAACCCCTAGTTAGGAAGTCTGTTGGTCGTTCTTCAACCCCTAGTTAGGAAGTCTGTTGGTCGTTCTTCAACCCCTAGTTATGAAGTCTGTTGGTCGTTATTCAACCCCTAGTTAGGAAGTCTGTTGGTCGTTCTTCAACCCCTAGTTAGGAAGTCTGTTGGTCGTGTCTCAACCCCTAGTTATGAAGTCTGTTGGTCGTTCTTCAACCCCTAGTTATGAAGTCTGTTGGTCGTTCTTCAACCCCTAGTTAGGAAGTCTGTTGGTCGTTCTTCAACCCCTAGTCAGGAAGTCTGTTGGTCGTTCTTCAACCCCTAGTCAGGAAGTCTGTTGGTCGTTCTTCAACCCCTAGTTAGGATGTCTGTTGGTCGTTCTTCAAACCCTAGTCAGGAAGTCTGTTGGTCGTTCTTCAACCCCTAGTCAGGAAATCTGTTGGTCGTTCTTCAACCCCTAGTCATGAAGTCTGTTAGTCGTTCTTCAACCCCTAGTTAGGAAGTCTGTTGGTCGCTCTTCAACCCCTAGTTAGGAAGTCTGTTGGTCGTGTCTCAACCCCTAGTCAGGAAGTCTGTTGGTCGTTCTTCAACCCCTAGTTATGAAGTCTGTTGGTCGTTCTTCAACCCCTAGTTAGGAAGTCTGTTGGTCGTTCTTCAACCCCTAGTTATGAAGTCTGTTGGTCATTCTTCAACCCCTAGTTAGGAAGTCTGTTGGTCGTTCTTCAACCCCTAGTTAGACGTCTGTTGGTCGTGTCTCAACCCCTAGTTAGGAAGTCTGTTGGTCGTTCTTCAACCCCTAGTTAGGAAGTCTGTTGGTCGTTCTTCAACCCCTAGTTAGGAAGTCTGTTGGTCGTTCTTCAACCCCTAGTTATGAAGTCTGTTGGTCGTTATTCAACCCCTAGTTAGGAAGTCTGTTGGTCGTTCTTCCACCCCTAGTCAGGAAATCTGTTGGTCGTTCTTCAACCCCTAGTTATGAAGTCTGTTGGTCGTTCTTCAACCCCTAGTTAGGAAGCCTGTTGGTCGTTCTTCAACCCCTAGTTAGGAAGTCTGTTGGTCGTTCTTCAACCCCTAGTTAGGAAGTCTGTTGGTCGTTCTTCCACCCCTATTCAGGAAGTCTGTTGGTCGTTCTTCAACCCCTAGTTATGAAGTCTGTTGGTTGTTCTTCCACCCCTAGTTATGAAGTCTTTTGGTCGTTCTTCAACCCCTAGTTAGGAAGTCTGTTGGTCGTTCTTCAACCCCTAGTTAGGAAGTCTGTTGGTCGTTCTTCAACCCCTAGTTAGGAAGTCTGTTGGTCGTTCTTCAACCCCTAGTTAGGATGTCTGTTGGTCGTTCTTCAACCCCTAGTTAGGAAGTCTGTTGGTCGTTCTTCAACCCCTAGTTAGGAAGTCCGTTGGTGGTTCTTCAACCCCTAGTCAGGAAGTCCGTTGTTCGTTCTTCAACCCCTAGTCAGGAAATCTGTTGGTCGTTCTTCAACCCCTAGTCATGAAGTCTGTTAGTCGTTCTTCAACCCCTAGTTAGGAAGTCTGTTGGTCGTTCTTCAACCCCTAGTTAGGAAGTCTGTTGGTCGTTCTTCAACCCCTAGTTATGAAGTCTGTTGTTCGTTCTTCAACCCCTAGTTAGGACGTCTGTTGGTCGTGTCTCAACCCCTAGTTAGGAAGTCTGTTGGTCGTTCTTCAACCCCTAGTTAGGAAGTCTGTTGGTCGTTCTTCAACCCCTAGTTAGGAAGTCTGTTGGTCGTTCTTCAACCCCTAGTTATGAAGTCTGTTGGTCGTTCTTCAACCCCTAGTTAGGAAGTCTGTTGGTCGTTCTTCAACCCCTAGTTATGAAGTCTGTTGGTCGTTCTTCAACCCCTAGTTAGGAAGTCTGTTGGTCGTTCTTCAACCCCTAGTTATTAAGTCTGTTTTTTCGTTCTTCAACCCTTAGTTAGGAAGTCTGTTGGTCGTTCTTCAACCCCTAGTTAGGATGTCTGTTGGTTGTTCTTCAACCCCTAGTTAGGAAGTCTGTTGGTCGTTCTTCAACCCCTAGTTAGGAAGTCTGTTGGTGGTTCTTCAACCCCTAGTCAGGAAATCTGTTGGTCGTTCTTCAACCCCTAGTCAGGAAATCTGTTGGTCGTTCTTCAACCCCTAGTCATGAAGTCTGTTAGTCGTTCTTCAACCCCTAGTTAGGAAGTCTGTTGGTCGTTCTTCAACCCCTAGTTAGGAAGTCTGTTGGTCGTGTCTCAACCCCTAGTCAGGAAGTCTGTTGGTCGTTCTTCAACCCCTAGTAAGGAAGTCTGTTGGTCGTTCTTCAACCCCTAGTTAGGAAGTCTGTTGGTCGTTCTTCAACCCCTAGTTATGAAGTCTGTTGGTCGTTCTTCAACCCCTAGTTAGGAAGTCTGTTGGTCGTTCTTCAACCCCTAGTTAGGAAGTCTGTTGGTCGTGTCTCAACCCCTAGTTATGAAGTCTGTTGGTCGTTCTTCAACCCCTAGTTATGAAGTCTGTTGGTCGTTCTTCAACCCCTAGTTATGAAGTCTGTTGGTCGTTCTTCAACCCCTAGTTAGGAAGTCTGTTGGTCGTTCTTCAACCCCTAGTTATGAAGTCTGTTGTTCGTTCTTCAATCCCTAGTTAGGACGTCTGTTGGTCGTGTCTCAACCCCTAGTTAGGAAGTCTGTTGGTCGTTCTTCAACCCCTAGTTAGGAAGTCTGTTGGTCGTTCTTCAACCCCTAGTTAGGAAGTCTGTTGGTGGTTCTTCAACCCCTAGTCAGGAAATCTGTTGGTCGTTCTTCAACCCCTAGTCAGGAAATCTGTTGGTCGTTCTTCAACCCCTAGTCATGAAGTCTGTTAGTCGTTCTTCAACCCCTAGTTAGGAAGTCTGTTGGTCGCTCTTCAACCCCTAGTTAGGAAGTCTGTTGGTCGTGTGTCTCAACCCCTAGTCAGGAAGTCTGTTGGTCGTTCTTCAACCCCTAGTAAGGAAGTCTGTTGGTCGTTCTTCAACCCCTAGTTAGGAAGTCTGTTGGTCGTTCTTCAACCCCTAGTTATGAAGTCTGTTGGTCGTTCTTCAACCCCTAGTTAGGAAGTCTGTTGGTCGTTCTTCAACCCCTAGTTAGGAAGTCTGTTGGTCGTGTCTCAACCCCTAGTTATGAAGTCTGTTGGTCGTTCTTCAACCCCTAGTTATGAAGTCTGTTGGTCGTTCTTCAACCCCTAGTTATGAAGTCTGTTGGTCGTTCTTCAACCCCTAGTTATGAAGTCTGTTGGTCGTTCTTCAACCCCTAGTTAGGAAGTCTGTTGGTCGTTCTTCAACCCCTAGTTATGAAGTCTGTTGTTCGTTCTTCAATCCCTAGTTAGGACGTCTGTTGGTCGTGTCTTCAACCCTAGTTAGGAAGTCTGTTGGTCGTTCTTCAACCCCTAGTTAGGAAGTCTGTTGGTGGTTCTTCAACCCCTAGTTAGGAAGTCTGTTGGTCGTTCTTCAACCCCTAGTCAGGAAATCTGTTGGTCGTTCTTCAACCCCTAGTCATGAAGTCTGTTAGTCGTTCTTCAACCCCTAGTTAGGAAGTCTGTTGGTCGTTCTTCCACCCCTAGTCAGGAAATCTGTTGGTCGTTCTTCAACCCCTAGTTATGAAGTCTGTTGGTCGTTCTTCAACCCCTAGTTAGGAAGCCTGTTGGTCGTTCTTCAACCCCTAGTTAGGAAGTCTGTTGGTCGTTCTTCAACCCCTAGTTAGGAAGTCCGTTGGTCGTTCTTCAACCCCTAGTTAGGAAGTCCGTTGGTGGTTCTTCAACCCCTAGTCAGGAAGTCTGTTGGTCGTTCTTCAACCCCTAGTCAGGAAATCTGTTGGTCGTTCTTCAACCCCTAGTCATGAAGTCTGTTAGTCGTTCTTCAACCCCTAGTTAGGAAGTCTGTTGGTCGTGTCTCAACCCCTAGTTATGAAGTCTGTTGGTCGTTCTTCAACCCCTAGTTATGAAGTCTGTTGGTCATTCTTCAACCCCTAGTTAGGAAGTCTGTTGGTCGTGTCTCAACCCCTAGTTATGAAGTCTGTTGGTCGTTCTTCAACCCCTAGTTATGAAGTCTGTTGGTCGTTCTTCAACCCCTAGTTAGGAAGTCTGTTGGTCGTTCTTCAACCCCTAGTTAGGAAGTCTGTTGGTCGTTCTTCAATCCCTAGTTAGGAAGTCTGTTGGTCGTTCTTCAACCCCTAGTCATGAAGTCTGTTGGTCGTTCTTCAACCCCTAGTTAGGAAGTCTGTTGGTTGGTCGTTCTTCAACCCCTAGTCAGGAAGTCTGTTGGTCGTTCTTCAACCCCTAGTCAGGAAGTCTGTTGGTCGTTCTTCAACCCCTAGTCAGGAAGTCTGTTGGTCGTTCTTCAACCCCTAGTCAGGAAGTCTGTTGGTCGTTCTTCAACCCCTAGTCAGGAAGTCTGTTGGTCGTTCTTCAACCCCTAGTTATGAAGTCTGTTGGTCGTTCTTCAACCCCTAGTCAGGAAGTCTGTTGGTCGTTCTTCAACCCCTAGTTAGGAAGTCCGTTGGTGTGCATCAAACCCATATCTGGTCCCCAGTCTTTTGTAACGTTTCGTATTTGTGGAAGGCTGTTACTAAATGTATTTATGTCATTAGAAAACAGTGTGTGAGGGTTTGTGTCTGTGTTTTTCTCTCTGTGTACACTTGTCTCACCTGTAGTCTTGTGAAGTCTGTTTAGCACTTTAAACAAATCTCAGGTTAAGCCAACAATGATAGTTTGCCTTTACAGAATATTTTAACTGTTCTTCAAAACAGTATTGTGATTATTATAAAGGCCTTTATTCACAGTGTGCAGATCTGTAGTCTATTAATCTATGATGCTCTGTATGCTGCTGCGTGTCCTGCTCCCTCTCATCGCCCAGTCATGTGGATGCTGTGTGTGTATGTGTCTGTCTGTCGTGGGTCGGGGTGGGACCTGGGATAGCTGTTGTCTTACAGCTGTGTGCATCTCTCTTCCCTCAGCCCCGTCATGAGTACTTTAATGTGCCTGTGTACTAAACGTCCACTACTGCTGTCAGCTGCTGTCACCACTCCACTGCTGTCCTGTCTACTCTGCATGCGGAGCCCCTCCCACTCAACGCGTGGCCCCTCCCCCCCAGCACATGGTCCCTCCAGCACCTGGCTCCTCATCCTCAGCCCCCTAAGAACCATAAAGCGCCATGCTTTACCAACTGATTCACACAGGACCACGGCTACATCGTCAAAGGTCATTGGTCCACACTTTCAGTTTCTCACATACTTCCATCAGCTGTTTCCACTGTTTGTTGTCTATCTGAAGAGGCCATGGTTTACTGTGTATAATATAACGGGTGGGTCTAATCCTGAATGCTGATTCGTTAAAACTGCATTACAGCCGGTGTCTATTCCACAAGTTACTACTGGCAAAATCAATGCCGTTAAAATGCCTATTTACTCTGTTCCATCTGACTGCGCAATCCACTGTCTCATCAGCCCAGCCAGGCAATTTATGAACTTGATCTCCACTATAAAAAGCATCTAGACATTATCTAACATTTCTTTTAGACTAACGTTTAGTTTTAACAGCGGAGATTTATATCAATTTTGCTGTCTGTCTCTGACATTTGCAACATAGTAATAAACGTGTCGGGATGAGACAGACAGGCAGGCAGCTTTTCTCAGCCAGTCGAAATCATAAATCAGCATATTTTTTATGGATATATACAAAGAACTATCAATAGAAAACAGGTCAAACGAAACAAAGTGCAGCTAGTTTGCTGTCTTTCCAGCTTCAGTTTGAAGTGATTGTGTTGTACAGAGGCTAACTCCTCTGAACAACAGTGTTCTAACGAGAGAGCACATTTTCTACACCAGGTGAAATCGCGCATTATTAGCTCATTGTTATGGATGTATCCAAATAAATGTCACTAGAAAACATCTTAAACAAATGCACCTCCTTTGTTGTTATTCTGGCTGCACTGTTTGACGTGACTAAGTTAGCCGTAGTAGACTAGCTAGAAAGCAAGGGAGAAGAACGTTGCCAGCCAGTATGGCGATGGAACATTTAGAACGAATGACTGGGTCGCGTCCATAGATACAGGACAAAAAGACTGAACGACTGGGTCGCGTCTCTGGCAACCGAACCGATAGAACGAATGACCAGCCGGCTTGGGTAGCAACCGTAGATTTGTGTCAGGACTATATCTTGTTGATTAAATAGTATGAATAAATTCATTAAAATAAAGTTAATGAAAACATGTCAATCATTATTTGAATATGTTGGTAACCCTTTGTATAAAAGTGATAATTCCCTGGAAGCCGGTGTTTGGAGGAAGTATTGACATGGTTTGCCGGGCCTAACAACACCCGTGCCAATATATCCTCCAAACACCGGCTTCCAGGGAATTATCACTGTAATGTTGATACATTCTCCCGTCTCTGAAGACTCCATGGTTTACTGTGTAATGTTGATACATTCTCCCGTCTCTGAAGACTCCATGGTTTACTGTGTAATGTTGATACATTCTCCCGTCTCTGAAGACTCCATGGTTTACTGTGTAATGTTGATACATTCTCTATTAAAATACAAAGTTAATACTTTATCCTCATGGCCATGGGCTCGTCACTGGCTGCTAGTTAATCAGTTTATTTGATAGTTTGTATGCTGGCACCTGTAATCATGTCCATTGACTTGCAGAATTAAATAGTCCATTAATCAGTTTAGAAGACAATAGAAACCATTGAGGAATCCACGATACAAATGTTACAAAATGGCTGTATTATTCCAAACCTTAAGCTGAGCTAGCGCTCTTAAAGGGATAGTTCACCCAAATTACATACTGGTTTCCTTATCATGTAACCTGTCAATGGACAAGGTATGACAGCATTCCATTCTTTGGTTAAGTTTCCCTGGCACTGTTTCCACATGCTAAAGTATACTGTATTTGCCCACAAATACTCAATGTGCCCATACCCGATCTTCAATGGAGGATGTGCTGGATAAAGTTACAATAAATTACCACTTGAATTGTATTCAGGGGAAGTATTCTATTCCTCAAATCAGTGAGATGACAAAATGCTGCCTACATTACAGTCCCACCATGTGGTGATGATATGTTACTGGGTATGCTGAAGAACGAACAAGAGGGAACTCATTTCCCCCATAGGAACGGCTGAACGAACCAGAGGGAACTCATTTCCCCCATAGGAACGGCTGAACGAACCAGAGGGAACTCATTTCCCCCATAGGAACGGCTGAACGAACCAGATTGACCTCATTTCCCCCATAGGAACGGCTGAACGAACCAGAGGGAACTCATTTCCCCATAGGAATGGCTGAACGAACCAGAGGGAACTCATTTCCCACATAGGACTGGCTGAACGAACCAGAGGGAACTCATTTCCCCCATAGGAACGGCTGAACGAACCAGAGGGAACTCATTTCCATAGGAACGGCTGAACGAACCAGAGGGAACTCATTTCCCCCATAGGAACGGCTGAACGAACCAGATTGACCTCATTTCCCCCATAGGAACGGCTGAACGAACCAGAGGGAACTCATTTCCCCCATAGGAATGGCTGAACGAACCAGAGGGAACTCATTTCCCACATAGGAATGGCTGAACGAACCAGAGGGAACTCATTTCCCCCATAGGAACGGCTGAATGAACCAGAGGGAACTCATTTCCCCCATAGGAACGGCTGAACGAACCAGAGGGAACTCATTTCCCCCATAGGAACGGCTGAGCAGACCAGATTGACCTCATTTCCATAGGAACGGCTGAACTAACCAGAGGGAACTCATTTCCCCATAGGAATGGCTGAACGAACCAGAGGGAACTCATTTCCCACATAGGAATGGCTGAACGAACCAGAGGGAACTCATTTCCCCCATAGAAATGGCAGAACGAACCAGAGGGAACTAATTTCCCCCATAGAAATGGCAGAACGAACCAGAGGGAACTCATTTCCCCTATAGGAATGGCAGAACGAACCAGAGGGAACTAATTTCCCCCATAGAAATGGCAGAACGAACCAGAGGGAACTAATTTCCCCTATAGGAATGGCAGAACGAGTTTTTAGGACTACCAAACTTTCAGCCTGCTGCACAGACCCTATGGAGCCTCTAGCATAGAGCGCCTGGACGTTCAGCCTGCTGCACAGACCCTATGGAGCCTCTAGCATAGAGCGCCTGGACGTTCAGCCTGCTGCACAGACCCTATGGAGCCTCTAGCATAGAGCGCCTGGACGTTCAGCCTGCTGCACAGACCCTATGGAGCCTCTAGCATAGAGCCTGGACGTTCAGCCTGCTGCACAGACCCTATGGAGCCTCTAGCATAGAGCCTGGACGTTCAGCCTGCTGCACAGACCCTATGGAGCCTCTAGCATAGAGCGCCTGGACGTTCAGCCTGCTGCACAGACCCTATGGAGCCTCTAGCATAGAGCGCCTGGGCGTTCAGCCTGCTGCACAGACCCTATGGAGCCTCTAGCATAGAGCGCCTGGGCGTTCAGCCTGCTGCACAGACCCTATGGAGCCTCTAGCATAGAGCCTGGACGTTCAGCCTGCTGCACAGACCCTATGGAGCCTCTAGCATAGAGCGCCTGGGCGTTCAGCCTGCTGCACAGACCCTATGGAGCCTCTAGCATAGAGCGCCTGGACGTTCAGCCCGCTGCACAGACCCTATGGAGCCTCTAGCATAGAGCGCCTGGACGTTCAGCCTGCTGCACAGACCCTATGGAGGCTCTAGCATAGAGCGCCTGGACGTTCAGCCTGCTGCACAGACCCTATGGAGCCTCTAGCATAGCGCCTGGACGTTCAGCCTGCTGCACAGACCCTATGGAGCCTCTAGCATAGAGCGCCTGGGCGTTCAGCCTGCTGCACAGACCCTATGGAGCCTCTAGCATAGAGCGCCTGGGCGTTCAGCCCGCTGCACAGACCCTATGGAGCCTCTAGCATAGAGCGCCTGGACGTTCAGCCCGCTGCACAGACCCTATGGAGCCTCTAGCATGGCGCCTGGGCGTTCAGCCCGCTGCACAGACCCTATGGAGCCTCTAGCATAGAGCGCCTGGACGTTCAGCCCGCTGCACAGACCCTATGGAGCCTCTAGCATAGAGCGCCTGGACGTTCAGCCCGCTGCACAGACCCTATGGAGCCTCTAGCATAGAGCGCCTGGACGTTCAGCCCGCTGCACAGACCCTATGGAGCCTCTAGCATAGAGCGCCTGGACGTTCAGCCCGCTGCACAGACCCTATGGAGCCTCTAGCATAGAGCGCCTGGACGTTCAGCCTGCTGCACAGACCCTATGGAGCCTCTAGCATAGAGCGCCTGGACGTTCAGCCTGCTGCACAGACCCTATGGAGCCTCTAGCATAGAGCGCCTGGGCGTTCAGCCTGCTGCACAGACCCTATGGAGCCTCTGGCATAGAGCGCCTGGGCGTTCAGCCTGCTGCACAGACCCTATGGAGCCTCTAGCATAGGCGCCTGGGCGTTCAGCCTGCTGCACAGACCCTATGGAGCCTCTAGCATAGAGCGCCTGGACGTTCAGCCTGCTGCACAGACCCTATGGAGGCTCTAGTCTAGAGGCGCTGGTTAAATTGCATTTTTTAAATCTTTAAATGGTTAAACTAGCGAGAAATATGAGATAATTGAAAAAATCTTTTTTTACCTCAGATTGGTGAGCTTAGTATAAAAGTTTATACCCAACACGATCAATTGCTTAAAACCGATCAATATCTTTGGTTTTGTACTGTTGATTTTGTCATACATGCTGGCGGTCGCAGGACTTAACACAGCTATCATTTTCTTTCTCTAATGGCACTGATCATTCGGGCCGTCTCTCTATAAAAGTGCCTGGCCACACAGCAATACACTGATTTGACAGTCAAACTATCACTTAAATAGCAAATACACATTTGTAACTGTTGATATCCTATGGCGGGTCGTGATTCCTTGAGGTTAACTAACATAAAAAGTGTTTTGTTCCCTTTCCGTGATGGCAGCCTCCCGAAATCAACATCCACTATTCCAAAATATAAATAGAAGCCTTCTACAAGTTCTCATCTAACCAACCATGTATAGGTTAGGTTTCCGTGTGGCTTTGAATAGTGGTAGTTTAAACAGTCTCATCTAACCAACCATGTATAGGTTAGGCTTCCGTGTGGCTTTGAATAGTGGTAGTTTAAACAGTGCTACACCCCAAGCGTTTCCCCCTGTTCTATTGGTTTCAGCGTGATATTGATGGAAGGAATTAACAAACCGCGTTGGAAACCCACTTGAATCAAAATGCAACACTTTAAAAGGTAGCTAGCTGTCTTCTACAAATTGTCCTCCTACCAGTAATGTACACATTATTCACAGATTACGTATATGTTTTTTTGAGCTGTGTTCATTTTAACAAGACGTGCAACCTGTCACGTCCAGGCCTGAGAAGACAGGCTGGAGTGTTTAGTTTTGTTTTTGGTGTAGGGTTTTTCTGTTCTAGGTTATCTGTTTCTATGTTGGGGTAATGGTTCCCAATTAGAGGCAGCTGAGTGTCGTTGTCTCTAATTGGGAACCATATATATGTTTGTAGTTTTCACTTGGGGTTTGTGGGTTATTGTTTGTGTATAGCTTGTTGTTTGTTTAGTTATGTCCAACATCACGATCTTCGTTACGTTCATTTTGTTATTTTCCCAGTTACGTTCGTCATGAATAAAATGTATACTGGAAGCATCGCTGCGTCTTGGTCTGTCCATACTGAAGATCGTGACACAACCTCATCTCCCTCTAGCGCAAATGATTTCAACTTGATAATTGATGAATGATTGATTGACAAAAGTGTTGCGTTTATCTTTCTGTTTTGGTGACCCCCGTTCCAAAATGTACAGTGCATTTGAAAAGTATTCAGAGCCCTTGACTTTTTATTGAAACGTCTTTATGTTACCGGGTAAGTTACGTTCTCATTGACAGCAACGACCTGGGGAATAGTTACAGGGGAGAGGAGGTGACCAAGAACCCGATGGTCACTCTGACAGAGCTCCAGAGTTCCTCTGTGGAGATGGGAGAACCTTCCAGAAGGACAACCATCTCTGCAGCACACTACCAATCAGGCCTTTATGGTAGAGTGGCCAGACAGAAGCCAGTTCTCAGTAAAAGGCACATGACAGCCCGCTTGGAGTTTGCCAAAAGGCACCTAAAGGACTCTCAGACCATGAGAAACAAGATTCTTTGGTCTGATGAAACCAGATTGAACTTTGGCCTGAATGCCAAGCGTGAAATCTGGAGGAAACCTGGCACCATCCCTATGGTGAAGCATGGTGGTGGAAGCATCATGCTGTGGGGATGTTTTTCAGCGGCGGGGACTGGGAGAATAGTCAAGATAGAGGGAAAGATGAATAGAGCAAAGAACAGAGAGATCGTTGATGAAAACCTGCTCCAGAGCGCTCAGGACCTCAGACTGGGGCAAAGGTTCACCTTCCAACAGGACACCGACCCTAAGCACACAGGCAAGACAACGCAGGAGTGGCTTCGGGACAAGTCTCTGAATGTCCTTGAGTGGCCCAGCCAGAGCCCGGACTTGAACCCGATCGAACATCTCTGGAGACCTGAAAATAGCTGTGCAGCGACGCTCCCCATCCAACCTGACTGTGCTTGAGAGGATCTGTAGAGAAGAATGGGAGGAACTCCCCAAATACAGGTGTGTCAAGCTTGTAGCTTCATACCCAACAAGACTCAAGACTGTAATCGCTGCCAAAGATGCTTCAACAAAGTACTGAGTAAAGAGTCTGAATACTTATGCAAATGTGATACATCAAATCAAATGCAAAAAGTCCAGATAGCCATTTGATTACCTGCTCAGGAGTCTTATGGCTTGGGGGTAAAAACCGTTGAGAAGCCTTTTTTGTCCTAGACTTGGCCATGTGGTAGTAGAGAGAACAGTCTATGGCTGGGGTCTTTGACAATTTTTAGGGCCTTCCTCTGACACCGCCTGGTGTAGAGGTCCTGGATGGCAGGCAGCTTAGCCCCAGTGATGTACTGGGCTACCCTCTGTAGTTCCTTGCGGTCAGAGGCGGAGCAATTGCCGTACCAGGCAGTGATGCAACCAGTCAGGATGCTCTCGATGTTGCAGATGTAGAACCTTTTGAGGATCTCAGGACCCATGCCAAATCTTTTTAGTCTCCTGAGGTGGAATAGGCTTTGTCGTGCCCTCTTCACAACTGTCTTGGTGTGTTTGGACCATTCTAGTTTGTTGGTGATGTGGACACCAAGGAACTTGAAGCTCTCAACCTGCTCCACTACAGCCCCGTCGATGAAAATGGGGGCGTGCTCGGTCCTCCTTTTCCTGTAGTCCACAATCATCTCCTTAGTCTTGGTTACTTTGAGGGAGAGGTTGTTGTCCTGGCACCACACAGCCAGGTCTCTGACCTCCCTATAGGTTGTTTCATCGTTGTCGGTGATCAGGCCTACCACTATTGTGTCGTCTGCAAACTTAATGGTGGTGTTGGAGTCGTGCCTGGCCATGCAGTCATGGGTGAACAGGGAGTACAGGAGGGGACTGAGCACGCACCCCTGGGGAGCTCCAGTGTTGAGGATCACCGTGGCAGATGTGTTGCTACCTACCCTCACCACCTGGGGGCAGCCTGTCAGGAAGTCCAGGATCCAGTTGCAGAGGGAGGTGTTTAGTCCCAGCTTAGTGATGAGCTTTGAGGGCACTACGGTGTTGAACGCTGAGCTGTAGTCAATGAATAGCATTCTCACATAAGTGTTCCTTTTGTCCAGGTGGGAAAGGGCAGTGTGGAGTGCAATAGAGATTGCATCATCTGTTGATCTGTTTGGGCGGTATGCAAATTGGAGGTGGTCTAAGGTTTCTGGGATACTGGTGTTGATGTGAGCCATTACCACCTTTCAAAGCACTTTATGGCTACGGACGTGAGTGCTACGGGTCTGTTGTAATTTAGGCAGGTTGCCTTTGTGTTCTTGGGCACAGGCACTATGGTGGTCTGCTTGAAGCATGTTGGTATTACAGACTCAATCTAGATTTCTAAAAATGTGTTTTTGCTTTGTCATTATAGGGTATTATGTGTAGACTGAGGGGGAAAAAACATTTAATCCATTTTAGAATACAGCTGAATATTGGTTATTGATTTGGACACTTTAAAACTGTGTTTTGACATTGGGCTATTTATCAATGTGTCTTGTCAACAGGAAGCAGCGACAGCATCATGTTCAACTTCATGTTTTAGGAATATAAATGGAACTTTCAACATTAATTGGTATTGTACTAGGGGGTAGGCAATAACATCCCCACACTGACCCTCAACACTGGGACCCCTTCAGGGCTGTGTGCTCAGTCCCCTTCTGTACTCCCTGTTCACCCACGACTCCAACACCATCATTAAGTTTGCTGATGACACTCACCGTGGTCGGCCTGATCACAGACGACGATGAGACAGCCTTTCGGGAGGAGGTCAGAGACCTGGCATTGTGGTACGAGGACAACAACATCTCCCTCAATGTCAGCAAGACAAAGGAGCTGATTGTGGACTACGATAACTTGTCTTCCTTCTTAGGAGGCTGAAAAGATTTGGCATTGGCCAAGGGATCATATTACCGCCACACCGGCAGTCATGAGTCATGACCACAGTAAAATTCCACGTGACCGTTGAGTCACGTTAATCTCCTTTCTGGATATGGTAGTACTGAAATTGTGTAAAACATGTACTATTAGATCAGCTTTACTATTGCAGAGAGATTGTAGCTTCAATCAATGTAATTGTCTGCATCATTTCCAATCCCCCATTCATATTTTTTGTAAATATATATATTTATATATACAGTACCAGTAATAAGGTTGGACACACCTACTCACTTTCTTTTTACTATTTTCTACATTGTAGAATAATAGTGAAGACATCAAAGCTATGAAATAACACATACGGAATCATGTAGTAACCAACAAAGTGTCTAAATGTATTTGTATTTATTATGGATCCCCATTAGTTCCTGTCAAGGCAGCAGCTGCTCTTCCTGGGGTTTATTATGGATCCCCATTAGTTCCTGCCAAGGCAGCAGCTACTCTTCCTGGGGTTTATTATGGATCCCCATTAGTTCCTGCCAAGGCAGCAGCTACTCTTCCTGGGGTTTATTATGGATCCCCATTAGGTCCTGCCAAGGCAGCAGCTGCTCTTCCTGGGGTTTATTATGGATCCCCATTAGTCCCTGCCAAGGCGGCAGCTACTCTTCCTGGGGTTTATTATGGATCCCCATTAGTCCCTGACAAGGCACCAGCTACTCTTCCTGGGGTTTATTATGGATCCCCATTAGTTCCTGCCAAGGCGGCAGCTACTCTTCCTGGGGTTTATTATGGATCCCCATTAGTTCCTGCCAAGGCGGCAGCTACTCTTCCTGGGGTTTATTATGGATCCCCATTAGTCCCTGTCAAGGCGGCAGCTACTCTTCCTGGGGTTTATTATGGATCCCCATTAGTTCCTGCCAAGGCAGCAGCTACTCTTCCTGGGGTTTATTATGGATCCCCATTAGTCCCTGCCAAGGCAGCAGCTACTCTTCCTGGGGTTTATTAAGGATCCCCATTAGTCCCTGCCAAGGCGGCAGCTACTCTTCCTGGGGTTTATTAAGGATCCCCATTAGTTCCTGCCAAGGCAGCAGCTACTCTTCCTGGGGACCAGCAAAATGAAGGCAGTTAAACAATTTTAAAAACATTACAATACATTCATAACAGATTTCACAACAATAAGTGTGTCCCCTCAGGCCCATACTCCACTACCACATATCTACAATGCAAAATCCATGTGTACGTGTGTGTATAGTCGTAAGTTATCGTGTGTGTATGCATGTCAGGGCTCTGTGCAGGCCAGTCCAGTTCTTCCACACCGATCTTGACAAACCATTTCTGTATGGACCTCGCTTTGTGCACGGGGGCAGTCATGCTGAAACAGGAAAGGGCCTTCCCCAAACTGTTGCCACAAAATTGGAAGCACAAAATCGTCTAGAATGTCATTGTATGATGTAGCGTTAAGATTTCCCTTCACTGGAACTAAGGGGCCGGAACCATGAAAAACAGCCCCGCACCGTTATTTCTCCTCCACCAAACTTTACAGTTGGCACTATGCATTGAGGCAGGCAGCATTCTCCTGGCATCCGCCAAACCCAGATTCGTCCGTCGGACTGCCGGATGGTGAAGCATGACTCATCACTCCAGTGAGCACGTTTCCACTGATCCAGAGTCCAATGGCGTTGAGCTTTACACCACTCCAGCCGACGCCTGGCATTGCGCATGGTGATCTTAGGCTTATGTGCAGCTGCTTTGCCATGGAAACCCATTTCATGAAGCTCCCGACGAACAGTTCTTGTGCTGACGTTGCTTCCAGAGGCAGTTTGGAACTCGGTAGTGAGTGTTGCAACCGAGGACAGCAGATTTTTACGAGCTTCAGCGGTCCTGTTCTGTGAGCTTGTGTGGCCTACCACTTCGCGGCTGAGCCGTTGTTGCTCCTAGACGTTTCCACTTTACCACAACAGCACTTACAGTTGACCGGGGGCATCACTAGCAGGGCAGAACTTTGACAAACTGACTTGTTGGAAAGGTGGCATCCTATGACGGTATCACGTTGAAAGTCACTGAGCTCTTCAGTGAGGCCAATCCACTGTTAATGTTTGTCTATGGAGACTGCATGGCTGTGTTCTTGATTTTATACACCTGTTGGCTGAAATAGACAAATACACTAATTTGATAGTGTGTCCACATACTTTTGTATATATAGTGTCCACAGTAGAAATCAAATCAAATCAAATTTTATTTGTCACATACACATGGTTAGCAGATGTTAATGCGAGTGTAGCGAAATGCTTGTGCTTCTAGTTCCGACCATGCAGTAGTATCTAACAAGTAATCTAACAAATTCACAACAACTACCTTATACACACAAGAGTAAAGGAATGAATACGAGTATGTACATATAAATATATGGATGAGCGATGGCTGACCGGCATAGGCAAGATGCAGTAGATGGCATGGAGTACAGTATATACACATATATATATATATATATATATATATATATATATATGAGATGAGTAATGTAGGATATGTAAACATTATATAAATGGCATTGTTTAAAGTGGCTAGTGATACATTATTTCATCCAGTTATAATTATTAAAGTGGCTAGAGATTTGGGTCGATGGCCGAACGGCATAGGCAAGATACAGTAGATGGTTTAGAGTACAGTGTATACATTTGATATGAGTATGTCGGATACGTAAACATTATATACAAAATTGTTTAAAGTGGCTAGTGATACATTTGTTACATCTAATTCCTATGTTTAAAGTGGCTAGAGATTTAAGTCAGTATGTTGGCAGCAGCCACTCAATGTTAGTGATGGCTGTTTAACAGTCTGATGGCCTTGAGGTAGAAGCTGTTTTTCAGTCTCTCGGTCCCAGCTTTGATGCACCTGTACTGACCTCGCCTTCTGGATGATAGCGGGATGAACAGGCAGTGGCTCGGGTGGTTGTTGTCCTTGATGATCTTTTTGGCCTTCCTGTGACATCGGGTGGTGTAGGTGTCCTGGAGGGCAGGTAGGTTTCCCCCGGTGATGCGCTGTGCAGTCCTCACTACCCTCTGGAGAGCCTTACGGTTGTGGGCGGAGCAGTTGCCGTACCAGGCGGTGATACAGCCCGACAGGATGCTCTCGATTGTGCATCTGTAAAAGTTTGTGAGTGATCAGACCTGTGTGTCCTCCTGAATCGAATGACCAAAGACGAGAGCACAACTCTTCACTGCTACGGTTCATTGGCAGTCAGACTAAATACCTTCTACATACAGTTCTGATAATAGATTGATCCATAATCATTCAACTTAACTGGGAGGGGTCAAGCCATCAATAAAGTCCACAGTTCTTCCTGGCACTTCTCCTTTGTGGATTGAATGTATATCATTTAGTCCTAGTAGTCTGTAATAACTGTCTGGCAGACGTTTCTTTAAATCCATGATATCAGTCATTCATGTCTGATGTTTTAGAGACTGACAGACAGGGGCTGGTAGAGCTCCAGTCCCAACAACATCAATCTGTTTTAGAGACTGACAGACAAGAACATAACGCAGAACATACTTCAGACAGGACACATATCCCAGAACATACTTCAGACAGGACACATATCCCAGAACATACTTCAGACAGGACACATATCCCAGAACATACTTCAGACAGGACACATATCCCAGAACATACTTCAGACAGGACACATATCCCAGAACATACTTCAGACAGGACACATATCCCAGAACATACTTCAGACAGGACACAGGTTAATACTGGGGCTATGGTTATTGTGAGTAACCTCATTTATGTTCCTTTAACTCCGCCTTCTAGTGAGTTCATACAAACTGGCATCTCCTACCATTCTGATAGATTGGAGACGGTCAGAAAACGTGGTTCCAACATGAATCATTTGGTTGTTATTCCATTGGTTACCTCTAGCCAGATGACCCAGGGGCAGAGTGGCCCACCCTCATTGAATATTACCCTTTTAAATGTTAGCGCAATCACTAGTGAAACCTTTGTCCTGAATTACAACATTACTGAGCGCCAAGTTGATTGCATGTTTCTCACTGAAACATGTCTGTCTTCAGACTGTAGTGTCTCTCTTATTGAAGCCTCCCCCCAGACTACAGCTTTTCATACTCTATCAGAAAAGGAAAAAGGGTAGGGACAGCCTCTATTTTTACAAATGCTATCAGTTGTAGAGACATTTCATTTGGTGACTTTGGGTCTTTTGAGCATCATGCTATAGTGTTTAAATGTCAGCCACCAGTGCTGGCCATAACCCTGTAAAGGCCACCAATGCACTGCCCCACTTTCTTTACTGGTTTCTCTGAACTATTGTGTGAGTGGACCAAGAACTTTGAGGTTAAAGCGGAAAGGTGGAATAAACGAGTCAGGAGCAGGTTTTTTTAATTGAACCAAGTTCTCTATGAAGGCATTTCTTTCTTCTTAAAACACTCCAACACGATCAAGGATGATCTCCCAAGGAAAACAAAAATCTTCTTCTTTACAAGAACAAGGAACATAAGGAAAGTATCTTTAAACTATAACATAAATCACGGGTGTGTAATTGCCTTAACGATCCGTCCGTGGAGAGCTTCCTTCGGGTGGTGGTCCGGATCCGTGGTGGCCCAAGAGGTAGTTGTCCCCTTCTTCTCCCTTCCGAAAGGTACATCCTCTCCTTTTGAGAAGCAAACACAATTTTCTTTCTCCCCCCTCTGCCAGTTCCCTCCTCTCTCTTGAAGGGGAGAGAGAATAGCTCGTTAGTACAGTCAGCTGTGCTTAATTGCCTCTGATCACCTCGACTCACATGCCGGGCCGGGCTACTGTCCGTGGGAGCAGCCTGCCCTCTGGTGGTCCTTCCACGGTTGTCTATTGTCCTTGAGAACTATGATAAAATCTTTGTGTTGGGCGATTTTAATATTCATGTTGACAAAGAGACTGACTCCAAGGCTATTGAATATATCAATCCTTTGAGCTCTATGGACTTTATCCAACATGTTACTGGGCCCACCCATAACCACAGCCATACTCTGGACCTGGTTATTACCGAAAGGGCTTTCTACTGGGCCCACCCATAACCACAGCCATCCATAATAAACTCCAGGAAGAGTAGCTGCCGCCTTGGCAGGAACTAATGGGGATCCGTAATAAACCCCAGGAAGAGTAGCTGCCGCCTTGGCAGGAACTAATGGGGATCCGTAATAAACCCCAGGAAGAGTAGCTGCCGCCTTGGCAGGAACTAATGGGGATCCGTAATAAACCCCAGGAAGAGTAGCTGCCGCCTTGGCAGGAACTAATGGGGATCCGTAATAAACCCCAGGAAGAGTAGCTGCAGCCTTGACAGGAACTAATGGGGATCCATAATAAACCCCAGGAAGAGTAGCTGCCGCCTTGGCAGGAACTAATGGGGATCCGTAATAAACCCCAGGAAGAGTAGCTGCAGCCTTGGCAGGAACTAATGGGGATCCGTAATAAACCCCAGGAAGAGTAGCTGCAGCCTTGACAGGAACTAATGGGGATCCGTAATAAACCCCAGGAAGAGTAGCTGCCGCCTTGACAGGAACTAATGGGGATCCATAATAAACCCCAGGAAGAGTAGCTGCCGCCTTGACAGGAACTAATGGGGATCCATAATAAACCCCAGGAAGAGTAGCTGCCGCCTTGGCAGGAACTAATGGGGATCCATAATAAACCCCAGGAAGAGTAGCTGCCGCCTTGGCAGGAACTAATGGGGATCCATAATAAACCCCAGGAAGAGTAGCTGCCGCCTTGGCAGGAACTAATGGGGATCCATAATAAACCCCAGGAAGAGTAGCTGCCGCCTTGGCAGGAACTAATGGGGATCCATAATAAACCCCAGGAAGAGTAGCTGCCGCCTTGGCAGGAACTAATGGGGATCCATAATAAACCCCAGGAAGAGTAGCTGCCGCCTTGGCAGGAACTAATGGGGATCCATAATAAACCCCAGGAAGAGTAGCTGCCGCCTTGGCAGGAACTAATGGGGATCCATAATAAACCCCAGGAAGAGTAGCTGCCGCCTTGGCAGGAACTAATGGGGATCCATAATAAACCCCAGGAAGAGTAGCTGCCGCCTTGGCAGGAACTAATGGGGATCCATAATAAACCCCAGGAAGAGTAGCTGCCGCCTTGGCAGGAACTAATGGGGATCCATAATAAACCCCAGGAAGAGTAGCTGCCGCCTTGGCAGGAACTAATGGGGATCCATAATAAACCCCAGGAAGAGTAGCTGCAGCCTTGGCTGGAACTAATGGGGATCCATAATAAACCCCAGGAAGAGTAGCTGCTGCCTTGACAGGAACTAATGGGGATCCATAATAAACCCCAGGAAGAGTAGCTGCCGCCTTGACAGGAACTAATGGGGATCCATAATAAACCCCAGGAAGAGTAGCTGCTGCCTTGGCAGGAACTAATGGGGATCCATAATAAACCCCAGGAAGACTAGCTGCTGCCTTGGCAGGAACTAATGGGGATCCATAATAAATAAAAAAAATAGAGGAGTGGCTTCCGTCCGGCCACTCTACCATAAAGGCCTGATTGGTGGAGTGCTGCAGAGATTGTTGTCCTTCTGGAAGGTTCTCCCATCTCCACAGAGGAACTGTCAGAGTGACCATCGGGTTCTTGGTCACCTCCCTGACCAAGGTCCTCTTCCCCGGATTGCTCAGTTTGGCCGGGCAGCCAGGCCCAGGTGGTTCCAAACTTCTTCCATTTTAGAATGATGGAGGTCACGGTGTTCTTGGGGACCTTCAATGCTGCAGACATTTTCTGGTACTCTACCCCAGATCTTATATAGACAGGTGTGTGCCGAAATAAGGTATTTTATTTTTTTTATTTTATTTTATTCATTTTTATTAATACATTTCAAAAAAACTTTTGGCTTTGTCATTTTGGGGTATTGTGTGTAGGTTGATGAGAAAATATTTAATCAATTTTAGAATAAGGCTGTAACGTAATTAATGTGCAAAAAGTGAAGGGGTCTGAATACTTTCCGAATGCTCTGTACATAAAGCTTGATTTGATGTCTTCCCCGTTATTAACACGACCAGTGGAGGGTTAAATACTGGAGAACTTGATGACACCCCACACACACCCACGTTCAGTTCAGCAGCCTTTTTATTTGATATAAAGCAGCACATCTGATAGACAGTGTAGCAGTGTGTATAGAGCGATGTAACACATTTAGTTTACCTTTGGGAAATGCCCTGCACCTTGATCGTGGCTATGCTGTCCTTTATATCACACTCCTTCAAACCTTGCGAGGTAGAAGCAGGAAGTAACGGTCACCTAATAAACAGCAGCACCTGATGAACTACTACAGATGAGTAAAGGAAATCTCGGCCACATCAGATGTGGACTAGTCCTTGCTAAATCTCTCTTATCATTGTTGAACAAAGTGCTACTTGAATATACCAGGAACCATTTAACCATTGATTCCTTATACAGTGATGAAATTCTGTAGTGTTCTTCGCCTTCACATGGTGTCAATAAGCTTAATGCTTCTCAATAGAAAAATACAGTCTGGCTACAGGACAGAGAATCTAGATGAGGAAACAGCATGAAACATCACATTAAAAGGCTGCTAGTTTTAGAAAACAACATCACATCAAAAGGCTGCTAGTTTTAGAAAACAACATCACATCAAAAGGCTGCTAGTTTTAGAAAACAACATCACATCAAAAGGCTGCTAGTTTTAGAAAACAACACATCAAAAGGCTGCTAGTTTTAGAAAACAACATCACATTAAAAGGCTGCTAGTTTTAGAAAACAACATCACATCAAAAGGCTGCTAGTTTTAGAAAACAACATCACATCAAAAGGCTGCTAGTTTTATAAAACAACATCACATCAAAAGGCTGCTAGTTTTATAAAACAACATCACATCAAAAGGCTGCTAGTTTTATAAAACAACATCACATCAAAAGGCTGCTAGTTTTAGAAAACAACATCACATCAAAAGGCTGCTAGTTTTAGAAAACAACATCACATCAAAAGGCTGCTAGTTTTATAAAACAACATCACATCAAAAGGCTGCTAGTTTTAGAAAACATCACATCAAGGCTGCTAGTTTTAGAAAACAACATCACATCAAAAGGCTGCTAGTTTTAAAAAAGGGCAACACCCTTTTTTAACTAAATATCAGGCCAGTCTTGTGGATTATTTGACATGAATAAGATAATATAATTACAGTCATGTTAATTAAATATTGCGCTTTGCAAAGTGGAGGTATAAAGCGTAGTTGATAAATGGATTATTGACTAAAGAGAGAAACTAAAATCAGTTGAGAATAAAACACTGTTCTACCCTACTCCTCTGTACATAATCAAAATGCTACAATAAATTACTAATTAAAACAGTAAATTATTCTTGAACATAATACACAGTGGTTGATGGTGCCATGGGAACAGAGCAACAGACTCTCAGTACAGTCTATAGACTGACTGACATCATGGTTCAGTCCTGTGTAAAATAAATGTGCACACACACATATATATATATACACACACACACACACACACACACACACACACACACACACACACACACAGTTGAAGTCGGAAGTTTACATACACTTAGGTTGGAGTCATTAAAACTTGCTTTTCAACCACTCCACACATTTCTTGTTAACAAACTATAGTTTTGGCAAGTCGGTTAGGACATCTACTTTATGCATGACAAGTAATATTCCCAAAAACTGTTTACAGACAGATTATTTCACTTATAATTCACTGTGTCACAATTCCAGTGGATCAGAAGTTTACATACACTAAGTTGACTGTGCCTTTAAACAGCTTGGAAAATTCCAGAGAATTATGTCATGGCCTTAGAAAATTCTGATAGGCTAATTGACATAATTTGAGTCAATTGGAGGTGTACCTGTGGATGTATTTCAACGCCTACCTTCAAACTCAGTGCCTCTTTGCCAGACATCATGGGAAAATCAAAAGACATCAGCCAAGACCTCCACAAGTCTGGTTCATCCTTGGGAGCAATTTCCAAATGCCTGAAGGTACCACGATCATCTGTACAAACAATAGTATGCAAGTATAAACACCATGGGACCACGCAGCCGTCATACCGCTCAGGAAGGAGACGCGTTCTGTCTCCTAGATATGAACGTACTTTGTTGCGAAAAGTGCAAATCAATCCCAGAACAACAGCAAAGGACCTTGTGAAGATGCTGGAGGAAACAGGTACAAAAGTATCTATATCCACAGTAAAACGAGTCCTAAATCGTCATAACCTGAAAGGCCGTTCAGCAAGGAAGAAGCCACTGCTCCAAAACCATCGTTATGTTTGGAGGAAAAAGGGGAGGCTTGCAAGCCGAAGAACACCATCCCAACCGTGAAGCACGGGGTGGCAGCATCATGTTGTCGGGGTACTTTGCTGCAGGAGGGACTGGTGCACTTCACAAAATAGATGGCATCATGAGGAAGGGAAATTATGTGGATATATTGAAGCAACATCTCAAGACATCAGTCAGGAAGTTAAAGCTTGGTCACAAATGGGTCTTCCAAATGGACAATGACCCCAAGCATACTTCCAAAGTTGTGGCAAAATGGCTTAAGGACAACAAAGTCAAGGTATTGGAGTGGCCATCACAATGCCCTGACCTCAACCCTATAGAACATTTGTGGGCAGAACTGAAAAGGCGTGTGCGAGCAAGGAGGCCTACAAACCTGACTCAGATACACCAGCTCTGTCAGGAGGAATGGGCCAAAATTCACCTAACTTAGTGTGGGAAGCTTGTGGAAGGCTACCGGAAACATTTGACCCAAGTTAAACAATTTAAAGGCAATGCTACCAAATACTAATTGAGTGTATGTAAACTTCTGACCCACTGGGAATGTGATGAAAAAAATAAAAGCTGAAATAAATCATTCTCTCTACTATTATTCTGACATTTCACATTCTTCAAATAAAATGGTGATCCTAACTGGCCTAAAACAGGGAATTTTTACAGGAATTGTGAAAAACTGAGTTTAAATGTATTTGGCTAAGGTGTAAGTAAACTTCAACTGTGTATGTATGTATATACATACACACTATATATACACACACACACACACACACACACACACACACACACACACACACACACGTGCCAGTCAATAGTTTGGACACCTACTCATTCCAGGGCTACATTGTAGAATAATAGTGAAGACATCAATACGATGAAATAACACATATGGAATAATGTAACCAAAAATATATTTTATATTTGAGGTTCTTCAAAGTCGCCACCCTTTGCCTTGATCACAGCTTTACACACTCTTGGCGTTCTCTCAAAGAGCTTCACCTGGAATGCTTTTCCAACAGTCTTGGGAGTTCCCACATATGCTGAGCACTTGTTGGCTACTTGTCCTTCCCTCTGCGGTCCAACTCATCCCAAACCATCTCAATTGGGTTGAGGTCAGGTGATTGTGGAGGCCAGGTCATCTGATGCAGCACTCCATTCCTCTCCTTCTTGGTAAAATAGCCCTTACACAGTCTGGAAGTGTGTTGGGTCATTGTCCTGTTGAAAAACAAATTATAGTCCCACTAAGACCAAACCAGATGGGATGGTGTATCGCTGGAGAATGCTTTGGTAGACTTGCTGGTTAAGTGTGCCTTGATTTCTAAATAAATCACAGACAGGGTCACCAGCAAAGCACCCCCACACCATAACACCTCCTCCTCCATGCTTCACGGTGGGAACCACACATGCAAAGATCATCCCTTCACCTACTCTGCGTCTCACAAAGACAAAGCGGTTGGAACCAAAAATCGCAAATTTGGACTCATTCAGACCAAAGGATTGATTTTCACCGGTCTAATGTGTATTGCTCGTGTTTCTTGGCCCAAGCAAGTCTTCTTTTTTGTAATTTTTATTAGGATCCCCATTAGCTAATGCTTGGGCTGCAATTTGTGAGGTGGGTAAATCTAATGAACTTATTCTCTGTAGCAGAGGTAACTCTTTGTCTTCCTTTCCTGTGGCGGTCCTCATGAGAGCCAGTTCCATCATAGCGCTTTATGATTTTTGCGACTCCACTTCAAGAAACTTTCTTGAAATTTTCCGGAATGACTGACCATGTCTTAAAGTAATGATGGACTGTTGTTTCTCTTTACTTATTTGAGCTGTTCTTGCCATAATGTGGTCTTTTACCAAATAGGGCTATCTCCTGTATACCAACCCTACCTTATCACAACACAACTGATTGGCTCAAAACGCATTAAGAAGGAAAGAAATTCCACAAATTAACAAGGCTCACCTGTTAAATGAAATGCATTCCAGCTGACTACCTCATGAAGCTGGTTGAGAGAATACCTTTAGTATGCAAAGCCTCATCAAGGCAAAGGGTGGCTACTTTAAAGAATCTCAAATATATTTTGATTTGTTTAACACTTCTTTGGTTACTACATGATTCCATGTGTTATTTCATAGTTTTGATGTCTTCACTATTATTCTACAATGTAGAAAATAGTAAAAATAAAAACGCTGGAATGAGTAGGTGTCCAAACTTTTGACTGGTACTGTATATACAGTATGTACAGTGGGGCAAAAAAGTATTTAGTCAGCCACCAATTGTGCAAGTTCTCTCACTTAAAAAGATGAGGCCTGTAATTTTCATCATAGGTACACTTCAACTATGACAGACAAAATGAGGAAAAAAAATCCAGAAAATCACATTGTAGGATTTTTAATGAATTTATTTGCAAATTATGGTGGAAAATAAGTATTTGGTCACATACAAACAAGCAAGATTTCTGGCTCTCACAGACCTGTAACAACTTCTTTAAGAGGCTCCTCTGTCCTCCACTCGTTACCTGTATTAATGGCACCTGTTTGAACTTGTTATCAGTATAAAAGACACCTGTCCACAACCTCAAACAGTCACACTCCAAACTCCACTATGGCCAAGACCAAAGAGCTGTCAAAGGACACCAGAAACAAAATTGTAGCAGCTTGGTTTGAAGAAATCAACTGTGGGAGCAATTATTAGGAAATGGAAGACATACAAGACCACTGATAATCTTCCTCGATCTGGGGCTCCACGCAAGATCTCACCCCGTGGGGTCAAAATGATCACAAGAACGGTGAGCAAAAATCCCAGAACCACACGGGGGGACCTAGTGAATGACCTGCAGAGAGCTGGGACCAAAGTAACAAAGCCTACCATCAGTAACACACTACGCCGCCAGGGACTCAAATCCTGCAGTGCCAGACGTGTCCCCCTGCTTAAGCCAGTACATGTTCAGGCCCGTCTGAAGTTTGCTAGAGAGCATTTGGATGATCCAGATGAGGATTGGGATAATGTCAGATGAAACCAAAATAGAACTTTTTGGTAAAAACTCAACTAAATCGTGTTTGGAGGACAAAGAATGCTGAGTTGCATCCAAAGAACACCATACCTACTGTGAAGCATAGGGGTGGAAACATCATGCTTTGGGGCTGTTTTTCTGCAAAGGGACCAGGACGACTGATCCGTGTAAAGGAAAGAATGAATGGGGCCATGTATTGTGAGATTTTGAGTGAAAACCTCCTTCCATCAGCAAGGGCATTGAAGATGAAACGTGGCTGGGTCTTTCAGCATGACAATGATCCCAAACACACCGCCCGGCAACGAAGGAGTGGCCGTAAGAAGCATTTCAAGGTCCTGGAGTGGCCTAGCCAGTCTCCAGATCTCAACCCCATAGAAAATCTTTGGAGGAGTTGAAAGTCCGTGTTGCCCAGCGACAGCCCCAAAACATCACTGCTCTAGAGATCTGCATGGAGGAATGGGCCAAAATACCAGCAACAGTGTGTGAAAACCTTGTGAAGACTTACAGAAAACGTTTGACCTCTGTCATTGCCAACAAAGGGTATATAACAAAGTATTGAGATAAACTTTTGTTATTGACCAAATACTTATTTTCCACCATAATTTGCAAATAAATAAATTAAAAATCCTACAATGTGATTTTCTGGATTTCTTTTTCTCATTTCGTCTGTCATAGTTGAAGTGTACCTATGATGAAAATTACAGGCCTCTCTCATCTTTTTAAGTTGGAGAACTTGCACAATTGGTGGCTGACTAAATACTTTTGCCCCACTGTATATATATGCACACACACACAGTGCATTCGGGAAAAGTATTCAGGCCCTTACAGACTAATTCTAAAATTGATTAAATAAAACAAAATCCTCAGTCTACACACAATACCCCATAATGACAAAGCAAAAACTGATTTTTAGAAATGTTTGCTAAAAAAAAAAAAAAAAGTATTCAGACCCTTTTCTATGAGACTCGAAATTGAGCTCAGCTGCATCCTGTTTCCATTGATCATCTTTGAGATGTTTCTACAACTTGATTGGAGCCCACCTGTGGTAAATTAAATTGATTGGACATGATTTGGAAAGGTACACACCTGTCTATATAAGGTCCCACCGTTGACCGTGCATGTCAGAGCAAAAACCAAGCCATGAGGGCGAAGGAATTGTCCGTAGAGATCCGAGACAGGATTGTGTTGAGGCACAGATCGGGGGAAGGGTACGAAAACATTTCTGTAGCATTGAAGGTCCACAAGAACACAGTGGCCTCCATCATTCTTAAATGGAATAAGTTTGGAACCACCAAGACTCTTCCTAGAGCTGGCTGCCCGGCCAAGCAGTGACCATCGGGTTCTTGATCACCTCCCTGACCAAGGCCCTTCCCCCCCCCGATTGCTCAGACAGAGCTCCAGAGTTCCTCTGTGGAGATAGGAGAACCTTCCAGAAAGACAACCATATCTGCAGCACTCCACCAATCAGGCCTTTATGGTAGAGTGGCCAGACGGAAGCCACTCCTCTGTAAAAAGCACATGACAGCCCGCTTGGAGTTTGCCAAAAACGGACCTAAAGGACTCTCAGACCATGAGAAACAAGATTCTCTGGTCTGATGAAACCAAGATTGAACTATTTGGCCTGAATGCCAAGCGTCACGTCTTGGGGAAATGTGGCACCATCCCTACGGTGAAGCATGGTGTTGGAAGCATCATGCTGTGGGGATGTTTTTCAGCAGCAGGGACTGGGAGACCAGTCAGGATAGAGGGAAAGATAAATGGAGCAAAGTACAGAGAGATCCTTGATGAAAACCTGCTCCAGAGTGCTCAGGACCTCAGACTGGGGTGAAGGTTCACCTTCCAACAGGAGAACGACACTAAGCACACAGCCAACACAAGGCAGGAGTGGCTTCGGGGGACAAGTCTCTGAATGTCCTTGAGTGGCCCAGCCAGAGCCCAGACTTGAACCCGATCGAACATCTCTGGAGAGACCTGAAAATAGCTGTGCAGCAACACTCCCCATCCAACCTGACAGAGCTTGAGAGGATCTGCAGAGAAGAATGGGAGAAACTCCCCAAATACAGGTGTGCCAAGCTTTTTGCGTCATACCCATAAAGACTCAAGGCTGTAATCGCTGCAAGAGGTTCTTCAACACAGTACTGAGTAAAGAGTCTTGACTACTTACGTAAATGTGATATTTCCGATTTTTTTTTATACATTTGCAAACATTTCAAAAAAACTTTTTGCTTTGTCATTATGGGGTATTGTGATGTCATTATGGGGTATTGTGATGTCATTATGGGGTACTGTGTGTAGATTGATGAGGGGGAAAAACGATTTGATCCATTTTAGAATAAGGCTGTAACGTAACAAAACGTGGAATAAATCAAGGGGTCTGAATACATTCTGAATTTTTGAACCTTTAACTTAATTACAATGACGGCCTAGCCCGGCCAAACCCAGATGACGCTGGGCCAATTGTGCACTGCCCGAATGCACCGTATATATAAACACTGAACAAAAATATAAATGCAGCATGTAAAGTGTTGATCACATGTTTCATGAGCTGAAATAAAAGATCCCAGAAATGTTCCACCAGCACAAAAGCTTACTTCTCTCCAATTTTGTGCACAAATTTGTTTACATCCATCTTAGTGGGCATTTCTCCTTTGCCAAGATAATCCATCCACCTGACAGGTGTGGCATATCAAGAAGTTGATTAAACATCATGATCATTACACAGGTGCACCTTGTGCTGGGGACAATAAAAAAAGCCACTCTAAACCTGCAGTTTTGTCACACAACACAATGCCACAGATGTCTCAAGTTTTGATGGAGTGTGCAATTGGCATGCTGACTGCAAGAACGTCCACCAGAACTGTTGCCAGAGAATTGAATGTTCATTTCTCTACCATACTGCTGTCGATTTAGAGAAATTGGCAGTCCGTCCAACCGGCCTCACAACCGCAACCTCCACATCCGGCTTCTTCACCTGCGGGATTGTCCGAGACCAGCCACCCGGACTGCTGATGAAACCGAAGAGTATTTCTGCCTGTAATAAAGCCCTTTTTGTCGGGGAAAAAACTAATTCTGATTGGCTAGGCCCGTCTCCCCACTGGGTGGGCCTATGGCCTCCCACGCCCAACCTTGTCTGCGCCCCTGCCCAGTCATGTGAAATTCATAGATTCTGCCATAATGAATTTATTTCAATTGACGGATTTCCATATATGAATTGTAACTCAGTAAAATCGTTGAAATTGTTGCATGTTGCGTTCACTTTATTTTGGGTATAAATATGATCTGCCGTGTGTTCCGGTGGGGCTCCATTAGACCCCTCCAGTCTGGAGCGCTGCACTTTGCTGCCATCTAGTGGGGTACTGCGGCTAATCTCTACTGCCCCTTAGTGGCCATAGGGCTCCACTGCAGTGAGGTCAGAGTGGTCAGGTCCATCATACACAGTTTGAGAAGTCTGTTTAGCCATGTGCGTTCGGATCCCAGTGTCACCCTCACAGGGCCATTCTCTGATCCAGAGGTTACAGGCTCATCCTCTGCTCTAGCGGCAGGCTGTCCATCAGACACTTCAGCTGCTCCTCTCCCAGTTTAATCTTGTCCTCTAGTTTGCGCTGCTCAATAATGAGGGCAGACTTCATCTTGACAAAGTGTTGGTAGTCGGTCAGGCTCTCCTCTGGGAGGTAGGAGGCCAGGATGTTGTAGACCACTCTCTCTCGGCGGTCCAGGTTCTCCTTCAGCTCCTTGGCATCCTCATGCTGCTGGATCAACAGCTTCCTCTTGTCTGTCAGGGTTCTCTGTGGAAGGGTATAACATGTATCTGTTAATGAAGTAGAGCTGGGAGGGGAGATAACATGTATCTGTTAATGAAGTAGAGCTGGGAGGGGAGATAACATGTATCTGTTAATGAAGTAGAGCTGGGAGGGGAGATAACATGTATCTGTTAATGAAGTAGAGCTGGGAGAGGAGATAACATGTATCTGTTAATGAAGTAGAGCTGGGAGAGGAGATAACATGTATCTGTTAATGAAGTAGAGCTGGGAGGGGAGATAACATGTATCTGTTAATGAAGTAGAGCTGGGAGGAGATAACATGTATCTGTTAATGAAGTAGAGCTGGGAGGGAGATAACATGTATCTGTTAATGAAGTAGAGCTGGGAGGGAGATAACATGTATCTGTTAATGAAGTAGAGCTGGGAGGAGATAACATGTATCTGTTAATGAAGTAGAGCTGGGAGGAGATAACATGTATCTGTTAATGAAGTAGAGCTGGGAGGGAGATAACATGTATCTGTTAATGAAGTAGAGCTGGGAGGAGATAACATGTATCTGTTAATGAAGTAGAGCTGGGAGGGAGATAACATGTATCTGTTAATGAAGTAGAGCTGGGAGGGAGATAACATGTATCTGTTAATGAAGTAGAGCTGGGAGGGAGATAACATGTATCTGTTAATGAAGTAGAGCTGGGAGGGGAGATAACATGTATCTGTTAATGAAGTAGAGCTGGGAGGGGAGATAACATGTATCTGTTAATGAAGTAGAGCTGGGAGAGGAGATAACATGTATCTGTTAATGAAGTAGAGCTGGGAGGGGAGATAACATGTATCTGTTAATGAAGTAGAGCTGGGAGGGGAGATAACATGTATCTGTTAACTTGTTAGGGAGCGGCAGCTGAGGGGTCTGTTTTGGAGAGTTGTGCGTGCCCAAAGTAAAATGCTTGCCACTCACTCAGGCTCAGAAAATAGGATATGCACATAATTAGTACTATTGGATAGGAAACACTGAGGTTTCCAAAAGTGTTAACATAATGTCTGTGAGTGTAACAGAACTCATTTGGCAGGCAAAAACCAGGGAAAATTCCATCCGGAAATGTCATTCTGGTGGCTTATGGCTCACTTTGAGACAGTGCCTATTGAAAAGTGTTTATACCAGGACACTGAATGTAGTACCTATTGCTTCCACTGGATGTCAGCAGTGTATAGGTAAAGATTCATGGCAATCGGAACCAATGTGTTTAATAGGTAGGGGTTTTGGTGACAGGAGCTCTATTTCGGTTGCACGTTTTTGGGCGCACGTTTGGCTGAGCGGTCCACTTTATTTGACTTATATAACGTTTAGGTGACCATCCAAGTGAAATATAATCACTTTTATTCATAAAAGATAAGCTAAGGATGCATTTTAATTGTTTTTTGTTTTGTTGAGGAAACGTTTATAGGTTCAGTTGAACGCGTTCTCTTCACGTTGGATTTTCTGAACACAAGGCGCCAACCAAACTGAGATTTACGGATATAATAAATGACTTTTTATAACCAAATACCCATGGATTGTCTTCGCTGGACACTTAGGAAGCCCTCTGCAGAAGTTCTACAAAAGGTAAGGCACAGGTTTTCCCTGTGAAATGCATTTTCTATTGACCGCGATGGCTACTGATTTCATGGTATTGGAAAATATTGAAGGTGCTACCCTCAAACAATCAAATGTAGTGCTTTCGCCGTGAAGCCTTTTTGAAATTGGCTGTGATATTGCCAAGAAGCAGAGCTTTTGATGAGTATGAAACACTTGTATATTGGTGCATGTTTAGTAATTCAACTTTTGGATTTTGCCTTGCATTTCACCTGGTAGTGTCGGGAGTGGGGCGCTTTGCTGCTCCCTAACAAGTTAATTAAATAGAGCTGGTTGGGTTTCCATCGCCAAGCAACCCACCCTCTCCCCTCCCCAACTCTAACCCACCCACCCTCTCCCCAACTCTAACCCACCCTCCTCTCCCCTCCCCAGCTCTAACCCACCCTCTCCCCTCCCCAGCTCTAACCCACCCACCCTCTGCCCTCTCCCCTCCCCAGCTCTAACCCACCCTCTCCCCTCCCAGCTCTAACCCACCCACCCTCTGCCCTCTCCCTCCCCAGCTCTAACCCACCCTCTCCCTCCCCAGCTCTAACCCACCCACCCTCTGCCCTCTCCCTCCCCAGCTCTAACCCACCCTCTCCCTCCCCAACTCTAACCCACCCACCCTCTGCCCTCTCCCCCTCCCAGCTCTAACCCACCTCTCCCTCCCCAACTCTAACCCACCCACCCTCTGCCCTCTCCCCTCCCCAACTCTAACCCACCCACCCTCTGCCCTCTCCCTCCCCAACTCTAACCCACCCACCCTCTGCCCTCTCCCCTCCCCAACTCTAACCCACCTCTCCCTCCCTAACTCTAACCCACCCACCCTCTGCCCTCTCCCCTCCCCAACTCTAACCCACCCTCTCCTCTCCCCAACTCTAACCCACCCACCCTCTCCCTCCCCAACTCTAACCCACCCACCCTCTGCCCTCTCCTCCCCAACTCTAACCCACCTCTCCCTCCCCAACTCTAACCCACCCACCCTCTGCCCTCTCCCTCCCCAACTCTAACCCACCTCTCCCTCCCCAACTCTAACCCACCCACCCTCTCCCTCCCAGCTCTAACCCACCCACCCTCTCCCTCCCCAGCTCTAACCCACCCACCCTCTCCCTCCCCAGCTCTAACCCACCCACCCTCTCCCTCCCCAACTCTAACCCACCCTCTCCCTCCCCAACTCTAACCCACCCTCTCCTCCCCAGCTCTAACCCACCCACCCTCTCCCTCCCCAGCTCTAACCCACCCTCTCCCTCCCCAACTCTAACCCACCCTCTCCTCCCCAACTCTAACCCACCCTCTCCCTCCCCAACTCTAACCCACCCTCTCCCTCCCCAACTCTAACCCACCCTCTGCCCTCCCCAGCTCTAACCCACCCTCTCCTCTCCCCAACTCTAACCCACCCTCTCCTCTCCCCAACTCTAACCCACCCTCTCCCTCCCCAACTCTAACCCACCCTCTCCCTCCCCAGCTCTAACCCACCCTCTCCCTCCCCAGCTCTAACCCACCCTCTCCCTCCCCAAGCTCTAACCCACCCTCTCCCTCCCCAGCTCTAACTCCACCCTCTCTCCCTCCCCCCACTAACCCACCCTCTCCCCTCCTCCCCAGCTAACCCACCCACCCTCTCCCTCCCCAGCTAACCCACCCACCCTCTCCCTCCCCAACTCTAACCCACCCACCCTCTCCCTCCCCAGCTAACCCACCCACCCTCTCCCCAACTCTAACCCACCCACCCTCTCCTCCCCAACTCTAACCCACCCTCTCCCTCCCCAGCTCTAACCCACCCTCTCCCTCCCCAACTCTAACCCACCCTCTCCCTCCCCAACTCTAACCCACCCTCTCCCCTCCCCAGCTCTAACCCACCCTCTCCCTCCCCAGCTCTAACCCACCCTCTCCCTCCCCAGCTCTAACCCACCCTCTCCCTCCCCAGCTCTAACCCACCCTCTCCCTCCCCAGCTCTAACCCACCCTCTCCCTCCCCAACTCTAACCCACCCTCTCCCTCCCCAGCTCTAACCCACCCTCTCCCTCCCAGCTCTAACCCACCCTCTCCCTCCCCAGCTCTAACCCACCCTCTCCCTCCCCAGCTCTAACCCACCCTCTCCCTCCCCAGCTCTAACCCACCCTCTCCCCTCCCCAGCTCTAACCCACCCTCTCCCTCCCCAACTCTAACCCACCCACCCTCTCCCTCCCCAACTCTAACCCACCCACCCTCTCCCTCCCCAGCTCTAACTCACCCTCTCCTCAGGTGATGTACCCTCCTCCAGGCTGTTGAGGGCGTTCTCCACTCTGGCCAGGCGTCCGGACAGGGACAGCAGCAGGCTGACCACCTTGTCCAGGTCTCCTATGAACATCCTGAACTTGTCCAGCTGGTTTGGCTTACAGACCTTGTGCACCGTGGCCTCCACCTCCTCTCCTAGGGCGTTGTTATCATGGACGTCCTCCTGAAGACTCTCTCTGGCCTCACGCAGCACCTGCAGCTTCCTGCTGAGAGAGTCCACCAGCTCCTGCTGTAGGATGAGAGGGTTAGAGGTCAGATGTTAGGATCAGAGGATGGTTAGGGACAAAGTGGCAGTCAAGGGGGAAATGACCTCTAATCTCATTCAGAACCACTTCTATTTGATTTAACCTTTATTTAAACAGGGAGTCACATTGAGATTAAAATCTATTTTACAAGGTAGCCCTGTATACATTACAATATAAAGAAAAATAAAACATACGTGTATAAAACAATATAAACCAAAATAAACCTATTTAATACAAGCAATCACATTCAACTACATAGAGGTCCTCAATCAATAACGTTAACTGCCTGAGTGGCACCAGCACATCTAGCTGCAGTGAACTCTGTTCCACAAATTAGGGGCAAAAATTAGACTGGAGGGATCTCTAGTGTTATCCATCCTGAGAACGGGTTTGGTAACTGAGGATTCCTATCTTAATTAGTGATGTTACATATGGAGGGAGTTTGTCAGATTGCTTTGGAAATAAATCCAAGAGAATGCAGCTCTCTTCTTACAGACAGAGAGGTCCATCCTACATTTATATACAGACTACAATGATGAGTCCTAAAATTGTCCCGTGATAAAACGTATTGCTGAATGGTAGACGGCGTCCAAGGGTTTTAAAACGGAGGTTGCCGCATGCATGTACACAATATCCCCAAAATCCAATACAGGGAGAAGCATTGTTTGAACAATCTTTCTCCTAGTTTCAATAGTGAGTAGGGATGCACCTTTTGGGGAATATTCAGAGGTGGAAACTTTCCGTGGGAATTAACAGGAATAAAATGGGAATTAATATTAATAACATTTAAATGTAGATGTTTTTTTGCATTGGATATATTTACCATCATATGGAGACATAAACCTAAGAATTGAACTTTAATTAAATGAGTTGACTCTTCACATGGGATGATTTCACTGAACAACAAAAGGGAATATTGAATGATCCCCAATGATCCATCTCCCAAAAACGTTTTCAACATACATCTGTAAAATGATAGTCTAGAAACTAAAGATTTGGTTGCTTCCTCTCAGGCTTCCATGTCTTCTCCCTGGACCTCCTCAATGTCCACCTCTTGAACATCAGACTCTGAGGCCTCATCGTCACTGGATGGCTCGTTGTCAGGCTCAAAAAGCCTCAAATTTGCCCGTATGGCCACCAATTTTTCAACCCTTGTATTGGGCAGCCTGTTGCGTGCTTTGGTGTGTGTGTTCCCAAACAAGGACCAGTTGCGCTCTGAGGCGGCTGATGTTGGTGGGATTTGGAGGATGATGGAGACAATGGGAAAGAGCCTCAGATCCACAAAGTCCCTTCCACCAGGTGGCTGATGAGATATGTTGGCACGACTGCCATATTGCATCTCCATCCCAAAGCCCTTGCTTGGAAGAGTACTTCGCCAGACTGCCAAGAACCTTGCCCTCATCCAGGCCAAGGTGGCGAGACACAGTAGTGATGACACCATAGGCCTTGTTGATCTCTGCACCAGACAGGATGGTCTTGCCAGCATACTTGGGGTCCAACATGTACGCTGCAGCGTGTATGGGCTTCAGGCAGAAGTCTTCACACTTTTTGATGCATTTCAGAACTGCAGTTTCCTCTGCTTGGAGCAACAGGGAAGTGGGCAGGGCAGTACGGATTTCTTCTCTTACATCTGCAAGCAGAGTCTGAACATCAGACAGGATGGCAATGTCTCCCTCAATCCGTGCAATGGTTACTGCTATAGGTTTCAGGAGTTTCAGGCTGCTTACCACTCTCTCCCAAAATACATCATCCAGGAGGATCCTCTTGATGGGGCTGTCCATATCGGCAGACTGTGATATGGTCATTTCTTGGAGAGACTCCTTCCCCTCCAGGAGACTGTCAAACATGATGACAACACCACCCCAACGGGTGTTGCTGGGCAGCTTCAATGTGGTCTTATTCTTCTCATTTTGCTTGGTGAGGTAGATTGCTGCTATAACTTGATGACCCTTCACATACCTAACCATTTCCTTGGCTCTCTTGTAGAGTGGATCCATTGTTTCCAGTGCCATGATGTCCTTGAGGAGCAGATTCAATGCATGAGCAGCACAGCCAATGGGTGTGATGTGAGGGTAGGACTCTTAGACCAAGCAGCATTCATGTTCACAGCATTGTCTGTCACTAGTGCAAATACCTTCTGTGGTCCAAGGTCATTGATGACTGCCTTCAGCTCATCCGCAATGTAGAGACCAGTGTGTCTGTTGTCCCTTGTGTTTGTGCTATTGTAAAATACTGGTTGAGGAGTGGAGATGATGTAGTTAATTATTCCTTGCCCACCAACATTCGACCGCCCATCAGAGATGATTGCAATACAGTCTGCTTTCTCTATGATTTGCTTGACCTTCACTTGAACTCTGCATCCAGCAAATGAGTAGATAAAGCATGTCTGGTTGGAGGGGTGTATGTAGGGCGAAGAACATTCAGACATCTCTTCCAATACACATTGCCTGTGAGCATCAGAGGTGAACCAGTTACATACACAGCTCGAGCAAGACATTCATCAGCATTTCTCTGACTACGTTCCTCCATTGAGTCAAAAACACTTCTGTTTCCAGGAGGACCATGAGCTGTTGCTATTGATAAGGTGTCTGATTCATAATTTTCACCTCAAATAGAAGTAGAGGGACTTTGGTCAGAGGTTGCTTGTTGTGAGCGCTGAGGGAACTTTATGCACTTGGCCAGATGATTCTGCATCTTTGTTGCATTCTTCACATATGATTTGGCACAGTATTTACAAATGTACACATATTTTCCTTTTACATTAGCTGCAGTGAAATGTCTCCACACATTAGATAGTGCCCGTGGCATTTTCCTGTAAAGATTAGAAAAATAAGAAAAATAATTCCAATTCCATGTTCAGATAAATAGTTAAGCAGTTAGATTAAACAACTCCTTTGTAAGATAAATGTTTTAAAATGTAATCTGTATGGAAACAGGTGAATTAACACTCCTCAGTTAGCAGGCTCAAGGAAGCTAAAACCCACATGGTAGAAAAAACTAACTAGCAGAAATTGTTGACAAGTTAGAAATGATTTAAACACTTTGCTGTAGACTACTTTTTACTAATTAACAAAAAAAGCATGTCATATGAAAAATATTCACCCCATCCAGTATTGTAATCAAAACGTACCAGAAAGCAAGTAGTCCTTGGCTCAGACAATGTAGTAGTGTGGGCTCAATATCATCTCATTAGTGTGCAAGATCCTGAGAATCAGCTGTACATGAGATGGAAGAGTGCACTGCTCATGATGGAAGAGTGCACTGTGCATGCAGAGGGTTGCAATGCCATTGAATTGGGGATAGTTTAACCAAAATATGCCACAAGACCTAGAATTGCCTTATGTATCCCAGAAAAAAGGTTCACTGTTAAAAGCTAAAGTTTTGATGAATTTAAGCAACATTCCCAATTCCAGGGCTCAACTTCCCATAGAAAATTTCCCTGAAAAATTGCGGAAATTTACCATAAAGTTTCCGACCCTTTGCAACCCTAATAGTGAGGTCGATAGAAGAAATCTTGGATCTTAACTTCTTAGTCAGATTGTCTATGCGTTATGAAGGAGAACGTGTCATCAACCCAGACACCCAGGTACTTAAATTGAGAAACAAGCTCAATTTGGGCTCCATTTATAGAGCAAATATGCAGGTCCGCCGGGTCAACATTTCGTGACCTACAGAACAGCATGAGCTTGCTTTTACTTGTACTTAACACTCATTTAAGATCTGTAAGTGATTTCTGAATTGAATCTAAGTCATGCTGAAGTTCACGAATGGCCTGCTGCACCGAGGTGGCACAGGAATACAACACTGTCATCTGCATAGAGATGAATGTTACACGTATTAACAGTGTTTCCTATGTCATTAATATACAAGGTGAACAATAATGGACCCAAAACCAAACCGAGGAACACCTTTTTGAATCTCAAGAAATTCTGATTTAACCCCATTTATCAAGAGGGCCTTAGTTCTGTCGCTAAGATAATTCTGAAACCATAAACAGGCTGCATATCCCAGGCCTACTCTTGATAACTTCATCAGCAAAACAGAATGATCAACAGTGTCGAAGGCCTTTGACAGGTCAATGAACAAGGCAGCACAGTTCTTTTTAGCATCCAAGGTATTGGCAACTAGCGTGGTTGCTGTGGTAGTACTATGCCCAGGCCTAAACCCTGATTGGTGTATATTAAGAATACAATTATCAGATAAAAAGGAACAAAGTTGTACATTATCCAAGGATTCAAGAATCTTAGCTAAACAAGGTAGTCTTGAAACGGGGCGATAGTTGTCCAGATCATTTGTTTCCTCACCCTTATGGAGCGGCAGCACATATACGGATTTCCATGCTTTTGGAATACTTCCTGATAACAATGTTACATACAAAATGAGGGCTACCGAGCCAGTAATAAGGGGAGCTGCAGACCAGGCTCCTAATGATCAGCCCCTGGGGATTTATCATGTCTAATGTTAACAAAGCATCCAGGACTTCTTTATCAGTGAATTTCAGAAAACAAAACTCCTGACCTGCATTTTCACTATCATTCAATAGATTTTCACCATCTACATCCAAACTACTCTTTTCAAGAGCTGGCTTTGAAATACATTCAAATATATAGCCTGCAGAGATAATGGTGATGAAATGCATTAATGATACCCATTAGTAATAGGGCCAGACTGTAAATTAATTTATTGGGGGAGAGAAGAGGAGACATAACCCTTCAGTCACGTAGCAGCTTTCCAAAACGGAGTTGGGTTCACAGTACATTCAGATAGGGTATTAACATAATAGTCTGATTTTGCTTTTTTAACTAATTTTACACACAGATTTCTCAAATCGCCTGAAAGACTGCAAGTCTGGGCCCGAGTCTGGGAATCTAGCTTTGGCCCAGGCAGCATCTGTTGTGTATGACTTCAGATAGCTCTGGACAGAACCAAGGGCAAGACCTATTTTTAATTGTCAGTCTATGATCAATGCTGTTCAATAGTGGCATGTTTGGGGACTTAGGTAACCAAACCATGATTCACCACTGTTCATTGCCCCACTGTAAATGAGTGCAGCGCTACAGAGGTCTGTTACAGTAGAACACAGAGTTGGGGTTGGAGGTCTAGCTACAGAGAGGTCTGTTACAGTAGAACACAGAGTTGGGGTTGGAGGTCTAGCTACAGAGAGGTCTGTTACAGTAGAACACAGAGTTGGGGTTGGAGGTCTAGCTACAGAGAGATCTGTTACAGTAGAACACAGAGCTGGGGTTGGAGGTCTAGCTACAGAGAGGTCTGTTACAGTAGAACACAGAGTTGGGGTTCGAGGTCTAGCTACAGAGAGGTCTGTTACAGTAGAACACAGAGTTGGGGTTCGAGGTCTAGCTACAGAGAGATCTGTTACAGTAGAACACAGAGCTGGGGTTAGAGGTCTAGCTACAGAGAGGTCTGTTACAGTAGAACACAGAGTTGGGGTTCGAGGTCTAGCTACAGAGAGATCTGTTACAGTAGAACACAGAGTTGGGGTTGGAGGTCTAGCTACAGAGAGGTCTGTTACAGTAGAACACAGAGTTGGGGTTGGAGGTCTAGCTACAGAGAGGTCTGTTACAGTAGAACACAGAGTTGGGGTTCGAGGTCTAGCTACAGAGAGATCTGTTACAGTAGAACACAGAGTTGGGGTTGGAGGTCTAGCTACAGAGAGATCTGTTACAGTAGAACACAGAGTTGGGGTTCGAGGTCTAGCTACAGAGAGATCTGTTACAGTAGAACACAGAGTTGGGGTTGGAGGTCTAGCTACAGAGAGGTCTGTTACAGTAGAACACAGAGCTGGGGTTAGAGGTCTAGCTACAGAGAGATCTGTTACAGTAGAACACAGAGTTGGGGTTGGAGGTCTAGCTACAGAGAGATCTGTTACAGTAGAACACAGAGCTGGGGTTGGAGGTCTAGCTACAGAGAGGTCTGTTACAGTAGAACACAGAGTTGGGGTTGGAGGTCTAGCTACAGAGAGATCTGTTACAGTAGAACACAGAGCTGGGGTTGGAGGTCTAGCTACAGAGAGGTCTGTTACAGTAGAACACAGAGTTGGGGTTGGAGGTCTAGCTACAGAGAGATCTGTTACAGTAGAACACAGAGCTGGGGTTGGAGGTCTAGCTACAGAGAGGTCTGTTACAGTAGAACACAGAGCTGGGGTTGGAGGTCTAGCTACAGAGAGGTCTGTTACAGTAGAACACAGAGCTGGGGTTGGAGGTCTAGCTACAGAGAGGTCTGTTACAGTAGAACACAGAGCTGGGGTTAGAGGTCTAGCTACAGAGAGGTCTGTTACAGTAGAACACAGAGTTGGGGTTGGAGGTCTAGCTACAGAGAGGTCTGTTACAGTAGAACACAGAGTTGGGGTTGGAGGTCTAGCTACAGAGAGGTCTGTTACAGTAGAACACAGAGTTGGGGTTGGAGGTCTAGCTACAGAGAGGTCTGTTACAGTAGAACACAGAGTTGGGGTTGGAGGTCTAGCTACAGAGAGGTCTGTTACAGTAGAACACAGAGCTGAGATGCCCATTCTCATCGACGGGACTGTAGTGGAACAGGTTGAGAGCTTCAAGTTCCTTGGTGTCCAAAAGCTTCTGCACTGGGGCTAAGCTGCCTGCCATCCAGGACCTTTACACCAGCCAATTTTTATAGGAAGGACCTAAAAATTGTCAAAGACCCCAGCCACCCCAGTCAAAGACTGTTCTCTCCACTACCGCATGGCAAGCGGTACCGGAGCGCCAAGTCTAGGACCAAAAGGCTTCTCAACAGTTTTTACCCCCAAGCCAAAAGACTCCTGAACAGGTAATCAAATGGCTACCCGAACTATCTGCATTGTGTCCCGCCATCCGCCAACCCCTATTTTTAAGCTGCTGCTACTCTCTGTTTATCATATATGCATAGTCACTTTAACCATACCTACATGTACATACTACCTCAATAAGCCCGACTAACCAGTGCCTGTATATAGCCCCTCCCCTGTATATAGCCCCTCCCCTGTATATAGCCCCTCCCCTGTACATATTTTTTTATGTATTTTATTTCACCTTTATTTAACCAGGTAGGCCAGTTGAGAACAAGTTCTCATTTACAACTGCGACCTGGCCAAGATAAAGCAAAGCAGTTCGACACAGAGTTACACATTGGAGTAAACAAACACACAGTCAATAATACAGTAGATAAAAAAACAAATCTATATACAAAGTGTGCAAATGAGGTAGGATAAGGAACATAAGGCAATAAATAGGCCCTGGTGGCAAAGTAACTACAGTATAGCAAATTAACACAAGAATGGTAGATGTGCAGTAGATGAATGTGCAAAGTAGAAATACTGGGGTGCAAAGGAGCAAGATAAATAAATGACTACGGTAAGGGATGAGGTAGTTGGTTGGGCTGTGTACAGGTGCAGTGATCTGTGAGCTTCTCTGACAACTGGTGCTTAAAACTAGTGAGGGAGATAAGTGTCTCCAGTTTCAATGATTTTTGTAGATCGTTCCAGTCATTGGCAGCAGAGAACTGGAAGGAAAGGTGGCCAAAAGAGGAATTGGCTTTGGGGGTGACCAGTGAGATATACCTGCTGGAGCGAGTGCTACGGGTGGGTGCTGCTATGGTTACCAGTGAGCTGAGATAAGGCGGGGCTTTACCTAGCAGAGACTTGTAGATGACCTGGAGCCAGTGGGTTCGGCGACGAGTATGTAGCGAGGGCCAGCCGACTAGACCATACAGGTCGCAGTGGTGGGTGGTATATGGGGCTTTGGTAACAAAGCGGATGGCACTGTGATAGACTGCATCCAGTTTGCTGAGTAGAGTGTTGGAGGCTATTTTGTAGATGACATCGCCGGAAGTCGAGGATCGGTAGGATGGTCAGTTTTACTAGTGCAAGTTAGGCAGCATGAGTGAAGGAGGCTTTATTGCGAAATAGAAAGCCGATTCTAGATTTAATTTTGGATTGGAGATGTTTAATGTGAGTCTGGAAGGAGAGTTTACAGTCTAGCCAGACACCTAGGTATTTGTAGTTGTCCACATATTCTAGGTCAGAGCCGTCCAGGGTAGTGATGCTAGTCGGGCGGGCAGGTGCGGGCAGTGATCGGTTAAAGAGCACGCATTTGGTTTTACTTGCGTTTAAGAGCAGTTGGAGGCCACGGAAGGAGAGTTGTATGGCATTGAAGCCTGTCTGGAGGTTAGTTAATACAGTGTCCAAAAAAGGGCCAGAAGTATACAGAATGGTGTCGTCTGCGTAGAAGTGGATCAGAGAATCACCTGCAGCAAGAGCGACATCATTGATGTACACAGAGAAAAGAGTCGGCCCAAGAATTGAACCCTGTGGCACCCCCATAGAGACTGCCAGAGGCCCGGACAACAGGCCCTCCGATTTGACACACTGAACTCTGTCTGAGAAGTAGTTGGTGAACCAGGCGAGGCAATCATTAGAGAAACCAAGGCTGTTGAGTCTGCCAATAAGGATGTGGTGATTGACAGAGTCGAAAGCCTTGGCCAGGTCGATGAATACGGCTGCATAGGAATGTCTCTTATCGATGGTGGTTATGATATTGTTTAGCTTCACTACTGTATATAGCCTTGCTGCTGTTATTTTTCACTGTATTTTTACTGGTGTTTTTATTTCTTTACTTACCTATTGTTCACCTGATACCATTTTTGCACTGTTGGTTAGAGCCTGTAAGTAAGTATTTCACTGTAAGGTCTACACCTGTAGTATTCAGCGCACGTGACAAATGAACTTTGATTTGATTTGAGAGTTAGGGTTAGAGGTCTAGCTACAGAGAGCAGTACAGTAAAGAGAGGGCTCCTGGTACCTTTTTATTGGCCAGGTCGTGGTCCAGCTCATCCACTGACTCCTCCTGCGGCTCCTCCTCTAGCCCCTCCCTCTCCTGCATGTCTTTCAGCTTGATCAGAAGCTCCGCCTTTGGCGCCGAAGTGCTGTAGTAGGTGGAGCTTGTCACCAAAGCAACTGCTGCCGCTACACTGTCCTCCTCACTCCTGGAATAAGAGACAGACTCATTAAGAACACAAGGATACACACACAAGCTTGAAATGAGATTTGTGGGACTGAGCTGCAAGGAAGACCATTATAATCCAGCTCTCACTATGAGAAGGAAGACCATTATAATCCAGCTCCCACTATGAGAAGGAAGACCATTATAATCTAGCTCCCACTATGAGAAGGAAGACCTTTATAATCTAGCTCCCACTATGAGACAGAAGACTATTATAATCCAGCTCCCACTATGAAAAGACCATTATAATCCATCTCCCACTATGAGACGAAAGACCATATAATCCAGCTCCCACTATGAGAAGGGAGACTATTATAATCCAGCTCCCACTATGAGAAGGAAGACTATTATAATCCAGCTCCCACTATGAGAAGGGAGACTATTATAATCCAGCTCTCACAATGAGAAGGAAGACTATTATAATCCAGCTCTCACAATGAGAAGGAAGACTATTATAATCCAGCTCTCACAATGAGAAGGAAGACTATTATAATCCATCTCCCACTATGAGAAGGAAGACTATTATAATCCAGCTCTCACAATGAGAAGGAAGACTATTATAATCCAGCTCCCACTATGAGAAGGAAGACTATTATAGTCCAGCTCCCACTATGAGAAGGAAGACCATTATAATCCATCTCCCACTATGAGACAGAAGACTATTATAATCCATCTCCCACTATGAGAAGGAAGACCATTATAATCCAGCTCCCACTATGAGATGGAAGACTATTATAATCCAGCTCCCACTATGAGACAGAAGACTATTATAATCCAGCTCCCACTATGAGAAGGGAGACTATTATAATCCAGCTCACACTATGAGATGAGACTATTATAATCCAGCTCCCACTATGAGAAGGAAGACCATTATAATCCAGCTCCCACTATGAGAAGGAAGACCATTATAATCCAGCTCCCACTATGAGACGGAAGACCATTATAATCCAGCTCCCACTATGAGACGGAAGACCATTATAATCCAGCTCCCACTATGAGACGAAAGACCATATAATCCAGCTCCCACTATGAGACGGAAGACTATTATAATCCATCTCCCACTATGAGAAGGAAGACCATTATAATCCATCTCCCACTATGAGACGAAAGACCATATAATCCAGCTCCCACTATGAGAAGGAAGACTATTATAATCCAGCTCTCACTATGAGAAGGAAGACTATTATAATCCATCTCCCACTATGAGAAGGAAGACTATTATAATCCATCTCCCACTATGAGAAGGAAGACTATTATAATCCAGCTCTCACAATGAGAAGGACGACTATTATAATCCAGCTCCCACTATGAGAAGGAAGACTATTATAATCCAGCTCCCACTATGAGAAGGAAGACCATTATAATCCATCTCCCACTATGAGAAGGAAGACTATTATAATCCAGCTCCCACTATGAGAAGGAAGACTATTATAGTCCAGCTTCCACTATGAGAAGGAAGACCATTATAATCCAGCTCCCACTATGAGATGGAAGACTATTATAATCCAGCTCCGACTATGAGACAGAAGACTATTATAATCCAGCTCCCACTATGAGAAGGGAGACTATTATAATCCAGCTCCCACTATGAGAAGGAAGACTATTATAATCCAGCTCCCACTATGAGATGAAAGACTATTATAATCCATCTCCCACTATGAGAAGGAAGACTATTATAATCCAGCTCCCACTATGAGAAGGAAGACCATTATAATCCAGCTCCCACTATGAGAAGGAAGACCATTATAATCCAGCTCCCACTATGAGAAGGAAGACCATTATAATCCAGCTCCCACTATGACGGAAGACCATTATAATCCAGCTCCCACTATGAGAAGGAAGACCATTATAATCCAGCTCCCACTATGACGGAAGACTATTATAATCCATCTCCCACTATGAGAAGGAAGACTATTATAATCCAGCTCCCACTATGAGAAGGAAGACCAGTATAATCCAGCTCCCACTATGAGAAGGAAGACCATTATAATCCAGCTCCCACTATGAGAAGGAAGACTATTATAATCCAGCTCCCACTATGAGAAGGAAGACCGTAAGGGTTAGGTAAGGGGTAGGGTTAGGTCAGCGTTAGGTAAGGGGTAGGGTTAGGTCAGGGTTAGGGTTGGGTGTTAAGAGCAGTAGCTGACCTGTCCTCTGAAGGCCGTGGTGAGGAGTGTTTGGGGGACACCTTCCTCCTCTCCTTCCCCTCTAGCAGCACTTCTCCCTGGGGGAAGAGTCCCTCCATCAGGTCCATGGTGGTCCTCTTCCAGCTCTTGTCCAAGATGTCAGCTAGGGACCGGTCCTTATTCATGATGTCTCTGGCCAGCTGTTCTCTCTTCACATCCTCCTCAGTGTGGGGGAGAGGGACGGGAGGGAACACGCCATTACCGCTGGGGGGGTCTGGGGCCGTGGTCTGCTGGCTGGGTAGGACTGCCATTTGGCTGTTGTGGACCCTGAGAGGACCCATGTGTGTGTCTCTGTGTTGCTCCAGGTCCATCTCAGGGGTTGGAGTTTGGTAAGGGGGTGAGGGTGTATGTAGTTCTGGGGCTGGGTAGCTGGGTGGAGCCGGTGTCTTCTCTCTCTCCGGCCCCTGGTCCCTCTGCCGGCTGTAGGCACAGAAGAGAGAGTAGGACTGTTCCGGGGCCCCTGAGGTCCCCAGGCTGCTGAGGGGGACCAGACCAGGGCCCTGGGCTTCTTCCACTGTGGAGTGACTGTGACGCAGCAGGTACTGTCGGCTCTCCTTCTCCTTCTCGCTCTCTGAATGAACAATCTTTATAGGAACCTTCCTCACAGAATTACTGGTTGGCTCCATCACATTCTCCATCCTAGAATAATCACAGACACACACAGACAGAGAAAGGAGGGGGGGAGAGGGACGACCCAGAAAGAACACTCAGACCATGGAACAGGACGACCCAGAGGGAGCACCCAGACCATGGAACAGGACAACCCAGAGAGAACACCCAGACCATGGAACAGGACAACCCAGAGAGAACACCCAGACCATGGAACAGGACAACCCAGAGAGAACACCCAGACCATGGAACAGGACAACCCAGAGAGAACACTCAGACCATGGAACAGGACGACCCAGAGAGAACACCCAGACCATGGAACAGGACGACCCAGAGGGAGCACCCAGACCATGGAACAGGACGACCCAGAGGGAGCACCCAGACCATGGAACAGGACAACCCAGAGAGAACACCCAGACCATGGAACAGGACAACCCAGAGAGAACACCCAGACCATGGAACAGGACAACCCAGAGAGAACACCCAGACCATGGAACAGGACGACCCAGAGAGAACACTCAGACCATGGAACAGGACGACCCAGAGAGAACACCCAGACCATGGAACAGGACGACCCAGAGAGAACACCCAGACCATGGAACAGGACAACCCAGAGAGAACACCCAGACCATGGAACAGGACAACCCAGAGAGAACACCCAGACAATGGAACAGGACAACCCAGAGAGAACACTCAGACCATGGAACAGGACAACCCAGAGAGAGCACCCAGACCATGGAACAGGACAACCCAGAGAGAACACTCAGACCATGGAACAGGACGACCCAGAGAGAACACCCAGACCATGGAACAGGACAACCCAGAGAGAGCACCCAGACCATGGAACAGGACGACCCAGAGAGAGCAAACGCCCCAAAAAGTCCAAAAGCGGTTGTAACAAATATTCCTCAGAGGAGCTGAAGTACAGTTCTTCTACCATACAGAGGCTGATTGTCACATGACTCTGTGCCCAACATCCTGGCAATGCTGAGAGGCTCTGGTGCTCCTCCCCTCAGCCAGCATAGCTGGAATGTCCGGTACACCACAGAGCTCTCTTCTCTACAGATGATATCAATTATGTTTCAACTCAGAGCTGCAACAAACAGCCTCTGTAACAGATAACGTCGGTCTGCTCTGGAAAGGCATCAGATCTAGGCTGGTGAACTATGCTGCTACTGCGTTGGAAGAGTTATTCACATGGTAATGCTGCTGGATGGAGACAGAAAATCAATAAGAGCCTTTGTACAGAGAGACTGAGGAGACGAGGAGTAGACCAGTCACTACAGACTACTGAGGAGAAGAGGAGCAGACCAGTCACTACAGACTACTGAGGAGAAGAGGAGCAGACCAGTCACTACAGACTACTGAGGAGACGAGGAGAAGACCAGTCACTACAGACTACTGAGGAGCAGAGGAGCAGACCAGTCACTACAGACTACTGAGGAGAAGAGGAGCAGACCAGTCACTACAGACTACTGAGGAGCAGAGGAGCAGACCAGTCACTACAGACTACTGAGGAGCAGAGGAGCAGACCAGTCACTACAGACTACTGAGGAGCAGAGGAGAAGACCAGTCACTACAGACTACTGAGGAGCAGACCAGTCACTACAGACTACTGAAGAGACGAGGAGCAGACCAGTCACTACAGACTACTGAGGAGAAGAGGAGAAGACCAGTCACTACAGACTACTGAGGAGCAGAGGAGAAGACCAGTCACTACAGACTACTGAGGAGCAGAGGAGAAGACCAGTCACTACAGACTACTGAGGAGCAGAGGAGAAGACCAGTCACTACAGACTACTGAGGAGCAGAGGAGCAGACCAGTCACTACTGAGGAGCAGAGGAGCAGACCAGTCACTACTGAGGAGCAGAGGAGCAGACCAGTCACTACAGACTACTGAGGAGCAGACCAGTCACTACAGACTACTGAGGAGCAGAGGAGCAGACCAGTCACTACAGACTACTGAGGAGAAGAGGAGCAAACCAGTCACTACAGACTACTGAGGAGAAGAGGAGCAAACCAGTCACTACAGACTACTGAGGAGCAGAGAAGACCAGTCACTACAGACTACTGAGGAGCAGAGGAGCAGACCAGTCACTACTGAGGAGCAGAGGAGCAGACCAGTCACTACAGACTACTGAGGAGCAGAGGAGCAGACCAGTCACTACAGACTACTGAGGAGAAGAGGAGCAAACCAGTCACTACAGACTACTGAGGAGCAGAGGAGAAGACCAGTCACTACAGACTACTGAGGAGCAGAGGAGCAGACCAGTCACTACAGACTACTGAGGAGCAGAGGAGCAGACCAGTCACTACTGATCAGCAGAGGAGCAGACCAGTCACTACTGATCAGCAGAGGAGCAGACCAGTCACTACAGACTACTGAGGAGCAGAGGAGCAGACCAGTCACTACAGACTACTGAGGAGACGAGGAGCAGACCAGTCACTACAGACTACTGAGGAGACGAGGAGCAGACCAGTCACTACAGACTACTGAGGAGACGAGGAGCAGACCAGTCACTACAGACTACTGAGGAGACGAGGAGCAGACCAGTCACTACAGACTACTGAGGAGACGAGGAGCAGACCAGTCACTACAGACTACTGAGGAGACGAGGAGCAGACCAGTCACTACAGACTACTGAGGAGACGAGGAGCAGACCAGTCACTACAGACTACTGAGGAGACGAGGAGCAGACCAGTCACTACAGACTACTGAGGAGACGAGGAGCAGACCAGTCACTACAGACTACTGAGGAGACGAGGAGCAGACCAGTCACTACAGACTACTGAGGAGCAGAGGAGAAGACCAGTCAATACAGACTACTGAGGAGCAGAGGAGAAGACCAGTCACTACAGACTACTGAGTAGAAGAGGAGCAGACCAGTCACTACAGACTACTGAGTAGAAGAGGAGCAGACCAGTCACTACAGACTACTGAGGAGCAGAGGAGCAGACCAGTCACTACTGAGGAGCAGAGGAGCAGACCAGTCACTACTGAGGAGCAGAGGAGCAGACCAGTCACTACTGAGGAGCAGAGGAGCAGACCAGTCACTACTGAGGAGCAGAGGAGCAGACCAGTCACTACTGAGGAGCAGAGGAGCAGACCAGTCACTACAGACTACTGAGGAGAAGAGGAGCAGACCAGTCACTACAGACTACTGAGGAGCAGAGGAGCAGACCAGTCACTACTGAGGAGCAGAGGAGCAGACCAGTCACTACAGACTACTGAGGAGCAGAGGAGCAGACCAGTCACTACAGACTACTGAGGAGCAGAGGAGCAGACCAGTCACTACAGAGAAGAGGAGTAGACGAGTCACTACAGACTACTGAGGAGAAGAGGAGCAGTCCAGTCACTACAGACTACTGAGGAGAAGAGGAGCAGTCCAGTCACTACAGACTACTGAGGAGACCAGTCACTACAGACTACTGAGGAGAAGAGGAGAAGACCTGTCACTACAGACCACTGAGAAGAGGAGCAGACCAGTCACTACAGACTACTGAGGAGAAGAGGAGCGGACCAGTCACTACAGACTACTGAGGAGCAGAGGAGCAGACCAGTCACTACAGACTACTGAGGAGACGAGGAGAAGACCAGTCACTACAGACTACTGAGGAGCAGAGGAGAAGACCAGTCACTACAGACTACTGAGGAGCAGAGGAGAAGACCAGTCACTACAGACTACTGAGGAGCAGAGGAGAAGACCAGTCACTACAGACTACTGAGGAGCAGAGGAGCAGACCAGTCACTACAGACTACTGAGGAGAAGAGGAGCAGACCAGTCACTACAGACTACTGAGGAGAAGAGGAGCAGACCAGTCACTACAGACTAAGGATCAGAGGAGCAGACCAGTCACTACAGACTACTGAGGAGAAGAGGAGCAGACCAGTCACTACAGACTACTGAGGAGAAGAGGAGCAGACCAGTCACTACAGACTACTGAGGAGCAGAGGAGCAGACCAGTCACTACAGACTACTGAGGAGAAGACCAGTCACTACAGACTACTGAGGAGAAGAGGAGCAGACCAGTCACTACAGACTACTGAGGAGAAGACCAGTCACTACAGACTACTGAGGAGAAGAGGAGCAGACCAGTCACTACAGACTACTACAGCTATGCAATGGATAAGAAATGTCTATCATAGATTTATTATACACAATTTAAAACACAAAATTAAATAGCAAATTATATACACAACAAACAAACAAAACAAGCACATGTATCAATATAAAAACCCTTTCTCCTAAACTGACCCAGAGACAACACATGCAAATGAAACGTTCCACATGATAGGGGCCTGGTAGGTAAAGGCAGATTAACCAACTCTGTGGATACACGTGGAGTCTCCATCATCATTAACCAACTCTGTGGATACACATGGAGTCTCCATCATCATTAACCAACCCTGTGGATACACGTGGAGTCTCCAGCATTAACCAACTCTGTGGATACACGTGGAGTCTCCAGCATTAACCAACTCTGTGGATACACGTGGAGTCTCCAGCATTAACCAACTCTGTGGATACACGTGGAGTCCCCATCATTAACCAACTCTGTGGATACACGTGGAGTCTCCATCATCATTAACCAGCTCTGTGGATACACGTGGAGTCTCCATCATCATTAACCAACTCTGTGGATACACGTGGAGTCTCCAGCATTAACCAACTCTGTGGAAACACGTGGAGTCTCCAGCATTAACCAACTCTGTGGATACACGTGGAGTCTCCAGCATTAACCAACTCTGTGGATACACGTGGAGTCTCCAGCATTAACCAACTCTGTGGATACACGTGGAGTCTCCATCAACCAACTCTGTGGAAACACGTGGAGTCTCCATCATTAACCAACCCTGTGGATACACGTGGAGTCTCCATCATCATTAACCAACTCTGTGGATACACGTGGAGTCTCCATCATCATTAACCAGCTCTGTGGATACACGTGGAGTCTCCATCATTAACCAACTCTGTGGATACACGTGGAGTCTCCATCATTAACCAACTCTGTGGATACACGTGGAGTCTCCAACATCATTAACCAACTCTGTGGATACACGTGGAGTCTCCATCATCATTAACCAACTCTGTGGATACACGTGGAGTCTCCAGCATTAACCAACTCTGTGGATACACGTGGAGTCTCCATCTTTAACCAACTCTGTGGATACACGTGGAGTCTCCAGCATTAACCAACTCTGTGGATACACGTGGAGTCTCCATCATTAACCAACTCTGTGGATACACGTGGAGTCTCCAGCATCATTAACCAACTCTGTGGATACACGTGGAGTCTCCAGCATCATTAACCAACTCTGTGGATACACGTGGAGTCTCCAGCATCATTAACCAGCTCTGTGGATACACGTGGAGTCTCCATCATCATTAACCAGCTCTGTGGATACACGTGGAGTCTCCAGCATTAACCAACTCTGTGGATACACGTGGAGTCTCCAGCATTAACCAACTCTGTGGATACACGTGGAGTCTCCAGCATTAACCAACTCTGTGGATACACGTGGAGTCTCCAGCATTAACCAACTCTGTAGATACACGTGGAGTCTCCAGCATTAACCAACTCTGTGGATACACGTGGAGTCTCCAGCATTAACCAACTCTGTGGATACACGTGGAGTCTCCATCAACCAACTCTGTGGATACACGTGGAGTCTCCATCAACCAACTCTGTGGAAACACGTGGAGTCTCCATCATTAACCAACCCTGTGGATACACGTGGAGTCTCCATCATCATTAACCAACTCTGTGGATACACGTGGAGTCTCCATCATCATTAACCAGCTCTGTGGATACACGTGGAGTCTCCATCATTAACCAACTCTGTGGATACACGTGGAGTCTCCATCATTAACCAACTCTGTGGATACACGTGGAGTCTCCAACATCATTAACCAACTCTGTGGATACACGTGGAGTCTCCAACATCATTAACCAACTCTGTGGATACACGTGGAGTCTCCAGCATTAACCAACTCTGTGGATACACGTGGAGTCTCCATCTTTAACCAACTCTGTGGATACACGTGGAGTCTCCAGCATTAACCAACTCTGTGGATACACGTGGAGTCTCCATCATCATTAACCAACTCTGTGGATACACGTGGAGTCTCCATCATTAACCAACTCTGTGGATACACGTGGAGTCTCCAGCATTAACCAACTCTGTGGATACACGTGGAGTCTCCAGCATTAACCAACTCTGTGGATACACGTGGAGTCTCCAGCATCAACCAACTCTGTGGATACACGTGGAGTCTCCATCATCATTAACCAGCTCTGTGGATACACGTGGAGTCTCCATCATTAACCAACTCTGTGGATACACGTGGAGTCTCCATCATCATTAACCAACTCTGTGGATACACGTGGAGTCTCCATCATCATTAACCAACTCTGTGGATACACGTGGAGTCTCCATCATCATTAACCAACTCTGTGGATACACGTGGAGTCTCCAGCATTAACCAACTCTGTGGATACACGTGGAGTCTCCATCAACCAACTCTTTGGATACACGTGGAGTCTCCATCAACCAACTCTGTGATCTAGTGTGATAACCCCAGTTTCTATATTTCAACAATGATATTAAGTAAATTGGTAGTTGATTGAGTAAGGCTTTATAAACAAAAACAGAATAATGAGGTGACCTACGTGTTTTTATTGAGGTCCAATCAACTTTATGATAAAGGATGCAGTGGTGAGTGGCAACTGTCAGATGGTATAAAACGTGCTTTGATAAATTGTGTCCAACGGATTCAAAACACTGGTAGCTGCATTCATGTATATAATATCACCATAATCTATAAGAGGAATACCTGTAGACTGAGTGATCGGTGTTCTACTATCTAATGAAAGGCCCTATTTCTATAAAAGACCAACTTCATTCTCAATTTCTTGACTAACTCGTACGGATGCTTTTTAAAAGATGGCTTTTCGTCAATCCAGACACCCAGATATTTATAGGCGGAGACACGATCAATGAGGGAACCATCTAACGTACTTATGCACAAATCATCAGTTACATTATTACATGATTTGGAAAATAACATGTACTTGGTTTTCCCAGCAATTAGTAGCAACTTCAGGTCAACCAAGGCTTTCTTAAAGGTAGTAAAAGCAGATTGAAGAGGCAACAGAGCCTGAGCTGCCGTAGGGGAAGAGGCAACAGAGCCTGAGCTGCCGAAGGGGAAGAGGCAACAGAGCCTGAGCTGCCGTAGGGGCAGTGGCATCTGCGTACAGATGAAAGTTACAGATTTGTACAGAGAGACCAATGCTGTTCATATAAATAGTGAAAAGAACTGGACCAAGAATCGAACCCTGTGGGACACCTTTTGTTAAGTCTAGAAATCCTGATTTAATGCTGTCAGTAAGTACACACTGTGTTCTGTCTTTTAAATAATTCTCAAACCAGCTACAAGCAGCCCGATAACTCCAATGTCTATCTATCATAGTTCCAACTAGATCAGAGAGTGAAGTTGAATAGATAACTCCAATGTCTATCTATCATAGTTCCAACTAGATCAGAGAGTGAAGTTGAATAGATAACTCCAATGTCTATCTATCATAGTTCCAACTAGATCAGAGAGTGAAGTTGAATAGATAACTCCAATGTCTATCTATCATAGTTCCAACTAGATCAGAGAGTGAAGTCTAATCTTACCTGTTGTTTTGGTCATGGTGCAGACAGACAGAGAGAGAGACAGGGTTGTCATGGTGCTGCTGGAGAGAGACAGGAGGCTTGTCTGTCAGCTGAGGAGGAGCAAACTGAGGAGAGGGAGAACGATGGCACTCCATACTGGGCTGGGCTACACTGGACAGGGCAGGAAGGGCTGGACCAGGATTGGATGGCTCTACCTGGTGTATCGCCTCCTGCTCCCTCTCCACCAATCCTCTGCTCTGCTCAGAAACCCCCCTTGGGGAGTGGGTGGGACCAGAGGCAGAGTGGGAGGAGACCGGGGCGTGGGAGGCAGAAGCTCCGCCCTGAGAGCCAGACAGAGACTTCTGGGAGTCTGTGTTCTCTGGATGTCTTGAATGGTCTTGTCTAGGTGGGGGGACCGGACCCTTCCTCCTGGTACCAGACTGGAGCTGGGTATAAAGCTGGGGAATTGAGGTCTGGGGCTCGGTGTAGGACTCATCTGGGGGAGGGAGGTCAGTTTCCAGGGGCTGGTAAGAGATGGATGTGGGTCTGTGGTAGGCAGGGCAGGGGGCAGAAGTTACAGGGAGGGGGTCGTAAGGGGTAGCGGTGGGTCTGATGTCAGGGCTCTCCTCATTGGTCACGGGTGGAGGGGGTTCTGGGAAGTCTTTCAGCTCCAGAGGTTCCAGAGCCTTCTCTCTCTTCACTCTTCCTCTGAATTCTCCACCACGACATCTGTCAGACAACCTGGGAGAAAGCAGTCAAACACTGTTCATATGACACAACACACACACAGTATACATACACATAAGAGAATGTCATGTTGACACCAGCTAAATGAACTAATAATGACTGTAACTAATAACTAGGACATGACAGGACACACTCCCTCCGCCCTGCTAACTGTGGGCTGCCAGTCTGATAACATATTTGTGTTCCCACAGCCCCGTCACAGCGGAGAATAAATTATCCTCCTACGCCACTCTGGCTCAGATGACGCTTGTTCTTTCTCAATAATTTCACATCTTTAACCCTTGGATGTCAAAGCTAATGGCGCAAGGCTGTGGGACAAGATGTTCCTGTGTGATGTCTGCCCTGAGGAGGAAATGGTGGTCAGGCCTATAACAGACCACTGGAAGATGGATATTATAGCAGCAGTGCCTGCTCCCAAAGGCTCTCTGAGGATGTTCACACCCAAAACACTTCTACTTATGTAGAGTATAGAGAGGATCAGTGTGGCACACTGCATGTAACCATATGCAGCCTATTACAGCATATACACAGAGCATTCTGAAAGTTTTCAGACCACTTAACATTTTGTTACGTTACAGCCTTCTATAATTGATTAAATCGTTTTTTCCCCTCATCAATATACACACACAATAACCCATAATGACACCCCAATACCCCATAATGACACCACAACACCCCATAATGACACCACAACACCCCATAATGACACGACAACACCCCATAATGACACGACAACACCCCATAATGACACGACAATACCCCAACACCCCATAATGACACCACAACACCCCATAATGACACGACAATACCCCAACACCCCATAATGGCACGACAATACCCCATAATGGCACGACAATACCCCATAATGACACGACAATACCCCACAATGACACGACAATACCCCACAATGACACGACAATACCCCACAATGACACCCCAATACCCCATAATGACACCCCAATACCCCATAATGACACGACAATACCCCATAATGACACGACAACACCCCATAATGACACGACAACACCCCATAATGACACGACAACACCCCATAATGACACGACAACACCCCATAATGACACCCCAATACCCCATAATGACACCCCAATACCCCATAATGACACCCCAATACCCCATAATGACACCACAATACCCCATAATGACAAAGCAAAAAAAGGTCAATTTTCTTTTCTTTTTGCAAATGTATATAAATCACATTTACATAAGTATCCTTTACTCAGTACAAGCTTGGCACACCTGTATCTGGGGTGTTTTCCCCATTCTTCTCCACAGATCCTCTCAGGTTGGATGGGGAGATTTTCAGGTCTCTCCAGAGATGTTCGATCGGGTTCAAGTCCGGGCTCTCGCTGGGCCACTCAAGGACCTTCAGAGACTTGTTTCCGAAGCCACTCCTGCGTTGTCTTGGCTGTGTTGGAAGGTGAACCTGTGTGCTTAGGGTCGTTGTCCTGTTGGAAGGTAAACCTTCACCCCAGTCTGAGGTCCTGAGCACTCTGGAGCAGGTTTTCAAGGATCTCTGTACTTTGCTCCGTTTAGCATTCCCTTGATCCTGACTAGTTTCCCAGTCCTTGCCGCTGAAAACATCCCCACAGCATGATGCTGCCACCACCATGCTTCACCGTAAGGATGGTGCCAGGTTTCCTCCAGACGTAACGCTTGGCATTCACGCCAAAGAGTTCAATCTTGGTTTCATCAGACCAGAGAATCTTGTTTCTCATGGCCTGAGAGTCTTTAGGTGCCTTTTGGCAAACTCCAAGCAGGCTGTTGTGTATTTTACTGAGGAGTGGCTTCCTTCTGGCTACTCTACCATAAAGGCCTGATTGGTTGACTGCTGCAGAGATGATTGTCCTTCTGGAAGGTTCTACCATCTCCAGAGAGGAAATCTGGAGCTCTGTCAGAGTGACCATCAGGTTCACCTCCCTGACCAAGAACTTTCTCCCCCAATTACTGTGTGTAGATGGATGAGGAAAAGTTTTATTTAATCCATTTTATAATAAGTCTGTAACGTAACAAAATGTGGAAGAAGTGAAGGGGTCTAAATACTTTCCGAATGCACTACGTTGCACCTACCCAAAATCAAATCACATTTTATTTGTCTCATGTGCCGAATACAACAGGTGTAGACCTTACAGTGAAAGGCTTACTGACAAGCCCTTAACCAACAGGTGTAGACCTTACAGTGAAATGCTGACTGACAAGCCCTTAACTTCTTAGGGAGCGGCAGCTGAGGGGTCGGTTTTGGAGAGCCTGGCGTGCCCAAAGTAAAATGCCTCCCATTTAGGCCCAGAAAATAGGATATGCATATATCTAGTACCATTGGATAGGAAACACTCTGAAGTTTCCAAAACTGTTAACCATTTGTCTGTGAGTGAAACAGAACGCATATGGCAGGCAAAACCCCGAGGAATTTCTGTCCTGGAAAAAGTGATTTTGACACATTGCTCATTTGGGAACCCCTCCCTATTGAAAATGACCATATGAATGCAGTACACATCGCTTCCTTATGATGTCAACAGCCTCGAGATGGTGTTTTCCTCCATTTTGGATGAATTTAGACCATAGAAAAAGACCAAACAATGAAGACCCCTCTTTATGAGAATAGTACCCGTGGCCAAGGCATTGCGAGAAGTCACGGAGTGTCTATTTTACCGTCGTTATCGATCAGTTTATATTCGGCTTATTTATAATAGTAAATATACGTAAAAGTGTTCCTAAGGATACATTTAAAACTATGTTTGATTGTTCTTGGACAAGTTTATAGGTATAAGATGAACGAGTTCACTGCGTTTCAATGGACTAGTGGAGGCTGTCGTTTCTGATTATAACGCATGAACCAAATGGAGGATTTATGGATAAAATACATTACTTTTTCTAACAAAAGAACCATGTATTGTCTTCGTTGGACACTTAGGATGACCTCAGCAGAAGTTCTTCAACAGGTAATTGATTTGTTTTCGCTGTGAAATGTGTTATGTGTGTGCCATGATGGCTAATCGATACATGGCTATTGGAAAAATATGTGAGGTGCTACTCTCAAACAATGAAATGTGCTGCTTTCCGTAAAGCCTTTTGAAATCTGACAACGCTGTGATATTGCCAAGAAACAGAGCTTTTGATGAGTATGGAACACTTGTATATTGGGCGATGTTTAATAGTTCAACTTTGGAATTTTGAATTTGGCGCTTTACATTTTCCCTGGTAGTGTCGGGACGAGCCCGCTAGCGAACCAGCAATCCCTGAGAGGTTAACCAACAGGTGTAGACCTTACAGTGAAAGGCTTACTGACAAGCCCTTAACCAACAGGTGTAGACCTTACAGTGAAAGGTTTACTGACAAGCCCTTAACCAACAGGTGTAGACCTTACAGTGAAAGGCTTACTGACAAGCCCTTAACCAACAGGTGTAGACCTTACAGTGAAAGGTTTACTGACAAGCCCTTAACCAACAGGTGTAGACCTTACAGTGAAAGGCTGACTGACAAGCCCTTAACCAACAGGTGTAGACCTTACAGTGAAATGCTTACTGACAAGCCCTTAACCAACAGGTGTAGACCTTACAGTGAAAGGTTTACTGACAAGCCCTTAACCAACAGGTGTAGACCTTACAGTGAAAGGCTGACTGACAAGCCCTTAACCAACAACGCAGTTTTAAGAAAATAACCCAGAAAAAACGAAGAGATAAGAATGACACATTTTTGAAGAGCAACAGTAAATAACAATAGCGGGTCAATGTGCAGGGGCACCAATGTCCGGTGTCGAGGTAATATGTACATGTAGGAAGAGTTATTAAAGTGACTATGCGTAGATAATAACAGAGAGTAGCAGCAGCGTATTAGAGGGGGTAATGCAAATAGTCTGAGTAGCTATTTGATTGGATGTTCAGAAGTCGTATGGCTTGGGGGTAGAAGCTGTTTAGAAGCCTCTTGGACCTAGACTTGGCACTCCGGTACCGCTTGTCGTGTGGAAGCAGAGAGAAGTCTATGACTAGGGTTGCTGGAATCTTTGACAATTTTTAGTGCCTTCCTCTGACACCGCCTGGTATAGAGGTCCTGGATGGCAGGAAGCTTGGCACCGGTGATGTACTGGGCCGTACGCACTACCCTCTGTAGTGCTTTGTGGTCAGAGGCCGAGCAGTTGCCATACCAGGCGGTGATGCAACCCATCAGGATGCTCTCAATGGTGCAACTGTAAAACATTTTGAGGATCTGAGGACCCATGCCAAATCTTTTCAGTCTCCTGAGGGGGGAAAGGTGTTGTCGTACCCGCTTCACAACTGTCTTGAGTGCTACGGGTCGGTAGTCATTTAGGCAGGTTACCTTAGTGTTCTTGGGCACAGGGACTATGGTGGTCTGCTTGAAACATGTTGGTATTACAGACTCGGACAGGGAGAGGTTGAAAATGTCAGTGAAGACACTTGCCAGTTGGTCAGCGCATGCCCGGAGCACACGTCCTGGTAATCCGTCTGGCCCTGCGGCCTTATGAATATTGATCTGTTTAAATTGATGGCAAACAACAACATTTGAGAGTGCGCTGACCCTGGTGCTAGAGGGGGTACGCAGCTGGAGGTTGAATGTTTGAAGGGGTACAGGACTATAAAACGTTTGGGAACCACTGCCCTAGAGCAGCTGGAGGTTGAATGTTTGAAGGGGTACGGGACTATAAAACGTTTGGGAACCACTGCTCTAGAGCAGCTGGAGGTTGAATGTGTGAAGGGGTACGGGACTATAGAACCACTGCTCTAGAGGATACAGTGTTGATTGTAAGTGTAACTATGCGTCTGAAATGGCACCCTATTCCCTATTTAGTGCACTACTTTTGACCGGAAAAGACCTAGTCTTACTCACATCGGCTACGGAGAGCGTGATATCACAGTCGTCGGGAACAGCTGATGCTCTCATGCATGTTTGTGGTACTTGCCTCGAAGCGAGCATAGAAGTAATTTAGCTCGTCTGGTAGGCTCGTGTCACTGGCAGGCTCTCGGCTGTGCTTCCCTTTGTAGTCTGTAATAGTTCGCAAGCCCTGCCACATCCCTGCCACATACGCCCTGCCACATACGACTTCCGGCGCCGACAGAGATGGCAGCCTCGCTTCACGTTCTCAGGAAACCATGCAGTATTTAGTTTTTTTGTGAATTTGTTAGATTACTTGTTAGATACTACTGCATGGTCGGAACTAGAAGCACAAGCATTTCGCTACACTCGCATTAACATCTGCTAACCATGTGTATGTGACAAATAAAATTTGATTTGATTTGATCCGACGAGCGTCGGAGCCGGTGTAGTACGATTCAATCTTAGTCCTGTATTGACGCTTTGCCTGTTTGATGGTTCGTCGGAGGGGATAACGGGATTTCTTATAAGCTTCCGGGTTACATGGAACCCAAACCGGCTGCACGCGTGCGCCATCATGCATACATTTATTTGTCCCCCACACCAAACGCCATCACAACACGCAGGTTAAAATATCAAAACAAACTCTGAACCAATTACATTCATTTGGGGACAGGTCGAAAAGCATTAAATATTCATGGCAATTTAGCTAGCTAGCTTGCACGTGCTAGCAAATTTGTCCTGGGATATAAACATTGAGTTGTTATTTTACCTGAAATGCACAAGGTCCTCTACTCTGACAATTAATCCACACATAAAACGGTCAACCGAATCGTTTCTAGTCATCTCTCCTCCTTCCAGGCCTTTTCTTCTCTTGACTTTACATTGCGATTGGCAACTTTCATAAATTAGGTGCATTACCGCCACCAACCTCGTTCGTCTTTCAGTCACCCACGTGGGTATAACCAATAAGGAGATGGCACGTGGGTACCTGCTTCTATAAACCAATGAGGAGATGGGAGAGGCAGGACTTGCAGCGCGATCTGCATCACAAATAGAACTGACTTCTATTTTAGCCTTTGGCAACGCAGACACTCGTTCGTGCGTGCGAGCAGTGTGGGTGCAATAATTTAATAATATAGATTTCTACATTTATTTTGCGACGTGAGTGGTGTAGTCAGCCTGTTAGTCCCGATCCTTGAAAGCGGCAGCTCTAAATGTTCATGTTACTGAATGTACCCAGAGTAATTTCAGATTTCGTTATAAACAAATGCTGTGAAAAGTCCAGTAAATGTAAAAAGCACATAGTCAACAGTGTAATGTTTGGATTCAGTCTTGTGTCAAGTGAACTGTTGTGTCTTCACCTTAGTCTAATCATTTCCCCATTGTCTCCAAACTGTTCCCTTTTAATTGCTACCATGTTTATGCATTCCATATTTCTTCTGGAAGAACCATTTCAATGTATCCCTATCCATATAGGCCAATTCCCACCAGTGTAAGCAGTTAAAAAGTAATCTCACTTGTGGTTTAAAAATCTTTATCAAACCAGACTATGATATTTCAGATTCCCCCACTGAACAATGACCCTTTTGGTGGTGTAGTAGAGATCTGATGAGCCACATGCCTGCAGCAGACGGACCGGTCTGGTCTAGCAGAATGTCTGATGACAACATATAAGCAGCCGGCCGGCCAGAGAGAGAATGTGTGTGTTGTCACAGCAGGGTTCCAGCCATGCTACATTACGTACCACTGGTCTGACGGGGTTCCAGCCATGCTACATTACGTACCACTGGTCTGACGGGGTTCCAGCCATGCTACATTACGTACCACTGGTCTGACGGGGTTCCAGCCATGCTACATTACGTACCACTGGTCTGACGGGGTTCCAGCCATGCTACATTACGTACCACTGGTCTGACGGAGTTCCAGCCATGCTACATTACGTACCACTGGTCTGCCGGGGTTCCAGCCATGCTACATTACGTACCACTCGTCTGCCGGGGTTCCAGCCATGCTACATTACGTACCACTGGTCTGCCGGGTTCCAGCCATGCTACATTACGTACCACTGGTCTGCCGGGGTTCCAGCCATGCTACATTACGTACCACTGGTCTGCCGGGGTTCCAGCCATGCTACATTACGCACCACTGGTCTGCCGGGTTCCAGCCATGCTACATTACGCACCACTGGTCTGCCGGGTTCCAGCCATGCTACATTACGCACCACTGGTCTGCCGGGTTCCAGCCATGCTACATTACGCACCACTGGTCTGCCGGGTTCCAGCCATGCTACATTACGTACCACTGGTCTGCCGGGGTTCCAGCCATGCTACATTACGTACCACTGGTCTGCCAGGGTTCCAGCCATGCTACATTACGTACCATTGGTCTGACAGGGTTCCAGCCATGCTACATTACGTACCACTGGTCTGCTGGTCTGACAGAGATCAGAAAGAACGCCCTGCTCCTCAAGCTGCCCCCCTTGGGAAGGACTACTCTACCATTGGCAGTCACTCATGGTGAGACAATAGATCCAGTATTCAGCAAAGACTCCCAATCACAAAATTTCAAAAAGAGATTTACACCTGTAACAGCACAGCACAGTAACTAAAGACGATCATCCGTTTCACCGGGGGCGAGACAAAACTCTTGAATAATCCAGTTGAAATTCCTCCTTGGAGGATTGCTATGAGAGCAACGTTCCCCAGACAGCACTGTAGGGTAACTGTATAACTGCAGGGATATTAATAAGAGATGCTCACCTCGCAGTGCTGTTGTCCTGTTGGGCAGGTTGGCTCTCCAGATGGGAATATTCTGCTGACTTCCTCCCTTGAGCTGGAACGTGGCTCTGAGAGGAAGATAAAATGTTGTAAACTCACCATCCATCAGACAGCAACCCTCCCCACTGTAGCAACAGACAAAAAGACAGCAACCCTCCCCACCGTAGCAACAGACAAAAAGACAGCAACCCTCCCCACCGTAGCAACAGACAAAAAGACAGCAACCCTCCCCACCGTAGCAACAGACAAAAAGACAGCAACCCTCCCCACCGTAGCAACAGACAAAAAGACAGCAACCCACCCCACTGCAGCAGACAGACAGACAGCAACAGACAGCTACCCTCACCACTGCAGCAGACAGACAGCAACCCTCACCCCTGCAGCAACAGACAGACAGCAACCCTCACCCCTGCAGCAACAGACAGACAGCAACCCTCACCCCTGCAGCAACAGACAGACAGCAACCCTCACCCCTGCAGCAACAGACAGACAGCAACCCTCACCCCTGCAGCAACAGACAGACAGCAACCCTCACCCCTGCAGCAACAGACAGACAACAACCCTCACCACTGCAGCAACAGACAGACAACAACCCTCACCACTGCAGCAGACAGACAGACAGCAACCCTCACCCCTGCAGCAACAGACAGACAGCAACCCTCACCCCTGCAGCAACAGACAGACAGCAACCCTCACCCCTGCAGCAACAGACAGACAGCAACCCTCACCACTGCAGCTTAAGATTGTTGTACGTTAGTGAAACATCCAGTGGCTGCTACAGTTACAAAACAAGATTACTGAAGGTTTTCAGTTTTGTGATCTCTCTCTCATCTGAGGGTGTGTCTGTGTTAACCTGGATTAATATTTGTTTACTATATTACTCACTCAGTCAACTTGTCCTAACAAGATGAGGTCATACAGTGCCTTCAGAAAGCCCTTACCCTTGACTTTATCCACATTTGTTGTGTTACAGCCTGAATTAAAAATCGATATGTTTCACTGACCTACACAAAATACCCCATAATGTCAAGGTGGATTTTTTTGTCAATTCTTTTTTTTTTTCGCATGGACTCATTCAGTGTTCAATCATTTTTGAATGACTACCCATCTCTGTACCCCACACATACAATTATCCTTAAGTTCACTCAGTCGAGTAGTGAATTTCAAGCACAGATTCAACCACAAAGACCAGGGAGGTTTTCCAATGCCTTGCAAAGAGGGGTACTGATTGGTAGATGTGTAAAAATGTAAAAAGCAGATGAATATCCTTTCGAGCATGGTGAAGTTATTAATAACAGTTTGTAGTGATATGGTGTATCAATATACCCTCCAAAGATACAGGCGACCTTCCTAACTCAGTTGCCGGAGAAGAAGGAAACCGCTTAGGGATTTCACCATGAGGACAAAAGTAATTTTAAAACAGGGTTTAATGGATGCAAGGTTTGAAATTATTATGTTTCAGTTAAACATATCTGTTTGGGCTTCTTGCGGTAAATTTGCAGTCTTCAAAATATTTGTAATTTTGTTCTGGCCTCCTGACCATCCCCTCCAGAAAAGAAATCAGCCCGCAGCTGAATCTAGTTGATGATCCCTGATGTACAGAATAAAAATATATATATTCTTAACTTTATGTCCTAAATACAAAGTGTTATGTTTGGGGCAAATCCAACACAACACATCACTGAGTACCACTCTTCATATTTTCAAGCATGGTGGTGGCTGCATCATGTTATGGGTATGCTTGTCACCGGCAAGGAGTAGGAAGTTTTTAGTACAAAAAAAGTATCTTTCATCAAGGGGTATAAATACTCTCTGACGGCCCTGTAATACAGGGGTATAAATAAGGGGGAGGCTTGCAAGCCGAAGAACACAATTCCAACCATGAAGCACAGGGGTGGCAGCATCATGTTGTGGCGGTGCTTTGCTGCAGGAGGGACTGGTGCACTTCAAAAAATAGATGGCATCATGAGGAAGGACAATTATGTGGATATATTGAAGCGACATCAGTCAGGAAGTTAACTTCTTTGGGAGCAGCGCACGAGGTGACGGTTTTGGAGAGCCTGGCGTGCCCAAAGTAAAATGCCTCCCATTCAGGCCCAGAAAATAGCGCCCCACCGCTCCCTAAGAAGTTAAAGCTTGGTCGCAAATGGGTCTTCCAATGACCCCAAGCATACTTCCAAAGTTGTGGCAAAAATGGCTTAAGGACAACAAAGTCAAGGTATTGGAGTGGCCATCACAAAGCCCTGACCTCAATCCTATAGAAAACGTGGGCAGAACTGAAAAGGCGTGTGCGAGCAAGGAGGCCTACAAACCTGACTCCGTTACACCAGCTCTGTCAGGAGGAATGGGCCAAAATTCACCCAACTTATTGTGGGAAGCTTGTGGAAGGCTACCTGAAACATTTGACCCAAGTTAAACAATTTAAAGGCAATGCTACCAAATACTAATTGAGTGTATGTAAACTTCAGTCCCACTGGGAATGTGATGAAAGAAATAGAAGCTGAAATAAATCATTCTCTACTATTATTCTGACATTTCACATTCTTAAAATAAAGTGGTGATCCTAACTGACCTGAGACAGGCAATTTTTACTAGGATTAAATGTCAGGAATTGTGAAATACTGAGTTTAAAAGTATTTGGCTAAGGTGTATGTAAACCTCCGACTTCAACTGTATACTTCATAGTCTATGGATATGATCAATCCATACTTCACCTCTATACTTCAGAACGTATATTATGACTAAAACTACTGTACCCTGAAGGGACCATTATAGACCACTATGGAAACACTTCATTCTTTAGTTGACACCAGGAAGAATAGCTGCTGCTTCGGCAAAAGCTAATGGAGATCCAAATAAAGTAAACCAGTGGTCACCAACCTTTTCTGAGTCAAGATCACTTTCACAGAAAGCCGAGAACTACCACTCAGATATATAAATATTTAAACATGAACCTAATAAAAACAGTTGTGTAGGAAACCATATTCTCAAAGCATATTATTTCAGAACTGGAGCTTTGATAACAAAATAGATCAGTGGCGAAGCACTTGGAGGCACAGCTGAGCGTAAACTGATGGTACCTGCATCTGATGGTCATGATGCTTTCAAGACTTTTACACCTGCATTGCTTGCTGTTTGGGGTTTTAGGCTGGGTTTCTGTACAGCACTCTGTGACATCAGCTGATGTAAGGGGGGCTTTATAAATACATTAGATTTGATTTGAAGACAAGAGAGAATGTCAGAGCTCTAGAAAAATGCCAGAATACCAAGATGGATGATCGATCAAAACGATTTTTCCCAGTCGGATCTATTTTTTTTTTTACAGTTCCCAGTTGTCTTGAACGCATTGAAGCTGAAGTCAGAGATTTACGAGTTCCCAGTTGTTTTGAACATGGCGTTATTCTCAGCAGAGTGAAAGAGAGAGCAACAGAGGGTCCGCTTCTCACAGCCACTGCTCTCTCATTTTCCTCCCGTGAGACTGACCAGAGAGAGGGACACCGTTTTCTACCTAATGGCCAAACATGAGTCACAACGCATCTGCCTCGTGCACAAATTCATGTTGTTCCTATGACCAGAGAAGGTTAAATATTCCTGGTATGGATGTATAGACTCTGGAGCAGGAGCCATGACCACTACCAGTATGCCATGCCATGCCTACTACTAGTATGGATGTATAGAATCTAGAGCAGGAGCCATGACTACAACTAGTATGGATGTATAGACTCTGGAGCAGGAGCCATGACTACAACTAGTATGGATGTATAGACTCTGGAGCAGGAGCCATGACAACAACTAGTATGGATGTATAGACTCTGGAGCCATGACTACTACTAGTATGGATGTACAGTGGGCTCCAAAATTACTGGCACCCCTGACTGGCAATGCACAAATAATACTTAAACAAATATAAACAATATAATAATAGAGAAACTCAAAATACCAACATGTGAGAAATACTGTACTTTATTAATGTTTCAATTAAACCCACCAAAATAATTTATTGATTTAATTCAAAATCAATGTCCTCCAAATCAAGGTTTCACAATTAATGGCACCCTTAAAGATTATTGTAAATAACATCTACCAAAATTAAACCACAAATTAAATTCCACTTATTTAAGTTTATCTAAGTCTTAAGGAACTATATTGAGCCATTACATCACTTCCTGTTTCACTAGGGTATAAAAATGAGGTAACACGCATGCAATATCCCTTTGTCATCCAACACCATGAAGAAAACAAAAGAACTGGCAGTTCAAAAGAGACAGATGGTCGTAGATCTTCATAAATCTGGTAATGGCTACAAGAAGATCCACAAACGATTGAATATACCACTGAGCACTGTCAGGGCAATTATTAAAACATTCAAAAGATATGGAACAGTTGAAAACCTCACGGGTTAGAGGACGCAAATGCATTTTGCTCCCCAGGATAGGGAGGAGGATGGTGAGAGAAGCAACAAAATCCCCAAGAATCACTGTGAAAGAATTGCAGGCCTTGGTGGCACCATCAGACGCCACCTCCACAACCACAGGCTCTTTGGATGGGTTGCCAGAAGAAAGCCCTTTCTGACCCCAAGACACAGACGCAAGCGCTTGGAGTTTGCCAAACGTCATTTAAATTATGACTGGAAGAAGGTGCTCTGGTCAGATGAGACCAAAATTGAACGTTTTGGTCAGATACAGCATGGGCATGTTTGGCGTGGAAACAGAGATGCATACAAGGAGAGGCACCTCATACCCACGGTGAAATATGGAGGGGGGTCAGTGATGTTTTGGGGCTGTTTTAATTCCAGAGGTCCAGGGGCACTGGTTAAGATTGATGGCATAATAAATTCCACCAAGTATCAGGCAATTTTGGCTGACAATCTGGTTGCCTCTGCCAGAAGGCTGGGACTTGGCCGTAGGTGGACTTTCCAACAACACAATGATCCGAAACATACCTCAAGATCCACACAGAAATGGTTCTGTGACAACAAAATCAATGTTCTGCCATGGCCATCTCAGTCACCGGACCTCAATCCAATGGAAAACCTGTGGGCTGAGTGGAAGAGGGCAGTTGATAAGCGCAAACCCAAGAATGTGAAGGATCTTGAAAGGATCTGCATAGAGGAATGGTCCAAAATCCCTCCAAATGTGTTCCTTACCCTTGTCAAAGATTACAGGAAAAGACTCCATGCTGTTTCCTTGCCAGAGGTGGTTGCACTAAGTACTAAATGAGGAGCGCCAATAATTATGAAACCTTGATTTTGGTTAAATTTATTTTGTATTAAATAATTGTATGATTTTGGTTGGTTCCATTGAAACATTAATAAAGTACAGTATTTCTCACGTTGGTATTTTGAGTTTCTCTCTATAATTATAGTTTATATTTTTTTAAGTATTGTTTGTGCATTGCTAGTCAGGGGTGCCAGTATTTTTGGAGCCCACTGTATATACTCTGGAGCAGGAGCCATGACTACAACTAGTATGGATGTATATACTCTGGAGCAGGAGCCATGACTACAACTAGTATGGATGTATATACTCTGGAGCCATGACTACAACTAGTATGGATGTATATACTCTGGAGCAGGAGCCATGACTACAACTAGTATGGATGTATAGACTCTGGAGCAGGAGCCATGACTACAACTAGTATGGATGTATAGACTCTGGAGCCATGGCTACAACTAGTATGGATGTATAGACTCTGGAGCCATGGCTACAACTAGTATGGATGTATAGACTCTGGAGCCATGGCTACTACTAGTATGCATGTATATACTCTGGAGCAGGAGCCATGACTACAACTAGTATGGATGTATAGACTCTGGAGCCATGCCTACTACTAGTATGGATGTATATACTCTGGATCCATGACTACTACTAGAATGGATGTATAGACTCTGGAGCCATGACTACTACTAGTATGGATGTATAGACTGGAGCCATGACTACTACTAGTATGGATGTATAGACTCTGGAGCCATGACTACTACTAGTATGGATGTATAGACTCTGGAGCCATGACTACAACTAGTATGGATGTATAGACTCTGGAGCCATGACTACTACTAGTATGGATGTATATACTCTGGAGCAGGAGCCATGACTACTACTAGAATGGATGTATAGACTCTGGAGCCATGACTACTACTAGTATGGATCTATAGACTCTGGAGCAGGAGCCATGACTACTACTAGAATGGATGTATAGACTCTGGAGCCATGACTACTACTAGTATGGATGTATATACTCTGGAGCAGGAGCCATGACTACTACTAGTATGGATGTATAGACTCTGGAGCAGGAGCCATGACTACTACTAGAATGGATGTATAGACTCTGGAGCAGGAGCCATGACTACTACTAGTATGGATGTATAGACTCTGGAGCCATGACTACTACTAGTATGTGTTTGTACTTGCCTTTAACCAAAGTGTTAAATCATTACAGCTCTGAAGTTCACAAGCAATGTTATTCAATTTAGGATGTCGGCTAGATATGTCAACTGTATGGCAAGCGTGAATGTCTAATTGAAAACTTTTATGGAGGCTGCTTTGAGCCACAAGTCGTTCTAGCTATGTTTACAATCTAATCACATCGTCACATTATGACATTATTTTGTCGCGTGGCGGTATGGAGAATCCTCACGACCCCCGTCTATGCCAGATGGTTTACTGTGCTCACCGCTACGTTGGCAAGACAAACTACAGGAAAGACGGTTGTTCAATGTGATAGGCTCAGCTATGTTAGGATTTTAAAGTTGTATAGTGTACACCAGGCATTAAGCAACAACCCAAAGAATAACGATTTGGTATGTTAGAAAACCACGAAAAACTCTAGCACACAATGTCCAAAGGTGGGAGCACGCTCAACCACAAATGGGACAGTTTAATTGGAGCAAAGTTTGATAGGATCAGGCCTTCTCACCAACTCCCTAATGACCCTCTGGACATGCCAGAGGTAGCATTCATTGTAATATTATAATGTGTAAAATGTGTTGTTTGCTAGATCCGTTTGATGTATGCCCTGGCTTAGTGCAGCTCCTGCAGCAGCTCCAGCACCATGACATTATCCTCCAATCCTAGTATTGTTGTCTAGCTACATGGTATAGTCTACTGCAAATACTCCTGTTATTAGTTATGGCCAGCCAGGAATGTTCCAGAACACACACAACCTTATCAGCCTTACAAGCCATTCCATATCTTTATCTTACCCACCCCATGTGCTCCTGAGTCCTTGTGCTCTGACCTTGTAGTTGGTTAATAAATAACCAGAACTGGAAACCTTGTCTTCAACCATCATTCCTGCACTCTACTGATGCACCATAGTGTCACTCCTCAACCCAGCCTAAGGAGTCACTCCTCAACCCAGCCTAAGGAGTCACTCCTCAACCCAGCCTAAGGAGTCACTCCTCAACCTAGCCTAAGGAGTCACTCCTCAACCCAGCCTAAGGAGTCACTCCTCAACCCAGCCTAAGGAGTCACTCCTCAACCTAGCCTAAGAGTCACTCCTCAACCTAGCCTAAGGAGTCACTCCTCAACCTAGCCTAAGGAGTCACTCCTCAACCTAGCCTAAGGAGTCACTCCTCCCAGCCTGGCCTAAGGAGTCACTCCTCAACCTAGCCTAAGGAGTCACTCTCAACCTAGCCTAAGAGTCACTCCTCAACCTAGCCTAAGGAGTCACTCAACCTAGCCTAAGGAGTCACTCCTCAACCTAGCCTAAGGAGTCACTCTCAACCCAGCCTAAGGAGTCACTCCTCAGCCCAGCCTAAGGAGTCACTCCTCAGCCCAGCCTAAGGAGTCACTCAACCTAGCCTAAGGAGTCACTCAGCCTAGCCTAAGGAGTCACTCAACCCAGCCTAAGGAGTCACTCTCAACCCAGCCTAAGGAGTCACTCCTCAGCCTAGCCTAAGGAGTCACTCCTCAACCTAGCCTAAGGAGTCACTCCTCAACCTAGCCTAAGGAGTCACTCAACCCAGCCTAAGGAGTCACTCCTCAACCCAGCCTAAGGAGTCACTCCTCAACCTAGCCTAAAGAGTCACTCCTCAACCTAGCCTAAGGAGTCACTCCTCAACCTAGCCTAAGGAGTCACTCCTCAACCTAGCCTAAGGAGTCACTCCTCAACCTAGCCTAAGGAGTCACTCCTCAACCTAGCCTAAGGAGTCACTCAACCTAGCCTAAGGAGTCACTCTCAACCTAGCCTAAGGAGTCACTCCTCAACCTAGCCTAAGGAGTCACTCCTCAGCCCAGCCTAAGGAGTCACTCCTCAACCTAGCCTGAGAGTCACTCCTCAACCTAGCCTAAGGAGTCACTCCTCAACCTAGCCTAAGGAGTCACTCCTCAACCTAGCCTAAGGAGTCACTCCTCAACCTAGCCTAAGGAGTCACTCCTCAACCTAGCCTAAGGAGTCACTCCTCGTCCTTTTCTTTACACGTTCCAAATGCTTTTTTTTTTTTTTTTAATAGTGCGAATTGTTCTGCTCAGCTCATGGTGAAGAGTGGAAAAATCGTAGGAATGAATCCGAGCCTCAACGTTATCACCTGTGGAAGGCAGAGCTTCCAGCGAGGCATGTTTTTCATTGGCCTTGTCAGGCGTGAGCAGAGAGCTACTCCCCATAGAGATGCTGTACTGAGAGTAAAGACATAACACGCAGGAACATTTGACGCAGCAATGAGTTGGACAGTGACTCAGTTTGAAGATCTACGGACCCTTGGGATAGGATGCCAGTATCTCACCTTGTCATAGACGTCAGCGGAGGGTGAGGATAGGATGCCAGTATCTCACCTTGTCATAGACGTCAGCGGAGGGTGACGATAGGATGCCAGTATCTCACCTTGTCATAGAAGTCAGCGGAGGGTGAGGATAGGATGCCAGTATCTCACCTTGTCATAGAAGTCAGCGGAGGGTGACGATAGGATGCCAGTATCTCACCTTGTCATAGACGTCAGCGGAGGGTGAGGATAGGATGCCAGTATCTCACCTTTTCATAGACGTCAGCGGAGGGTGAGGATAGGATGCCAGTATCTCACCTTGTCATAGAAGTCAGCGGAGGGTGAGGATAGGATGCCAGTATCTCACCTTGTCATAGAAGTCAGCGGAGGGTGAGGATAGGATGCCAGTATCTCACCTTTTCATAGACGTCAGCGGAGGGTGAGGATCGGGACCTCTCGTGGACTGGGGCTGGTTTGGTCCGGTCATCTCCTCCAGGGTCCAGGATGTTATCAGAAGAGTGGGAGCGTCCTGAGCCTCTGGTCCCAGCTGCTTTCTTCTGGGTGTTCCAGGTGGTCTCGTACTCAGCAAAGGTCCCCAGTCTCTGCAGCTCCAGAAGGGCCTGCTGTCTCTGTTCCTTCTTGCTGCTGGACATGTCACAATCACCCCTGGCTCTCCCTTTGTCCTCTACAGGGCCTGGCAGGGCAGTTTTAGGGAGGGGTCTGGTAAAGGCATGTCTGGCTGTGCAGCGTGGGTTCAGCAAGGCTGCAGCCTCAGGGGGGGTCAGCTCCTCCTCCACCCCCACCTCGTTGATTTTGTCTGGCTCAGAGAAACACCGGACCTTCTTCTCCGTGGTGAAACGCTTCCTGCCTCCGATACGGGTCACCTGACTCTGGGCAGATCCAGACCTGGCTGGGAGGCCCTCAGAGAGGCTGGACAGGGGGTTAGAGTTGTCGCTCTTCCCCAGGCCAGAGGAGGGGTAGTCAGGCAGGGACCCTGCCTCCGCCCCAGGGTGCTCCAGGAGGACAGGCTCCAGGTCTCTCCTTCTAAAGGAGGTGGCCTTCAGCACGCGGGCCTGTGCCTCCTTCAGATGGTCCTTATAGGTGGAGGTGAAGGATCCATCTGAAGAAGAGGTGGTGTCTTTGGGCCTCCAGACCTCTGGCACCTCATGGTCCTCCTCCGCCTCACAGGGTCCACTCAGGGAGGCAGCGCTCTTACTCTTCTGCAGCTGGGCTCGTCTCATCTGGATCTCATTCCTCAGGGTGGTGGCGAATCGCTCGCTCCTCGTGCACTGGTTACTGGAGAGATCTACAGTCTCCCCACTGGAACAGTCTCTGGGTACGAGGCCTGAGTTGCTGAGGCCGCTAGTGGTCTGAGGGCCGATCTGACTGTCTGGCAGCATCTCTTGAAGGTGTATGGTGTCCTGCTCAAGAGGCTGTAGAGATGGTCTTTAAGGGGGGTAACTCATATAGTGGGGCTCTGCAGTCTGAATGCTGTTACTCTTCAGGCTGGGCTGGCCTGTTGAGTCCAGTACAGCAGAGGGACAAATGGTAGCTGGCTGTTTGTGGCGGGAGCCGTCATCCTGTCTGCTGTATCCCTTACGGTCCTTGTTGTTGAGGAGTGGAGGTGGCTGGTACTTAGCCTTGGTAACCCCTGATCCCAGGGGAGTGGGTGACTTCTTGTCTCCTCCACCCTGTACGATGCTGAGTGCACTCCTCCTTTCACCGCCACCCTCCTCTCTGCCCCCTCCACCCCTCCTTTCATCAGTCTTGACCAGCAGGGCCTGGGTGACCGGTTGACCAGGCTGTCTGTCTGGGGTCTGGCTGTAGAGCTGGGTGTTCTGAGTATTGTAGTTGGTGGGGAGCTCCTGCATGCTGCTGTAGCAGCCGCTGACGTTCTGCTGTTTGGGGACAGACCAAGTCCTGGGGTGGGAGTAGAGAGAGCTCTCATTACTGTACTGTCTCTGGTGGCAAGGCAGGTAGGCAGGGGGGGGCTGGCCCAGCCAGACATCACTACTGGATAGAGAGTACAGCTGGTTACAGTTCACCTGGTTCTGATGACAGTTCTTTGGTGAAATGTAAGGAGGGACCATGTTGTTCTTGGAGGTTAGGTTGTGATGGCTACGCTGAGAGTCATTGGTGCATTGGGAGTTATCAGAGTCCATTCTTTTGTCCAGTGCTTTACCATGGGCCTTGGGCTGGGTGTGAGCACCGGATCCCTCTGCACAGGCTAGAACCAGACCCTTCTCATGGGACTTGGTAGCAGCAAAGCTGTCACTGCGTACGGGCGGTGGGGGAGGAGGTGAGGGATCCGAAGTCTTCTTCTTGTCAGGAACGTGCCAGACGGGACCGCAGCTAGCCCTAGCAGAGCTGGAGGAGTGGGAAGAACCTGGCCCTGACTGCTCCTCTGTCCTGGGGCTGTCCCGGCCCACGCTGGCCCCATGTCCCCCAGCCAGCTGCAGGCACCCTGGACTCTCGTCGTGCCTGACCCCCTCACTACTCAGGCTGTGTCTGCCGTTACTGGGCCGGCCCCCTGATTCCATGTGGCTCACCTCATACAGCATGTTCTCTGTGGAGGCAGCATTGCTCTTAGGGAGGGTGTAGTCTGGTGTCTTGGAGAGGGTGTAGTCTGGTGTCTTAGGGAGGGTGTAGTCTGGTGTCTTGGAGAGGGTGTAGTCTGGTGTCTTAGGGAGGGTGTAGTCTGGTGTCTTGGAGAGGGTGTAGTCGGGGGTACCAGAGTTGGTGGAAAAGGAGCTGTATGCCGAGTCCCTCTTGCCCACTCCCAGGTGCTCCGTGCTGGTGGTGGGCTGGACCGGGGAGAGGAATCCTGGGGAAAGGTGTCCAGGGGGGTAGGGGTGGTGGGAGACATCAAGACTGTCCATGCTGCCCAGAGAGCTGAACTGGTCTGATACTCGCCATAGGTTAGTCTGGTTCTGGTCCCAGCCGGACGAGGAGAGGTTGGTAGAGGAGGAGCTGGGGAGGACAGAGGTGGGAGGAGGGCTGTTAGGGATACATAATGCTATAGTCTAACACAGTACTTGGGGGGACATTCTAGTAGAGGCCCATTGTCCTACATCATGCTATAGTGTAACACAGTACTTGTGGGGACATTCTAGTATAGGTATTCACGTGTCCACCCCAACTCGAATACCCAATACTCAACCTGAAACCCTGGTTCCAAAATTCTAACTTTTCTCTTGGGTTCGGGTCAGGTCCTGTGGGATGGTCATCAGGTCTATGTAACTAGTTGATAGACCCGATTGGACCTGACCACGGATCTGCAGAGCCTATAGCATATTTTATGCTAATAAGGTGAATTTATTGACTTATAGAAGGACTATACAGCATATACAGTTGAAGTCAGACATTCACATACACCTTAGCCAAATACATTTAATCCTGGTAAAAATTCCCTGTCTTAGGTCAGTTAGGATCACCACTATTTTAAGAATGTGAAATGTCAGAATAATAGTGGAGGGAATGATTTATTTCAGCTTGTATTTCTTTCATCACATTCCCAGTGGGTCAGAAGTTTACATACACTCAATTAGTATTTGGTAGCATTGCCTTTAAATTGTTTAACTTGGGTCAAACGTTTCAGGTAGCCTTCCACAAGCTTCCCACAATAAGTTGGGTGAATTTTGGCCCATTCCTCCTGACAGAGCTGGTGTAACTGAGTCAGGTTTGTAGGCCTCCTTGCTCGCACACGCCTTTTCAGTTCTGCCCACGTTTTCTATAGGATTGAGGTCAGGGCTTTGTGATGGCCACTCCAATACCTTGACTTTGTTGTCCTTAAGCGATTTTGCCACAACTTTGGAAGTATGCTTGGGGTCATTGTCCATTTGGAAGACCCATTTGCGACCAAGCTTTTTTTTGGAGGACATTTCTCCAAAAAGTACGATCTTTGTCCCCATGTGCAGTTGCAAACCGTAGTCTGGCTTTGTTATGGCGGTTTTGGAGCAGTGGCTTCTTCCTTGCTGAGCGGCATTTCAGGTTATGTCGATATAGGACTCGTTTTACTGTGGATTAAGATACTTTTGTACCTGTTCCCTCCAGCATCTTCACAAGGTCCTTTGCTGTTGTTCTGGGATTGATTTGCACTTTTCGCAACAAAGTACGTTCATATCTAGGAGACAGAACGCGTCTCCTTCCTGAGCGGTATGACGGCTGCGTGGTCCCATGGTGTTTATACTTGCGTACTATTGTTTGCACAGATGAACGTGGTACCTTCAGGCGTTGGGAAATTGCTCCCGAGGATGAACCAGATTTGTGGAGGTCTACAATTTGTCTTCTGAGGTCGGAGTTTGAAGGTAGGCCTTGAAATACATCCACAGGTACACCTCCAATTGACTCAAATGATGTCAATTAGCCTATGGCCATGACATAATTTTGTGGAATTTTCCAAGCTGTTTAAAGGCACAGTCAACTTAGTATGTAAACTTCTGACCCACTGGAATTGTGATACAGTGAATTATAAGTGAAATAATCTGTCTGTAAACAATTGTTGGAAAAATTACTTGTGTCATGCACAAAGTAGAGTCCTAACCGACTATAGTTTGTTAACAAGAAATGTGTGGAGTTGAAAAACGAGTTTTAACTTAGGGAGCGGCAGCAGAGGTGACGGTTTTGGAGAGTCTGGCTTGCTTGAAGTAAAATGCCTGCCACTCAGGCCCAGAAAATAGGATATGCACATAATTAGTACTATTGGATAGGAAACACTGAAGTTTCTAAAAGTGTTAAAATAATGTATGTGAGTATAACAGAACTGATATAGCAGGCGAAAACCAGAGGAAAATCCATCCATATTTGCAGTTTTTTTTTTTTACATGACCTTTTCCAGGCTGCCTATTCATTTCTATTTTAACTAGGACTGAGACTGCAGTACCTATGGCTTCCACTAGATGTCAACAATCTTTATACAGTGTCTGGAAGCTCTAGCACTAAGCAGAACGGATAGGAAGAGGAAGTAGTGAAGGGACAACATTTGTTAACAACGTTTCGCGGGCGCGAGGTTGTGAGCGCTCCCCACTATTTTCCTTTCCTATCGTTCACGTTATCGTCCGGTTGAAATATTACAGTAAATATACATAAAAGGATATATTAAAAATGATGTTTGATTTGTTTGGAGAAAGTATATAGGTATAATTTGAGCGTGTTCTCTTCACGGTTCAATGGGGGACTCGATGGTGGATTTTCTGATCATAACGCGCCAACCAAACTGAGATTTATGGATATAATAAATGACTTTTTCTAACAAAAGAACCATTGGATGTCTTCATGGACACTTGGGAAGCCCTCAGCAGAAGTTCTTTGAAAGGTAAGAGATTTATTTTAGCTCTTATATGGGTTTTGTGTAACCCGCGCTGGATATGAATTTATGCTAATGTGGAAAATAGGAGGTGCTATCCTCAAACAATCAAATGTTGTGCTTTCGCCGTGAAGCCTTTTTGAAATCTGACAACGCTGTGATATTGCTAAGAATCAGAGCTTTTGATGACTATGCAACACTTGTATATTGATGAATGTTTAATAATTCAACTTTTAGATTTTGAATTTGGCGCCTTACATTTCACTGGGTAGTGTCGGGAGCAGCCCGCTAGCGAGCCGCTACTCCCTAAGTAGTTAATGACTCCAACCTAAGTATACGTAAACGTCCGACTTCAACTGTAGATATATTTGTTAACCAGAAGAGCAACTTCGCTGATAACCAAAAAATGTTTGTCCCTCAAGTCCAATCGGATATGGTCTAGACCCTGACCTGTTAGGGTATAGGTATAGGTCTGGTTATCATCGGGTCCATTGAAGTTCGGGTTTGATCGGGTCCACGTCCCCTATTAAAAAAATATTGTGTTCTTTAGGGTCTGGGTCTGATCGTCCTCTGGTCAGTTCGGGTCCAACTTTTTAGACCCGAGAAAACCTCTACATGCTAGCTCAACTATCTACACAAACAGACAATATTTTATGCACGGTGTACGGACAACTGCGTATAATAAGGATGGAAAAGGTCTATAGTGCATTGACGTACAGAATAACTATTGGTCTAATTTTGTAAAAAATTCTGAAGTTGGAAAGTAGTCACAGTAAAACTTTCATCAGATCATGAAGCCTGATTAGAGCTCAGCTACCCGACCGAGCACAACGGGCCCAGGCCCATCCGGGTAGGGCCTGTTATTTTTCATCAGTAACTAGGGAAGCCATTTGCTCGTGCTGTGCAGCGCAGTCATATATGACTAAGATCATGTGGTGTTAGAAGTGCTTCAACCCTGTCAAATATAAGACAGGAGAGATTATTTAACAGAAAATAATACATGTTCCTTGAGTGATGAAAAGTAGCTAACAGCTCTCTCATGGTCTTCATTGAGCAGCCCAAGCGGAGCTGGGCCTGGGTAGGGTAGGGTCTGAATGTTGTGGGCCTGGGTAGGGTCTGAATGTTGTGGGGATGGGTAGGGTAGGGTCTGAATGTTGTGGGCCTGGGTAGGGTAGGGTCTGAATGTTGTGGGGATGGGTAGGGTAAGGTCTGAATGTTGTGGGCCTGGGTAGGGTCTGAATGTTGTGGGCCTGGGTAGGGTAGGGTCTGAATGTTGTGGGCCTTGGGTAGGGTAGGGTAGGGTCTGAATGTTGTGGGCCTGGGAAGGGTAGGGTCTGAATGTTGTGAGCCTGGGTAGGGTAGGGTCTGAATGTTGTGGGCATTGGGTAGAGTAGGGTCTGAATGTTGTGGGCAGGGTAGGGTAGGGTCTTAATGTTGTGGGCCTGGGTAGGGTAGGGTCTGAATGTTGTGGGCCTGGGTAGGGTAGGGTCTGAATGTTGTGGGCCTTGGGTAGGATGGGGGAGGGTCTGAATGTTGTGGGCCTTGGGTAGGATGGGGGAGGGTCTGAATGTTGTGGGCCTTGGGTAGGGTAGGGTAGGGTCTGAATGTTGTGGGCCTGGGAAGGGTAGGGTAGGGTCTGAATGTTGTGAGCCTGGGTAGGGTAGGGTCTGAATGTTGTGGGCAGGGTAGGGTAAGGTCTGAATGTTGTGGGCCTGGGTAGGGTAGGGTCTGAATGTTGTGGGCCTGGGTAGGGTAGGGTCTGAATGTTGTGGGCATTGGGTAGGGTAAGGTCTGAATGTTGTGGGCCTGGGTAGGGTAGGGTCTGAATGTTGTGGGCCTGGGTAGGGTAGGGTCTGAATGTTGTGGGCATTGGGTAGAGTAGGGTCTGAATGTTGTGGGCCTTGGGTAGGATGGGGGAGGGTCTGAATGTTGTGGGCCTTGGGTAGGGTAGGGTAGGGTCTGAATGTTGTGGGCCTGGGAAGGGTAGAGTAGGGTCTGAATGTTGTGGGCAGGGTAGGGTAGGGTCTGAATGTTGTGGGCAGGGTAGGGTAAGGTCTGAATGTTGTGGGCCTGGGTAGGGTAGGGTCTGAATGTTGTGGGCATTGGGTAGAGTAGGGTCTGAATGTTGTGGGCATTGGGTAGAGTAGGGTCTGAATGTTGTGGGCATTGGGTAGAGTAGGGTAGGGTCTGAATGTTGTGGGCCTGGGTAGGGTAGGGTAGGGTCTGAATGTTGTGAGCCTGGGTAGGGTAGGGTCTGAATGTTGTGGGCATTGGGTAGGGTAGGGTCTGAATGTTGTGGGCAGGGTAGGGTAAGGTCTGAATGTTGTGGGCCTGGGTAGGGTAGGGTCTGAATGTTGTGGGCCTGGGTAGGGTAGGGTCTGAATGTTGTGGGGATGGGTAGGGTAGGGTCTGAATGTTGTGGGCCTTGGGTAGGGTAGGGTCTGAATGTTGTGGGCCTTGGGTAGGGTAGGGTCTGAATGTTGTGGGCCTGGGTAGGGTAGGGTCTGAATGTTGTGAGCCTGGGTAGGGTAGGGTCTGAATGTTGTGGGCATTGGGTAGGGTAGGGTCTGAATGTTGTGGGCAGGGTAGGGTAAGGTCTGAATGTTGTGGGCCTGGGTAGGGTAGGGTCTGAATGTTGTGTGCGTTGGGTAGAGTAGGGTCTGAATGTTGTGGGCCTGAGTAGGGTACGGTCTGAATGTTGTGGGCCTGGGTAGGGTAGGGTCTGAATGTTGTGGGCCTGGGTAGGGTAGGGTCTGAATGTTGTGGGCCTGGGTAGGGTAGGGTAGGGTCTGAATGTTGTGTGCGTTGGGTAGAGTAGGGTCTGAATGTTGTGGGCCTGAGTAGGGTAGGGTCTGAATGTTGTGGGCCTGAGTAGGGTAGGGTCTGAATGTTGTGGGCCTGAGTAGGGTAGGGTCTGAATGTTGTGGGCCTGAGTAGAGTAGGGTCTGAATGTTGTGGGCATTGGGTAGAGTAGGGTCTGAATGTTGTGGGCCTGGGTAGGGCTCTAAGCCTGATGTCTTAGTGGGGGATTCAGGCAGTCTGATCAGAACACTGGGTTACCTTGCATCATATCTGGTCTGCCAGACTGGCGGGGGCGGAGACTGAGTTTTGGCAGTCTCTGATGGGCTCTCGTTGAACTTGGTGGCATGCCAGGAGTGAGGCCTGCTTACGGCTTCATTCCTCCTAAAGATATGAGTGAGTGAGAGAGTAAAGAACTAGATTAGACCAAGTCCTCTTGGGAAGCAAAAATGAACAGGCCTCCATTACTGTGACAGGCTGATTGACTACACCCCACAGAGTTACAGTAACACCCCACAGAGTTACAGTAACACCCCACAGAGTTACAGTAACACCCCACAGAGTTACAGTAACACCACAGTACAGGCAGTACAAAGGCAACATGACACGTCTGAAAATCACACACACAATATGATCACTACGGCCACAACACCACAATCACCACGGCCACGATCACCACCACCACAGCCACGATCACTACGGCCACGATCACTACGGCCACGATCACTACGGCCACCACACCACGATCACTACGGCCACCACACCACGATCACCACACGATCACTACGGCCACGATCACTACGGCCACCACACCACGATCACTACGGCCACTACACCACGATCACTACGGCCACTACACCACGGCCACTACACCACGATCACTTTGGCCACGATCACTAGGACCACTACACCACGATCACTACACCACGATCACTACGGCCACTACACCACGATCACTACACCACGATCACTACGGCCACTACACCACGATCACTACACCACGATCACTACACCACGATCACCACGGCCACTACACCACGATCACTACACCACGATCACTACGGCCACTACACCACGATCACTACGGCCACTACACCACGATCACTACACCACGATCACTACGGCCACTACACCACAATCACTACACCACGATCACTACGGCCACTACACCACGATCACTACACCACGATCACTACGGCCACTACACCACGATCACTACACCACGATCACTACGGCCACTACACCACGATCACTACACCACGATCACTACACCACGATCACTACACCACGATCACCACGGCCACTACACCACAATCACTACACCACGATCACTACGGCCACTACACCACAATCACTACACCACGATCACTACGGCCACTACACCACGATCACTACACCACGATCACTACACCACGATCACTACGGCCACTACACCACACCACGATCACTACGGCCACTACACCACGATCACTACACCACGATCACTACGGCCACTACACCACGATCACTACACCACGATCACCACGGCCACTACACCACGGCCACTACGGCCACGATCACTAGGACCACTACACCACGATCACTACACCACGATCACTACGGCCACTACACCACGATCACTACACCACGATCACTACGGCCACTACACCACGGCCACTACGGCCACGATCACTACGGCCACTACACCACGATCACTACACCACGGCCACCACACCAGGATCACTACGGCCACCACACCACGATCACCACACCCACCACGCCACGATCACTACGGCCACCACACCACGCCACCACACCACGGCCACCACACCCACGATCACTACGGCCACTACACCACACCACACCCACGATCACTACGGCCACTACACCACACCACGATCACTACACCACGATCACTACGGCCACCACACCACGATCACTACGGCCACCACACCACGATCACTACGGCCACCACACCACGATCACTACACCACGACCACGATCACTACACCACGACCACTACGGCCACTACACCACGACCGCAACAGGCAGTAGTAACACCACAACAGGCAGTATTAACGCAAAAGGCAGTATTAACGCAACACCACCATAGGCAGTAACACCGCAACACCGCCACAGGCAGTAGTAACACCGCCACAGGCAGTAGTAACACCGCCACAGGCAGTAGTAACACCGCAACAGGCAGTAGTAACACAACACAACAACAGGCAGTATTAACACAACACAACAGGCAGTATTAACACAACACAACAGGCAGTATTAACACAACAACAGGCAGTATTAACACAACAACAGGCAGTATTAACACAACACAACAGGCAGTATTAACACAACACAACAGGCAGTATTAACACAACAACAGGCAGTATTAACACAACACCACAACAGGCAGTATTAACACAACACAACAGGCAGTATTAACACAACACAACAGGCAGTATTAACACAACAACAGGCAGTATTAACACAACAACAGGCAGTAGTAACGCCACAACACCACGACAGGCAGTATTGACACACCACAACAGGCAGTATTAACACACCACCACAGGCAGTAGTAACACCACAACACCACGACAGGCAGTATTGACAACACAACAGGCAGCAGTAACACACCACCACAGGCAGTAGTAACACCACAACACCACCACAGGCAGTATTGACAACACAACAGGCAGCAGTATTAACACAACAACAGGCAGTATTGACAACACAACAGGCAGTATTGACACACCACCACAGGCAGTATTAACACCACAACAACACAACAGGCAGTATTAACACACCACCACAGGCAGTAGTAACACCACAACACCACGACAGGCAGTATTGACAACACAACAGGCAGCAGTAACACACCACCACAGGCAGTAGTAACACCACAACAACACAACAGGCAGTATTGACAACACGACAGGCAGTATTAACACAACACAACAGGCAGTATTGACAACACAACAGGCAGTATTAACACCACAACAGGCAGTAGTAACACAACAACAGGCAGTATTAACACAACAACAGGCAGTATTAACACAACACAACAGGCAGTAGTAACACCACAACACCACCACAGGCAGTATTAACACCACAACAGGCAGTATTAACACAACAACAGGCAGTATTAACACAACACAACAGGCAGTAGTAACACCACAACACCACCACAGGCAGTATTAACACCACGACAGGCAGTATTGACAACACAACAGGCAGCAGTATTAACACAACAACAGGCAGTATTGACAACACAACAGGCAGTAGTAACACCACAACACCACGACAGGCAGTATTAACACAACAACAGGCAGCAGTATTAACACAACAACACCACGACAGGCAGTATTAACACAACAACAGGCAGCAGTATTAACACAACAACAGGCAGCAGTATTAACACAACAACAGGCAGCAGTATTAACACAACAACAGGCAGCAGTATTAACACAACAACAGGCAGCAGTATTAACACAACAACAGGCAGCAGTATTAACACAACAACAGGCAGTATTGACACCACCACAGGCAGCAGTATTAAGACAACACAACAGGCAGCAGTAGTAACACAACACAACAGGCAGTATTAACACCACAACACCACGACAGGCAGTATTAACACAACAACACCACAACAGGCAGCAGTATTAACACAACAACAGGCAGCAGTATTAACACAACAACAGGCAGCAGTATTAACACAACAACAGGCAGCAGTATTAACACAACAACAGGCAGCAGTATTAACACAACAACAGGCAGCAGTATTAACACAACAACAGGCAGCAGTATTAACACAACAACAGGCAGCAGTAGTAACACAACAACAGGCAGCAGTAGTAACACAACAACAGGCAGTATTAACACCACAACACCACGACAGGCAGTATTAACACAACAACAGGCAGCAGTATTGACACCACCACAGGCAGTAGTAACACAACAACAGGCAGCAGTATTAAGACAACACAACAGGCAGTAGTAACACCACCACAACACAACAGGCAGTAGTAACACCACCACAACACAACAGGCAGTAGTAACACCACCACAACACAACAGGCAGCAGTATTAACACAACACAACAGGCAGCAGTATTAACACAACACAACAGGCAGCAGTATTAACACAACACAACAGGCAGCAGTATTAACACAACACAACAGGCAGTATTAACACAACACAACAGGCAGTATTAACACAACACAACAGGCAGTATTAACACAACACAACAGGCAGTAGTAACACAACAACACCACAACAGGCAGCAGTATTGACACCACCACAGGCAGCAGTATTAAGACAACACAACAGGCAGCAGTATTAACACAACACAACAGGCAGCAGTATTAACACAACACAACAGGCAGTATTAACACAACACAACAGGCAGTATTAACACAACACAACAGGCAGTAGTAACACAACAACACCACAACAGGCAGCAGTATTGACACCACCACAGGCAGCAGTATTAAGACAACACAACAGGCAGCAGTATTAACACAACACAACAGGCAGTATTAACACAACACAACAGGCAGTATTAACACAACACAACAGGCAGTATTAACACAACACAACAGGCAGTAGTAACACAACAACACCACAACAGGCAGTATTAACACAACACAACAGGCAGTAGTAACACAACAACACCACAACAGGCAGCAGTATTGACACCACCACAGGCAGCAGTATTAAGACAACACAACAGGCAGCAGTATTAACACAACACAACAGGCAGCAGTATTAACACAACACAACAGGCAGCAGTATTAAGACAACACAACAGGCAGTAGTATTAACACAACAACAGGCAGCAGTATTAAGACAACACAACAGGCAGCAGTATTAACACAACACAACAGGCAGCAGTATTAAGACAACACAACAGGCAGTAGTATTAACACAACAACAGGCAGCAGTATTGACACCACCACAGGCAGCAGTATTAAGACAACACAACAGGCAGCAGTATTAACACAACACAACAGGCAGTATTAACACAACACAACAGGCAGTATTAACACAACACAACAGGCAGTATTAACACAACACAACAGGCAGTAGTAACACAACAACACCACAACAGGCAGTATTAACACAACACAACAGGCAGTAGTAACACAACAACACCACAACAGGCAGCAGTATTGACACCACCACAGGCAGCAGTATTAAGACAACACAACAGGCAGCAGTATTAAGACAACACAACAGGCAGCAGTATTAACACAACACAACAGGCAGCAGTATTAACACAACACAACAGGCAGCAGTATTAACACAACAACAGGCAGCAGTATTAACACAACACAACAGGCAGCAGTATTAAGACAACACAACAGGCAGTAGTATTAACACAACAACAGGCAGCAGTATTAACACAACAACACCACAACAGGCAGCAGTATTGACACCACCACAGGCAGCAGTATTAAGACAACACAACAGGCAGCAGTATTAACACAACACAACAGGCAGCAGTATTAACACAACACAACAGGCAGTATTAACACAACACAACAGGCAGTATTAACACAACACAACAGGCAGTAGTAACACAACAACACCACAACAGGCAGTATTAACACAACACAACAGGCAGTAGTAACACAACAACACCACAACAGGCAGCAGTATTGACACCACCACAGGCAGCAGTATTAAGACAACACAACAGGCAGCAGTATTAACACAACACAACAGGCAGCAGTATTAACACAACACAACAGGCAGCAGTATTAACACAACACAACAGGCAGTAGTATTAACACAACAACAGGCAGCAGTATTAAGACAACACAACAGGCAGCAGTATTAACACAACACAACAGGCAGCAGTATTAAGACAACACAACAGGCAGCAGTATTAACACAACAACAGGCAGCAGTATTAACACAACACAACAGGCAGCAGTATTAAGACAACACAACAGGCAGTAGTATTAACACAACAACAGGCAGCAGTATTAACACAACAACACCACAACAGGCAGCAGTATTGACACCACCACAGGCAGCAGTATTAAGACAACACAACAGGCAGCAGTATTAACACAACACAACAGGCAGCAGTATTAACACAACACAACAGGCAGCAGTATTAACACACCACCACAGGCAGTAGTAACACACCACCACCACAGGCAGTAGTAACACCGCAACAGGCAGTAGTATTAAGACAACACAACAGGCAGTATTAACACAACACAACAGGCAGTAGTAACACAACAACACCACAACAGGCAGCAGTATTGACACCACCACAGGCAGCAGTATTAAGACAACACAACAGGCAGCAGTATTAACACAACACAACAGGCAGCAGTATTAACACAACACAACAGGCAGCAGTATTAACACACCACCACAGGCAGTAGTAACACACCACCACAGGCAGTAGTAACACCGCAACAGGCAGTAGTATTAAGACAACACAACAGGCAGTATTAACACAACACAACAGGCAGTAGTAACACAACAACACCACAACAGGCAGCAGTATTGACACCACCACAGGCAGCAGTATTAAGACAACACAACAGGCAGCAGTATTAAGACAACACAACAGGCAGCAGTATTAACACAACACAACAGGCAGCAGTATTAACACAACACAACAGGCAGTAGTATTAACACAACAACAGGCAGCAGTATTAAGACAACACAACAGGCAGTAGTATTAACACAACAACAGGCAGCAGTATTAAGACAACACAACAGGCAGTAGTATTAACACAACAACAGGCAGCAGTATTAACACAACACAACAGGCAGCAGTATTAAGACAACACAACAGGCAGTAGTATTAACACAACAACAGGCAGCAGTATTAACACAACAACACCACAACAGGCAGCAGTATTGACACCACCACAGGCAGCAGTATTAAGACAACACAACAGGCAGCAGTATTAACACAACACAACAGGCAGCAGTATTAACACAACACAACAGGCAGCAGTATTAACACAACACAACAGGCAGCAGTATTAACACACCACCACAGGCAGTAGTAACACCGCAACAGGCAGTAGTATTAAGACAACACAACAGGCAGTATTAACACAACACAACAGGCAGTAGTAACACAACAACACCACAACAGGCAGCAGTATTGACACCACCACAGGCAGCAGTATTAAGACAACACAACAGGCAGCTGTATTAACACAACAACAGGCAGCAGTATTAAGACAACAACACCACCACAGGCAGTAGTAACACACCACCACAACAGGCAGTAGTATTAAGACAACACCACCACAACAGGCAGTAGTATTAAGACAACACCACCACAACAGGCAGTAGTATTAACACAACACAACAGGCAGTAGTATTAACACAACAACAGGCAGCAGTATTAACACAACAACACCACAACAGGCAGCAGTATTGACACCACCACAGGCAGCAGTATTAAGACAACACAACAGGCAGCAGTATTAACACAACACAACAGGCAGCAGTATTAACACACCACCACAGGCAGTAGTAACACACCACCACCACAGGCAGTAGTAACACAACAACAGGCAGCAGTATTAAGACAACACAACAGGCAGTATTAACACAACACAACAGGCAGTAGTAACACAACAACACCACAACAGGCAGCAGTATTGACACCACCACAGGCAGCAGTATTAAGACAACACAACAGGCAGCTGTATTAACACAACACAACAGGCAGTAGTAACACAACACAACAGGCAGCAGTATTAAGACAACAACACCACCACAGGCAGCAGTATTAAGACAACAACAGGCAGCAGTATTAAGACAACAACACAACAACAGGCAGTATTAACACAACAACAGGCAGTAGTAACACAACACAACAGGCAGTAGTATTAACACAACAACAGGCAGCAGTATTAAGACAACAACACAACAACAGGCAGTATTAACACAACAACAGGCAGTAGTAACACAACACAACAGGCAGCAGTATTAAGACAACAACACCACAACAGGCAGCAGTATTAAGACATGAGGGCAGTGTAGATGGGCTGATAATGTTTATGATAACCATGGAAACTCCTCAACATGAATGACAGGTCAAGGTCTTGACATTCATCTTACCTAGTCTACATTCCCTGACTGCTTCACAGCATTATCCATGACACTACTTGATGAAGGACAGAAAATGGTGACTAATCATGGGAGATGCTGAACTAGGAAGGAACACTGATGGTTGGAATGATGATATTACCACACAGCAGAAGAATGGCATTATGGGTAGAGGTCTGTGTGGATGACAGCAAGTGGAGGAGGAAGGGGGTGGGTGCTATTTTCTAACTAGCTAATAGAATCATACCTCATGGAACTTCGTAATATCTTGGTGAGAAAGCTCCTGGCCACATGGACATCAGTCTCAGAGGGCATTTTTCCAGTAGCTACTAAATCCACCATTCTCATATTCCTGCCAACAAGGGAGGAGGAACACAGGCTGAAACGCTGAACCATAGAGCTACAGGGCTCTACATTAACAAGCCTAACAAATGGCCAATCTAAGCGCTGGAGGGACTAGTCCTGGCAGCACAACCGTATAAACAACGATTATGGATGGAGACCATCATGAAAATAAAATGTTTTGTTTGTTTTTGTAGAAGGAACAGCTGACTGAAGAGGAGACGGCCTATGTTTCCGCGGTAACAGACTCTTTACAATGTGATTAAACTTTGTTCCTCCTTGCTTAAACAACCTGTTTTTGGCTGTGTAGGCAACGCCACTCTCCCTGCAGCAGCAGCACATGCAGTCAGGAGGAGAAGACAAAATGAGCCTTGTGTCCCAAATTCAAAATGTTTGCTGTTGGGAAGGTCATTTGGCTGACCAATATCCCGCCATCCCTTTTGTGATAACAACTTCATCCCCCTCAAAATCAGAACTCAACTCCATCTTTGAAGTGCGATAGAAATAGCATACAAGGAGTTTTACTAAGACTGCTGAAGTGCATGGCTGGACTAAATCAATTCTCGGTCCCTGGGAAAGAACAATTTAAAAAGACCCCCCCTCTTCACATACGAGATAAACCTTTGCTGTTTTAAAGCCCTTTTCCTGCAATTCTACACATTTTCCCCATGGGTCAGAGACAATTTTGCAGTTTAAACTTAAAATGACAGTGGCCTCCAGAGTGCCACAGCAGTGCATCACAGTGATAGAAACGTCACTACAGACCCGGGTTCGATCCCCGACTGTGTTGCAGCCGGCAGCGACCAGGAGACCGTTGAGGCGTCGCACAATTGGCCCAGCGTCGTCCGGGTTAGTGGAGGGTTTGGCTGGCCGGGATGTACTTGTCCCATCGCGGTCTAGCGACTCCTTGTGGCGGGCCGAGCGCATGCACGCTGACTTCAGTCACCAGTTGTACAGTGTTTCCTCCGACACATTGGTGCAGCTGGCTTCCGGGTTATGCGAACAGTGTGTCAAGAAGCAGTACGGCTCGGCAGGGTCGTGTTTCTGAAGAGGCATGGCTCTCGACCTTCGCCTCTCCCGAGTCCGTAGGGGAGTTGCAGCGACGGGACAAGACTGTAACCACCAATTGGACATCACGAAATTGGGGAGAAAAAGGGGTAAAAGTCCAAAAACAGCACAATTACGTTCAAAACTATTTTTTGGGGAAAACTGGATCATTGATGGAAAACTGTTGGCCCTGTTGTGCATCTAAGGCTATATTGTAGATTAATAATATGACATTGTATATTCCATATACCCATATGTGTTGTTTGTAGCAATATTTATAAAATAAAAAAATCTGTCCGCATACCCCCTGCAGATCCCAGCCACTTTAAACAATGCCATTTATATAATGTTTACATATCCTACATTACTCATCTCATATATGTGTGTGTGAAAAAATATATGTGTATATATATATATATATGTGTGTATATACTGTACTCCATACCATCTACTGCATCTTGCCTATGCCGGTCAGCCATCGCTCATCCATATATTTATATGTACATACTCGTATTCATTCCTTTACTCTTGTGTGTATAAGGTAGTTGTTGTGAATTTGTTAGATTACTTGTTAGATACTACTGCATGGTCGGAACTAGAAGCACAAGCATTTCGCTACACTCGCATTAACATCTGCTAACCATGTGTATGTGACAAATAAAATTTGATTTGATTTGATTTGAGTTTGGGAACCACTGATCTAGGGGACATCATGAATGGAAAACAAGTTAGAACACGTAGGCTCTAAGGCCGGGTTCTCCAACTTGCGGGCCCACAGGCGGAATGTTCTTTTAGCCTCGTACGAACCATCCTGGTCTTGGGAGCTCAAATTCTGTTTCGCTACACGGATAGTCTGGCCAGGACCAGAATCAAACAGCTATAGACCCTCCCTTCTGTCCACCGTATGGCTGGACCAATCAGCGTCCTCTGATAATCTGTGGGGTGGTTTAGTTCACTACAACGAGAAGCACCTACAGAGCATTCGGGAAATTATTCAAACCCCTTCACTTTTTACACATTATTACGTTACAGCCATATTCTAAAATTGATTACATTTAAAATCCTCAATCTACACACAATACCCCATAATGACAAAGTAAAAACAGGTTTTTAGAAATGTTTGTTAATTTATTAAAAATAAAAAACAGAACTACCTTTTTACATAAGTATTCAGACCCTTTGCTATGTGACTTGAAATGTCCATTGACCATCCTTGAGATGTTTCTACAAATTCATTGGAGTCGACATGTGGTAAATTCAATTGATTGGACCTGATTTTGAAAGGCACACTCCTGTCTATATAAATCCCCACAGCTGACCGTGCATGTCAGAGCAAAAACCGAGCCATGAGGTCAAAGGAATTGTTTGTAGAGTTCCTAGACAGGATTGTGTCGAGGCTCAGATCTGGGGAAGGGTACCACAATAATTCTGCAGCATTGAAGGTCTCCAAGAACACAGTGGCCTCCATCATTCTTAAATGGAATAAGTTTGGAACCAACGAAGCTGGGGATCCCTGCTATGCAGCTCGGTGTAAATAATGACGCCGACATCTTCCATGGACGTTGCCAGGATGTTTTCGGTCTAGGTTGCTGAACAACAAGTGGCAGAATATGCTGTAGTAGTGCAGAAGTAAAAATGAAATGCTTGAAAATATCCAACAAATCTGAGAACTTCTTGTTCTAGAAAACAACGAGATGATAACTTTAGAAATTGGTTTTCTATGTAATTACACTGAACAAAAATATAAACACAACATGTAAAGTGTTGGTCCCATGTTTCAAGGGCTGAAATAAAAGATCCCAGAAAATGCACAGAAGGTTATTTCTCTCAAATGTTGTGCACAAATTTGTATACATCCCAGTTATTGAGCATTTCACCTTTGCCAAGATAATCCATCCACCTGACAGTTGGCATATCGATAAACTGATTAAACAGTCATTTCACAGGTGCACCTTGTGCTAGGGACAACAAAAGGCCACTCTAAAATGTGCAGTTGTCACACAACACAATGCCTAATGGGCCTACCTGGTTAAATAAAGGGGAAACAAAATAATTATACGCTCCCTCAAAACTTACAGTTGAGAACAAGTTCACATTTACAACTGTGACCTGGCCAAGATAAAGCAAAGCAGTGCGACAAAAACAACACAGAGTTACACACGGAATAAACAAATGTACAGTCAATAACGCTATAGAAAAATCTTTATACAGTGTGTGCAAATGTAAGATTGAGGTAAGGCAATAAATAGGCCATAGTGACGAAATAACTACAATTTAGCATTAACACTGGAGTGATAGATGTGCAGATTATGATGTGCAAGTAGAGATACTGGGGTGCAAAAGAGAAAAATAAATAACAATATGGGGATGAGGTAGTTGGATGGGCTATTTACAGATGGGCTGTGTACAGGTGCAGTGATCTGTGAGCTGCTCTGACAGCTGGTGCTTAAAGTTAGAGAGGGAGATATGAGTCTCCAGCTTCAGTGATCTTTGCAGTTCGTTCCAGTCATTGGCAGCAGAGAACTGGAAGGAAAGCCGGCTAAAGGAGGAATTGGCTTTGGGGGTGACCAGTGAGATATACCTGCTGGAGCACGTGCTACGGGTGGGTGCTGCTATGGTTACCAGTGAGCTGAGATAAGGCGGGGCTTTACCTAGCAGAGACTTGTAGATGACCTGGAGCCAGTGGGTTCGGCGACGAGTATGAAGCGAGGGCCAGCCAACGAGAGCGTATAGGTCGCAGTGGTGGGTAGTATATGGGGCTTTGGTGACAAAATGGATGGCACTGTGATAGCAAACTGGATGCAGTCTGAGTAGAGTGTTGGAGGCTATTTTATAAATGACATCGCCGAAGTCGAGGATCGGTAGGATGGTCAGTTTTATGAGGGTATGTTTGGCAACATGCGTTAAGGATGCTTTGTTGAGAAATAGGAAGCCAATTCTAGATTTAATTTTGGATTGGAGATGTTTGATGTGAGTCTGGAAGGAGAGTTTAGAGTCTAACCAGACACCTAGGTATTTGTAGTTGTCCACATATTCTAAGTCAGAACCGTCCAGAGTAGTGATGCTAGTCGGGCGGGCGGGTGCGGGTAGCGATCGGTTGAAGAGCATGCATTTAGTTTTACTAGCATTTAAGAGCAGTTGGAGGCCACGGAAGGAGTGTTGTATGGCATTGAAACTCGTCTGGGGGTGTGTTAACACAGTGTCCAAAGAAGGTCCAGAAGTATACAGAATGGTGTCGTCTGCGTAGAGGTGGATCAGAGAATCACCAGCAGCAAGAGCGACATCATTGATATCTATAGAGAAAAGAGTCAGCCCGAGAACTTAACCCTGTGGCACCCCCATAGAGACTGTCAACAGGCCCTCCGATTTGACACACTGAACTCTGTCTGAGAAGTAGTTGGTGAACCAGGCAAGGCAGTCATTTGAGAAACCAAGGCTGTTGAGTCTGCCGATACAAATGCGGTGATTGATACATAGATTAGGGCCTCGTGAATTTATTTCAATTGACTGATTTCCTTATATGAAATGCAACTCAGTAAAATCGTTGAAATTGTTGCATGTTGCGTTTCTATTTTGGTTCAGTATACATTATTTTTATGTTGAAATATCATAGCTCTTTAGTCTAATTCATTAACAAATATGGATTTATCATTATTTAACTTTTTTCAATTTGTCTCAGATGTCCCAGACTTTCATTCCCGACCACATCAGTAGAGAGGAGCTGGCTATATTCCTCTGTCACAAATCGTGGACAGATTCGTTATGTTTGGTGACATCACTGATATTGCAACCGAAGTCAGAAATATGTCCAGATGCCAACCTCTACAGAGGAAGCATCTCCCATCCGTATGCCAAGTTGCAGAAATGTCTACAAATACAGGAAAGCAAGGGAGAACCATGATAAAAAACATGACTTGGTAGTAGATTCAATGCCAGATGCAACCAGGGGTGTATTCATTACGCTGATTCTGTTCTTCAAAACAGAACGGGGGGGCTTACCGGAATTAGTCAAATAAAACACTCTGGTTTGGCCGTATGCTTCCGTTTGGACTACAGGAAAAGGAGGACCGAGCACGCCGCCATTCTCATCAACGGGCTGTAGTAAAGCAGGTTGAGAGCTTCAAGTTCCTTGGTGTCTACATCACCAACAAACTAACATGGTCCAAGCACACCAAGACAGTCATGAAGAGGGCACAACAAAACCTATTCCCCCTCAGGAGACTGAAAAGATTTGGCATGAGTCCTCAGATCCTAAAAAGGTTTTACAGCTGCACCATGGAGAGCATCCTGACTGGTTGCATCACTGCCTGGTATGGCAACTGTTCGACCTCCGACCGCAAGGCACTACTAAGGGTGCATTCCTCTGTCCAGTGTCTGTGTTCTTTTTCCAATCTTAATCTTTTCTTTTTATTGGCCAGTCTGAGATATGGCTTTTTCTTTGCAACTCTGCCTAAAAGGCCAGCATCCCGGAGTCGCCTCTTCACTGTCAGAGCAGCTTACCGATTATTGCACCTGTACATAGCCCATCTCTAAATAGCCCACCCAACTACCTCATCCCCATCGCGATTATTGTTCTGTCTCCTTTGCACCCCAGTATCTCTACTTGCACATTCTTCTTCTGCACATCTATCACTCCAGTGTTTAATTGCTATATTGTAATTACCTCGCCACTATGGCCTATTTATTGCCTTACCTCCCTAATCTTACTTCATTTGCACACACTGTATACAGACTTTTCTATTGTGTTATTGACTGTACGTTTGTTTATTCCATGTGTAACTCTGTTGATGTTTGTGTCGCACTGCTTTGCTTTATCTTGGCCAGGTCGCAGTTGTAAATTAGAACTTGTTCTCAACTGGCCTACCTGGTTAAATAAAGGTGAAATTTAACTGTTGACATTGAGACTAGTGTTTTGCGGGTACTATTTAATTAAGCTGCCAGTTGAGGACTTGTGAGGCGTCTGTTTCTCAAACTAGACACTAATGTACTTGCCCTCTTGCTCAGTTGTGCACCGGGGCCTCCCAATCCTCTTTCTATACTGGTTAGAGCCGGTTTGCGCTGTTCTGTGAAGGGAGTAGTACACAGCTTTGTACGAGATCTTCAGTTTATTGGCAATTTCTCGCATGGAATAGCATTCATTTCTCAGAACAAGCATAGACTGACGGGTTTCAGAAGAAAGTACTTTGTTTCTGGCCATTTGGAGCCTGTAATCGAACCCACAAATGCTGATGCTTTAATGCTTATTTAATCAGAACAACAGTTTTCAGCTGTGCTAACATATTTGCAAAAGGATTTTCTAATGATCAATTAGCTTATCAACGTTTATCATTTTAAAAGGCTAACACAACATGCCATTGGAACACAGGAGTGATAGTTGCTGACAATGGGCCTCTGTACGCCTATGTAGATATTCCATAAAAAATCTGCCATTTCCAGCTACAATAGTCATTTACAACATTAACAATGTCTACACTGTATTTCTGATCAATTTGATGTTATTTTAATGTACCATTTTTTAAATAAGTACATTTCTAAGTGACCCCAAACTTTTGAACGGTAGTGTACATTAACACAAAACACAAAATACTAAATTACAAAACATTATCATAAAAAACAAACAATCTTCACTGAAAGCATCAAAGTCTAGTGGCGTCCATCATTCTGCTCGCCAGACCAGTGACATTCTAGCCCTTGGAGGTTGTCAGGGAGGCAGAGCTGGTCAAAACCCAGACAGGCAGAGAGTTCACAGCATTTACCGGTTTTAACAGAAACATTCTCTCTAAGGTGAAGGTCAGTAAGTTGTAGGGGTGGATGAGGTCCAAATGGAAGGAGTGGAGAAATGTTCCAGTTTGATTTAAAACAACTTGGGTGCCAGGATAGCTGGCAATGTAGTTGGCTCAGTCTGACCATCAAACCCTGTCTGAGGAAGACAGTGACTGGGAGGAACAGCAGGAGGATAAATCAACTAATGTCTGAGGAAGACAGTGACTGGGAGGAACAGCAGGAGGATAAATCAACTAATGTCTGAGGTAGACAGTGACTGGGAGGAACAGCAGGAGGATAAATCAACTAATGTCTGAGGTAGACAGTGACTGGGAGGAACAGCAGGAGGATAAATCAACTAATGTCTGAGGTAGACAGTGACTGGGAGGAACAGCAGGAGGATAAATCAACTCATGTTGTCACTAAATATTTGTTATTGATCTGGATGTGTTCTTATCACAACAGCTTGTATCTGTATAACTTCCCATGTAGCATTGTTCTGTTTACTGTAACAAAGCAATCAAACAGAAGTATGCTTCTTCATTCATTCATAATGTTAATTCATAGTTGAAATTAAACACCACCGACAGTTTTGAGCAACAGTTATGAGTTTTAATCAGTTGCATTTGGACAAGTAAGATACAGAAGGAAACAGCTTCATTCCTGAACAGTCATTCAACTAACTACTATTGAACAAGAAAGTCTGCAGCTAAAATGGTGAAGTTCTGCCCTCCAGTTCTGATCTAACTGCTGCTATATATAAATATATATAACTGCTGCTACATCTAACTGCTGCTACATATAAATATATATATAACTGCTGCTACATATAAATATATATAACTGCTGCTACATCTAACTGCTGCTACATATAAATATATATAACTGCTGCTACATATAAATATATATAACTGCTGCTATAAATAAATATATATAACTGCTGCTACATATAAATAACTGCTGCTACATATAAATATATATAACTGCTGCTACATCTAACTGCTGCTACATATAAATATATATAACTGCTGCTACATCTAACTGCTGCTACATATAAATATATATAACTGCTGCTACATATAAATATATATAACTGCTGCTACATATAAATATATATATAACTGCTGCTACATATAAATATATATAACTGCTGCTACATCTAACTGCTGCTACATATAAATATATATAACTGCTGCTACATATAAATATATATAACTGCTGCTATAAATAAATATATATAACTGCTGCTACATATAAATAACTGCTGCTACATATAAATATATATAACTGCTGCTACATCTAATCAAGTTGCTACATATAAATATATATAACTGCTGCTACATCTAACTGCTGCTACATATAAATATATATAACTGCTGCTACATCTAACTGCTGCTACATATAAATATATATAACTGCTGCTACATATACATATAAATATATATAACTGCTGCTACATCTAACTGCTGCTACATATAAATATATATAACTGCTGCTACATCTAACTGCTGCTACATATAAATATATATAACTGCTGCTACATATAAATATATATAACTGCTGCTACATCTAACTGCTGCTACATATAAATATATATAACTGCTGCTACATCTAACTGCTGCTACATATAAATATATATAACTGCTGCTACATCTAACTGCTGCTACATATAAATATATATAACTGCTGCTACATCTAGCTGCTGCTATAAATAAATATATATAACTGCTGCTACATATAAATATATATAACTGCTGCTACATATAAATATATATAACTGCTGCTACATATAAATATATATAACTGCTGCTACATCTAACTGCTGCTACATATAAATATATATAACTGCTGCTACATATAAATATAAATAACTGCTGCTATATATAAATATATATAACTGCTGCTACATCTAACTGCTGCTATATATAAATATATATAACTGCTGCTACATCTAGCTGCTGCTATAAATAAATATATATAACTGCTGCTACATATAAATATATATAACTGCTGCTACATCTAACTGCTGCTATATATAAATATATATAACTGCTGCTACATATAAATATATATAACTGCTGCTACATCTAGCTGCTGCTATAAATAAATATATATAACTGCTGCTACATATAAATATATATAACTGCTGCTACATCTAAATATATATAACTGCTGCTACATCTAACTGCTGCTACATATAAATATATATAACTGCTGCTATAAATAAATATATATAACTGCTGCTACATATAAATAACTGCTGCTACATATAAATATATATAACTGCTGCTACATCTAACTGCTGCTACATATAAATATATATAACTGCTGTTACATCTAACTGCTGCTACATATAAATATATATAACTGCTGCTACATATAAATACAGTGGGGAAAAAAAGTATTTAGTCAGCCACCAATTGTGCAAGTTCTCGCACTTAAAAAGATGAGGCCTGTAATTTTCATCATAGGTACACTTCAACTATGACAGACAAAATGAGGAAAAAATCCAGAAAATCACATTGTAGGATTTTATGAATTTATTTGCAAATTATGGTGGAAAATAAGTATTTGGTCAATAACAAAAGTTTCTCAATACTTTGTTATATACCCTTTGTTGGCAATGACTGAGGTCAAACGTTTTCTGTAAGTCTTCACAAGGTTTTCAAACACTGTTGCTGGTATTTTGGCCCATTCCTCCATGCAGATCTCCTCTAGAGCAGTGATGTTTTGGGGCTGTCGCTGGGCAACACGGACTTTCAACTCCCTCCAAAGATTTTCTATGGGGTTGAGATCTGGAGACTGGCTAGGCCACTCCAGGACCTTGAAATGCTTCTTACTAAGCCACTCCTTCAAGTGTTCGAAGTGTATGTTTGGGATCATTGTCATGCTGAAAGACCCAGCCACGCTTTCATCTTCAATGCCCTTGCTGATGGAAGGAGGTTTTCACTCAAAATCTCACGATACATGGCCCCATTCATTCTTTCCTTTACACGGATCAGTCGTCCTGGTCCCTTTGCAGAAAACAGCCCCAAAGCATGATGTTTCCACCCCCATGCTTCACAGTAGGTATGGTGTTCTTTGGATGCAACTCAGCATTCTTTGTCCTCCAAACACGACGAGTTGAGTTTTTACCAAAAAGTTCTATTTTGGTTTCATCTGACATTCTCCCAATCCTCATCTGGATCATCCAAATGCTCTCTAGCAAACTTTAGACGGGCCTGAACATGTACTGGCTTAAGCAGGGGGACACGCCTGGCACTGCAGGATTTGAGTCCCTGGCGGCGTAGTGTGTTACTGATGGTAGGCTTTGTTACTTTGGTCCCAGCTCTCTGCAGGTCATTCACTAGGTCCCCCCGTGTGGTTCTGGGATTTTTGCTCACCGTTCTTGTGATCATTTTGACCCCACAGGGTGAGATCTTGCGTGGAGCCCCAGATCGAGGAAGATTATCAGTGGTCTTGTATGTCTTCCATTTCCTAATAATTGCTCCCACAGTTGATTTCTTCAAACCAAGCTGCTTACCTATTGCAGATTCAGTCTTCCCAACCTGGTGCAGGTCTACAATTTGGTTTCTGGTGTCCTTTGACAGCTCTTTGGTCTTGGCCATAGTGGAGTTTGGAGTGTGACTGTTTGAGGTTGTGGACAGGTGTCTTTTATACTGATAACAAGTTCAAACAGGTGCCATTAATACAGGTAATGAGTGGAGGACAGAGGAGCCTCTTAAAGAAGAAGTTACAGGTCTGTGAGAGCCAGAAATCTTGCTTGTTTGTATGTGACCAAATACTTATTTATTTTCCACCATAATTTGCAAATAAATTCATAAAAAAAATCCTACAATGTGATTTTCTGGATTTTTTTTCCTCATTTTGTCTGTCATAGTTGAAGTGTACCTATGATGAAAATTACAGGCCTCACTCATCTTTTTAAGTGAGAGAACTTGCACAATTGGTGGCTGACTAAATACTTTTTTTCCCCACTGTATATATAACTGCTGCTACATATAAATATATATAACTGCTGCTACATCTAACTGCTGCTACATATAAATATATATAACTGCTGCTACATCTAACTGCTGCTACATATAAATATATATAATTGCTGCTACATCTAGCTGCTGCTACATATAAATATATATAACTGCTGCTACATATAAATATATATAACTGCTGCTACATATAAATATATATAACTGCTGCTACATATAAATATATATAACTGCTGCTACGTCTAACTGCTGCTACATATAAATATATATAACTGCTGCTACATCTAACTGCTGCTACATATAAATATATATAACTGCTGCTATATATAAATATATATAACTGCTGCTATATATAACTGCTGCTACATATAAATATATATAACTGCTGCTACATCTAAATATATATAACTGCTGCTACATCTAAATATATATAACTGCTGCTACATCTAACTGCTGCTACATATAAATATATATAACTGCTGCTATATATAACTGCTGCTACATATAAATATATATAACTGCTGCTACATCTAACTGCTGCTACATCTAAATATATATAACTGTTGCTACATCTAACTGCTGCTACATATAAATATATATAACTGCTGCTATATATAACTGCTGCTATATATAAATATATATAACTGCTGCTATATATAACTGCTGCTACATATAAATATATATAACTGCTGCTACATCTAACTGCTGCTACATATAAATATATATATAACTGCTGCTACATTAACTGCTGCTACATATAAATATATATAACTGCTGCTACATCTAACTGCTGCTACATATATATATATATAACTGCTGCTATATATAACTGCTGCTACATATAAATATATATATAACTGCTGCTATATATAACTGCTGCTACATATAAATATATATAACTGCTGCTATATATAACTGCTGCTACATATAAATATATATAACTGCTGCTATATATAACTGCTGCTACATATAAATATATATAACTGCTGCTATATATAACTGCTGCTTTAGAGCATCAAAACAATCCTCCTCAAGAGCAGCCAATCATTATGATTTGTGACTTCAGCTAACGACTTCAGCGCCCATGAGGCTAACAGCCAATACTATTCATCCGCGAGGCTAACAGCGAACAGCCTAGCACTACTCCTCCGCGAGGCAAACAGCCTAGCACTACTCCTCCGCGAGGCTAACAGCCTAGCACTACTCCTCCGCGAGGCTAACAGCCTAGCACTACTCCTCCGCGAGGCTAACAGCCTAGCACTACTCCTCCGCGAGGCTAACAGCCTAGCACTACTCCTCCGCGAGGCCAACAGCCTAGCACTACTCCTCCGCGAGGCTAACAGCCTAGCACTACTCCTCCGCGAGGCTAACAGCCTAGCACTACTCCTCCGCGAGGCTAACAGCCTAGCACTACTCCTCCGCGAGGCTAACAGCCTAGCACTACTCCTCCGCGAGGCTAACAGCCTAGCACTACTCCTCCGCGAGGCTAACAGCCTAGCACTACTCCTCCGCGAGGCTAACAGCCTAGCACTACTCCTCCGCGAGGCTAACAGCCTAGCACTACTCCTCCGCGAGGCTAACAGCTAGCTCTACTCCTCCGCGAGGCTAACAGCTAACTCTACTCATCCATGAGGCTAACAGCCAGGGGGGAACCTTCCAGAAGGACAACCATCTCTGCAGCACTCCACCAATCAGGCCTTTATGGTAGAGTAGACAGACGGAAGCCACTCAGTAAAAGGCACATGACAGCCCGCTTGGAGTTTGCCAAAGGGCACCTAAAGGACTCTGGTCTGATGAAACCAAGATTAAACTCTTAGGCCATTTTTGTGGAACAGTTTCATTTAATTTATAATAAAGTCTTCATATCTCAAAATCAATGTTGTGTGGTTAATAAAAATGATCAATATAAATCACATTGGCTATGCATGGCCTGTGTGCAAGGAACTTGAAACATTGTATCAACTATTCTGGGCCCTCAGTGGTTCCTGTGCCAGTGAGCTCTGGACAGACACAGCTGTAGACTATATGCTTAAGGGATAAGAAGTACTCAGGTAGGCATATTTTATGATCTTTCCACCGGATCAGAGCATGACATTTTTCCCTTTCATGCTGGGTGGTTTGATTTTTCTAAATAGGCTATGTTGAGGAATTATTGTCACTCAATGGATGTAAAAACAGACTTTGTTTACTTGCGGTTTGAGGCAAAGAAAAAAGAACTTTGAGAAGCTCCACAGTGGTGGCGAGTTAAGACAATCAGAAATACTATCAGATCCCCAAAGGGACACATTTATAGGACTACTATTGGCGCCCAGGCCAGGTAACCTAAAACTACTTCTATCTGTAGTCTGGTGCGTGTCCTTACTCAAGACTGACAGGAGCGCTCCAAACAAAAGACAACTCTTCAATGGAATAAATCAAAACCTTCTCACAAGTGTAGCCTAGTTTGTGCGCTCTGCTAACAACGTGTCCACTCCTACAATGACAACAGTACGATTGGGATAATAATAAATTGAATGCATCAACAGAAATTACCATATCCAAACAAACATTGTAGATTAGGAATGATGGTAATTAATGGTAAATGTACTACTGGTGATACTGGTGTCATCCTCGCGGCCTCCGCAATGGACTAGTCCACAGAGACAGGCCCCCGCAATGGACTAGTCCACAGAGACAGGCCCCCGCAATGGACTAGTCCACAGAGACAGGCCCCCGCAATGGACTAGTCCACAGAGACAGGCCCCCGCAATGGACTAGTCCACTGAGACAGGCCTCCGCAATGGATTAGTCCACTGAGACAGCCGTGAATCAGACTGGTGTCTCGTGTGCCAACATTTTTGTAAATATGTTTGCCACTGCTCAACTAAAAATATATATCTTAGTTGGTTCGACCAACAGCCTATCGACCAAACAATCGACCATTCGACTAAATGGGGTCAGCCCTACTTTGAATTGCACTGAATTAAATTCTACTTCCTTTCACTCAAACTCTACATCCTGTGGGGTGTGGCAAATTCAACTTGAATTTCAACTCATGAATTGAATGCGAGTCAATTACAAAATTCTGAACCCTGGCATACTCCATCCTGAATGCGGGAATCTTCCAATCATATTTCTGAACAACCGGGGAACCCTAGGTGTGGCCTAGACCAAACCTGGCTGGGTGTGGCCTAGACCAAACCTGGCTGGGTGTGGCCTAGACCAAACCTGGCTGGGTGTGGCCTAGACCAAACCTGGCTGGGTGTGGCCTAGACCAAACCTGGCTGGGTGTGGCCGGTCAGATACACTACTAAATCAAAATGTCATTCTCCCCCCTCCTCCTCCTCCTCTCATCTTGATCAATACTGCTGGAAACAGTGTCAACAACCCTGAACTCAACTGCTGCTGCAGTCTCACAGCACACAACCAGCCTGCTAGCACAGCCCTGTGGCAGACAGAGCCTCAGTACAGAGCAGAGCCACAGCCCTGTAGCAGACAGAGCCTCAGTACAGAGCAGAGCCACAGCCCTGTAGCAGACAGAGCCTCAGTACAGAGCAGAGCCACAGCCCTGTAGCAGACAAAGCTCCAGCACAGAGCAGTCACAGCCCTGTAGCAGACAGAGCTCCAGCACAGATCAGAGTCACAGCCCTGTAGCAGAGCCTCAGCCCTAGTCCCCGGTCCAGACAGACCCACACTGTGCAGAGAAGAGCAGCTCAGTGATAGTCCAGGGACCTCCATCTCTCCCCTGTAACCATAGGGACCAGTTACCTAGAGGGGCAGCCGGGGGGGTGTTGTTTCCTACCTCTTGACAACCAGATTGAGGGTCTTGTATGATCCCTTAACCAGGCAGATGGCCTCCTGCCTGTAGCCGCTCAGAGGGACCTGGTTGATGTTCACCATCTCGTCTCCAACCTGGAGGCTGACCTCTGCTGCCTTGCTGCCCTCCTCCACCTATACCACACACAGCAGGGTTAGGGTCAACACAGCAGGGTCAGGGTCAACACAGCAGGGTCAGGGTCAACACAGCAGGGTCAGGGTCAACACAGCAGGGTCAGGGTCAACACAGCAGGGTTAGGGTCAACACAGCAGGGTTAGGGTCAACACAGCAGATCTGGTATTTATTAGGATCAATTAGCCAGTGCAAAAGCATCAGCTACCTCTTCCTGGGGTCCACATGAAACATGACTTACTACACAAGGACTGAACTACCTAAATGTAAAAAAAAATATATATATATATATAAAACTAAATCACACATGGCCTACATGTCAGTACATACACAATATCTGTGTAATACATAAGTGCAAATTACAATACAAGATATATCAAATGTTTGTTTCTCTTCACAGTCCCCTTTGTGGAGTAAGATGGTTTTTAACAGGTTGTATTGCCAGCTTGAGTTACCTGGGGTGGCAGAGAGTTCCATGTAGTCATGACTATTTAATACTGTGTGTTTCCCAGCCTCTGTTCTGGACCTGGGGACTGTGAAGAGACCTCTGGTCGCATGTCTTGTGTGGTACTGATGACTGTCTGTGTGCCAACTACTTGAACAGACAGTACCCTTCAACACCTCACACAAAGACCAGTAGTGATGCAGTCAATCTCTCCTCAACTTTGAGCCAGGCAATTCACATGCATGTTACTGACACTTGTCACAACGAAACTACACACGACCACACAGCTGGGCAGTAGTCCAGGGGCAACAAAACTACACACGACCACAGCTGGGCAGTAGTCCAGGGGCAACGAAACTAGGGCCTGTAGGACCTGTCTGGCCGACAGATTTCAAGAAGGCAGAGCAATGCCCCATCATGGACACACATCTTTACATTTTAGACACGTTTGAGTCTATATGGTTTTGACCATGATCACTTGCTAACTAGGGTTACACCAAGCAGTTTAGTCTCCTCAACTTGCTCAATCACCACATTATTCAGTAAGAGCTAAACAAGGTTTAACGTTGAGCGAGTGATTTTATCCCAAAAACTATGCTTTTAGTTTGAGATATTTAGCACCAGCCTATTGCTAGGTACCATTCTAAACCTGACTGGAGCTCTATGTTAAGTGTCTCAGATATTTATTTGACTGTTGCAGCCGAAGTGTATACTGTTGAGTCGTCAGCGTACATAGACACACAGGCTTTATTCGAAGTCATTAGTAAAAACAGAAAACAATAATGTCCCTAGCCGGCTTCCCTGCGGTACACCACACTCAACTGAATTTGCATTAGAGTGGCTTCCACTAAGGGAAACCCTCTGTTCTATAAGATAGGTTAATCTCAGGCCATAATAAGGCAGAGGATGCAAATCCATAACACCTACGTTTTTTCATTTGATCAACAACAAAAAAAATCTAAACGTTTGCAAAGCACTTGTAACAGGATGATTGGTCGACTATTATCATCATCAACAAAAAAGTTATTAAAGTGGTTGGCAAAATCAAAGGGTTTTGTTATGAACAATTTAGGGTTGACACGCAGCAGAGTCGGGGTTAAAACACCTGATTTAGGGCTAAAACACCTGATTTAGGGCTAAAACACCTGATTTAGGGTTAAAACGGTGGTTAGGGTTAAAACACCTGATTTAGGGTTAAAACACCTGATTTAAGGTTAAAACGGTGGTTAGGGCTAAAACGGTGGTTAGGGCTAAAACGGTGGTTAGGGCTAAAACACCTGATTTAGGGCTAAAACACCTGATTTAGGGCTAAAACACCTGATTTAGGTTAAAACGGTGGTCAGGGCTAAAACACCTGATTTAGGGCTAAAACACCTGATTTAGGTTAAAACACCTGATTTAGGGTTAAAACGGTGGTTAGGGTTAAAACACCTGATTTAGGTTTAAAACGGTGGTCAGGGCTAAAACACCTGGTTTAGGGCTAAAACACCTGGTTTAGGGCTAAAACACCTGGTTTAGGGCTAAAACACCTGGTTTAGGGTTAAAACGGTGGTTAGGGTTAAAACGGTGGTTAGGGTTAAAACACCTGATTTAGGGCTAAAACACCTGATTTAGGGCTAAAACGGTGGTTAGGGCTAAAACGGTGGTTAGGGTTAAAACACCTGATTTAGGGCTAAAACACCTGATTTAGGGCTAAAACACCTGATTTAGGGCTAAAACGGTGGTTAGGGCTAAAACGGTGGTTAGGGCTAAAACGGTGGTTAGGGCTAAAACACCTGATTTAGGTTTAAAACGGTGGTCAGGGCGAAAACACCTGATTTAGGGCTAAAACACCTGATTTAGGGCTAAAACGGTGGTTAGGGCTAAAACACCTGATTTAGGGCTAAAACACCTGATTTAGGGCTAAAACGGTGGTTAGGGTTAAAACACCTGATTTAGGGTTAAAACGGTCGTTAGGGCTAAAACACCAGATTTAGGGTTAAAACGGTGGTTAGGGTTAAAACGGTGGTTAGGGTTAAAACACCTGATTTAGGGTTAAAACGGTGGTTAGGGCTAAAACATCTGATTTAGGGCTAAAACGGTGGTTAGGGCTAAAACATCTGATTTAGGGCTAAAACACCTGGTTTAGGGCTAAAACACCTGGTTTAGGGCTAAAACACCTGGTTTAGGGCTAAAACACCTGGTTTAGGGTTAAAACACCTGGTTTAGGTTAAAACACCTGGTTTAGGGCTAAAACACGTGGTTTAGGGCTAAAACACCTGGTTTAGGCTAAAACGGTGGTTAGGTTAAAACACCTGATTTAGGGTCAAAACACCTGATTTAGGGTCAAAACACCTGATTTAGGGTCAAAACGGTGGTTAGGGCTAAAACACCTGATTTAGGGTTAAAACGCCTGATTTAGGGCTAAAACGGTGGTTAGGGTTAAAACACCTGATTTAGGGCTAAAACACCTGATTTAGGGCTAAAACACCTGATTTAGGGCTAAAACGGTGGTTAGGGTTAAAACACCTGATTTAGGGTTAAAACACCTGATTTAGGGCTAAAACACCTGATTTAGGGCTAAAACACCTGATTTAGGGCTAAAACGGTGGTTAGGGTTAAAACACCTGATTTAGGGTTAAAACGGTGGTTAGGGCGAAAACACCTGATTTAGGGCTAAAACACCTGATTTAGGGCTAAAACAGAGTATTCATTGCTGATCTTTTCCATGTTGAAGGAAACATAACAATCCACATTGAAACACTTAGATCTACACTGAACAAAAATAGAAACAACATGTAAAGTGTTGGTCCTGTTTCATGAGCTGAAATAAAAGATCCATGTTAGTGAGCATTTCTCCTTTGCCAAAATAATAAATCCACCTGACAGGTGTGGCAAATCAAGAAGCTGATTAAACAGCATGATCATTACACAGGTGCACCTTGTTCTGGGGTCAATAAAAGGCCACTAAAATGTGCAGTTGTGTCACACAACACAAAGCCAAAGATGTCTCAGGTTTTGACGGAGAATACAATTGGCATGACTGTAGGAATGTCCACCAGAGCTGTTGCCAGATAATTTAATGTTAATTTCTCTACCATAAGCCGCCTATAACGTCATTTTAGAGAATTTGGCAGTACGTCCAACCAGCCTCACAACCGCAGACCACGTGTAACCATGCCCTCTACATCCAGGCGTCTTCACCTGCGGGATCCTCTGACACCAGCCACCCGGACAACAGATGAAACTGTGGGTTTTGCACAACCGAAGCATTTCTGCAGAAACTGTCAGAGCTCATCTGCTCGTCATCCTCACTGGTCTTGATCTGACTGCAGTTTGGCGTCAGAAATGCTCACCTTCGATGGCCCCTTGGACGCTGGAAAAGTGATGAATCCCGGTTTCAACTGTACCAGGCAGATGGCAGACTACGTGCATTGCGTCGTGTGGGCGAGCGGTTTGCTGATAACGTTATGAACAGAGTGCACCATGGTGATGTTATGGTATGGGCAGGCATAAGCTACGGAAAACGAACACCATTGCATTTTAAATCGATGGCAATTTGAATGCACAGATACCGTGACGAGATCCTCAGGCCCATTGTCGTGCCATTCATCCGCCTCCATCACCTCATGTTTCAGCATGATAATGCACGGCACCATGTCGCAAGGATCTGTACACAATTCCCGGAAGCTGAGAATGTCCCAGCTCTTCCATGGCCTGCATACTCAGACATGTCACCCATTGAGCATGTTTGAGATCCTCTGGATCGATGTGTACGACAGCGTGTTCCAATTCCCGCCAATATATAGGAACTTCGCACAACCATTGAAGACAACATTCCACAGGCCACAATCAACAGCCTGATCAACTCTATGTGAAGGAGATGTGTCGCGCTGCATGAGGCGAATTGTGGTCACACCAGATACTGACTGGTTTCTGATCCCCTACCTTCTTTAAGGTATCTGTGACCAACAGATGCATATCTGTATTCCCAGTCCTAATGAATGTATTTCAATTGACTGATTTCCTTAAATAAACAAACTCAGTAAAGTCTTTGAAATTGTTGCATGTTGTGTTTATATTTTTGTTCAGTGTATTTACACTATAATAGATAAAGAGCATGAATTGATGTAAACATTTTTGGTAAGGGCTTCTCATTACCATGCCATATGGTTGTCGGTTAGGTAATTAGGTCAGTTACGGTAATAATGAAAACTGTTTCTGATGCATGTACAATGTAACGTCATCACACTGTGTGCAACAGAAACACCACTAGCCAGACAACAGGGCTCCGGCACCACTAGCCAGACAACAGGGCTCCGGCACCACTAGCCAGACAACAGGGCTCCCGCACCACTAGCCAGACAACAGGGCTAAACTTAAGTAGCATTACTTCTGCCTCACGTACCAATTCATGTTGACCAGAAAAGTGAATTATTCCTCAATATTCAAAAATAGAGCTGATTTCACAGCCCTTGTTCTATCAGACACACGCTTCACCAACACACAGCTTAAAGTGAGGCCAGATAAGTGGTGAGACATCCCAGCCTGGTTATCAGCCTTAGACAAGAGTCATGACACATTAGCTCCTGGCTCTGGACTCAGTCAGACTGCTCTGCTGGAGGTTAGCCTGGGTCAGAGTCAGACTGCTCTGCTGGAGGTTAGCCTGGGTCAGAGGCTCACAGAACATCAACATATTAAAGACATAACATTTTAAAAGTCAAGACTGCCTGAGGTTGAGTTATAGCCACTACATCAACATAAAATATATTCCTTTCCAAATATGCTTCTGTGATTGTGTATTTGTTCACTTAGTCAGACTCCCTACTGGGGGTAGGCCTGGGTCCTGGGCCAGAGCAGAGGCTCAAAGAACATATTTTTATCATTGCATTTTTACGCTAGCCTTTCATAACTGAAATATAGAGCTACTGTCCGAGACCCTGACCTCATGCACCTTAAATCGACATCCACGTCTTTGGCGCCGGGGAACAGTGGGTTAACTGCCTTGCTCAGGGGCAGAACAGCAGCAGCTCAGGGATTCGATCCAGCAACCTTTCGGTTACTGGCCCAACTCTCTAACCATTAGGCTACCTGTCGCCCCTACAGTTATAGTGCGGGCGGGAGAGGTTCATGCTAGGGGTTTTCTTAGCAGTTCAAGAAATTCACAAAAAAACAAGGAATCCTGGTAGAGGATGAAAGAGCCTGAAACTTAAACGCAGAGCTCCAACAGGATGTTTCACACACAACCTTGAACCACTCCCTCCATCCCCCCACTAACACAGTAAAACACGTTTCAAACCAAGATGATATTAAGCCAACTTTAGAATCCCGCCAACAAAGCCTCTACATTTATTTCCACCCAACGACCTAATCATGATCACTGTCAACTGCGTTTATTTTCAGCAAACTTAGCGTGTGTAAACATTTGTATGAACATAGCAAGATTCAACAACTGAGACAAAAACTGAACAAGTTCCACAGACATGTGACTAACAGAAATTGAATAATGTGTCCCTGAACAAAGGGGGGGTCAAAATCAAAAAGTAACAGTCAGCATCTGGTGTGGCCACCAGCTGCATTAAGTACTGCAGTGTATCTCCTCCTCATGGACTGCACCAGATTTGCCAGTTCTTGCTGTGAGATGTTACCTCACTCTTCCACCAAGGTACCTGCAAGTTCCCAGACATTTCTGGGGGGGGAATGGCCCAAGCCCTCACCCTCCGATTCAACAGGTCCCAGACGTGCTCAATGGGATTGAGATCCGGGCTCTTCGCTGGCCATCGCAGAACAGTGACATTCCTGTCTTGCAGGAAATCATGCACAGAACAAGCAGTATGGCTGGTGGCATTGTAATGCTGGAGGGTCAGCATGAGATTGCCTGCAATGACAACAAGCTCAGTCCGATGATGCTGTGACACACCCTCCACCTCCAAATAAATCCCGCTCCAGAGTACAGGTGAAACACTCATTCCTTCGATGATAAACGCTAATCCAACCATCTCCCTGGTGAGACAAAACCGTGACTCGTCAGTGAAGAGCACTTTTTGCCTGTCCTGTCTGGTCCAGCGACGGTGTGTTTGTGCCCACGGGCGATGTTGTTGCCGGTGATGTCTGGTGAGGACCTGCCTTACAACAGGCCTACAAGCCCTCAGTACAGCCTCGCTCAGCCTATTGCGGACAATCTGAGCACTAATGGAGGAATTGTGCGTTCCTGGTGTAACTCAGGCAGTTGTTGCCATCCTGTACCTGTCCCGAAGGTGTGATGTTCGGATGTACCGATCCTGTGCAGGTGTTGTTACACGTGGTCTGCCACTGTGAGGACAATCAGCTGTCCGACCTGTCTCCCTGTAACGATGTCTTAGGAGTCTCACAGTACGGACATTGCAATTTATTGGGAAACAGTGTCTAAACCATCTAAAATGAAGATCTGTGAAGTTATTTGGATTTTTACCTATTATCTTTGAAAGACAGGGTCCTGAAAAAGGGACCTACTCTTACCACCTGGGGAGGCCCGTCAGGAAGTCCAGGATCCAGTTGCAGAGGGAGGTGTTTAGTCCCAGGGTCCTTAGCTTAGTGATGAGCTTTGAGGGTACTATGGTGTTGAACGATGAGCTGTAGTCAAAGAACAGCATTCTCATATAGGTGTTCCTTTTGTACAGGTGAGAAAGGCCAGTGAGGAGTGCGATTGAGATTGTGTCATCTGTGGATCTGTTGGGGCGGTATGCGAATTGGAGTGGGTCTAAGGTGTCTGGGAGGATGCTGGTAATGTGAGCCATGACCAGCCTTTCAAAGCACTTCAAGGCTACCAACGTAAGAGCCATGGGGCGGTAATCATTTAGGCAGGTTACCTTCACTTCCGTTGGGCACAGGGACTATGGTGGTCTGCTTGAAACATGTAGGTATTCAGACTCGGTCAGGGAGAGGTTGAAAATATCAGTGTAGATATTTGACAGTTGGTCCGCGCATGCTTTGAGTACAAGTCCTGGTAATCAGTCTGGCCCTGCAGCTTTGTGAATATTGACCTGTTTAAAAGGTTTTGTTCACATCGGCTACCAAGAGCGTTATCACACAGTCATCCAGAACAGCTGGTGCTCTCATGCATGCTTCAGTGTTGCTTGCCTCGAAGCAAGCATAAAAGGCATTTAGCTCGACTGGTAGGCTTGCGTCACTGGGCAGCTCGTGTCTGGGTTTTCCTATTGTAGTCCATAATAGTTTCCAAGCCCTGCCACATCCGACGAGCATCAGAGTAGGATTCAATCTTAATCCTGTATTGAAGCTTTGCTTGTTTGATGGTTCGTCTGAGGGCATTGCGGGATTTCTTAAAAGCATCCGGATTAGTCTTCTGCTCCTTGAAAGCGGCAGCTCTAGCCTTTAGCTCAATGCGGATGTTGCCTGTAATCCATGGCTTCTGGTTGGGATATGTACGTACAGTCACTGTGGGGACGATGTCATCGATGCACTTATTGATGAAGCCAAAGACTAAGGTGGTGTATTCCTCAATGCCATCGGATGAATCCTGGAACATATTCCAGTCTGTGCTAGCAAAACTGTCCTGTAGTGTAGCATCCGCGTCATCTGACCAGTTCCGTATTGAGCCAGTCACTGGTACTTCCTGCTTTAATTTTTGCTTGTAAGCAGGAATCAGGAGGATAGAATTGTGGTCATATGCCAAATGGAGGGTGGGGGAGAGCTTTTTATGCATCTCTGTGTGTGGAATAAAGGTAGTCTAGGATTTTTTTCCCCTGGTTGCACATGTGACATGCTGGTAAAAATTTGGTAAAACTGATTTAAGTTTGCCTGCATTAAAGTCCCTGGCCACTAGGAGCGCCGCTTCTGGGTGAGCATTTTCTTCTTTGCTTATGGCCTTATATAGTTGGTTGAGAGCGGTCTTAGTGCCAGCTTCGTTCTGTGGTGGTAAATAGACGGCTATGAATAATATAGATGAGAACTCTCTTGGTAGATAGTGTGGTCTACAGCTTATCATAAGGTACTCTACGTCAGGCGAGCAAAACCTCTAGACTTCTTTAATGTTAGACATCACGCACCAGCTGTTAGAGACAAAAAGACACACACCACCACCCCTCGTCTTACCAGAGGTAGTGTCTCCATTCTGCTGGTGCATGGAAAATCCCGCTAGCTCTATATTGTAAATGCTAGCGCCCCACTCCCGACACTACCCAGTGAAATGTAAGGCGCCAAATTCAAAATCCAAAAGTTGAATTATTAAACATTCATCAATACACAAGTGTTGCATAGTCATCAAAAGCTCTGCTTCTTGGCAATATCACAGCGTTGTCAGATTTCAAAAAGGCTTTACCGCGAAAAGCACAACATTTGATTGTTTGAGGATAGCACCTTCCAATATTTAACCATTAGCATATATTCATAAACCAGCGCGGTTCACACAAAACCCATATCACAGCAAAAACAAATTCCTTACCTTTCGAAGAACTTCTGCTGAGGGCTTCCCAAGTGTCCAACGAAGACATCCAATGGTTCTTTTTTTAGAAAAAGTAATTTATTATATCCATAAATCTCTGTTTGGTTGGTGCATTATGTTCATAAAATACAGCGTCCACTCGCCCATTGAACAGTGAAGAGAACGCGTTCAACCTATACATATAAACTTGTCCAAGAACAATCAAACATCATTGATAATGTATCCTTAGGAACACTTTTATGTATATTTACTATAATATTTCAACCGGATTATAAACTGGACGATAGGAAAGGAAAAAACCACAGCACGCGCGAGCCCGTGAACGCGCCTCTTCTGTTTACATCCGATGACTAGTTCGAAATTCTTCTTCTATTACCATCCAGAGCGACCTAACATCACCAAACACTGTCTAGAGACTGTTGACATCCAGTGGAAGCAATAAGTACTGCAATCTTACTCCCATATATGGCTGTTTTCAATAGGGAGGGGTTCAAAATGAGGCAGTGTGTCAAAAACACTTTTTCCAGGACAGATATTCCTCGGGTTTTTGCCTGCTATATCAGTTCTGTTATACTCACAGACAATATTTTGACTGTTTTAGAAACTTCACAGTGTTGCCTATCCAATAGTACTATTGGATAGGGCACGCCAGACTCTCCAAAACAGACACCTCAGCTGCCGCTCCCTAAGTTAATGAGCAAAACCTGATGTATAAGTGTGGGTGATTGTTCAGAACATGCAACATGCCTCGACAGGATGTTGACTCCCACTGCCAGCAGAGCTAGAGACGTCCACTGCCAGCAGAGCTGGAGACGTCCACTGCCAGCAGAGCTGGAGACGTCCACTGCCAGCAGAGCTGGAGACGTCCACTGCCAGCAGAGCTGGAGACGTCCACTGCCAGCAGAGCTGGAGACGTCCACTGCCAGCAGAGCTGGAGACGTCCACTGCCAGCAGAGCTGGAGACGTCCACTGCCAGCAGAGCATTTTAAAGAATGAAAAATCACAGCTGCCTGTGTATGAGGTGCTGCCATGTAGAACAGGATTATGTAGCTTCATTGAGACGAGGACTTAAAGTCCACCAAGAACTTGGGAAAGAATGTATGGTATGGGAGGAATGTTAAGAATTTTAATTAGAAGCAGATTATTTGACATTGCTGATAAGCAACCTACCTTGGTTGCTGGATGGGGAGGGGAGCATGTTTTCTGGGTGGGGAGGGAAGATGGGGACTGGGTTATCTTTCTATGCCCCTCTGAAAAATACAAAGTTGGTCACAAAAAAACAAAAAATATAATTTTTCTGGTTGAAACAATGCCGCTCTCTGACTGGCTGTCTGGTTGAAACAATGCCGCTCTCTGACTGGCTGTCTGGTTGAAACAATGCCGCTCTCTGACTGGCTGAAACAATGCTGCTCTCCGACTGGCTGACTGGTTGAAACAATGCTGCTCTCTGACTGGCTGTCTGGTTGAAACAATGCTGCTCTCTGACTGGCTGTCTGGTTGAAACAATGCCGCTCTCTGACTGGCTGTCTGGTTGAAACAATGCCGCTCTCTAACTGGCTGTCTGGTTGAAACAATGCCGCTCTCTGACTGGCTGTAACAATGCTGCTCTCTGACTGGCTGTCTGGTTGAAACAATGCTGCTCTCTGACTGGCACGGCCAGAAGAGGACTGGCCACCTCTCAGAGCCTGGTTCCTTTCTAGGTTTCTTCCTAGGTTCCTGCCATTCTAGGGAGATTTGGGGTTATAGGCTGGGTTTCTGTATAGCACTGTGACATCTGCTGATGTAAAAAGGGCTTTAAAAATAAATTTGATTGATATTACAATAACAAAAATAAATTTAGGTCCTAAGTATTTTTTTTTGTTTTTTAGAAATGGTCCACCAGCCACTGTGGTAGTTAGATATTAAAAAAAATCCAAACGTCTGAAGGTACCACGTTCATCTGTACAAACAATAGTACGCAAGTATAAACACCATGGGACCACGCAGCAGTCATACCGCTCAGGAAGGAGACGCATTCTGTCTCCTAGAGATTAACGTACTTTGTTGTGAAAAGTGCAAATCAATCCCAGAACAACAGCAAAGGACCTTGTGAAGATGCTGGAGGAAACAGGTACAAACGTATCTATATCCACAGTAAAACGAGTCCTATATTGACATAACCTGAAAGGCCGCTCAGCAAGGAAGAAGCCACTGCTCCAAAACCACCATAACAAAGCCAGACTACGGTTTGCAACTGCACATGGGACAAAGATCGTACATTTTGGAGAAATGTCCCCTGGTCTGATGAAATAAAAATATAACCGTTTGGCCATAATGACCATCGTTATGTTTGGAGGAAAAAGGGGGAGGCTTGCAAGCTGAAGAACACCATCCCAACCGTGAAGCACGGGGGTGGCAGCAGCATGTTGTTGGGGTGCTTTGCTGCGGGAGGGACTGGTGCACTTCACAAAATAGATGGCATCATGAGGATGGAAAGGTATGTGGATATATTGAAGCAACATCTCAAGACATCAGTCAGGAAGTTGAAGCTTGTTCGCAAATGGGTCTTCCATATGGATAATGACCCCAAGCATACTTCCAAAGTTGTGGCATATTGGCTTAAGGACAACAAAGTCAAGGTATTGGAGTGGCCATCACAAAGCCCTGACCTCAATCCTATAGAACATTTGTGGGCAGAACTGAAAAAGCGTGTGCGAGCAAGGAGGCCTACAAACCTGACTCCGTTACACCAGCTCTGTCAGGAGGAATGGGCCAAAATTCACCCAACTTATTGTGGGAAGCTTGTGGAAGGCTACCTGAAACGTTTGACCCAAGTTAAACAATTTAAAGGCAATGCTACCAAATACTAATTGAGTGTATGAAAACTTCTGACCCACTGGGAATGTGATGAAAGAAATAAAAGCTGAAATAAATCATTCAATCACCCTCCACTATTATTCTGACATTTCACATTAAAATAAAGTGGTGATCCTAACTGACCTAAAACAGTGAATTTTTACTTGGATTAAATGTCAGGAATTGTGAAAAACTGAGTTTACATACACCTTAGCCAAATACATTTAAACTTCCAACTTCAACTGTAGGAAGAAGACAGATCATGATACAGAAAGCAGTGGAGAGTCTAGTAAAGAGAGCATAAAGAGGGCCAAGGTAGAACGCAAGAGTAGTGGTGTGTTGGAGTGGAAAGTGGTGGTGGTGTTTGATGAGACCACAGGGCCTCACTTACACCCTATCCCACTAAATAACGCCATAGAGAAAGAGGTAGGTGAAGTGAAATTAGTTTGGTTCATTGGAAATGGTAGATTGTTAATATTGTGTGGTAGCCAGGCTCAGCAAGAGAAGATTCTGAAAATGGAAAAGCTTAAATGGGAAGATGAAAACCCATGTCCCTGGTGCTTATGCTAGATTGTGGGGAGTCACTGGGGTCCCAATATCTATGTCCATCGATGACATTAAAGTGAATGTGAAGGGAGGCAGAGGGATTGAGGCCTAAAGGTTGATCAGTAGGGAAGAGGGTTAAAGTAGTGAAAGCCTATCAGTGACGCCGAGGTTGGAGAAAGTCCTGCTGGGAAAAGTAGAGATAGGATTCCTTACTGTCAATGTTAGAGAATGTGTCCCATATGCAGTGTTTTAAATGCCAAAGACTGGGACATGCAGCTGCTCAGTGTAAAGGAAAGAAAGGATGTGTTGAGGGGAACATGGTTACGGTGAATGTGGAAGCAATGTGAAGGATAAGTGCTGTAAATGTGGGGGGGAAACACAGCATTTGGCGGATGCCAGGAACAGAGAGAGGCTCAGAGATATAGGATCAGTCATGATGTATCGTATGCAGAGGCCATAAAACAGATTGGTAGAACTACAGTGCTACTGATGGAGCTGACATGGATGTACCTGTAGTAAGGGGACCTACTGTCAGACTGATAGAGCTGACATGGATGTACCTGTAGTAAGGGGACCTACTGTCAGACTGATGGAGCTCACATGGATGTACCTGTAGTAAGGGGACCTACTGTCAGACTGATGGATATAAAGTTTAATGGGGTTGGGGAGGAGTTTTGGGGAGAGGGTGTGTTAGAAGTTAGGGATTTATTTGGTTTATTTTAAAAAATGTCTATGGTAGTACAGATTTGGGCAGATCCTGATTGATCGTACATTCCAGCACAGGAGGTGGCATGCAGGTAAACGGTTGTTTGCGGACCGCCATGAGATAGAGACAGAGAGTCTAGTATGGAAGAACGCAGAGCACTTAAAATCAGCTAAATTTGAAACGTACTTCGATGTGACCTCTAACCTAAACAGGAAACGGCATCATCACGCAGCCAGCGTCAACAAAGCTAGTGTATATGCTAGCTAGCTAAGTCAGTTTAAATTATACCCAATGTAGCAGTGTGAGCAACTAGTGCTAGCAATTCAATGAAGAACTATCCCAGAATGATATTTAACACCAATAAGTAGTAAACAAGTAACAGAATCGATTTCCTAAGTACCTGTTAGTGAATTAAGTTGACACCGACCAGAATCAGTGGGGTCCTCCTCTCGCAAATTGCTTGGTCTGCTGCTACATCGTTGAGGACGTTTGACAGGTAAGCTTTTATGCATTGCACAGAGGCTGAATGAACTAAAAAGTGAAAAGATATTCTGCTTACTGTTTAAGAATGATAAATAGCCAGAATACTGGTGTTTCACTGTGAAGCTAATATTGCATTAGGATTGCTGGTGTTATATTTCCAATGACCAGGTTTGCATTGTGATAAATTCATACAACCATAACACCCATGCATATTATTAAATTATAAATTATTGACAGACAATATGATGCAATACTAGATTAGAAGGCCTAGACTACTTCATCCTAACGTGAGCTAAATGCATTGGATACAAAACCATCACTAGCATATTCTAAAAGGAGAATATGTCCCTTTAAACATTCTCTGCAGTCTCAGACGATGCCTGTCTCTCTCCTTGCAGGGGATTAGACGGATGGACTACAGTCCCCAGATGCCCCAGCCTCAGAACCATAGGGGGGAGGGCACATCAAGACCTGTCATTGTTAATAATAGGAACCCTTTCATTAGTTTTCCTTTACGTAGGAATACTTAGAACCTCATCCATTGTACAAAAGTCATGTTTTATTAGTCGTAGGTACAGGATACACATGGTCCAACAACATGTTTACCTGCAGGTTCCTTCAACAATGCAACAATTAGAAATAAAAGATCATACAAACATCAGTAGAATAACCTTTTAGCTTCCCCAAGTGAGGGACATGAAGGAGATTAACATTCAACAGCTTGTTCAGTACGAGGGAAACATTTAGGTATGACAGCCACAGGTTTTTTTTTTTTTTTATACACAGGTGGGCAGGAATTAAAAATTGCACAGTGCAGTACCCTGGGGCAGAAATCACCCAGGTCTAGATTCTAGAATGAGCTTCATATGTTCCAATGAGCAGACAATTCTGCATTATAGAGAATAAGGTGTGGATCCACTTCCAACATAGTGATGTTGCACATGGAATAAACTCCTGACTAAACTCCTGAATAGGGGGATTTTCCTGGAGGTCTTCAGAATTGACACTGCTGATTTTACTATTAGTTCCCGTAGTTGTTCATCCCTAAATCAGCGGATAACCAGGACGAGATCGCCTGCTAGCTAGCCATCGTGTTCAATGACCTAACTTAGCTTGGCTAGCAGGCTGATAAACAGCAGTGACTCAACGTTTGAATTCAGAATTCTTATGAAACTAATGTTAAAAATAAATCAAAATGTAACTTACATTTTACAAAGTCGTTCCATATTCATCTGGAACATTTTCTCCCAAGCAGGGACTTCAGTCCGCCGTTAATTCAGAAATTTGGGACATTTCCGATGGGTGGCAAGGCGTTATGGGATAGCCTCCCCGGCTAAGGAAGCGAAAAGGTATGCTCCCATGCGTGCTTCGTTTTCCAGACCTCCCAAGTGCCCTTATAGAACTTCAGGTAAACTTAGTACATCCCTGCCTTTTCGCATTCTTATGTTTGGAATCTCACTTGAAAAATGACAGTTGACTTCCGTACTCACTAGACACTCCAGATAAATGCATACTGATGTTCTTGGAACACAACCAGTGTCTGTTAGATATGAGAGTCTCTGTGTGTCTTCACTAGCCACAGACAGTTGTAGCAAACTCAAACTACACAAAAAAACTAAAACGCAACACTGAACAATTTCAAAGATTCTACTGAGTTACAGTTCATAAGGAAATCAGTCAATTTAAATAAAATTCCTTCGGCCCCAATATATGGACTGTCCAGGAGTGCAGCCATGGATGGGCCTTGGAGGGCACAGGCCACCCACTTGGGAGCCAGGCCCAGCCAATCAGAATTAGTCTTTCCCCACAAAAAGGGCTTTATGCTGGTCTCAGACAATCCCGCAGGTGAACAAGCCGGATGTGGAGGTCCTGAGCTGGCATGGTTATACATGGTCTGCGGTTTTGAGGCCGGTTGGTGATAGGGAAATTTGTATGTTTAAGTAATGACTAAGAATATTCCACTCTGAAAATGTATGCCATAGGGTTAGGGTTATAATAAAATAATCCAATGAATGCGTGTGTCTAGAAATGCATAGAGACTAGAACATGGTAGTACTATCTTGCTATGTAAGATGAGGGTATCTGGGCGAACAAATAATTATTTGTGAAACCAAACTACAGAAGAGAGGCCCTCTCATCCTCAGGAAGGGAGGCACGGTTAGAAACTGTCCAGTTTGAATTATGTTGCAGAAAGTGATAAGCCATGAATGTACACTGTGGAAAAGTACAGCTGCCTAAAGAGGGGTGGAGCTCATTTGTATGTACAATGTAAAAAGATTTTGAGATCAGAATTCTCATGAATAAACATTCTGACCATTGTAGCTGGGCCTCAGTCTATTTAATTTTTCCTCAAAGCTTTACAACTGTTGGGTTACAGACGGAGTAGTTTATTAAGAAGTTCAGTTAGAACATCGAGAACAAAATTCTCGTGACAGTTGGACATACTGCCAAATCCTCTAAAATGACATTGCAGGTGGCTTATGGTAGAAAAATGAACATTCAATTCTCTGGCAACAGCTCAGGTGGACATTCCTACAGTCAGCATGCCAATTGCACGCTCCCTCAACTTGAGACAGTGGCATTGTGTTGTGTGACAAAACTGCACATTTTAGAGTGGCCTTTAGTCCCCAGAAGGTGGATGGATTATCTTGGCAAAGGAGAAACGCTCACTAACAGGGAAGTAAACAAATTTGTGCACAAATTGTGAACGAAATAAGCTTTTTGTGCGTATGGAACATTCCTGGGATCTTATATCTCAGCTCGTGAAACCAACACTTTACATGTTGCATTTATATTTTTGTTCAGTATAATATTGAAAAACAACCTAGTGTGTGAGCCAAGAAACATGAGCACAAAGTATCCTTTCGGGTCAACTCAACCAACAACTACATGTGGCCTTCGGATTGAAAAAAATAAATAAGCTCTTCATAAATGCTCTGTGACCACTGTGAGAGAAATTACAAGATTATGTTATAATACTTTCATTGCATCAAATGGTTGTTTTATGCAACAGAATAGAGGGATCGTATAACTATTGTGTCCGTGTGAACTGAAAGTGGGCTTCTGGGAGATTTAACACTGACAGGAGAATTACGATGTCTTTTGGGTGACAAAAAAACCTAAAAGAGACCGCATTCCATAGCATGAGTTTATGCTTCTGTTCTATATGGTACCAGGGAGAGATGACTCCAGGGCCAGACCTTGGTCTCTACACAAAGAGTACTGTTTCTACAGCAGATACTGTCTGCTGTGAATTATAAGTATCTTTCATACAAATCTTAACCTTGTGACCTATTCTATCTGTTGTTTGTCATGTAGGGGGGTGTATCTTGGCTATAAAATACCTTTGTACTTTTGTCTCGGGGCTCTCAACGAATCAATACTACTGCATGGTCGGAACTAGAAGCACAAGCATTTCCCTACACTCGCATTAACATCTGCATGTGACAAATAAAATTAGATTTGATCATCTGAGGCTGATTTGTAGACCAGCCATCATTAACGTAGAGCATTCAATCGATTCACTTTGTGTGTGTTGTATTGACCTGCTCCCTTATAAGTTAATAATGATTTAGTTTAAGTATAACTCTGATAAGTTTGTGTGATAAGTTTGTCTCTCCTGATTTGATAGTAAAGAAATGAACCAACACACCACCTGCCAACGTGGCTGGTGAAAGACATTCTTACCCACCAATGCCAAAATCTACTCGCATTTAGCAGGTGTTCATTTCCCTCCCTGTTCACAATAATCCTATTAGTGTCCATGTCAACGGTACTCTAGTGTCAAAGTGAAAGCCCATCACTAGCAAAACATTGAGTCATAAAACGGTCTGCTTCCGCCCTACACACTATGGTTTAGCATAACATGTTACCCCCCCATCTAGTCCATCTGTTAAACATTCCTTTAAGATCATAAGACAGACTGTATATTAAAGGGTTAGGTTTGATACTCAGTCACATTAACATCCTCTCACCAGGCAGTTAGTCGTTGAGGTGTGACGGCCGTGTTCTCTGCAGGTCCCCTGGAGCGCTGGCTGGCTGTTCTAGTACCCTAGAGTAGGATTGGGCAATATCCAGCTTTCCATACCTTTCCTCTACTATACTGGGGTATACTGTATTACCGGCAGTGCACACAAGGGGTGCTATTTCATTCCTAACAAAATATTTTTGATTCACAAAACAGATTTAGGCATCAGGGATCTTTATCCAGGAGGGGATTGATTGCCTCTGCTGTAACCAAGAAGATTGATCTTGACATCCAGCCACTTAGCAGACCAAACGCATAGCTGGAGCCCTGAGCTGGAGATATCTTCTAGTTGTGGCGTAGCACGCACCCCTGCAAACTTTAGGGCGCCCCACACCAACAAAAAAAAACAAAGAGGTATTTAAAAAATCATACCGTGGGCATTTCAAAATACCCTGCTATACACGGTATACTGCCCAAGCTTACCCTAGGGCACTGCTGGCTGTTCTAGAACTCTGTGACAAAGCCACTGAACTCCTGCCAAGACAACTAGAGCCAACTTCAGTCCAGTACGCTACGCTTGGTTGGTGGCTTAAACACTAATCATTCAGCAGCCGGACCCACCTGACCATAAGCTTCTGAGGAATTCTGCCGGTGTGGATCACGTCCCTAACCTTAGAGAGAGAAGGAAGGCGCTGTGAGCTGCTGTGGTGTGTTCGGACTGAACCCACTGTGCAGCTCTAAGCACTGTGAGCTCTGCATGCTGAGGTGAGCTGCTGAACTTTACACCTGTTTGGGTCAATACAGAATGCCACACAAAGCAGAACGTAACAGTCAAGGGGTCTGAATACTCCCCAGCAGCCAGACTACAGGAGCTGCCTGCTGTTATATCCCCTGGGACTAACTGTCCAGTGGAGACCTTGCTGGTTAATCATTAACCTGCAGCTTGAGCTAACAAACAAGTTAGTGGGATTTTAGAACGATTCTGTATTATTGTCTGTGGCCAGATGGACTTAGTTTAAAATGGCCCTTGGTACCATGATGGCGCATCTCTCAGTTAAACTAACCTACCACACATTGTTCCGTCAGAAATATTCACAACCCTTTATTTTTTCAACATTTGGTTGAACAGTTATTTATTCAAAATTCTGCTAAAGTGAGATTTTGTCCTCGTTTCTTGGCAAGTTAAATTTGTTCATAAGCTAGGTTGCTTTTCAATCTTTGAGTTAAACATCATTGGCCTTTACTGTACAGTGATGACTCGAGTGGCCCTGTTACCAAGGTAACCTTAAAGGGGCAGCTAAACATTCTGATTTGTTAAAATACTAAAGGTCATAGAATATTAAATTGAGCAATATACCACATTACTTCTTACTAGTAATACATGTCTTGTTTTAGAAACATTAATAAGCATGCACATCTTTTTTTTCCCCTTACTTGTGTAATTGATTGGACATGACTTGGAAAGGCACACCTGTCTATATAAGGTCCCACAGTTGACAGTACATGGCAAAGCAAAAACCAAGCCCTGAGGTTGAGGGAATTGTCCGTAGAGCTCAGAGACAGGATTGTGATGAGGCAAAGATCTTGGGAAGGGTACCAAAAAATGCCTGCAGCATTGAAGGTCCCCAAGAACAGCGGCCTCCATCATTCTTAAATGGAAGAAGTTTGGAACCACCAAGACTCTTCCTAGAGCTGGCCGCCCAGCCAAACTGAGCAATCGGGGGAGAAGGGCGTTGGTCAGGGAAGTGACCAAGAACCCGATGGTCACTCTGACAGAGTTCCTCTGTGGAGATGGGAGAACCTTCCAAAAGGACAACCATCTCTGCTGCATTCCACCAATCAGGCCTTTATGGTAGAGTGGCCAGACAGATGCCACTCCTCAGTACAAGGCACATGACAGCCCTCTTGGAGTTTGCTAAAAGGCACCTAAAGACTCTCAGGCCATGATAAACAAGATTCTCTGGGCTGATGAAACCAAGATTGAACTCTTTGGCCTGAATGCCAAGCGTTACGTCTGGAGGCAAACTGGCACCATCCCTACGGTGAAGCATGGTGGTGGCAGCATCATGCTGTGGGGATGTTTTTCAGCAGCAGGGACTGGGAGAATAGTCAGTATCGAGGCGAAGATGAGCAGAGAAAAGTACTGAGAGATCCTTGATGAAAACCTGCTCCAGAGAGCGCTCAGGACCTCAGACTGGGGCAAAGGTTCACCTTCCAACAGGACAACGACCCTAAGCACACAGCCAAGACAATGCAGGAGTGGCTTCGGGACAAGTCTTTGAATGTCCTTGAGTGGCCCAGCCACAGCCCGGACTTGAACCCGATCGAACATCTCTGGCGTCCTACCTAACTCAGTTGCCGAAGAGGAATGAAACCACTCTGGGATTTCACCATGGTGAAATGGTGACTTTACAACAGTTACAGAATTGAATGGCTGTGATAGGAGAAAACTGAGGATGGATCAACAACACTGTAGTTACTCCGCAATACTAACCTAAATGACAGAGTGAAAAGAAGGAAACCTGTATAGAATAAAAATATTCAAAAACATGCATCCTGTTTGAAATAAGGCACTAAAGTAAAACAACTTGGTCCTGAATACAAAACGTTATGTTTGGGGCAAATCCTACATCACGGAGTACCACTTCATATTTTCATAGTGGTGGCTACATCATGTTATGCTTGTCTTCAGCAAAGACTAAGTAGTTTTTAGCATAAAAATAAGCGTTAAAGAGCTGGTTCTGCTTTCCAACAAACACTGGGAGACAAATCCACCTTTCAGCAGGACGATAACCTAAAACAAGGACAAATATACACTGGAGTTGCTTACCAAGACGACATTGAATGTTCGAGTGGCGTAGTTACAGTATTTTTCTTAAAATCATCTTGAAAATCTATAGCAAGAAATGGCTGTCTAGCAATGATCAACAACCAACTTGACGAGATTGAAGAAGTGGAAATATTGTACAATTCAGGTGTGCAAAGTTCTTAGAGACTTACCCAGAAAGACTCCCAGCTGTAATCGCTGCCAAAGGTGATTCTAACAAGCATTGACTGCGGGGTCTGAATACTTATGTAAATAAGACCTGTATTTGCTAAAGATGTATAAGAACATGCTCTCACTTTGTCATTATGGAGTATTGTGTGTAGATGGGATAGAAATTATTATTTATATTATAATTATTTTATCAGACTAACAAAATGTGGAATAAGTCAAAGGGTATGAATACTTTCTGAAGGCTTTGTAGGTCGTAGCCACTGAATGTCATTTTTGGGGAGTTTGGACATTTACCAGCGAATGTGAACGAGAGACATTGTGCAAATGAACAAGGTTTTGAAACATGCTTCTCTGATGGAAGAAGAGCACTGGCTCTGGAGGAGCTAGGGCCTGCTCTGCTCAGAGAAGAAGGAGCAGGGAAGTCAAGATATCTATACAGATAACACTGCTGCTAACTCATCCAAAGCGCTTTGACTTCTCAAACACGGCAGAAAGCTAACACTATCTGATGCCCCGTCTACTTATTCATTCAGCCACTTACTGAGATAACTAGCAAGATGAACAGCTAGACTCATCTAGCTCAAACCTCCACTAGTGTCTTTCTGCTGTGTGAGAGGTCAAGCCTCCACTAGTGTATTTCTGCTGTGTGAGAGGTCAAACCTCCACTAGTGTCTTTCTGCTGTGTGAGAGGTCAAACCTCCACTAGTGTCTTTCTGCTGTGTGAGAGGTCAAACCTCCACTAGTGTCTTTCTGCTGTGTGAGAGGTCAAACCTCCACTAGTGTCTTTCTGCTGTGTGAGAGGTCAAACCTCCACTAGTGTCTTTCTGCTGTGTGAGAGGTCAAACCTCCACTAGTGTCTTTCTGCTGTGTGAGAGGTCAAGCCTCCACTAGTGTCTTTCTGCTGTGTGAGAGGTCAAGCCTCCACTAGTGTCTTTCTGCTGTGTGAGAGGTCAAACCTCCACTAGTGTCTTTCTGCTGTGTGAGAGGTCAAACCTCCACTAGTGTCTTTCTGTTGTGTGAGAGGTCAAACCTCCACTAGTGTCTTTCTGCTGTGTGAGAGACCAAACCTCCACTAGTGTCTTTCTGCTGTGTGAGAGGTCAAACCTTGTTGGACTTGTAACCGGAGGGCAGTTAACAAGGCAGTTAACCCATTGTTCCCCGGGCGCGGATGTCGATTAAGGCAGCCCACCGCACCTCTCTGATTCAGAGGGGTTGGGTTAAATGTGGAAGACACATTTCAGTTGAATGCATTCGGTTGTACAACTGACTAGTTACCCCCCCTTCCCTTCTACACCAGCAAACATTCGTCATAGTTATCAGGAACAGAAAACAGTTACCAGACTGTGTACCGTATTAATGTCCTCTGATAATTCACAACTCAGACTTGGAAGAGGGCTTTTCTTGCATGGTATTAAATTTTTGTTTAAATTAGAGCAGACTGTCTCCTGAATTACCTTTGTGATGAGCAGTGGTTCTCGGTGCTCTCTGCCTCCTTTGAGTGTGAATCCCCATGGAGCACCCCCGGAGAGCAGGACATCTACCAGCCGCCACCCCTCGAACCCCTCCTGGCTCCTCTGATCCATGTCTTCCGGTCTCTCCATCAGCCAGGGGTTGTGATCGCCATCAGAATACCGGGGATCACTCCTACTATCCAAGGTGTCCATGGCGCTTAGAAAAACACCTCACTTGATAAAAGACAGAGGGCAGTTTTCAATAACAGGAAAAAAGGAAGCTTTTTCTTGATAGCTGAAAAAAAATACATTTTACTACACCACTATGCCTTCTCCTGATCACACTGTACCACCGGACTGTACAGCCTAGTAGGAGTGGGAATAGTTGACTGATGCGGCACCGGTACCAGGACGCACAGAAACCCAGTGCGGCATGCTCCATTGACAATGAATGACTTCCACCAGAACAGTTTGATGAATCTGGTGGACATGAGGCGTAATGCTCTTAGTTGAGACTTAAAACATGTTGTCGGCATGCAGGGTTGAACTAACGTTAGCGAAATAACCCGTCCAGATACCTTGGGAGGAGTAGGGCCCCTGCTTTGTGACTTACTGGAATACGTTATCACATCAACAGGCAGTTGTATCTAGCTAGTTATCGAAAATACGTCCAATGTAATATTTAACTCGCCAGCTAAAATCATATTGTTCACCAACAACGAAGTCGCAAAGCTAGTTCAGGTTGGCTAGGCTAGCAGTCGATGACACACGGAGACACCTGGGACTTGCTGGAAACACGTATATACATTCAATAAAGCATGACACTTGACTTAAACAAATTAAACATTCAGGAATAAACTATTTGCTAGAGTAATTCATCGTAGAGGCTTAAACTCGATAGTGTTAAATGTTGTTTCCACCAACGTTAGCTACCTGGGAATTCAATTTGTTGAAAATGACCGAACTTGCCTGGTTTGGTTTGTCGACGAGCAAAGCTTTCAAAGTTATGCATTCTTCATAATATTCATCACTAGTCTTGTGCCAATTACCGAAATAGGTGGAATGATGTAGTCAACAAGTGGTTTTGAAGCGCCCCACCTTGTCCAAGCCAAGAGAGCAGCTAGCATGCTAGTGGATGAACCTGTGGCTGCAGGACTCAGGAACCTGGGATCCGGACTGCAGCCTGGTGGCATGCACTGCACATAGAAAACTACATCCAGGACACTCAATGCCCGCCTGCTGTTGATGCTATACTGCAGGACGTTGGCAATGAGGCCTTTATCTACTTCCCCGGAGAAAGATCAACTCATGGATGCCCTTTTGAAGTCTCTGTCCAGTATGAAGGAAGTCAGAGACAGTATTGGTTCGCAAAACTAACTAGCATTAGCGCAATGGCTGGAAGACTATGGGTATCTGCTAGCATATATAATACAAATTGTAATTTGCAACATATCATATGAAATGTATGATGGACAACCACAAATTAATACATACAATACTAAACATAACATATAGTAATTGTTTTTGTAAAATGTACTTTTACTAAGTTACGTCTAGGCGTGAGTCTAGGTTGATCTTCCAGAGCCTCTGCCATCTACTACAACAGCACCGCCTGGTGTTACCACAGCACCGCCTGGTGTTGTAGATATGTAACTTCACCTCGAGTATGATGACAGTAGTTAATGCACAGAAATAAAGTTAACGCGCTGTCGACTAGATACTTTAGACTTCAGTCTATAGAGCTCGCCAGCTTGAGGTAGGCAGGGCAAACCCGTTTTGGTGATTTCTGGTATATCATCATAATCAATCACATCACGTTTTTGGACTCTGTTACGAATCCCTTTTACCCCGTGGTCTAGGGGGAATGGAATAGAGACCCGCAACATATCTTGTGCAAATTACTATGGTGAGAAGGGAACAGTGAGAACTAAAACACAGACAACTTAAATCTACCGTCAAACAAAAGGTTTATTTTAAACACACGGTAAAGTGGTTTGGGGAAAAGGGGCTGAGCTGGACCCAAGGAAAGAAATAATATATATATACAAAAACCCCTAAACTAATCTCCCTGCGTCACGAACAGCTAGCTAACTAACTAAGTAAATACAGAGGGTGGTCCGCCCAGTTCTAACTAATGTATTTAACACAGGGTTTCCTACGGGTAATGTATGCCCAAGGGCGACTTGTCTGGTTATCCCCTTTTCCACCAACAAACAGTAATACAACACAACTATACAAACTCACAGTTAATGTGAGATGTTGGCACCTACACAAAAGCGATAGCGCACACAACCAAACCAACATCAACTAGGCTTCACCCAGATACTACACCGAGCTAAAGCTCTGTAGCTACAAAATAAGCCAACTACTAAACAACAATAGAGCGCAATGCATACACAAAAGTCAGTTACAAAGCAAGAGTGCTACATACCAAGAACAAGCTAGAGAGAGAGAGATAACTGACTGGGGTTTTAAACCAAGGGAAAGGGGATGTGATTGGGTAAGGGAAAAGGAGCAGGTGTGTCTTCTGATTGGGACTGATTGGGGATTGATGACGGCTGATGAGTGACACCTGTGAGTAGGGCAGAAGGAGAGAAAACAAACACACAGGATACCTGTATCCGTAACAGACTCCTTTAAACTTTACAGTGAAATGCTACTAGCCCTTTCCCAACAGTGCAGACTTAAAAAGGAAGGAAATTGTAACACAATAGATAATAATGAGGGAATATACAAGGAGTAGCGGTACCGAGTCAATGTGCTGGGGTACCAGGTAGTAATATGTACGTGTAGGTAGGGGTAATAGTCACTAGGCAATCATGATAGATAGTCAACAGAGTACCAGCAGCCTGTGTGAAAGTGTGTGTGTCAGTGTATTATATGTGAGTGTGTAGGTAGAGTCTAGTGAGTGTGCATAGAGCAGTGGCGACCCGTCATTTGAGCCCCATCTGTTTAGCATGTTATTTTGGCATTAATGTGTGTCACATATCAGTTTGCAAACAACGTTAAGAGCTGCCTTGAGTAAGGCAGCTCCAGAATGCAGGTGTTTCAGCCTAGCTCAGTGCTTTCTGTGGTGGAGGGGCAGCTCCAGAATGCAGGTGTTTCAGCCTAGCTTAGTGCTTTCTGTGGTGGAGGGGCAGCTCCAGAATGCAGGTGTTTCAGCCTAGCTCAGTGCTTTCTGTGGTGGAGGGGCAGCTCCAGAATGCAGGTGTTTCAGCCTAGCTCAGTGCTTTCTGTGGTGGAGGGGCAGCTCCAGAATGCAGGTGTTTCAGCCTAGCTTAGTGCTTTCTGTGGTGGAGGGGCAGCTCCAGAATGCAGGTGTTTCAGCCTAGCTTAGTGCTTTCTGTGGTGGAGGGGCAGCTCCAGAATGCAGGTGTTCCAGCCTAGCTCAGTGCTTTCTGTAGCGGAGGGGCAACTCCAGAAGCCAGGTATTTCAGCCTAGCTCAGTGCTTTCTGTGGTGGAGGGGCAACTCCAGAATGCATGTGTTTCAGCCTAGCTCAGTGCTTTCTGTGGTGGAGGGGCAGCTCCAGAATGCAGGTGTTTCAGCCTAGCTCAGTGCTTTCTGTAGCGGTGGGGCAGCTCCATAATGCAGGTGTTTCAGCCTAGCTCAGTGCTTTCTGTGGTGGTGGGGCAGCTCCATAATGCAGGTGTTTCAGCCTAGCTTAGTGCTTTCTGTGGTGGTGGGGCAGCTCCAGAATGCAGGTGTTCCAGCCTAGCTTAGTGCTTTCTGTAGCGGAGGGGCAGCTCCAGAATGCAGGTGTTTCAGCATAGCTCAGTGCTTTCTGTGGTGGAGGGGCAGCCAGAGGAAAATACATAGCGTAGGGATTGGTAATGTTCCCTAGTTGCGTCGTGATTGGGGATTGGAGATTTTGGGTGCTGCCATAGATTACGTTAGAAGTGCCCATCCAAGAAGGCCCAAGGTCATTGGTGTGGGAATCTGACATTTTTATACCATAATAGTATTAACAATTGCTAATAATCATATTGGGGGTTGTTCTGTAGGGATGTGTGTATGTGTGACCTCTGTGCAGACATCTTGAGACGGTTGCAGACTTGTGGTTAAGTGGGGGGTGTGGGGTCTTTATCTCAAGACCCAGTCTGGTGGAAAAGTACCGAGCCACTAAAATCAGGAACTGAAACAAGGGTCAGCAACGGTCAGAAATGTCACGATGTGTGTGAGGGGTACAGGCAGCCTGAATGGAACATCAAGATATCAACAAGAAGACCACTCACGAGGAGCGCCAAGAGGCTGGGACCAGCCTGTGCGACAACGATTGGGCGTGGTTTAAACTTGCCCGACCAATCTCTACGCCGACAGGCCAGCTCACGAAGCAGGAACTAACACTGTCGGGGTATTTAACAAGAACCTTTTGGGGTGTTGGTCAGTTCTTTGTTAGCCCTGCGTGGTACTACATTGAACCCGTATATACGAAGATTGCATTTACCATTTATTGCTTGAGTGAAGAAACTAATTAGAACTTACTAGGTGACTCTGTGTCACCTTTTGTCCGAACACCATATTTGAATTTCGCAACCCTAACAATTGGCCACAGATAAAATGTTATCACGTTATATCTACTGTAGCTTTGATTGGACTGATCATGTCAACATCATACTTTCACAATCTTAGCTAGCAAGCAGTCATCGTCATGAATCACATCTACAATCTACTGGCAAATCCTTTTCAATCCTTGTCATATGAAGATAAATTATAGATAAAACATATCGGTGCTCATCGGCCATTGGACATAAACATTACACAATAAGTTGGAAATTGCAAATTCAACAATGAGTGGTTTGGAAGGAATCAGTGGCTAACTGCAAGCGTTGCAAAGCAATCACTAGCCTGCTATCAAATCAAACTTTATTTGTCACATGTGCCGAATACAACAAGTGTTCGCCTTTACCGTGAAATGCTGAATACAAGCCCTTAACCAACAGTGCAGTTCAAGAAGAGTTAAGAAAATATTTACTGGGTCTTTCCTCTGACACACCTATTATATAGGTCCTGGATGGCAGGAAACTTGGCCCCAGTGATGTACTGGGCCATACTCACTACCCTCAGTAGCGCCTTACGGTCAGATGCTGAGCAGTTGCCATACCAGGCGGTGATGCAACCGGTCAGGATGCTCTTGCTGGTGCAGCTGTATAACTTTTTGAGGATCTGGGGACCCATGACAAATCTTTTCAGTCTTCTGAGGGGAAAAGGTGTTGTCGTGCCCTCTTCACGACTGTCTTGGTGTGTTTGGACCATGATAGTTTGTTTGTGATGTGGACGCCAAGGAACTTGAAACTCTCGACCCGCTCCACTACAGCCCCGTCAATGTGAATGGGGGCCTGTTCGGCCCTCCTTTTCCTGTAGTCCACAATCAGATCCTTTGTCTTGCTCACATTGAGGGAGAGGTTGTTGTCCTGGCACCTCACGGCCAGGTCTCTGACCTCCTCCTTATAGGCGGTCTCATCGTTGTCGGTGATCAGGCCTACCACTATTCGATGGAGTGGGTGTGTTGTCCAAGTCTGGGTTTAAGGGTCTCTTTTCCAAGCTTAAAAGGATAAACATTCACATGCCATGGGCCAGAAAAGGTTGAATACATTGGCCATGCTGTCAATCCAGCATGACTTCTGCCAAGTTTAAAACAACTGGAAACTTGGAACTGGAAAATCTCAGACTCAGAACTCTGAACTCTGAAAATAACTAGGCCAGACTGGGAAAATACATTTTGAAAGCTCATCCAACTCGGAATTCCAAGTCGGGAACTCAGGCCTCTTTCTAGAACTCCGACCTGAAGATCACTCACTGACGTCGTGATTCGACCTTGTTCTTTCCCAGTTGTCTTGAAAGCACCATAAATCCAGAGAATGCCAGACTTTGATGAAAAAGTTTGATGACAAAATTTGCCCACAAGAAGGACCGCCGCGCCACCTTCCTGGTCAAGTGAGCACAGCACAACAAGGTGAGTCCAAAAATGTCTTGTATGCTGCTGCATAAATGATGTAATATGCCAGGGAGATATGTACACTGTAGCTAAGAAAGTAAAACTAAGTGTATGTTGTGTAGTAAGCTGTTAGTAGCCCATGTGCCTCATCGTAATAATTTGGTCCCTTTCCCCCTCATAACTTAGCCTACTGTTCTGACTTGGTGGTGCACATATAGCCTGTTTTATAGAAATGTAATCATTGAATATTGTAAGAGCTTTCATTGTCTGCTTATATGCCCCCTTTATTTATCCTACGGTTCTGACTTGGTGTACAGGGAGAACACTGTAAGAATGGCCCATGTTCTGAATTTTGTCACTGTACATTTCAAAAGTGCTGAACAAATAATTATATTGACTATGTCCGTCCTAGCTTGCTTATTAATGTCTTAATCGAAATGACAAATTACAATTTTTACCCCCTTTTTCTCCCCAATTTCGTGATTACGATCTTGTTTCATCACTGCAACTCCCCAACGGGCTCAGGAGAGGCGAAGGTCGAGTCATGCGTCCTCCGAAACATGACCCGCCAAACCACGCTTCTTAACACCCACTCGCTTAACCTGGAAGCCAGATGCACCAATGTGTCAGAGGAAACACCGCTCAACTGACGACCGAAGTCAGCCTGCAGGCGCCCGGCCCACCACAAGGAGACGCTAGAGCGCGATGAGTCAAGTCAAGCCCCTCCAGGCAAACCCTCCCATAACGCTGGACCAATTGTGCGCTGCCCTATGGGACTCCCGGTCATGGCCGGTAATGACAGCCTGGGATCGAAGCCCAGGCTATAGATGCAGTATCTTAAACCGCTGCGCCACTCCGGAGGCCACGGATTGCCTCTTATACGCTTGTTGTTCCCTTATGCCATAGTTTGTACATCTCACTTGTCAGTAGAAACCACATTAGTTTAAGCAAGTCAGCCATATCAGCTATGTTTTTAAAAAAGGCAGTAAATGAGGCTGAATGAACTGTTTCTCTACCAGACAAGGCTCCGCTGATAGCCAGGTGTAGCGGTATTCACTCCATGTTTCTGAAAAGAAGGTTCTGCTGTTGGGACAGCTTTATGCCTCTAACCCTATTACGGGGGCTGAGTCGCTGGCTTACTGGCGCTCTTCCATGCTGTCCCTAGGAGGGGTGCATCACTGAGTGGGTTGAGTCACTGGCTTACTGGCACTCTTCCATGCTGTCCCTAGGAGGGGTGCATCACTGAGTGGGTTGAGTCACTGGCTTACTGGCGCTCTTCCATGCTGTCCCTAGGAGGGGTGCATCACTGAGTGGGTTGAGTCACTGGCTTACTGGCGCTCTTCCATGCTGTCCCTAGGAGGGGTGCATCACTGAGTGGGTTGAGTCACTGACGTGATCTTTCTGTCCAGGTTGGCGCCCCCCTTGGGTTTGTGCCGTGGGGGAGATCTTCGTGGGCTATACTTGGCCTACTTGGCTATACTTGGTCTCAGGGTAGTAAGTTGGTGGATTGAAGATATCCCTCTAGTGGGGTAGGGGCTGTGCTTTGGCAAAGTGGGTGGGGTTATATCCTGCCTGTTTGGCCCTGTCTGGGGGTATCGACGGACGGGGCCACAGTGTCTCCCGACCCCTCCTGTCTCAGCCTCCAGTAATTATGCTGCAATAGTTTGTGTGTCGGGGGGATAGGATCATTCTGAAATATCTGGAGTATTTCTCCTGTCTTATCCGGTGTCCTGTGTGAATTTAAGTATGCTCCCTCTAACTCTCTCTCTTCCTCTCTCCTTTCGGAGGACCTGAGCCCTAGGACCATGCCTCAGGACTACCTGGCCTGATGACTCCTTGCTGTCCCCAGTCCACCTGGCCGTGCTGCTGCTCCAGTTTAAACTGTTCTGCCTGCGGCTATGGAACCCTGACCTGTTCACTGGACGTGCTACCTTGTCCCTGACCTGCTATTTTGGACTCTCTCTCTACCGCACCTGCTGTCTCTAACTCTGAAGGATCGGCTATGAAAACCCAACTGACATTTACTCCTGAGGTGCTGACCTGTTGCACCCTCTACAACCACTGTGATTATTATTATTTGACCCTGCTGGTCATCTATGAACGTTTGAACATCTTGGCCATGTACTGTTATAATCTCCACCCGGCACGGCCAGAAGAGGACTGGCCACCCCTCAGAGCCTGGTTCCTCTCTAGGTTTCTTCCTAGGTTCCTGCCTTTCTAGGGAGTTTTTCCTAGCCACCGTGCTTCTACATCTGCATTGCTTGCTGTTAAGGGTTTTAGGCCGGGTTTCTGTATAGCACTTTGTGACATGTAAAAAGGGCTTCATAAATACATTTGATTGATTGATTGATGTTATTCTTCAATAACACAGACCCCAAAGCAAATCAGGGGGAGACAAATAGGTCTATTCAAAGAGGACAAATCATGGATGTTATGCTGGGAAGTAGATGGTTCATTCTCCCCTGTCCTCAGTGATTCTCTCCACAGAACAAAGTAACAGGGTGTAATTTATAACCCCCACCCTAGCCTGTGGTTGACCAATTAGAAGTCCTTGCAGTTAAATTGGGCCAATGGCCAAATAACAAGTATCCAGTTTCAGGCTCAATGTACAGATGATTCAGACCAATGAAAACGTGGCACACGTAGCCATGAGTCCAGGACTAACATTCCTACACAGATTCTAAACAGATGTTGAACTGAAAACCAACTATTTCCATTGATTGTTAATTCCCTATTGACCGATAGTACTCTGCGTTGTGTATTATCTTAAAATAATCTTACACAAGAAATAAGTTAGTCATTCACTAAACCCTAAACCTCAACTAAATCTTGTAATGAATAATGTGGAAATTGAGCAAGTTGATGTGACTAAACTGCTTGGAGTAACCCTGGATTGTAAACTGTCATGGTCAAAACATATTGATACAACAGCAGCTAAGATGGGGAGAAGTCTGTCCATAATAAAGTGCTGTTCTGCCTTCTTAACAACACTATCAACAAGGCAGGTCCTACAGGCCCTAGTTTTGTCGCACTTGGACTACTGTTCAGTCGTGTGGTCAGGTGCCACAAAAAGAGACAAAAAGGGCTCAGAACAGGGCAACACGGCTGGCCCTTGGATATACACAGTGTTAGGTTCTTATTTTTCAGAGTAAATAACCCAAGGACACTAGAGAAGCTTTAACCAAGTTTAATTCTTCCCAAAGGTTCTGTACAGCTGTAATTCAGACAGCCCAACATTTGTCCCATTCAGATATATCCCCCTTCAGACCCTCCTCCTCCTCTCCCATCCTCACATCTTATGGTTCCACAGGAAGAGGGTAACAGGATACCAAACCTTTATTACACACTGAAGGGGAACTGACCTCACCTCCTGACCTCAACCCCTCCTTCACCTAGTCCACAGATGTCCATCTGCCTCCCCTATCTCAACCCCTCCTTCACCTAGTCCACAGATGTCCATCTGCATCCCCTATAGCAATCCTCTGATCTCCTCCCGTCCACCCAGCACATTCCACAGCCACTCTGTCTTTCTACAGATCTCACTCCTTAATATACTATGCGTCTGATCTATCATGTCTTTAATATCTCAATGTTCAAAATTGTGAGAGCTAACATTAATAATAACATTAATAATATGCATGTCAATCTCGCCTGGCTCAGAGTGGAAGAGATTGACTTCATCACTACTTGTATTTATGAGACGTATTGACATGTTGAATACACCGAGCATGCATACCCCACAAGACATGCCACAAGAGGTCTCTTCACAGTCCCCAAGTCCAGAACAGATCCATAATAAACCCCAGGAAGAGTAGCTGCTGCCTTGACAGGAACTAATGGGGATCCATAATAAACCCCAGGAAGAATAGCTGCTGCCTTGGCAGGAACTAATGGGGATCCATAATAAACCCCAGGAAGAGTAGCTGCCGCCTTGGCAGGAACTAATGGGGATCCATAATGAACCCCAGGAAGAGTAGCTGCCGCCTTGGCAGGAACTAATGGGGATCCATAATAAACCCCAGGAAGAGTAGCTGCCGCCTTGGCAGGAACTAATGGGGATCCATAATAAACCCCAGGAAGAGTAGCTGCCGCCTTGGCAGGAACTAATGGGGATCCATAATAAACCCCAGGAAGAGTAGCTGCCGCCTTGGCAGGAACTAATGGGGATCCATAATAAACCCCAGGAAGAGTAGCTGCCGCCTTGGCAGGAACTAATGGGGATCCATAATATACCCCAGGAAGAGTAGCTGCTGTCTTGGCAGGAACTAATGGGGATCCATAATAAATACAAATACCTCAACCCAATCGAAAAACTTTGGGATTAATTGGAACTCTGACTGTGAGCCAGGCCTAATCGCCCAGCATCAATGCCCGACCTCACTAATGCTCTTGTGGCTGAATGGAAGCAAGTCCCCGCAGCAATGTTCCAACATCTAGTGGAAAGCCTTCCCAGAAGAGTGGAGGCTGTTATAGCAGCAAAGGAGGGACCGACTCCATATTAATGTCCATGATTTTGGAATGAGATGTTGACGAGCAGGTGTCCAAATCTTTTGGTCATGTATTGTATTTACAAAAAAGAGGTTCCTGTTCTGTCTGGCATTTAGTTGTTGACGGGCCGGCCCCAGGTGGTGAGGGTAGGAAATAACATCTCCACCCCGCTGATCCTCAACACTGGGGCCCCACAAGGGTGCATTCTCAGACCTCTCCTGTACTCCCTGTTCACCCATGACTGCGTGGCCAACCAACTCAATCATCAAGTTTGCTGACGACACTACAGTGGTAGGCTTGATTACCAACAACGACGAGACGGCCTACAGGGAGGAGGTGAGGGCCCTCGGAGTGTGGTGTCAGGAAAATAACCTCTCACTCAACGTCAACCAAACTAAGGAGATGATCGTGGACTTCAGGAAACAGCAGAGGGAGCACCCCCCTATCCACATCGACGGGACAGTAGTGGAGAAGGTGGAAAGTTTTAAGTTCCTCGGCATACGCATCACGGACAATCTGAAATGGTCCACCCACACAGACAGCGTGGTGAAGAAGGCGCAACAGTGCCTCTTCAACCTCAGGAGACTGAAGAAATTTGGCTTGTCACCAAAAACACTCACAAACTTCTACAGATGCACAATCTAGAGCATCTTGTTGGGCTGTATCACCGCCTGGTACGGCAACTGCTCCGCCCACAACCGTAAGGCTCTCCAGAGGGTAGTGAGGACTGCACAACGCATCACCGGGGGTAAACTACCTGCCCTCCAGGACACCTACACCACCCGATGTCACAGGAAGGCCAAAAAGATCATCAAGGACAACAACCACCCGAGCCACTGCCTGTTCACCTCGTTATCATCCAGAAGGCGAGGTCAGTACAGGTGCATCAAAGCTGGGACCGAGAGACTGAAAAACAGCTTCTACCTCAAGGACATCAGACTGTTAAACAGCCATCACTAACATTGAGTGGCTGCTGTCAACATACTGACTTAAATCTCTAGCCACTTTAAACATAGGAATTGGATGTAACAAATATATCTGTAACGCCCAGGCCTGAGATGACAGGCTGGAGCGTTTTGGTTTCGTTTTGGTGTAGGGTTTGTCAGTTCTAGGTGTCATAGATCTATGTTGGGGTATGGTTCCCAATTAGAGGCAGCTGTGTGTCGTTGTCTCTAATTGGGAACCATATATATGTTTGTAGTTTTCACTCTAGGTTTGTGGGTTATTGTTTGAGCATAGCTTGTCTTTGTGTTTTAGTTACGTTCACTTTCACGATCTTCGTTACTTTCTGTTTGTTGTTTACCCGGTACGTTCATATTAAATATGTATACTGGAAGCATCGCTGCGTCTTGGTCTGTCCATTATGAAGATCGTGACAATATCACTAGCCACTTTAAACAATTTTGTATATAATGTTTACATATCCGACATTACTCATATCAAATGTATACACTGTACTCTAAACCATCTACTGTATCTTGCCTATGCCGTTCGGCCATCGACTCAAATCTCTAGACACTTTAATAATAAAAAATTGGATGAAATAAATGTATCACTAGCCACTTTAAACGATGCCATTTATATAATGTTTACATATCCTACATTACTCATCTCATATGTATATACTGTACTCCATACCATCTACTGCATCTTGCCTACACCGGTCAGCCATCGCTCATCGATATATTTATATGTACATACTCGTATTCATTCCTTTACTCTTGTGTGTGTATAAGGTAGTTGTTGTGAATTTGTTAGATTACTTGTTAGATACTACTGCATGGTCGGAACTAGATGCACAAGCATTTCACTACACTCGCATTAACATCTGCTGACCATGTGTATGTGACCGATTTGATTTGAAATATGAAGCTATTAGAAGATGAAATGTGAATTTAGCCTTCTCAATGAGATAATTGTTTTTATAGAAACTTTTGCCAAGTCAGTAACCACGCACACGTGAGCACAGACATTGTGGCAACGTGACGAAACCGCCCTCCAAGGCGAGTGCATAAAACGACTCCAAATAAAATTTACATGAGACCAGAAAATGTGGAATGGTGGCTACACGTTGAAATGGTTGCAATTTAAATACAGACCAGTACCTTGCCGGGCTGCTACTGGCGTGTAAAATGGTTTAAAACCACTAGACCAGTATACGTGCAGCACAAGCAGAATACGTGACACATGGTTTAAAACCACTAGACCCTCTGAAACGAGTGAAGAAGACTAAGACATGTACCGCCTGATGGATTACCAGGACGTCATGCGCTGGCCAACTGGCAAGTGTCTTCAATTAAATGTTCAACCTCTCCCTGTCCGAGTCTGTAATACCAACGTTTTAAGCAGACAACCACAGTGCTTGTGCCCAAGAACACTAAGGTAACCTGTCTAAATGACTACCGACCCGTAGCACTCACGTCTGTAGCCATGACATGCTTTGAAAGGCTGGTCATGGCTCACATCAACACCATCATCCCAGAAACCCTAGACCCACTCCAATTTGCATACCGCCCAACAGATCCACAGATGACGCAATCTCAATTGCACTCCACACTGCCCTTTCCCATCTGGACAAAAGGAACACCTACAGTGAGGGAAAAAAGTATTTGATCCCCTGCTGATTTTGTACGTTTGCCCACTGACAAAGAAATGATCAGTCTATAATTTTAATGGTAGGTTTATTTGAACAATGAGAGACAGAATAACAACAACAAAAATCCAGAAAAACGCATGTGAAAAATGTTATAAATTGATTTGCATTTTAATGAGGGAAATAAGTATTTGACCCCCCTCTCAATCAGAAAGATTTATGGCTCCCAGGTGTCTTTTATACAGGTAACGAGCTGAGATTAGGAGCACACTCTTAAAGGGAGTGCTCCTAATCTCAGCTTGTTACCTGTATAAAAGACACCTGTCCACAGAAGCAATCAATCAATCAGATTCCAAACTCTCCACCATGGCCAAGACCAAAGACCTCTCCAAAGATGTCAGGGACAAGATTGTAGACCTACAAGAGGCTGGAATGGGCTACAAGACAATCGCCAAGCAGCTTGGTGAGAAGGTGACAACAGCTGGTGCGATTATTCGCAAATGGAAGAAACACAAAAGAACTGTCAATCTCCCTTGGCCTGGGGCTCCATGCAAGATCTCACCTCGTGGAGTTGCAATGATCATGAGAACGGTGAGGAATCAGCCCAGAACTACACGGGAGGATCTTGTCAATGATCTCAAGGCAGCTGGGACCATAGTCACCAAGAAAACAATTGGTAACACACTACGCCGTGAAGGACTGAAATCCTGCAACGCCCGCAAGGTCCCCCTGCTCAAGAAAGCACATATACATGCCCATCTGAAGTTTGCCAATGAACATCTGAATGATTCAGAGGACAACTGGGTGAAAGTGTTGTGGTCAGATGAGACCAAAATGGAGATCTTTGGCATCAACTCAACTCGCTGTGTTTGGAGGAGGAGGAATGCTTCCTATGACCCCAAGAACACCATCCCCACCGTCAAACATGGAGGTGGAAACATTATGCTTTGGGGGTGTTTTCTGCTAAGGGGACAGAACAACTACACCTCATCAAAGGGACAATGGACGGGGCCATGTACCGTCAAATCTTGGGTGAGAACCTCCTTCCCTCAGCCAGGGCATTGAAAATGGGTCGTGGATGGGTATTCCAGCATGACAATGACCCAAAACACACGGCCAAGGCAACAAAGGAGTGGCTCAAGAAGAAGCACATTAAGGTCCTGGAGTGGCCTAGCCAGTCTACAGACCTTAATCCCATAGAAAATCTGTGGAGGGAGCTGAAGGTTTGAGTTGCCAAACGTCAGCCTCAAAACCTTAATGACTTGGAGATGATCTGCAAAAAGGAGTGGGACAAAATCCCTCCTGAGATGTGTGCAAACCTGCTGGCCAACTACAAGAAACGTCTGACCTCTGTGATTGCAAACAAGGGTTTTGCCACTAAGTACTAAGTCATGTTTTGCAGAGGGGTCAAATACTTATTTCCCTCATTAAAATGCAGATCAATTTATATCATTTTTCACATTCAATTTTCTGGATTTTTTTGTTGTTAGTATGGCAACTGCTCAGCCTCCGACCGCAGGGCACTATAGAGGGTAGTGCGAACGGCCCAGAACATCACTGGGGCCAAGCTTCCTGCCATCCAGGACCTCTACACCAGGAGGTGTTAGAGGAAGGCCCAAAAAATTGTCAAAGATTCCAGCCACCCCAGTCATAGTGTTCTCTCTGCTACCGCACAGCAAGCGGTTCTGGAGCGCCAAGTCTAGGTCCAAGAGGCTTCTAAACAGCTTCTACCCCCAAGCCATAAGACTCCTGAACATCTAGTCAAATGGCCACTCAGACTATTTTGCAGTGCCCCTCCCCCCACACCCCTCTTTACACCACTGCTACTCTCTGTTGTCATCTATGCATAGTCACTTTAATAACTCTACCTACATGTACATACTACCTCAACTAACCGGTGCCCCCGCACATTGACTCTGTATTGGTACCCCCGTAAATAGTCTCGCTATTGCTAACTGGATGCAGTCTATCACAGTGCCATCCGTTTTGTCACAAAGCCCCTTATACCACCCACCACTGCGAAGCTCTAGTCGGCTGGCCCTCGCTCCATACTCGTCGCCAGACCCACTGGCTCCAGGTCATCTATAAGTCTTTGCTAGGTAAAGCGCCGCCTTTTCTCAGCTCACTGGTCACCATGACAACACCCACCCGTAGCACGCGCTCCAGCAGGTATATCTCACTGGTCACCCCCATGGCCAACAGCTCCTTTGGCCAGCTTTCCTTCCAGTTCTCTGCTGCCAATGACTGGAACGATCTGCAAAAATCACTGAAGCTGGAGACTCATATCTCCCTCACTAACTTTAAGCACCAGCTGTCAGAGCAGCTCACAGATCACTGCACCTGTACACAGCCCATCTGTAAATAGCCCACCCAACTACCTCATCCCCATATTGTTTTTTTGCTCTTTTACACACCAGTATTTCTACTTGCACATCTTCATCTGCACATCTATCACTCCAGTGTTAATTTGCTAAATTGTAATTACTTCGCTACTATGGCCTATTTATTGCCTTACCTCCTCACGCCATTTGCCCACACTGTATATAGACCTTTTTTTTCTATTGTGTTATTGACTGTACATTTGTTTATTCCATGTGTAACTCTGTGTTGTTGAATGTGTCGCACTGCTTTGCTTTATCTTGACCAGGTCACAGTTGTAAATGAGAACTTGTGTAACGAATAAGCTGAGGCAGAGTTAGAATCCAAGTGCGGAGGTTTATTAAGGGCAGATTTCTTGAACATAAACGATAAGGCAGGCAGAGGGTCAAAACCAGAGGAGCAGTCAGATCTGTCGTCATACAAAGGGATAATCCAAAAGGCGGAGGTCAGTAGGCAGGCAAGAGATCGTAACAGTAACATCGGTATAACAGGCTATGAAAACGCTCGGTAAGGCAGGGTAACTGGCAATACTTCGCAAAGAGTCCATGATTAGAGACAGGTTAAATAGTCAACCAGACAGGCAATTGGTGCAGAGGCAGCCAATAGGAAAGGAGCACAGTCAGTACTCAGGCAAAGGCTCCCTCTGCTGGTTAGGCCTTTCAACTTGTTCTCAACTTGCCTACCTGGTTAAATAGAGATGAAATATATATATTTTTAAATTAAAACTTATGCTGAATCTGACAGTTCTGACCACTAAGTAGCTGATATTACAAACAATCTGTTTACTGTCGGTCATTATGGTATGTTATTGTATTTTATTTTTATGACAGTCACATGAATGAATAACATAGTGATTCATTCATAACATCAGTGATTATACTGACATACTGTACAATCAATCATAAACATTTCCCAAACTCCCCAATGCGACCGCATTGTTGACATATTCACAATTATTAATTACAAAGAAAGACAGTGGGCAAAAATAAAATGTAAATGAAACATTAACACAATTAGAAGGAGTGTGTTTGTTTTTGTTTTATTTGTATGGTTGGATCACACACGTGCAGGGCAATCCTGAAAGACATCAAGGGAAAAGGCTGCTAGGTTTGTACCTACAGTACACTTAGTAAAGAGGAGTGCACGTTCCTTTGGAAACTGGAACACTTCATTGAAGGGAAGGTAACTTTGGAATGTCAGTCATGTTGTTTATTACCTGAGGATGGATGTTCTGGTTCAGTCTGTCATCACACAGTTCAACATACACCTGAACTTGTTTAACACACAGTACAGGTGAGTACAGGATAATCTGTTTATAGTGCACTGCAGTAGGACCCAAATAAAATCATCCGCGGGCCGCCAGTTGGGGAACCCTGCTTTAGAATCATGGAGGGAAGAAGCCTATAGCATATGTTCTCTCATAATGATAAAAAATTACAACTTCCGTCCCAAATGGCACCCTATTCTCCATATAGTGCACTACTGTTGACCAGGGCCCATAGGGAACATAGGGATCAGGGCCCATAGAGAACAGGGCCCATAGGGAATATAGGGATCAGGGCCCACTACATAGGGATAGGGCCCATAGGGATCAGGGCCCATAGGGAATATAGGGATCAGGGCCCCACTACATAGGGAACAGGGCCCATAGGGATCAGGGCCCATAGGGAACATAGGGATCAGGGCCCATAGGGAACAGGGCCCATAGGGAACATATGGATCAGGGCCCATAGGGAACAGGGCCCATAGGGAACAGGGCCCCACTACATAGGGAACAGGGCCCATAGGGAATATAGGGATCAGGGCCCATAGGGAACAGGGCCCATAGGGAACAGGGCCCATAGGGAATATAGGGAACAGGGCCCCACTACATAGGGAACAGGGCCCATAGGGAATATAGGGATCAGGGCCCCACTATATAAGGAACAGGGCCCATAGGGAACAGGGCCCATAGGGAATATAGGGAACAGGGCCCATAGGGATCAGGGCCCATTGGGAACATAGGGATCAGGGCCCCACTATATAAGGAACAGGGCCCATAGGGAACAGGGCCCATAGGGAACAGGGCCCATAGGGAACATAGGGATCAGGGCCCCACTATATAAGGAACAGGGCCCATAGGGAACAGGGCCCATAGGGGATGTAGGGATCAGCGCCCATTGGGAACATAGGAACCATGGCCCCACTATATAGGGATCAGGGCCCCACTATATAGGGATCAGGGCCCATAGGGGATGTAGGGATCAGGGCTCATTGGGAACAGGAACCAGGGCCCATAGGGAATATAGGGATCAGGGCCCATAGGGGATGTAGGGACCATGGCCCCACTATATAGGGATCAGGGCCCCACTATATAGGGATCAGGGCCCATAGGGAATATAGAGATCAGGGCCCATAGGGGATGTAGGGATCAGGGCCCATAGGGGATGTAGGGATCAGGGCCCATAGGGGATGTAGGGATCAGGGCTCATTGGGGATGTAGGGATCAGGGCCCATAGGGAATATAGAGATCAGGGCCCATAGGGGATGTAGGGATCAGGGCCCATAGGGGATGTAGGGATCAGGGCCCCACTATATAGGGAATTTGGGACTAATTAACTTGTCTGTCCTCCTCAGACAATACTTATACAGAGGTATAAACATGTCACAAGGCTCTTTGTGTTCAGTGCTGCTAGGGACATATATAAGTTATCACACTGTGTGCCAGGACTACAGTCAGTTCACAGAACAGTTAAAACACATCCAGATGAACATGCAGAGACAGTCACAAGCTGCCGTGACTGAAGCAGAGAGGATTGAGGTCTGTGCCTCATATGTTCAGTCCTTCTGTGTATCTAGGACTGTAGATCAACACAGCAGATAAAACAGCAGGACTGTAGATCAACACAGCAGATAAAACAGCAGGACTGTAGATCAACACAGCAGATAAAACAGCAGGACTGTAGATCAACACAGCAGATAAAACAGCAGGACTGTAGATCAACACAGCAGATAAAACAGCAGGACTGTAGATCAACACAGCAGATAAACAGTTAAAACAGATCATAGAAGATCTGTCTCCGGTTGGATCCTATATAAAGATCCAGGTAAAGTATTTGGTCCCAGATCAGCAACAGGTTCTGATCTGTTGGGTGAGGATGTCTTCAGAGCAGAGGTCCATTCTGACTGTTAGGTCACTGCCAAACAGAGATTTTGTGTCTGAAAATTACAGATGTTTAAAAAGAATAATAAGAGGAGTCATCCTTTGACTGAAGGACCACAGACGGTCTCATCATCCTCAACTTGTCTGTCTTTTTGGATGCAACTCGTCTGAAAAAAGTTGGTTTGAGTTTAATTTACGACAGACAAAAACAGACATTATGATTTAATCCATATTTATGGGTCTTTGTGTGGCTGAAGCCTTATGGTTTAAATCTGCTGTCTGTCCTCCAGTCCAGTGGGGGCGCTGTGCTGTTAGATGGGGATAGAGATGATGGTCGGTAGCTTCCCGATAGGAGGAGGGTTGTATTTCTCTACTCTCATCAGGCGACGCAGGACGTCGTCTCTGTCCCTAGGCCAGCTGTAGACATGAGTGTTCTGGAGCCACGTAGGGACGTGACACTGAGGGAGAGAGAGAGGACTGAGCTTCACAAGAAACACTACCACAGATAGATGAGACAGATATTTGACCCGATTGGCGTTTCCTCTCACTACCATATTTGGTAGTGAGAGGAAGCCCGTTTGCCGGCAGTGGTCTTCATCTTGTTGGAGGTAGCTAGCTAGCTTGCCCCAAGTAGATAGTTACAAATAGTTACTTAAAGTTAGCTACATCAACTCAAGTGTTGAAGTCCCTCTTCTCTAAACGTCCAGTCCATCGTCTGCATCTCATTTTCAACTTCATTTGAATATGCCGACCATGTATTCTATTGACGTCACTAAGCCATCTGACTGACATCTGTCCAATAAATACGACTTTGAAAAACCCATCTCAACACTTGATCCCACCTACTCGGCTCACAAGCCTGACATTGGAAACAACAGGATGTTGTCTATCTTAGTAGAACATCTTTGACACTACTGTAGTCCAAGTATGGGTAGCTGCAGCCCAATATGGCAACTTCAATATGGGTGAGTGGGTGTGTCGAAAGCAGTGGGTGTATGGAAAGCGAATCAGCTAATTGGGCAGATTTGTTGTCACTCAAGACGTTTTATGCGGCTGTTTGGGATGCACAACGAGTCGATAAGCCGGCGACCAGTGCACCATCAACATGTTCCCTACTGGGCACATGTATCACGGGCATGTCGCCGGCGCTAGCTAACGTGTCATGATTTTAGAAGTTGACAGCAGTGTAATGTAGTGTTGACTGTAAAGCATGTACAGCAGCAGAGAGACGTATATATTGTACCTTCTTAGCCCCAGGGAACAGGATAGGGATGAACCTGAAGTTCTTGCTGCCGTTCTGAATGAACTCATTCTGCAGCTGCAACACAAACACACGGTATGAAACACGTCACCCAGCGCTATGACACGGTCAGAACCACATCACAATGACATAACATGTCATTAACTGTTTTAATGACACTGTCACGGCACATCCTGTTGTGGCATATAGTGCGTTATGTTATGGTTGTGACACCGGTTGTGGTTGTGACACCGGCTGGTTGTGACACCTACATGAGAGTGTCACAACCCCAAACCTACCACACAAGGCAAAACATTTCATTACACCATAGTCTACATATCAACAGTATGTTTGTTATATAAAAAAGAAAATGTAATTGACCATATTAAATTATCATTGTACTTGCGCACACATTGATGCCAGACAGCTGTTATGACATGGTTATAACCGCGTCATGTGTTATGACACTTGGTGTCAAGTGTTACCAAAATGTTTGATTTCACTTCATTTTAACATTCTGTCATAAAAAAACTAGTTTTCCCATCTCAAGGTAAAAGAATAAATGACTACAGTAAGTGTCTATTAAGTGCCAAATAAAGTGGCAGGGTTGACCGTAACAGGGTTGACCGTAACAGGGTTGACGGTAACAGGGTTGACGGTAACAGGGTTGACCGTAACAGGGTTGACAGTAACAGGGCAGACAGTAACAGGGTTGACGGTAACAGGGCAGACAGTAACAGGGTTGACCGTAACAGGGCAGACCGTAACAGGGCAGACCGTAACAGGGCAGACCGTAACAGGGCAGACCGTAACAGGGCTGACCGTAACAGGGTTGACCGTAACAGGGCTGACCGTAACAGGGTTGACCGTAACAGGGTTGACCGTAACAGGGTTGACCGTAACAGGGTTGACGATTTAATCTTAAAATCAGCCATAAATCGCTTTGTGACAGGGGACAGAGACATTGTAGCCAATATGCAACAGACTCAGTTTAAAGGTTGAAGGCCTGGGGTGTATTCACTAAGAACCAAATGGGGAGGGACCTACCTGAACTTTTCCAATAAAAACGTGTTTTTTCGTTGCTTTTTCTGTTTGGAGTAAACTGTTTTTGCTGCAATATTTTGCAACAGGGTTGGACAGTGTTGAGGTACCTGTTTGTGTATGTAGACTGTGTTGAGGTCTGACGGTGTTGAGGTACCTGTTTGTGTATGTAGACTGTGTTGAGGTCTGACGGTGTTGAGGTACCTGTTTGTGTATGTAGACTGTGTTGAGGTCTGACGGTGTTGAGGTACCTGTTTGTGTATGTAGACTGTGTTGAGGTCTGACGGTGTTGAGGTACCTGTTTGTGTATGTAGACTGTGTTGAGGTCTGACGGTGTTGAGGTACCTGTTTGTGTATGTAGACTGTGTTGAGGTCTGACAGTGTTGAGGTACCTGTTTGTGTATGTAGACTGTGTTGAGGTCTGACAGTGTTGAGGTACCTGTTTGTGTATGTAGACTGTGTTGAGGTCTGACAGTGTTGAGGTACCTGTTTGTGTATGTAGACTGTGTTGAGGTCTGACAGTGTTGAGGTACCTGTTTGTGTATGTAGACTGTGTTGAGGTCTGACAGTGTTGAGGTACCTGTTTGTGTATGTAGACTGTGTTGAGGTCTGACGGTGTTGAGGTACCTGTTTGTGTATGTAGACTGTGTTGAGGTCTGACAGTGTTGAGGTACCTGTTTGTGTATGTAGACTGTGTTGAGGTCTGACGGTGTTGAGGTACCTGTTTGTGTATGTAGACTGTGTTGAGGTCTGACGGTGTTGAGGTACCTGTTTGTGTATGTAGACTGTGTTGAGGTCTGACAGTGTTGAGGTACCTGTTTGTGTATGTAGACTGTGTTGAGGTCTGACAGTGTTGAGGTACCTGTTTGTGTATGTAGACTGTGTTGAGGTCTGACAGTGTTGAGGTACCTGTTTGTGTATGTAGACTGTGTTGAGGTCTGACAGTGTTGAGGTACCTGTTTGTGTATGTAGACTGTGTTGAGGTCTGACAGTGTTGAGGTACCTGTTTGTGTATGTAGACTGTGTTGAGGTCTGACAGTGTTGAGGTACCTGTTTGTGTATGTAGACTGTGTTGAGGTCTGACAGTGTTGAGGTACCTGTTTGTGTATGTAGACTGTGTTGAGGTCTGACAGTGTTGAGGTACCTGTTTGTGTATGTAGACTGTGTTGAGGATCCTCTCGTCGTTCTCTACGCTGAACGGTGATGAGGTCACAGTCTCATGGTACTTTGGACTGATGATGATGATAATGAGGTATTCCTTCTGTAAGGATGAGGCATGGAGGAGTTAGACACCTGTCTGTCTGTCCCTTACACTGGCCTGTTACTAACCTGTCTGTCTGTCCCTTACACTGGCCTGTTACTAACCTGTCTGTCTGTCTGTCCCTTACACTGGCCTGTTACTAACCTGTCTGTCTGTCTGTCCCTTACACTGGCCTGTTACTAACCTGTCTGTCTGTCTGTCCCTTACACTGGCCTGTTACTAACCTGTCTGTCTGTCTGTCTGTCTGTCCCTTACACTGGCCTGTTACTAACCTGTCTGTCTGTCTGTACCTTACACTGGCTGTAACTAACCTGTCTGTCTGTCTGTACCTTACACTGGCCTGTTACTAACCTGTCTGTCTGTCTGTCCCTTACACTGCCCTGTTACTAACCTGTCTGTCTGTCTGTCTGTCTGTCCCTTACACTGCCCTGTTACTAACCTGTCTGTCTGTCTGTCTGTCCCTTACACTGCCCTGTTACTAACCTGTCTGTCTGACTGTCCCTTAAACTGCCCTGTTACTAACCTGTATGTCTGTCTGTCCCTTACACTGCCCTGTTACTACCTGTCTGTCTGTCCCTTACACTGCCCTGAGAATATAACAGAACATGGACAAGATGTTAAAATGTTCATAGATGGCCAGCAGGGCCAAATAATAATAGAACAAGTTCTTATTTACAATGACGGCCTACCCCGGCCAAACCCTAACCCGGACGACGCTGGGCCAATTGTGCGTCGCCCTATGGGACTCCCAATCATGGCCGGTTGTGATACAGCCTGGAATCAAACCAGAGTCTGTAGTGATGCTTCTAGCACTGAGATGCAGTGCCTTAGACCACTGCGCCACTCGGGAGCCGTATGGGCCCAGGGCACCCTATTCCCAACATAGAGCAATACCTTTGACCAGAGCCTTATAATTCGTTCTTTAATGTACCAGCCCTGAACAGGAATGTGGAGCCGAACTATCATTAAGTGAACAAGAAGAGATGGTGAGATGGAATGACAGGTGGGGGACCTTTACCTGGCTGAGGTACCGCTCCATGAAGTCGATCTTACTGATGCTCCGGAACTGCTGCTCAAACATATCGATCTGAAACACCAGAAGAGGATATACAGCTGACTGGTGGGCTGCAGTATTTCAGAGAGCAGGATTACTATGGCAGGCAGACGAGTGTTGGGCCAGTAGCCGAAAGGTCGCTGGTTGGAATCCCGAGCTAACTAGGATGAATAATCTGTCCATGTGCCCTTGAGCAAGGCACTCAACCCTAATTGCTCCTTTAAGTCACTTTGATAAGAGCGTCTGCTGAATGACTACAATGTAAATGAACTACGTTAGCCAGCTAACTGTGACAAACAGCTACATTTTCTGGTTTATTAAGAAGGCTAAATGTGTATGTTGTTGTCGCCTTAATTTTGCTGGACCCCAGGAAGAGTAGCTGCTGCCTTGACAGGACCTAATGGGGATCCGTAATAAACCCCAGGAAGAGTAGCTGCTGCCTTGACAGGAACTAATGGAGATCCATAATAAACCCCAGGAAGAGTAGCTGCCGCCTTGGCAGGAACTAATGGGGATCCATAATAAACCCCAGGAAGAGTAGCTGCTGCCTTGACAGGAACTAATGGGGATCCATAATAAACCCCAGGAAGAGTAGCTGCCGCCTTGACAGGAACTAATGGGGATCCATAATAAACCCCAGGAAGAGTAGCTGCTGCCTTGGCAGGAACTAATGGGGATCCATAATAAACCCCAGGAAGAGTAGCTGCTGCCTTGACAGGACCTAATGGGGATCCATAATAAACCCCAGGAAGAGTAGCTGCAGCCTTGACAGGAACTAATGGGGATCCATAATAAACCCCAGGAAGACTAGCTGCCTCCTTGGCAGGAACTAATGGGGATCCATAATAAACCCCAGGAAGAGTAGCTGCTGCCTTGACAGGAACTAATGGGGATCCATAATAAACCCCAGGAAGAGTAGCTGCCACCTTGACAGGAACTAATGGGGATCCATAATAAACCCCAGGAAGAGTAGCTGCCTCCTTGGCAGGAACTAATGGGGATCCATAATAAACCCCAGGAAGAGTAGCTGCCGCCTTGGCAGAAACTAATGGGGATCCATAATAAACCCCAGGAAGAGTAGCTGCCGCCTTGACAGGAACTAATGGGGATCCATAATAAACCCCAGGAAGAGTAGCTGCAGCCTTGGCAGGAACTAATGGGGATCCATAATAAACCCCAGGAAGAGTAGCTGCCGCCTTGACAGGAACTAATGGGGATCCATAATAAACCCCAGGAAGAGTAGCTGCTGCCTTGGCAGGAACTAATGGGGATCCATAATAAACCCCAGGAAGAGTAGCTGCCGCCTTGGCAGGAACTAATGTTCTTTTTTTTTCAGATTCTATTTTAGGAAGATCTTAGGTGTTTGTTGTGCAAAGCTGTCATCAAGGTAAAGGCTACTTTGAAGAATCTCAAATCTTATATATTTTTATATTTATTTTAAACTTTAGTAAAAAAATAAAAAAAAATCTCCCCAATTGGTAGTTACAGTCTTGTCCCATCGCTGCAACTACTGTACGGACTAGAGAGAGGCGAAGGTCGAGAGCTGAAACACAACCCAGCCAAGCCGCACTGCTTCTTGACACAACGCCCGCTTAACCCGGAAGCCAGCCGCACCAATGTGTTGGAGTAAACACGGCCGGCTGTGACAGAGCCTGGATTCGAACCAGGATCTCTAGTGGCATGGCTAGCACTGTGATTCAGTGCCTTAGACCACTGTGCCACTCGGGAGGCTATTTGGATTTGTTTAACACTTTTTTGGTTACTACATGATTCCATATGTGTTATTTCATAGATAATGTCTTCACTATTATTCTACAATGTAGAAAATAGTAAAAATAAAGAAAAACCCTGGAAAGAGTAGGTGTGTCCAAACCTTTGACTGATAATGTATGTATAAAAGGGGTGCGGTCAGTTATAATTCCTAAAAGTAGAAGCTCTTCATTGGTCTTCCAGTCTCTACTAGTAGAAACCAGCCTTACATGTGTGAGTGTCTGTGTGCTTGTGTGCTGTGTGCTTACGTGTGTGAGTGTCTGTGTGAGTACTGACGTGTGTGAGTGTCTGTGTGAGTACTTACGTGTGTGAGTGTCTGTGTGCTGACGTGTGTGAGTGTCTGTGTGAGTACTTACGTGTGTGAGTGTACTGTGTGAGTACTTACGTGTGTGTCGGAGCCATTGTGTCTCAGCAACGCCACAAAGTTGATGATCTGTTTGACGTGTTTATCGCTGTCTGCTTCGTACGTCACAAACACCCTTCCTACGGTGATGAGGGATTAAAGAGGTTAGAGGTCACAGGGAGGGAAAGATCTTAGCACACACATCACTATACACATATATACACACACATCACTATACACATATACACACACATCACTATACACACATACACACACATCACTATACACACATACACACACATCACTATACACATATACACACACATCACTATACACATATATACACACACATATATACACACACATCACTATACACATATACACACACATCACTATACATATATATATATACACACACACATCACTATACACATATATACACACACATCACTATACATCAATATATACACACACATCACTATACACATATATACACACACATCACTATATATATACACACACACATCACTATACATCAATATATACACACACATCACTATACACACACATCACTATACATATATATACACACACACATCACTATACATATATATACACACATCACTATACATATCTATACACACACACACACACACACACACACACTTCACTATACACACACACACACACACACACACACACACACCCACTATACACACACACACACACACACACACACACACACACACACACACACACACACATATATACACACACATCACTATACATATATACACACACACATCACTATACATATATATACACACACATCACTATACATATATATATACACACACATCACTATACATATATATATACACACACATCACTATACATATATATACACACACATCACTATACATATATATACACACACATCACTATACACATCACTATACATATATATACACACACATCACTATACACATCACTATACATATATATACACATATCATTATACACACATCACTATACATCACTATACACATCACTATACACATCAGACATCACTATAAACACTAGTTGGTTAAGGGCTCGTAAGTAATCATTTCACTGTAAGGTTTACACCTGTTGTATTTAGCGCCTACGACAAAAACTATTTGATTTTATTTACTTCAGTACCACTATTACACTACCACTACTACAGTACACTGCTACACTACCACCACACTACCACTACTTCAGTACACTACTACACTACCACTACTTCAGTACACTGCTACACTACCACCACACTACCACTACTTCAGTACACTACTACACTACTACTACTTCAGTACACTACCTCACTACCACTACTTCAGTACACTACCTCACTACCACCACACTACCACTACTTCAGTACACTACTACACTACTACTACTTCAGTACACCCTACACTACACTACCACTACTTCAGGACACTACCTCACTACCACTACTTCAGGACACTACCTCACTACCACTACTTCAGTACACTACTACACTACCACCACACTACCACTACTTCAGTACACTACTACACTACTACTACTTCAGTACACTCCTACACTACACTACCACTACTTCAGTACACTACTACACTACCACTACTTCAGTACACTACCTCACTACCACTACTACACTACCACTACACTACCACTACTTCAGTACACTACTACACTACCACTACTTCAGTACACTACCTCACTACCACTACTTCAGTACACTGCTACACTACCACCACACTACCACTACTTCAGTACACTACTACACTACTACTACTTCAGGACACTACCTCACTACCACTACTTCAGTACACTACTACACTACCACTACTACTCCAGCACACTACCACTCACTACTACACTACTCAGTACACTACCTCACTACCACTACTTCAGGACACTACTACACCACTACTCAGTAAACCACCTCACTACCACTACTTCAGTACACTACTACACTACCACTACTTCAGTACACTACTACAACTTCAGTACACTACTACACTACTTCAGTACACTACTACTACTTCAGTACACTACCACAGTACACTACTACACTACTTCAGTACACTACTACACTACTTCAGTACACTACTACACTACCACTACTTCAGTACACTACCACTACACTAAACTACCACTACACTACCACTCCTACTTCAGTACACTACTACTACACCACTACTTCAGTACACTACCTCACTACCACTACTTCAGTACACTACTACACTACCACTACTTCAGTACACTACCACTACTTCAGTACAGTACTACACTACCACTACTTCAGTACACTACTACACTACCACTACTTCAGTACACTACCTCACTACCACTACTTCAGTACAGTACTACACTACCACTACTTCAGTACACTACTACACTACCACTACTTCAGTACACTACCTCACTACCACTACTCAGTACACTACCTCACTACCACTACTTCAGTACACTACTACACTATTTCAGTACACTACCACTACTTCAGTACACTACTACACTATTTCAGTACACTACCACTACTTCAGTACACTACTACACTATTTCAGTACACTACTACACTATTTCAGTACACTACTACACTACCACTACTTCAGGACACTACCTCACTACCACTACTTCAGGACACTACCTCACTACCACTACTTCAGTACACTACTACACTACCACCACACTACCACACTACTCAGTACACTACTACACTACCACTACTCAGCATTACCACTACCACTACCACTACACACCACTCTCCAGCATTACCACCACCACTACTACACTACACTACTTCAGTATTACCACTACCACTACTACACTACACTACTTCAGTATTACCACTACCACTACTACACTACACTACTTCAGTATTACCACTACCACTACTACACTACACTACTTCAGTATTACCACTACCACTACCACACTACACTACTTCAGTATTACCACTACCACACTACCACTACTACCACTTATACCCTATCACTACCACTAATACACTACAACACTACCACACTACCACTAAACTAATACACTACCACTAATACACTATCATTAATACACTACCACTACCACTAAACTAATACACTACCACTACTACCACACTACCACTAAACTAATACACTACCACTACTACCACTACTACCACACTACCACTAAACTAATACACTATTTCACTATTTCACTAGCACTACTACTAAACTAATACACCACCAATACTTCACTACCACTACTACTACTACCACCACCTCACTACTACTACTACACTAATGCATTACCACATTACCACTACCTCACTACCACTACTACCTCACTACCACACTACACCACTACCACTTCCACTAATACACTACTACACTTACACTACTACTACTAAACTAATACACTACCACTACTTTACCACCACTACTACCACTAATACACTACAACACTACCACACTACCACTAAACTAATACACTACCACTACTACACTACCACACTACCACTAAACTAATACACTACCACTACTTTACCACCACTACTACCACTAATACACTACAACACTACCACACTACCACTAAACTAATACACTACCACTACTACACTACCAATACACTACCACTAATAAACTATCACTACCACTAAACTAATACACTACCACTACTACACTATCACTAATACACTACCACTAATAAACTATCACTACCACTAAACTAATACACTACCACTACTACCATCACTACACTACACACTACCACTAATACACTACTACACTTACACTACTACTACTACACTAACACACTACTTCACTACCACTCCTTTACTAACACCACTACACTACCAAAATAATACTAAACGAATACACTACCACTACTACACTACCACTAATAAACTATCACTACCACTAAACTAATACACTACCACTACTACACTATCACTAATACACTACCACTAATACACTACTACACTTACACTACTACTACTACACTAACACACTACTTCACTACCACTCCTTTACTAACACCACTACACTACCAAAATAATACTAAACGAATACACTACCACTACTACACTACCACTAATACACTACAACTACCACTACCACTACTAAACTACTACCACTAATACACTACCACTACTAAACTACTACCACTAATACACTACTAATAAACTAATACACTACCACAACACTACCACTACTACACTACACTAATACACTACCACTACCACTACTAAACTACTACCACTAATACACTACCACTACCACTACCACTACTAAACTACTACCACTAATACACTACCACTACTAAACTACTACCACTAATACACTACTTTACCACCACTACTACCACTACTACACTACAACTACTTCACTATTACCACTACTACACTACCACACTACCACTAAACTAATACACTACCACTACTACACTACCACTAATACACTACCACACTACCACTAAACTAATACACTACCACTACTACACTACCACTAATACACTACCACTACCACTAAACTAATACACTACCACTACTACACTACCACTACTACACTACCACACTACCACTAAACTAATACACTACCACTACTACACTACCACTAATACACTATCACTACCACACTACCACTAAACTAATACACTACCACTACTACACTACCACTAATACACTACCACACTACCACTAAACTAATACACTACCACTACTACACTATCACTACAACACTACCACACTACCACTAAACTAATACACTACCACTACTACACTACCACTACTACACTACCACTAATACACTATCACTACAACACTACCACACTACCACTAAACTACTACACTACCACTAATACACTATCACTAATACACTATCACTACCACTAATACACTATCACTAATACACTATCACTAATACACTATCACTACCACTACTACACTACCACTAATACACTACCACTACTACACTACCACTAATACACTACCACTAATACACTATCACTAATACACTATCACTACCACTAAACTAATACACTACCACTAATACACTACCACCAATACACTATCACCAATACACCATCACTACCACTAAACCCAATACACTACCACTACTACACTACCACTAATACACCATCACCAATACACCATCACTACCACTAAACTAATACACTACCACTACTACACTACCACTAATACACCATCACCAATACACCATCACTACCACTAAACTAATACACTACCACTACTACACCACCACTAATACACCATCACTAATACACCATCACTACCACTAAACTAATACACTACCACTACTACACTACCACTACTACACTACCACTAATACACTATCACTACCACTAAACTAATACACTACCACTACTACACTACCACTAATACACTATCACTACCACTAAACTAATACACTACCACTACTACACTACCACTAATACACTACCACTAATACACTATCACTAATACACTATCACTAACCTAATACACTACCACTACTACACTACCACTAATACACTATCACTAATACACTATCACTACCACTAAACTAATACACTACCACTACTACACTACCACTAATACACTATCACTAATACACTATCACTACCACTAAACTAATACACTACCACTACTACACTACCACTAATAAACTATCACTAATACACTACCACTACCACTAAACTAATACACTACCACTACTACACTATCACTAATACACTACCACTACCACTAAACTAATACACTACCACTACTTTACCACCACTACTACCACGAATACTTCACCATTACCACTACTACACTACCACTACCACACTACCACTACCACACTATCACTACTACACTACCAGATTACCACTACAACTACTACTACACTATCCCTGCCACTACTTTACTACCACTACCACACCAGCACTACCCCACTACACTACATTACTAATGCACTACCACTACTTCAACACCACTACAACCTGGGCCACCATGGATGACAGTAGTGTTGAAATCCTACTTAAAACCCCACTGGGGCCACTTGATGACTGTAGTGTTGAAGTCCTACTTAAAACCCCACTGGGCCACCACAGACGACTGTAGTGTTGAAGTCCTACTTAAAACCCCACTGGGGCCACTTGATGACTGTAGTGTTGAAGTCCTACTTAAAACCCCACTGGGCCACCACAGACGACTGTAGTGTTGAAGTCCTACTTAAAATCCCACTGGGGCCACTTGATGACTGTAATGTTGAAGTCCTACTTAAAACCCCACTGGGCCACCACGGACGACTGTAGTGTTGAAGTCATACTTACTTTGTTCCACAGAGAGCGGGGCCCTGTGGGGTTGTTCCACAGAGAGCGGAGCACTGCAGGGTTTAGGATGGGGACTCATGTACTTACTTTAATCCACAGAGAGCGGGGCCCTGTGGGGTTGTTCCACAGAGAGCGGAGCACTGCAGGGTTTAGGATGGGGACTCATGTACTTACTTTGTTCCACAGAGAGCGGGGCACTGCAGGGTTTAGGATGGGGACTCATGTACTTACTTTGTTCCACAGAGAGCAGAGCACTGCAGGGTTTAGGATGGGGACTCATGTACTTACTTTGTTCCACAGAGAGCGGGGCACTGCAGGGTTTAGGATGGGGACTCATGTACTTACTTTGTTCCACAGAGAGCGGGGCACTGCAGGGTTGTTCCACAGAGAGCGGAGCACTGCAGGGGTTAGGATGGGGACTCATGTGGCCACTAGAAAGAAGATCCATCATGAGTTACCATTTCAGAAACAAAGTTCCTCTTTGCAAACAGTGATTTCTGAGACCTTTGCTCTTGGTAATGCAGATCATATAGTCGCTAGCTTACCTCTGCACGTCGCCTGCACCTGGCAGTCTGTAGTTATCTGAGGGAGAGAGAGAGAGACAGAGCGAGAGAGAGAGCGAGAGAGAGCGAGAGAGAGCGAGAGAGAGCGAGACCTGATAAATCTGTCAATAAGTACTACACAGTTTCCAGAGGGGTGGATAAAGGCACTGGTAACACCCATTTTTAAAATGGGGTGAAGTTGACCAGGCATGTAACTATAGGCCGATTTGCATTTTCCCAGTTCTATCAAAAGTAATGGAGAAAGCTTTAACAGAGCAATTATTGGACTACTTGGAGAATCAATTCCTGCATTCACAGAAATTCGGCTTTAGACGTAAACACCATTTATTTTTAACCTGGCAAGTCAGTTAAGAACAAATTCTTATTTACAATGACGGCCTACCCCGGCCAAACCCAGACGACGCTGGGTCAATTGTGCACCGCCCTATGGGCCTCCCAATCCGGCCAGATGGATTCAAATCAAGGCACTGCACTGAGATGCCTTAGACTGCTGCACCACTCGGGAGACTCAGACACAGCAAACTGTTTTCTGATAGATAGTTTTAAACGTTGGACAATAGACAAAGGCAATGTGGTTGGTGCTATTTTTAACGATTTAAGGTAAGCTTTTTACCATTAATCACAGCATCCTGGTCTCAACACTCTAGGTTCAAATTTTCTAAATAAGCACTTAGATGGTTTGAATCATATCTCAAGAACTGGGAACAAAGTGTAGTGATCAAGGTCTACAGCTCAGAAAAACAGAATGGGTGTCCCACAAGGATCGGTTCTAGGTCCGCTTCTTTTTAGTTCATACATAAATGATCTTCCTGAGGTAAGTCCAGGTGTTCAGATGTATGCTGACCACACTGTAGTCTAGCGGGAGGAAAAACATGTCTTGCGGTTGCTGATGTGTTGACACAACATATGGTTTCAATTGGAGAATAGCTTAATAACTCATGCTTGACACTGAATATCAAGAAGACCTCTGTGATTTGTTTTTCCTCCAGAAAACTGCCAATGGTAGAGTCACTCAACATTATGATCAAAGGGGAGGGAATCAAGCAGGTTCCTGATGTTAAATGTGTGAAATGTTTAAAAAAAAAATTATATGCTTGATAATGTATGTGGTATCAACAGAGAGGTATATTTTCTGGGTGATTTAAATATTGACTGGCTTTCATCAAGCTGCCCACTCATGAAAATGCTTCAAACTGTAACCAGTGCCTGCAACGGTCAACCTACCAGGGTAGTTACAAACAGCACAGGAATGAAATCATCAACATGTTTGATCACATCTTTACTAATGCTGCAGAAATCTGCTTTAAAGCAGTATCCAAATCCACAATATAGTAGCCACTTCTAGGAAAACCAAAGTTCCAAAGGCTGGGGCTAATATAGTGTATAAGAGGACATATGATACGTTTTGTAGAGATTCCTGTTGTTGTTGATGTAAATAATATCTGCTGGTCTGTGGTGTGTAATGAGGAGCAACCAGACGCTGCACTTGACACATTTATGAAATTGCTTATTCCAGTTACTAATAAGCATGCACCCATTAAGAAAATGACTAAAAACTATTAAATCCCAGTGGAATTGAACAATTGTATGGTTGAGAGGGATGAGGCAAAAGGAATGGCAAATAAGTCTGGCAAATGTACTGCAAATTGAGAAATCATGTGACTAAACTGAATAAAAAGAATAAGAAACTACACTATGAAACAAAGATAAATGACAAAGAATAACAGAAAACTCAGCTCCATCAAAACCGCCTGATATTGCCAACTACTTTAATGATTTTTCCATTGGCAAGCGTAGGCATGACATGCCAGCAACAAACGCTGACCAAATTATGAAAGACAAGAACTGTCATTTTTAAGTGATATTGTTGACTATCAACAATGACAAGCCACCGGGGTCTGACAACATGGATGGAAAATCACTGAGGATAATAGAGGACGATATTGCCACTCCTATTTAACACATCTTCAATTTAAGCCTATGAGAAAGTGTGTGCCCTCAGGCCTGGAGGGAAGCAAAAGCCAAACAAATAGTGAAGTCCCCTTTACTGGCTCAAATAAGCCTGTTACCAACCCTTAGTAAAGTTTTGGAAACAATGGTGTTTGACAAGATACAATGCTATTTTATAGTGAACAAATTGACAACAGACTTTCAGGGAAGGACATTCAACAAGCACCGCACTTACACAAATTACTGATGATTGGCTGAGAGAAATTAAGGCATTTGTGAAAATTCTATAGCAATATAGAGTGGGAAAGTGGCTGTGTGTTTGGATTAATTAACAGACACTGCAGTAATTAAAACTGAATAAAAACATCTGTCTTATCCATGAACGGAGTCTACACAGACCGGTGCGCTATAGCCAATCAAAGCTACAATAGGCCCTTATTCAAACAAGCCATTTGCCACACGGGCCTGCTATCATTCACTTTGAACTGGACTGTGTGTTTACAGGCAGTAGGGCCTGCTATCATTCACTATGAACTGGACTGTGTGTTTACAGGCAGTAGGGCCTGTCATCATTCACTTTGAACTGGACTGTGTGTTTACAGGCAGTAGGGCCTGCTATCATTCACTTTGAACTGGACTGTGTGTTTACAGGCAGTAGGGCCTGCTATCATTCACTTTGAACTGGACTGTGTGTTTACAGGCAGTAGGGCCTGTCATCATTCACTTTGAACTGGACTGTGTGTTTACAGGCAGTAGGGCCTGCCATCATTCACTTTGAACTGGACTGTGTGTTTACAGGCAGTAGGGCCTGCCATCATTCACTTTGAACTGGACTGTGTGTTTACAGGCAGTAGGGCCTGCTATCATTCACTTTGAACTGGACTGTGTGTTTACAGGCAGTAGGGCCTGCCATCATTCACTTTGAACTGGACTGTGTGTTTACAGGCAGTAGGGCCTGCCATCATTCACTTTGAACTGGACTGTGTGTTTACAGGCAGTAGGGCCTACCATCATTCACTATGAACTGGACTGTGTGTTTACAGGCAGTAGGGCCTGCCATCATTCACTATGAACTGGACAGTGTGTTTACAGGCAGTAGGGCCTGCCATCATTCACTCTGAACTGGACTGTGTGTTTACAGGCAGTAGGGCCTGCTATCATTCACTTTGAACTGGACTGTGTGTTTACAGGCAGTAGGACCTGGCATCAATCACTCTGAACTGGACTGTGTGTTTACAGGCAGTAGGACCTGGCATCAATCACTCTGAACTGGACTGTGTGTTTACAGGCAGTAGGGCCTGCTATCATTCACTCTGAACTGGACTGTGTGTTTACAGGCAGTAGGGCCTGCTATCATTCACTTTGAACTGGACTGTGTGTTTACAGGCAGTAGGGCCTGCTATCATTCACTCTGAACTGGACTGTGTGTTTACAGGCAGTAGGGCCTGCTATCATTCACTTTGAACTGGACTGTGTGTTTACAGGCAGTAGGGCCTGCTATCATTCACTATGAACTGGACTGTGTGTTTACAGGCAGTAGGGCCTGTCATCATTCACTTTGAACTGGACTGTGTGTTTACAGGCAGTAGGGCCTGCTATCATTCACTTTGAACTGGACTGTGTGTTTACAGGCAGTAGGGCCTGCTATCATTCACTTTGAACTGGACTGTGTGTTTACAGGCAGTAGGGCCTGCCATCATTCACTTTGAACTGGACTGTGTGTTTACAGGCAGTAGGGCCTGCCATCATTCACTTTGAACTGGACTGTGTGTTTACAGGCAGTAGGGCCTGCCATCATTCACTATGAACTGGACTGTGTGTTTACAGGCAGTAGGGCCTACCATCATTCACTATGAACTGGACTGTGTGTTTACAGGCAGTAGGGCCTGCCATCATTCACTATGAACTGGACTGTGTGTTTACAGGCAGTAGGGCCTGCCATCATTCACTCTGAACTGGACTGTGTGTTTACAGGCAGTAGGGCCTGCCATCATTCACTATGAACTGGCATGCCAGAACCAGTTGTGAGCTGCTCCATGCCAGAACCAGTTGAGCTGCTCCATGCCAGAACCAGTTGAGAGCTGCTCCATGCCAGAACCAGTTGAGAGCTGCTCCATGCCAGAACCAGTTGAGAGCTGCTCCATGCCAGAACCAGTTGTGAGCTGCTCCATGCCAGAACCAGTTGTGAGCTGCTCCACGGGCACACGTATACAAGTACTAATCACTGGGAATAGGGACCAGGTGTGCGCAGTGAAAGTTCCGGAGGGATCCGTGACAAATAGGTTCTCCACTGAAGACCTAGGTCCTATAGGTTCTCCAATGCTCAAACATGTCTTTAATAGATATAAAGGCTTATTTTCATGTTTCAAGAAAGGAATGCATATAATTGCCTGGTAAAGCTGTTTTATGCGGTCACTGAATGGAAGCTGATAATTATCAGTTGACAGTTTTTGTACATTTCTCAATGTGATTTAGATGTTTAAATGCCTGCGTGGACTCGCGCCACAATCATTAACTTAGTATCTCAATCCACAGGTACTCAGGGGGACTGGAGGACCGAGTGCTGTCCTGCAATGTGCAAGACAGCACTCGGTCTAAAGTGCAGGACAGCACCTTCTCTGTGAAAGGAGTACGTCTCTGGAACTTCATTCCAGGTGACACTAAGAATTTGCTCAATCACACTGAACTCAAAGGGAAACAAAAACGTGATCACTTATCGCCTGCTTAAAAGGATTTCTGGACACGGATAATGCAAGATTCTGGACTAGACAGCAATGGCTATTCTCCATCGGGCTGGGTCTTTTAGTCGTGGGCTGGGTCTATTAGTCGTGGGCTGGGTCTTTTAGTCGTGGGCTGGGTCTATTAGTCGTGGGCTGGGTCTATTAGTCGTGGGCTGGCCCATTAGTCGGGCTGGGTCTTTCAGTCGTGGGCTGGGTCTTTCAGTCGTGGGCTGGGTCATAGTCGTGGGCTGGGTCTATTAGTCGTGGGCTGGGTCTATTAGTCGTGGGCTGGGTCAGTCGTGGGCTGGGTCTTTTAGTCGTGGGCTGGGTCTATTAGTCGTGGGCTGGGTCTATTAGTCGTGGGCTGGGTCTTTCAGTCGTGGGCTGGGTCTAGTCGTGGGCTGGGTCTATTAGTCGTGGGCTGGGTCTTTCAGTCGGGCTGGGTCCTTTCAGTCGTGGGCTGGGTCTATTAGTCGTGGGCTGGCCCATTAGTCGTGGGCTGGGTCTATTAGTCGTGGGCTGGGTCTATTAGTCGTGGGCTGGGTCTTTCAGTCGTGGGCTGGGTCTATTAGTCGTGGGCTGGGTCTATTAGTCGTGGGCTGGGTCTATTAGTCGTGGGCTGGGTCTTTCAGTCGTGGGCTGGGTCTTTCAGTCGTGGGCTGGGTCTATTAGTCGTGGGCTGGGTCTTTTAGTCGTGGGCTGGGTCTATTAGTCGTGGGCTGGGTCTTTCAGTCGTGGGCTGGGTCTTTCAGTCGTGGGCTGGGTCTTTCAGTCGTGGGCTGGGTCTTTCAGTCGTGGGCTGGGTCTTTCAGTCGTGGGCTGGGTCTTTTAGTCGTGGGCTGGGTCTATTAGTCGTGGGCTGGGTCTTTCAGTCGTGGGCTGGGTCTTTCAGTCGTGGGCTGGGTTTGGGTGAAACTATGTACTACAGGCTTTATGTCAGGGATATGAATGAGCCTCGTCAGATTAGATACTACAGGCTTCACGTCAGGGATATGAATGAGCCTTGTCAGATTACATACTACAGGCTTCATGTCAGGGATATGAATGAGCCTCGTCAGATTACATACAACAGGCCAGGGATATGAACAAGCCTCGTCAGATTAGTTACTACAGACTTCATGTCAGGCATATGAACAAGCCTTGTCAGATTAGATACTACAGGCTTCACGTCAGGGATATGAATGAGCCTCGTCAGATTAGATACTACAGGCTTCATGTCAGGTATATGAATGAGCCTCGTCAGATTAGATACTACAGACTTCATGTCAGGCATATGAATGAGCCTCGTCAGATTAGATACTACAGGCTTCATGTCAGGCATATGAACAAACCAGATCGGGTGAAAAAAGCTGTCTCCCCACACAACATATCTCCCCCTTTCACTATCACGCAATTGCCTTCTTCAATCATGCAGAGACGGGCATCATGAAGGTCTCGTCATTGATTTTGTTGGAAAGGGGAGAAATTGTGCTTAACAATGGTATTCATATTACAGTTGACCTGGAAGTATTACCTTTTTTGGGCACTAAAATAAGGTCAATTGTACGGAACAGTGCGATGTACAAAAGTTTGTTAGCTAGCATTACTCACACATGAGCCTGGAGGGTAGTCGGTAACCAGCGATGGGCCGGGGGCTGTGGCAGGGGCCCATGTTGAAGCCCTCCACAGGGCACTGGGCACAGCAGGTGTTTGGAGTCAGAGAGTGGTGGTAGAGGCCTGCTGAGGGGGGGATGGAGTGAAGGGAGTGGGGCTGCTCCAGGCTGGTCACACCAGGGCTGTAATGGCCCGGCAGGGGGGTGAGGGACAGGGACCTTCCCCGGGAGTAGCAGCTCTGCCCTGGGTAGCTGGGGTAGTTTGGGGGGGTGAGGCAGGAGGGCAGGCTGCTGGGGTAAGCAGGTCCAGGACCAGACCAGGCGCTGGTGTAGCTGGGGTGAAGCCAGGAGCCATCAGCCTGGCTGGGGAACGGGGTAGGCTGGCTGTACCCGGCTGGGAGGCCTACAGGAGGCTGATACAGCCTGTAGCTGGGCCCCGCCCTCCGACTGCTGAAGACGGAGCCAGCCATGGAGCTGGGGTCGTCAAGTTGGAGGTCGGGTGGAGGTCGGGGTGGAGATCTGGGTGGAGATCAGGGTGGGGGGTAGAGGTTTCGTCGTCCTCCTCTGGAGTGTTCTGGAACTCTCTACGGCAAAAATGTGAATATTTGTAAAATATGTAAACAAAACTCTAATATGCAGTATGATTAGATAAGTATTCAACCCCCTGAGTCAACACGTTAGAATCACCTTTGGCAAGGACCTCCCGAGTGGTGCAGTGGTCTACGGCACTGCATCGCAGTGCTAGCTGGGCCACTAGAGATTCTGGGTTCGAGTCCACGACTGCACACAATTTCCCCAGCGTAGTCCGGGTTAGGGGAGGGTTGTCCTAACGCGCACTAGCGACTCCTGTGGTGGGCCAGGCACATACACTTAGGTTGGAGTCATTAAAACTCGTTTTTCAACCACTCCACAAATTTCTTGTTAACAAACTATAGTTTTGGCAAGTCGGTTAGGACATCTACTTTGTGCATGACACAAGTCATTTTTCCAACAATTGTTTGCAGACAGATTATTTCACTGTATCACAATTCAGGTGGGTCAGAAGTTTACATACACTAAGTTGACTGTGCCTTTAAACAGCGTGGAAAATTCCAGAAAATGATGTCATGGCTTTAGAAGCTTCTGATAGGCTAATTGACATCATTTGAGTCAATTGGAGGTGTACCTGTGGATGTATTTCAATGCCTACCTTCGAACTCAGTGCCTCTTTGCTTGACATCATGTGAAAATCAAAAGAAATCAGCCAAGACCTCAGAAAAAAAATTGTAGACCTCCACAAGTCTGGTTCATCCTTGGGAGCAATTTCCAAACGCCTGAAGGTACCACATTCATCTGTACAAACAATAGTACACAAGTATAAACACCATGGGACCACGCAGCCGTCATACCGCTCAGGAAGGAGACGCGTTCTGTCTCCTAGAGATGAACGTACTTTGGTGCGAAAAGTGAGAATCAATCGCAGAACAGCAGCGAAGGATCTTGTGAAGATGCTGGAGGAAACAGGTACAAAAGTATCTATATCCACAGTAAAACGAGTCCTATACCGACATAACCTGAAAGGCCGCTCAGCAAGGAAGAAGCCACTGCTCCAAAACCGCCATAAAAACGCCAGACTACGGTTTGCAACTGCACATGTGGACAAAGATGTTCTTTTTGTAGAAATGTCCCCTGGTCTGATGAAATAAAAGTAGAACTCTTTGGCCATAATGACCATCGTTATGTTTGGAGGAAAAAGGGGGAGGTTTCCAGGCTGAAGAACACCATCCCAACCGTGAAGCACGGGGGTGGCAGCATCATGTTGCGGGGGTGCTTTGCTGCAGGAGGGACTGGTGCACTTCACAAATTATATGGCATCATGAGGAATCAAAATGATGTGGATATATTGAAGCAACATCTCAAGACATGAGTCAGGAAGTTAAAGCTTGGTCGCAAATGGGTCTTCCAAATGGACAATGACCCCAAGCATACTTCCAAAGTTGGCTTAAGGACAACAAAGTCAAGGTATTGGAGTGGCCATCACAAAGCCCTGACCTCAATCCTATAGAACATTTGTGGCCAGAACTGAAAAAGCGTGTGCGAGCAAGGAGGCCTACAAACCTGACTCAGTTACATCAGCTCTGACAGGAGGAAGCTTGTGGAAGGCTACCCAAAATTTTTAGGCAATGCTACTGTCACGACTTTCCACCGAAGTCGATCCCTCTCCTTGTTCGGGTGGTGTGTTCGGCAGTCAACGTCACCGGTTTTCTAACCATCACCGCTCCCCTTTCTCGTGTGTCGTTTGGTTTTGTCGTTATTGTCTACACCTGTTAATTATCTCCCAATCACGCTCCTGCATATATTCCTTCATTCCCCTCCTTCCCCTGTGCGTGATTATCAGTGTTCCTCTGAGTTTTCCCAGTCTGTGTACTGAGGGCTAGTATCTTTTGGTTCTCGTTGTTTCCAGGTTGTTTATTGGCCCGTTAGTTTTGAGCGTGTGAGTATTTTGCCTCTCCAGCGTGTGTTGTACTATTACTGGTGGCTTTATTAAATACCTATCATAGCCTCCCTTTATCAAGCTCAGACTCCATGTCATCAGACCTTGTGTTCCTCTGCTACTCTATCATAGCCTCTCTTTATCAAGCTCAGACTCCGTGTCATCAGACCTTGTGTTCCTCTGCTACTCTATCAAAGCCTCTCTTTATCAAGCTCAGACTCCATGTCATCAGACCTTGTGTTCCTCTGCTACTCTATCATAGCCTCTCTTTATCAAGCTCAGACTCCGTGTCATCAGACCTTGTGTTCCTCTGCTACTCTATCATAGCCTCTCTTTATCAAGCTCAGACTCCATGTCATCAGACCTTGTGTTCTTCTGCTACTCTATCATAGCCTCTCTTTATCAAGCTCAGACTCCATGTCATCAGACCTTGTGTTCCTCTGCTACTCTATCATAGCCTCTCTTTATCAAGCTCAGACTCCATGTCATCAGACCTTGTGTTCCTCTGCTACTCTATCATAGCCTCTCTTTATCAAGCTCAGACTCCATGTCATCAGACCTTGTGTTCCTCTGCTACTCTATCACAGCCTCTCTTTATCAAGCTCAGACTCCATGTCATCAGACCTTGTGTTCCTCTGCTACTCTATCATAGCCTCTCTTTATCAAGCTCCAGACTCCATGTCATCAGACCTTGTGTTCCTCTGCTACTCTATCACAGCCTCTCTTTATCAAGCTCCAGACTCCATGTCATCAGACCTTGTGTTCCTCTGCTACTCTATCACAGCCTCTCTTTATCAAGCTCAGACTCCATGTCATCAGACCTTGTGTTCCTCTGCTACTCTATCACAGCCTCTCTTTATCAAGCTCAGACTCCATGTCATCAGACCTTGTGTTCCTCTGCTACTCTATCACAGCCTCTCTTTATCAAGCTCAGACTCCATGTCATCAGACCTTGTGTTCCTCTGCTACTCTATCACAGCCTCTCTTTATCAAGCTCAGACTCCATGTCATCAGACCTTGTGTTCCTCTGCTACTCTATCATAGCCTCTCTTTATCAAGCTCAGACTCCATGTCATCAGACCTTGTGTTCCTCTGCTACTCTATCATAGCCTCTCTTTATCAAGCTCCAGACTCCATGTCATCAGACCTTGTGTTCCTCTGCTACTCTATCACAGCCTCTCTTTATCAAGCTCAGACTCCATGTCATCAGACCTTGTGTTCCTCTGCTACTCTATCACAGCCTCTCTTTATCAAGCTCAGACTCCATGTCATCAGACCTTGTGTTCCTCTGCTACTCTATCACAGCCTCTCTTTATCAAGCTCAGACTCCATGTCATCAGACCTTGTGTTCCTCTGCTACTCTATCACAGCCTCTCTTTATCAAGCTCAGACTCCATGTCATCAGACCTTGTGGTCCTCTGCTACTCTATCATAGCCTCTCTTTATCAAGCTCAGACTCCATGTCATCAGACCTTGTGGTCCTCTGCTACTCTATCATAGCCTCTCTTTATCAAGCTCAGACTCCATGTCATCAGACCTTGTGTTCTTCTGCTACTCTATCATAGCCTCTCTTTATCAAGCTCAGACTCCATGTCATCAGACCTTGTGTTCCTCTGCTACTCTATCATAGCCTCTCTTTATCAAGCTCAGACTCCATGTCATCAGACCTTGTGGTCCTCTGCTACTCTATCATAGCCTCTCTTTATCAAGCTCAGACTCCATGTCATCAGACCTTGTGTTCCTCTGCTACTCTATCATAGCCTCTCTTTATCAAGCTCAGACTCCATGTCATCAGACCTTGTGTTCCTCTGCCTCTCTTTCACACAGGTTGATGTTGATGTTCATGTTTGTCAATGTACCTCTTCAGTGTCATTGCTGCTGCTCATATAGACTTCTTCCCTTCTGTCACTTCCTGCTGTCTGAAGAAACTCAAGGGGTGCTAGACCCCCTTGTTTTCCGTGTGTATACACGGGGCATGATGAGGTCTGCTCTGTAACAATAACGCACTTTCATATGCATGACACGTTGCAAGAATACTACGTAATCATTTTAATGGGGTATGGTAGCCAATGGCTCAACTTACCCCAAGGAAAGAATGTTGACTGTATTAGCCCACACAGCTACAAGGATGACCTTTCACGCTACACCTCATATTGAAGCTTATAGAGACCCTAACTGATGTATAGAACTCTTAAAACCCATCTACACTGAACACAAATATAAACTCAATATGTAAAGTGCTTCCTGAGCTGAAATAAAAGATACCGGAAATGTTCCATACACACAAAAAGTGTATTTCTGTCAAATGTTACGCACAAATTTGACAGCATTTCTCCTTTGCCTAGATCCATCTACCTGACAGGAGTGGCATATCAATAAGCTGATTAAATAGCATGATCATTACACAGGTGCACCTTGTGCTGGAGACTAAAGGCCACTCTAAAATCTACAGTTGTGTCACATAACACAATGCCACAGATGTCTCAAGTTGAGGGAGCGTGCAATTGGCATCCTGACTGCAGGAATGTCCACCAGAGTGGTTGCCAGATCATTTAATGTTCATATATCTACCATAAGCCGCCTCCAACATCATTTTAGAGAATTTTGCATAAGGTCCAACCGGCCTCACAACGTGTATAACATTGTGTGGGCAAGCGGTGATGATAGCGTTGTGAACAGAGTGCCCCATGGTGGGGTTATGGTATGGGCAGGCATAAGCTACGGACAACAAACACAATCGCATTTTATTGATGGCAATTTGAATGCACAGAGATACCGTGACGGGATCCTGAGGCCCATTGTCGTTCTATTTATCTGCCGCCATCACCTCATGTTTCAGCATGATAATGCACGGCCCCATGTCGCAAGGATCTGCACACAATTCCTGGAAGCTGAAAATGTCCCGGTTCTTCCAAAGCCTGCATACTCACCAGACATGTCACCCATTGAGCATGTTTGGGATGCTTTGTATTGAGGTGTTCGACAGCGTGTTCCAGTTCTCGCCAATATCCAGCAACTTCACACAGCCATTGAAGAGGAGTGGGACAACATTCCACAATCAACAGCCTGATCAACTCTATGTGAAGGAGATGTGTCACGCTGCATTAGGTAAATGGTGGTCACACCAGATACTGACTGGTTTTCTGATCCACGCCTCTACCTTTATTTTTAAGGTGTCTGTGACCAACAGATGCATATCTGTATTCCCAGTCATGTGGAATCCATAAATTAGGGCCTGATTCATTAATTTATTTGCAATAAAACGCCTGAATACTCATACTCCAATTCCAGAGATTTCAAAACTCGGTCCTCCAGGAAGTGGAGAGCAACACTTCTGCAGTTCTACTTCATGATATCTGTCAAACAAGCTGTGTTAAAAGTTTTTGACTTTGTAAAAATCAAAAAAAAATTGGACCGAACTTGCTGAACACTTTTTCCATTTGGTTTCTTCCTTCACAGACTCCATGAAATGACTTGGTTTCCTAGAAACAAGTGGTGAATTAACTAACCCTTTGGCTAAACTTACCCCACTCTCCCCTACAAATGTTTCAGTAATTCCATTACCAATTTAGTGACAGCACTGATAAACTTGATATCAGTAAAAATACTATAACTAATTGGTAGGTTTACCTTGTTATTTCTGTAAACTTTCATTATCCTCCCACTTCATGAAGGAGAGAAATGAGAAAATATCTTCAAGATACAGTATGTGGCATTTCTGTCCTTTCCAGTTTTATCATTGGAATGTGATATAAAACGAGGCAACGGTGTGCTTTAGGACCATGTGGACGCCTCCGAGCGGTCTGGCTGTTCGGAGTGTTCATTATTATAATAATGATGATGTCAACGCTGGTTTTTGGTAATAGAATGACAAGGCAATGTTTCTGAAACTTACAAAAGGCAAATCATTTATACAAACTAGATTGATATTAGTTGGCAGGGGTCATTATCTCAACATTGTGTTTTGATGTATTCTAATACCTTAAGACTTTTTCTGATATATGTTTTTTAAGACCTCTTTTCCATCTGTTTGACCAGAAATTAAAAACTTTTGCTAATTCCAAATTATTACGATGGAAAATGGTTGAAAAATGTATATACGCCTTAATTTCGCAAAAAAATATAGACTTATCTTTCATTTGACAAGCTCCTATGAATTTCACGTTGGTGCATATGGGTGTTTTTACATGGAAATGCCCTATAGTAGGACATATTGTAGCATGTAGGCCTACCTGTTAGTAGCTGTGGTTGAGTAGCAGGGAGTGGGCAGCATCATTCTGTCTGCCACTGTAGAGGATAAGCTCCTGTCAAGTCCCAGCAACACACAACCTGCCAAAAACATCATCACATGTAACTTATAGCAACACACAGCCTGCCAAAATCAACATCACATGTAACTTATAGCAACACACAGCCTGCCAAAATCAACATCACATGTAACTTACAGCAACACACAGCCTGCCAAAATCAACATCACATGTAACTTATAGCAACACACAGCCTGCCAAAATCAACATCACATGTAACTTACAGCAACACAAAGCCTGCCAAAATCAACATCACTTGTAACTTATAGCAACACACAGCCTGCCAAAATCAACATCACATGTAACTTATAGCAACACACAGCCTGCCAAAATCAACATCACATGTAACTTATAGCAACACACAGCCTGCCAAAATCAACATCACATGTAACTTATAGCAACACACAACCTGCCAAAATCAACATCACATGTAACTTATAGCAACACACAGCCTGCCAAAATCAACATCACATGTAACTTATAGCAACACACAGCCTGCCAAAATCAACATCACATGTAACTTATAGCAACACACAGCCTGCCAAAATCAACATCACATGTAACTTATAGCAACACACAGCCTGCCAAAATCAACATCACATGTAACTTATAGCAACACACAGCCTGCCAAAATCAACATCACATGTAACTTACAGCAACACAAAGGCTGCCAAAATCAACATCACTTGTAACTTATAGCAACACACAGCCTGCCAAAATCAACATCACATGTAACTTATAGCAACACACAGCCTGCCAAAATCAACATCACATGTAACTTATAGCAACACACAACCTGCCAAAAACATCATCACATGTAACTTATAGCAACACACAGCCTGCCAAAATCAACATCACATGTAACTTATAGCAACACACAGCCTGCCAAAATCAACATCACATGTAACTTACAGCAACACACAGCCTGCCAAAATCAACATCACATGTAACTTATAGCAACACACAGCCTGCCAAAATCAACATCACATGTAACTTACAGCAACACAAAGCCTGCCAAAATCAACATCACTTGTAACTTATAGCAACACACAGCCTGCCAAAATCAACATCACATGTAACTTATAGCAACACACAGCCTGCCAAAATCAACATCACATGTAACTTATAGCAACACACAGCCTGCCAAAATCAACATCACATGTAACTTATAGCAACACACAACCTGCCAAAATCAACATCACATGTAACTTATAGCAACACACAGCCTGCCAAAATCAACATCACATGTAACTTATAGCAACACACAGCCTGCCAAAATCAACATCACATGTAACTTATAGCAACACACAGCCTGCCAAAATCAACATCACATGTAACTTATAGCAACACACAGCCTGCCAAAATCAACATCACATGTAACTTATAGCAACACACAGCCTGCCAAAATCAACATCACATGTAACTTACAGCAACACAAAGGCTGCCAAAATCAACATCACTTGTAACTTATAGCAACACACAGCCTGCCAAAATCAACATCACATGTAACTTATAGCAACACACAGCCTGCCAAAATCAACATCACATGTAACTTATAGCAACACACAACCTGCCAAAATCAACATCACATGTAACTTATAGCAACACACAGCCTGCCAAAATCAACATCACATGTAACTTATAGCAACACACAGCCTGCCAAAATCAACATCACATGTAACTTATAGCAACACACAGCCTGCCAAAATCAACATCACATGTAACTTATAGCAACACACAGCCTGCCAAAATCAACATCACATGTAACTTATAGCAACACACAGCCTGCCAAAATCAACATCACATGTAACTTACAGCAACACACAGCCTGCCAAAATCAACATCAAATGTAAAATACAGCAACACACAGCCTGCCAAAATCAACATCACATGTAACTTACAGCAACACAAAGCCTGCCAAAATCAACATCACTTGTAACTTATAGCAACACACAGGCTGCCAAAATCAACATCACATGTAACTTATAGCAACACACAGCCTGCCAAAATCAACATCACATGTAACTTATAGCAACACACAGGCTGCCAAAATCAACATCACATGTAACTTATAGCAACACACAGCCTGCCAAAATCAACATCACATGTAACTTATAGCAACACACAGCCTGCCAAAATCATTACGGTAATGGAATTATATCATAATCCCTGATCTGTGGTACACAGAAATGCATAATTATGAATATTGTTAGGTTCTTGTTTTTCAGAGTAAATAACCCAAGGACACTAGAGAAGCTTTAACCAAGTTTAATTCTTCCCAAAGGTTCTGTACAGCTGTAATTCAGACAGCCCAACATTTGTCCCATTCAGATATATCCCCCTCCAGACCCTCCTCCTCCTCTCCCATCCTCACATCTTATGGTTCCACAGGAAGAGGGTAACAGGATACCAAACCTTTATTACACACTGAAGGGGAACTGACCTCACCTCCTGACTTCAACCCCTCCTTCACCTAGTCCACAGATGTCCATCTGCCTCCCCTATCTCAACCCCTCCTTCACCTAGTCCACAGATGTCCATCTGCCTCCCCTATCTCAACCCCTCCTTCCCCTAGTCCACAGATGTCCATCTGTCTTCCCTATATCAACCCCTCCTTCACCTAGTCCACAGATGTCCATCTGTCTTCCCTATATCAACCCCTCCTTCACCTAATCCACAGATGTCCATCTGCCTCCCCTATCTCAACCCCTCCTTCCCCTAGTCCACAGATGTCCATCTGTCTTCCCTATATCAACCCCTCCTTCACCTAGTCCACAGATGTCCATCTGTCTTCCCTATCTCAACCCCTCCTTCCCCTAGTCCACAGATGTCCATCTGCCTCCCTATCTCAACCCCTCCTTCCCTAGTCCACAGATGTCCATCTGTCTTCCCTATATCAACCCCTCCTTCACCTAGTCCACAGATGTCCATCTGTCTTCCCTATCTCAACCCCTCTTTCACCTAATCCACAGATGTCCATCTGTCTCCCTATCTCAACCCCTCCTTCCTAGTCCACAGATGTCCATCTGTCTTCCCTATATCAACCCCTCCTTCACCTAATCCACAGATGTCCATCTGCCTCCCCTATCTCAACCCCTCCTTCCCCTAGTCCACAGATGTCCATCTGTCTTCCCTATATCAACCCCTCCTTCACCTAGTCCACAGATGTCCATCTGTCTTCCCTATATCAACCCCTCCTTCACCTAATCCACAGATGTCCATCTGTCTTCCCTATCTCAACCCCTCCTTCCCCTAGTCCACAGATGTCCATCTGCCTCCCCTATCTCAACCCCTCCTTCCCCTAGTCCACAGATGTCCATCTGTCTTCCCTATATCAACCCCTCCTTCACCTAGTCCACAGATGTCCATCTGTCTTCCCTATCTCAACCCCTCCTTCACCTAATCCACAGATGTCCATCTGTCTCCCCTATCTCAACCCCTCCTTCCCCTAGTCCACAGATGTCCATCTGTCTTCCCTATATCAACCCCTCCTTCACCTAATCCACAGATGTCCATCTGCCTCCCCTATCTCAACCCCTCCTTCCCCTAGTCCACAGATGTCCATCTGTCTTCCCTATATCAACCCCTCCTTCACCTAGTCCACAGATGTCCATCTGTCTTCCCTATATCAACCCCTCCTTCACCTAGTCCACAGATGTCCATCTGTCTTCCCTATATCAACCCCTCCTTCACCTAATCCACAGATGTCCATCTGTCTTCCCTATCTCAACCCCTCCTTCCCCTAGTCCACAGATGTCCATCTGCCTCCCTATCTCAACCCCTCCTTCCCCTAGTCCACAGATGTCCATCTGTCTTCCCTATATCAACCCCTCCTTCACCTAGTCCACAGATGTCCATCTGTCTTCCCTATATCAACCCCTCCTTCACCTAATCCACAGATGTCCATCTGTCTTCCCTATCTCAACCCCTCCTTCACCTAGTCCACAGATGTCCATCTGTCTTCCCTATCTCAACCCCTCCTTCACCTAGTCCACAGATGTCCATCTGTCTTCCCTATATCAACCCCTCCTTCACCTAATCCACAGATGTCCATCTGTCTTCCCTATCTCAACCCCTCCTTCCCCTAGTCCACAGATGTCCATCTGCCTCCCCTATCTCAACCCCTCCTTCCCTAGTCCACAGATGTCCATCTGTCTTCCCTATATCAACCCCTCCTTCACCTAATCCACAGATGTCCATCTGTCTTCCCTATCTCAACCCCTCCTTCACCTAGTCCACAGATGTCCATCTGTCTTCCCTATCTCAACCCCTCCTTCACCTAATCCACAGATGTCCATCTGTCTTCCCTATCTCAACCCCTCCTTCACCTAGTCCACAGATGTCCATCTGTCTTCCCTATATCAACCCCTCCTTCACCTAGTCCACAGATGTCCATCTGTCTTCCCTATATCAACCCCTCCTTCACTCTAGTCCACAGATGTCCATCTGTCTTCCCTATATCAACCCCTCCTTCACCTAGTCCACAGATGTCCATCTGTATTCCCTATATCAACCCCTCCTTCACCTAGTCCACAGATGTCCATCTGTCTTCCCTATATCAACCCCTCCTTCACCTAGTCCACAGATGTCCATCTGTCTTCCCTATATCAACCCCTCCTTCACCTAGTCCACAGATGTCCATCTGTCTTCCCTATATCAACCCCTCCTTCACCTAATCCACAGATGTCCATCTGTCTTCCCTATATCAACCCCTCCTTCCCCTAGTCCACAGATGTCCATCTGTCTTCCCTATATCAACCCCTCCTTCACCTAGTCCACAGATGTCCATCTGTCTTCCCTATATCAACCCCTCCTTCACCTAGTCCACAGATGTCCATCTGTCTTCCCTATATCAACCCCTCCTTCACCTAATCCACAGATGTCCATCTGCCTCCCCTATCTCAACCCCTCCTTCACCTAATCCACAGATGTCCATCTGTCTTCCCTATATCAACCCCTCCTTCACCTAATCCACAGATGTCCATCTGTCTTCCCTATATCAACCCCTCCTTCACCTAATCCACAGATGTCCATCTGTCTTCCCTATATCAACACGTCGCTCTCCTCTCCACCATCAAACACATTCCAAAGCTTTCTGGCTTTCTACACAGAACCCTTAACTTTCTCATTTGATTCTAAGTTTATCATTTATTTAATATCTCAATGTTCAAAATGTCGAACCCAACAATATGAATGTTTATTCATTTAACTAGGTAAGTCAGTTAAGAACAAATTGTTATTTACAATGACGGCCTACCAAACGGCAAAAGGCCTCCTGCGGGGACGGGGGCTGAGATAAAAAATGTAGGACAAACACATCATGACAAGAACACAATTCTCTTCATAGTGATGTATCCTGAATAGTTACACAAAGGTAGTGTTTCACTTCAGACAGGACACATATCCCAGAACATACTTCAGACAGGACACATATCCCAGAACATACTTCAGACAGGACACATATCCCAGAACACACTTCAGACAGGACACATATCCCAGAACATACTTCAGACAGGACACATATCCAAGAACATACTTCAGACAGGACACATATCCAAGGACATACTTCAGACAGGACACATATCCCAGAACATACTTCAGACAGGACACATATCCCAGAACTTACTTCAGACAGGACACATATCCCAGAACATACTTCAGACAGGACACATATCCCAGAACATACTTCAGACAGGACATAGAGGTTAATACTGGGGCTATGGTTATTGTGAGTAACCTCATTTATGTTCCTTTAACTCCGCCTTCTAGTGAGTTCATACAAACTGGCATCTCCTACCATTCTGATAGATTGGAGACGGTCAGAAAACGTGGTTCCAACATGAATCATTTGGTTGTTATTCCATTGGTTACCTCTAGCCAGATGACCCAGGGGCAGAGTGGCCCACCCTCATTGAATATTACCCTTTTAAATGTTAGCGCAATCACTAGTGAAACCTGTCGCTGCAACTCCCGTACGGACTCGGGAGCCGTGCGTCCTCCGAAACACGACCCTGCCCAGCCGCTCTGCTTCTTGACACAATGCCCGCTTAACCCGGAAGCCAGCCGCACCAATGTGTCGGAGGAAACACCGTACACCTGGCGACCGTGTCAGCATGCACTGCACCCGGCCCGCCACAGGAGTCGCTAGTGCGCGATAGGACGAGGACACCCATAACCACAGCCATACTCTGGACCTGGTAATTACCAAGGGGCTTTCTACTGGGCCCACCCATAACCACAGCCATACTCTGGACCTGGTTATTACCAAGGGGCTTTCTACTGGGCCCACCCATAACCACAGCCATACTCTGGACCTGGTTATTACCAAGGGGCTTTCTACTGGGCCCACCCATAACCACAGCCATACTCTGGACCTGGTTATTACCAAGGGGCTTTCTACTGGGCCCACCCATAACCACAGCCATACTCTGGACCTGGTTATTACCGAAAGGGCTTTCTACTGGGCCCACCCATAACCACAGCCATACACTGGACCTGGTTATTACCAAGGGGCTTTCTACTGGGCCCACCCATAACCACAGTCATACTCTGGACCTGGTTATTACCGAAAGGGCTTTCTACTGGGCCCACCCATAACCACACGTTACACTGGGTTTAAGACAGAGAACACGTTACACTGGGTTTAAGACAGAGAACACGTTACACTGGGTTTAAGACAGAGAACACGTTACACTGGGTTTAAGACAGAGAACACGTTACACTGGGTTTAAGACAGAGAACACGTTACACTGGGTTTAAGACAGAGAACACGTTACACTGGGTTTAAGACAGAGAACACGTTACACTGGGTTTAAGACAGAGAACACGTTACACTGGGTTTAAGACAGAGAACACGTTACACTGGGTTTAAGACAGAGAACACGTTACACTGGGTTTAAGACAGAGAACACATTACACTGGGTTTAAGACAGAGAACACGTTACACTGCCTGCGAGTTTCAGAATTCTATTGGTTTTCAACTCAATCCACGATTGTGCACCCCAATACATGTCAGACATACTTTAAGTTAAGTACCCAGTAGGTCCTTCAGGTCCTCTGGCACTGGCCTTTTAACTATCCCAAAGCCTAGGACCAAGAGGCATGGAGAGGCAACCTTTAGTTACTATGCCCCCAGGTTCTGGAATAGCCTGCCAGAGAACCTGAGGGGGACCAAGAGGCATGGAGAGGCAGTCTTTAGTTACTATGCCCCCAGGTTCTGGAATAGCCTGCCAGAGAACCTGATGGGACCAAGAGGCATGGAGAGGCAGCCTTTAGTTACTATGCCCCCAGCCTCTGGAATAGCCTGCCAGAGAACCTGAGGAGGACCAAGAGGCATGGAGAGGCAACCTTTAGTTACTATGCCCCCAGCCTCTGGAATAGCCTGCCAGAGAACCTGAGGAGGACCAAGAGGCATGGAGAGGCAACCTTTAGTTACTATGCCCCCAGCCTCTGGAATAGCCTGCCAGAGAACCTGAGGGGGACCAAGAGGCATGGAGAGGCAGCCTTTAGTTACTATGCCCCCAGGTTCTGGAATAGCCTGCCAGAGAACCTGAGGAGGACCAAGAGTCATGGAGAGACAGCCTTTAGTTACTGTGCCCCCAGCCTCTGGAACAGCCTGCCAGAGAACCTGAGGGCTGAAACTGTGACATATTTAAAAGGGATCTTAAAACACGTTTTTAGCTTTGCTCTTCCTCAGGGTGCTTTTTAGTTGTTCCGTTTGCGTCATTCTTTTGTTTCTTTATCTTATGTTTGTTGTGTAGTAAATATTCAGCTTTTATGTTCAGTGGTTTTTGTTAGTTTTGCATTCCATATCTGAAATGTGCTGTATGAATACAACTTGATTTGATATAGTCAGATTAATGATTCACCATTTGGGGAAATGAATTGAAACTGTAAAGGCTATTGAGTCAACATGCCGTGCCACCTACAGCTGCTCTGCTCAGAGGGACTTTTCTGAACCAGCAGCAGTCTTATCTAGTAGCATTAGAGGGGAGGAGGAGGACGTGAGTTCTGTGGAAATACAAACGCGACTCTCACTGATGGGAAACCAAACCACCAACATATCCTCATCTAATGTCAATATATGTGTCTTGATTGTAGGATTACATGTCCCCAAATGGCTCTCTATTCCCTATTTAGTGCAAAAGAAGGGCACTATATAGGGTGAAGGGTGTCATTTGGGACACATTGCGCAGGCATACAGTCCAGGGTTTTAACTTCTAGGTTAGAAACCATACAGTCAGTCCAGGGTTATAACTTCTAGGTTAGAAACCACACAGTCAGTCCAGGGTTATAACTTCTAGGTTAGAAACCATACAGTCAGTCCAGGGTTATAACTTCTAGGTTAGAAACCATACAGTCAGTCCAGGGTTATAACTTCTAGGTTAGAAACCACACAGTCAGTCCAGGGTTATAACTTCTAGGTTAGAAACCATACAGTCAGTCCAGGGTTATAACTTCTAGGTTAGAAACCACACAGTCAGTCCAGGGTTATAACATCTAGGTTAGAAACCACACAGTCAGTCCAGGGTTCTAAAAAGGTTCAAGTTTATGATATGTAAGAAAGCTGGCTGGCCTCAGGTAGTCCAGGGGCTATATTCAGGTAGTCCAGGGGCTATATTCAGGTAGTCCAGGGGCTATATTCAGCAAGTCCAGGGGCTATATTCAGTTACACAACATTCACAGCATTCCAGCTCTTTTTGCAAAGTTCTGTGTTTTTACATAGACGGATAACCAACAATCAGAAGCCATAAGTATATTTACATGGTTACATTGGTGTAATGAAACCTGAGTAATCTAATAAAATATTTAAGGTGAGGACAGGTTTGGGTTTTTTACAGGTTGATTGAATAGGAGTATTTATAATTTGCTATGGTGTTGACCCTGATTCAGAACAGAAGCTGAACTCATTTTCCAACAGTTCACATGCTGCTTGACATGGTCACGCCCTGCAGTGCATGCAAAGGTGCACAGAAACTGCCCCCAAGACATCTATCCTATCGACCACAAAATCTGCTGCGTCGAGCGCAATTTCGATAGGTGCCTCTTCCTGTCGCTTTCCTGTGTTCAGAACTATGGTCTTTCAGTTATCGAAATTTACTTTCAGAAACTTTTATTGGGACACTGAATTTAAAATGTCAGAGGTTGACTTTTTCTGATTCTTGACATGGAAAATACTAGAGGCACGTGCATTACACCCTGGACCAGAGCTAGATGCGCCTTGCAAAGTGTACCTTCAGAACAAAATATTTATTTAAAAAAATATAGTTTATTACAACAAATATTTATCGATAAAATTTAAAGGTTGGGAAAGAAAGATTCCGTACTGCGGTGGAAACAAAGGCATTGTTGGAGAGTAGTGAACTACATGTACTTCCACTAGTAGTTCAGCTCCATTTTTGCAGTAGCTTGGTGGTAGTTGAACAAATTCAAATCTGTTTTCAGTAGTTGATTACTTTTTTGCCTTCTAGGGGTGTAGCGAGCTACTGGAATTACACAATACTAGTTTTGCAAAAAGAAAAGACAGGCAATCATTTCCTTTCTTTTTCACCATCGCAAGTGCTTAATTCTCACTTTTAAAAAGTTGTTTTTAATAGGCTAAATTACACTGTGGTAACATATGACCCAAAAGTGATCTGGTCTTGCAATTTGATTTCCATAAAATTCCAGAGTTACATAATACAATTCTTCACTAAGTACTTTGGATGTAGCAAACTCCTTTTTAAAAGTAACTTCAGTTAAGTAAACTATATTTTTCTTCAAGCTTTTTGGGCGACCCAACCAAATTCACATAGAAATGTATAGATCTTTCATTATCTCTGGAAGCAAGTCTAAAAAGCAGTAGAGCTGTTCTGTGTGTCCTATTTCTATGCTTCCCAGTCAACATTAGTTTGAGTCTTTTACTTTCAGTTTTGTACACCAGCTTCAAACTTAAAATACAATATTTAGTTATGAAAATATATTTCACAAGGCTGTAGATGGTACAATGAGTCTCTACACAATGACTTCTGTTACAAACTGAAATTAGGTGAACTATTATAGCAACCTGCATATTAAAGGGTATCTTTTAGTGCAGTTTAACTTTTTCCCATTGTGAAGTAATTGATGGATCGGTCAACTATATTTTCAGAGTAGCTTCTTGTTTTAAGTGAAAAATATGATGAGATCCACATCTGATATTAAGCAGGGCACAGTGCTCTAGAAAGGCTATTTCACCTACCTCATGTTCAAAAGAAGGATTTTAATCCAGATCTGACGGTTTGTTCCAAATCCTATGCGCTAGTTTAAAAAGTTAAATTGAAGAGCCGGTATGTTATGTATGTCTCGACACTTCTGTAGAGAGAAACGTTTCCGAAGCGCAGCCTCTCTTCCGTCAATAACGTCCGCTGTTTGCGTAGATCTGTAAAGGTCGTGACAGCCGCAACACGTTGACCGCGGCATGAGGCCCTAACATTTCTAGCTGAGGAACATTCTAGGCTGAAGTTGCTAAACAAATTAATATATATATATATATATACACACACACACACACACACACACACACACACACAATGTAGCTATTTGGATTAATTGAGTCATTCATCAAGCCATTGTTAACGTCTTGATAGGTAGCAGCATGGAGTCAGAACATAACCAAACTGTTGCTGAGATAATGGATGTTGAGACTTCCAGGGAGAAAATAGCTTCTGCTTTAACTCATTCACATGCTTGCAGTCATACCCGAATAGCCCAACAAGGGAGCAACTTCCAAAGAGGCTGAGAAGCGAACCATTACAGAGTCAGCTCCAGGACCACATCGTCCGTATCCTCACGGCTAGAATCAGAGAGCAGAGGACATCATGGACTCGGTGAAGAACACGGTCAGCATCGTTAACCTGAAGAACGCGATTGATTTCAATGTATAAACTCTGAAGCAGCAGAAGGGAACACTGTTACAAAGCAGGAGAAGAAACTCACTGAAATGCAGTCAACGGTAAACGAGACTGACGGGTAGAGTCGGAGATGGAATCTTCCAATTTACAGAATCGCAGAAATATCTGAGGAGAACATCAAAGCAGAAGTGAAGGACATTTGCAGGACAATAGTTCCGGAGGATGAGCGACATGTTTCAGGTTCTCTGGATGTGGTGCACCGCCTGTGGCACGTTGGCATCAATGATTCGGGAGACGCAGGAATGCATATGGTTTTTTATTAAACCCAAATTAAGGTGTGCTGTGTAAAGGCAAGGGGATGAAGGCCAAACAAACAGGTAACAAAAACACAGGGTTGAAACCCAAACAAAAGAGCGAGGAGTACCTCCCCATAATCATCTGCACAAAACACACAGCACAGGTACTCACACTCACCAACGGACAAAGTAACAATAACTGACAGGACAATGGTAAACCAAGGGCACACTTATACAAGTACTAATCACTGGGAATAGGGGCCAGGTGTGCGTAATGAAAGTTCCGGAGGGATCCGTGAGAGATGGGGAGAACAACCAACCACCACCACCAGTGATCATGAGATTCATCTCCAGGACAGCGAGGGATCTGACATGGAAAAGTGCAAAGAAAAAGGACTATTTAAAGAACAATAACTTGAGGTTCAATGAGGACCTGACCAGGTGGAGGTGACCGAGGGGTGTCCGGGCTTTCATTCGCTACTGGCAGTTTGATGCTGATTGACATCTCATTAGATGCTGATTGACATCTCATTAGATGCTGATTGACATCTCATTAGATGCTGATTGACATCTCATTTGATGCTGATTGACATCTCATTTGATGCTGATTGACATCTCATTAGATGCTGATTGACATCTCATTTGATGCTGATTGACATCTCATTTGATGCTGATTGACATCTCATTAGATGCTGATTGACATCTCATTAGATGCTGATTGACATCTCATTAGATGCTGATTGACATCTCATTTGATGCTGATTGACATCTCATTTGATGCTGATTGACATCTCATTAGATGCTGATTGACATCTCATTTGATGCTGATTGACATCTCATTTCACCTCTTGTTGAAAGAAGTATTTATTTTGACGTTCGGTGGCGCAGTTGTCAAATCGAGGACGAGGAAGAGAGAATATTAACGTTGGTTGCGAGATACAGAAGAATAATAAGAAGAAGAGAGAATATTTCCACAGCTCCACAAGCTTCATATTTGAAGTCAGTTTTAAGGTTTAGCATCGGGTTCAGGTTTTCTGATCAACTTTTATGTAAGTCGAGTCGCTGTGTAAGTTAACGTTAGACCTTTGGCTCAAACAGACAGTTCATCAGATAAGAGAGATCGGTTCCCAATTTAGCCTCACATGATGTCTACATCTGTGCTAGTAATACACACATATACAGTGGCGTAAGTTACACTATACGAATGGTCAGCTAATGTGGGGTAACTACTAGGCTACAGCTGTCAGTGTTCAGCAAGTTAACATTCAGCAACTTGAAATCCATTTTTCGTACTTGAACTCAAAACGAACAATTGTTATTATCAATCTGTTAACGTTATTCAAAAGACGACCACAATTTGCAGATAGCATGTTTGCTATCGTCAAGGTGTAAGAAATTATAGCTAGCTAAATGACTTACAGCAGAGTAGGGCTAGCCATGATCTAACTAGTAACTCAGGCTGGTAGTTGATTTTAAGGTACAGTCATGATAATGGGGATCTGTAATTGGACTAAAATGTGGGTAATTGGATGCTTAGATGCAACCATAGGGTCAATTAAACATGAAAAGGACGGGAGAGGTATGTCAAATTGCAGTATTTGTTTTTGTAAATAAACTATGCAATTTATGTAACACACAAATACTATCTTATCTCCTTGGTGCTTGAGCTTTATTTTCTGAAAATATTTTGATGTTCAACACTTATAGACCCAGATTATATATTAATGAAAACAGTGACCCAAGTCTCTCCAGTATGTGAGTACAGTAGTGTGTGTTCAGTGAAGTATCACTTCTACCTCTAATCAGCAATCATAGGATTCATTCATGCTCCTTAGATGCCAGGTTAGGGTTACACACTAATTTCCTGTCATGGTCTATGGAGCCCCTGAAGTAGCCCCCATGTATAAAACTCTAGTTACGCCACTGGAGTTGACAGCGTTTGATGAAGACGCCCGGAATCGTCTGTGGCTGATGTTTGAGAGAGCCAGGAAGGAGAAGGAAAGTGCAAACTTCGTGGGAGCCAAGGCTTTAGGTAATGGAAGGGAAATTCACGCTGACGGCTACTGGATTTACCAATTAAGTGGTGCAGGACTGATTTTTATTTGCAACTGGTAAAACCTATTTTGTATAGAAAGAGCATTATTTGTGGAGGGGTTTTATTGCAGGGAAATTCGCACAGACACCTAATGTTGGTTTGATGGCTATTCGTTTTACCAATGCATGGCGCAGATGTTATTTGCATTTGAAAAATATATATATTTTCACTTTAGATCGAACTTTACCACCTGCGTGGTGAAAAGGACTGTTTTTATTAACTAGTAAGAACGTTTCATTTAGTGAGAACCCGGTTCATGTGAACATATACAGTTTAATATTCTTCATATGTCCATTCAGTTGTTATATTAATGCCAGGGGAATCTGTAATATCTTCAAAAGGAAATCTTTATTTTTGTATTGTAAGGGAAAGTGCCGACTTCTTAGGTTAAGTGTTCTAGATATTTGGAGACCTAAGAACCCAGATAAGATGTTTACATGGAGCACCAAAGATGTATCTATACAACCCCGTATTGATTTCTGGCTGATATCTGAATATGTGGCTGACAAGGTTGATACAGTCTCAACTGAACCATCGATTTTAACAGACCACAAAGGGATCTCAATAAAGATACATATACATGGTTTAACAAAACAAGTTAGTAAAGGTTACTGGAAATTGAATAAGACTTTACTAGAGAATTAAATATTTAAGAAAGAAGTAGCGGGAATTATTAATAAATACTGGAACCGTGCCTGTGTTATGAAAGCGTTTGACAGTTACTGGGAACTAATACAATTTGATATAAGGATTTTGGCTAATTCAATGGGAAAATACATTGCTCGTGCCAAAAGAGAGAAAGAATAACATCATAAAGGGAATAATTGATTATAGTAAAACATCTGATCTAACTAATCAGGAGTTACTGGAGCTATCATCGCTGCAAATGCAGTTAGACTGTATCTACGAGGAAAAGGCCCGGGGAGCGTTTGGAAAATCAAGACGAAAACGGATGGAAGAGGGAGACAAAAAAACAAAATATTTATTTAATTTAGAAAAAAGGGCAGGTGAAAAGACTTCTGTATGTAAATTAATGAACAATAATACTCCCCATGAAAAAAAAAAAAAATCTCTCAGCATGTTGCCAAGTTTTATCAGAATCTGTATACACCAGCCCAGTCAACTTCCTGTATACACCAGCCCAGTCCACTTCCTGTATACACCATCCCAGTCCACTTCCTGTATACACCAGCCCAGTCAACTTCCTGTATACACCATCCCAGTCAACTTCCTGTATACACCATCCCAGTCAACTTCCTGTATACATCATCCCAGTCAACTTCCTGTATACACCTGTATCCCAGTCAACTTCCTGTATACACCTGTATCCCAGTCAACTTCCTGTATACACCTGTATCCCAGTCAACTTCCTGTATACACCTGTATCCCAGTCAACTTCCTGTATACACTAGCCCAGTCAACTTCCAATATGGATTCTTTTTTAGATAATGTATCAAACATTGCTAAGAAGATATATAATGATTTCAGGGATTGTGATGAGTTATCTGAAATTAAGAGATAAAAGATTGTATTCAAAAGCCTTAAGAACAATCGATCCCTGGAAATGCTTTAACAAGCGAGTTGTATAAAACATTCAATATTCGAATGATTCCTTTTATTCTTGCTATGTTCCAAGGATCAATAGAACAAAGGGAGTTACCGGCTTCCTTAAAGCAAGGTGTAATTACTTTGATTCCCAACCCTAATAAGGATAGTCTTTATATAGACAACTGGAGGCCCACTAGCCTGTTGAATAATGATGGGAAGTTATTTGCCCTTGTATTTGCTAAGAGGTTGAAACAAGAACTGTGTTCGAATACCCATACCAACATACAGTATACTACATACTATTAGTTAATTTTAGCATACTGGAAACAAACGGTATCTTTCAGTTGAGCATACAAGAGCTTCGCCTGTCTACCGGAAGTTGAGGCTGTTGCTATGCAACCTCTTGCTAGGTTTTTAGTTTAACATGACTAGCTAAACAATTTGCAGAATAGATAGCCATTGAATCGTACGACTATACCACTTAGCTAAGAATTATGTAAATAATCCAGTCAATACATGTTGGGTAGTTAGTTAATATACTGTCTGGCAAGTTCAATGTATTAGTTTCCAACTAACGTTAGGTAACTAGCTAACATACCGGTACATACTGCTGTAATGATATACTATGTGGTTAGTAAGGACAGCGTACCTAACATACCGATACGTACTGCTGTAATGATATGCTATGTGGTTAGTAAGGACAGCGTAGCTAACATACCGGTACATACTGCTGTAATGATATACTATGTGGTTAGTAAGGACAGCGTAGCTAACATACCGGTACATACTGCTGTAATGATATGCTATGTGGTTAGTAAGGACAGCGTAGCTAACATACCGGTACATACTGCTGTAATGATATGCTATGTGGTTAGTAAGGACAGCGTAGCTAACGTACCGGTACATACTGCTGTAATGATATGCTATGTGGTTAGTAAGGACAGCGTAGCTAACGTACCGGTACATACTGCTGTAATGATATACTATGTGGTTAGTAAGGTCAGCGTAGCTAACGTACCGGTACATACTGCTGTAATGATATGCTATGTGGTTAGTAAGGACAGCGTAGCTAACGCACCGTACATACTGCTGTAATGATATGCTATGTGGTTAGTAAGGACAGCGTAGCTAACATACCGGTACATACTGCTGTAATGATATGCTATGTGGTTAGTAAGGACAGCGTAGCTAACATACCGGTACATACTGCTGTAATGATATGCTATGTGGTTAGTAAGGACAGCGTAGCTAACATACCGGTACATACTGCTGTAATGATATACTATGTGGTTAGTAAGGACAGCGTAGCTAACATACCGGTACATACTGCTGTAATGATATGCTATGTGGTTAGTAAGGACAGCGTAGCTAACAAATTGTCAGCCAACATAATGTGTAAGGTAACCTATTTGAAAAGTGTTTACTTAATTAGATTTTTCAACATTTTCTTAACATTTATCATAATTAGTTAAAGCAATGAATTTGTATCCACTCATCGGACATATTTTCTGCCATTTACTTAAAATCTGAAAATCTGATGAAGCCACGTCCATTTCCTGAAGAATTTCATTATGGGCCCTAAAAGCACATTAATAGTGTCCACTGCTTGTATACTTCGTATTTTGGTAAATCATCCAGGAAGTTTTGGCATACTAACTATATCCATACTATGACAAATAAGCATACTATATACTCAATTCACGTCCCAAATAGTATGGTTTGTGCGGTTAATATGAGTATTGGAACACAGCTAAGGCTTACATCAGTTCATTGATGAAGAACAATCTGTTTTTTTGCTCGGTCGACACATTAGTAATAACATCAGGTTGATCTTAGATATGATCGACTATAATGACCTCATCCTTGATGATAGTTTTCTTATGTTTGGTGATTTTTATAAAGCTTTTGACACTGTAGAACATGAGTTTATGTTCATAGCAATATGTTTTTTGGGGTTTGGGGATTTTTTATAAAATAAATTAAATCAGTCCAAACTTTATATAGTGGTTGTACTAGTTCTGTGAAATTACGGGACATCCCAAATATTTGATATTGGGCGTGGCATTAGGCAGGGCTGCCCAATTAGTCCATTTCTTTTTTATTGGTTATTCAAATTATGGCTCTTCATATCAAGAAATTGAATTTAAGGTATTTTGGCACTTGGCAAGTAATTTAAACTATGTCAACTGGCTGAGACAGGAATTAGGTTTCTAAAGCAGTTTCCTGTATTGAAGATTTTTCCTTGGTTTCTTGTTTGAAAATGATGTCTTCTTTCCACTTAAGGACTGTTTTACAGGAAGTATATGGTATCCCAGTTAAAGATAAGGTAACTTAACTTGGAATTGTTATATGCAAAGAGGAAAACAAAAGAGTGAATTAAACTTTAACCCCATTATTGAGAAAACAAAGAAATTTAACCTCTGGTTACTGAGAGACATTTCATTATATGGTCGGGTTTTACTGTCCAATGCTGAAGGGTTATCCAGATCGGTTTGTGTCTCGTTGTCACTTTGACTTACCCCTTAAAGTTGTAAAGGACTTAGATTCTTTATAATTTGATTCGGAGGAACAAGCCTCCCTATGTACGGAACCATATTCTCAGTAATACCCAAGAACAAGGAGGTCTTGAGGTTTTAGATTTCAAAACTCTAAATAATAAATTGGGTTCTGAAGTATATTAAGAACCAGAACAGCATCTGGAATGTCTTCCCTAAGTTTTTATTTAACTCTATTAATTCTGATTAATTTTGATGTTGGTAAAATCCCAGTAAAATTGGCCAAATTCCAAAAGCAGGCACTTTTAGCTTGGATGTTCACATATAAACACAATCACTGATCATCACTGATCATAAACTTGATGTGATTGGCCTGACTGAAACATTACTTAAGCCTGATAAATTTATTGTGTTAAATGAGGCCTCACCTCCTGGTTACACTAGTGACCATATCCCCTGCGCATCCCGCAAAGGCGGAGGTGTTGCTAACATTTACGATAGCAAATTTCTATTTACAAAAAGGAAAAAAACGATGTTTTCGTCTTTTGAGCTTCTAGTCATGAAATCTATGCAGCCTACTCAATCACTTTTTATAGCTACTGTTTACAGGCCTCCTGGGCCATATACAACATTCCTCACTGAGTTCTCTGAATTCCTATCAGACCTTGTAGTCATGGCAGATAATATTCACATTTTTGGTGACTTTAATATTCACATGGAAAAGTCCACAGACCCACTCCAAAAGGCTTTTGGAGCCATCATTGACTCTGTCGGTTTTGTCCAACATGTCTCCGGACCTACTCACTGCCACAGTCATACTCTGGACCTAGTTTTGTCCCGTGGAATAAATGTTGTGGATCTCAATGTTTTTCCTCATAATTTCCTCATAATCCATAATCGGACCACCATTTTATTACGTTTGAAATCTCAACAAATAATCTGCTCAGACCCCAACCAAGGATCATCAAAAGTCGTGCTATAAATTCTCAGACAACCCAAAGATTCCTAGATGCCCTTCCAGAATCCTTCCACCTACCCAAGGACGTCAAGAGTACAAAAATCAGTTAACCACCTAACTGAGAAACTCAATGTAACCTTGCGCAATACCCTAGATGCAGTCGCACCCCTAAAAACAAAAAACATTTGCCATAAAAAACTAGCTCCCTGGTATACAGAAAATACCCGAGCTCTGAAGCAAGCTTCCAGAAAATTGGAACGGAAATGGCGCCACACCAAACTGGAAGTCTTCCGACTAGCTTGGAAAGACAGTACCGTGCAGTATCGAAGAGCCCTCACTGCTGCTCGATCATCCTATTTTTCCAAGTTAATTGAGGAAAATAAGAATAATCCAAAATTTCTTTTTGATACTGTTGCAAAGCTAACTAAAAAGCAACATTCCCCAAGAGAGGATGGCTTTCACTTCAGCAGTGATACATTCATGAACTTCTTTGAGGAAAAGATCATGAACATTAGAAAGCAAATTACGGACTCCTCTTTAAATCTGCGTATTCCTCCAAAGCTCAGTTGTCCTGAGTCCACACAACTTTGCCAGGACATAAAATCAAGAGAGACACTCAAGGTTTTTAGTACCATATCTCTTGACACATTGATGAAAATAATCATGGCCTCTAAACCTTCAAGCTGCATACTGGACCCTATTCCAACTAAACTACTGAAAGAGCTGCTTCCTGTGCTTGGCCCTCTTATGTTGAACATAATAAACAGCTCTCTATCTACCGGATGTGTACCAAACTCACTAAAAGTGGCAGTAATAAAGCCTCTCTTAAAAAAGCCAAACCTGGACCCAGAAAATATAAAAAACTATCGGCCTATATCGAATCTTCCATTCCTCTCAAACATTTTAGAAAAAGCTGTTGTGCAGCAACTCACTGCCTTCCTGAAGACAAACAATGTATACGAAACGCTTCAGTCTGGTTTTAGACCCCATCATAGCACTGAGACTGCACTTGTGAAGGTGGTAAATGACCTTTTAATGGCGTCAGACCGAGGCTCTGCATCTGTCCTCGTGCTCCTAGACCTTAGTGCTGCTTTTGATACCATCGATCACCACATTCTTTTGAAGAGATTGGAAACCCAAATTGGTCTACATGGACAAGTTCTGGCCTGGTTTAGATCTTATCTGTCGGAAAGATATCAGTTTGTCTCTGTAACTGTACATTTTGGTGTTCCTCAAGGCTCTGTTTTGGGACCACTATTGTTTTCACTATATATTTTACCACTTGGTGATGTCATTCGGAAACATAATGTTAACTTTCACTGCTATGCGGATGACACACAGCTGTACATTTCGATGAAACATGGTGAAGCCCCAAAATTGCCCTCCCTGGAAGCCTGTGTTTCAGACATAAGGAAGTGGATGGCGGAAACTGTTCTACTTTTAAACTCTGACAAAACAGAGATGCTAGTTCTAGGTCCCAAGAAACAAAGAGATCTTCTGTTGTATCTGACAATTAATCTTGATGGTTGTACAGTCGTCTCAAATAAAACTGTGAAGGACCTCGGCGTTACTCTGGACCCTGATCTCTCTTTTGACGAACATATCAAGACTGTTTCAAGGATGGCTTTTTTCCATCTACGTAACATTGTAAAAATCTGAAACTTTCTGTCCAAAAATGATGCAGAAAAGTTAATCCATGCGTTTGTAACTTCTAGGTTAGACTACTGCAATGCTTTACTTTCCGGCTACCTGGATAAAGCACTAAATAAACTTCAGTTAGTGCTTAACACGGCTGCTAGAATCTTGACTAGAACCCAAAAATTTGATCATATTACTCCAGTACTAGCCTCTCTACACTGGCTTCCTGTTAAGGCAAGGGCTGATTTCAAGGTTTTACTGCTAACCTACAAAGCATTACATGGGCTTGCTCCTACCTATCTTTTCGATTTGGTCCTGCCGTACATACCTACACGTACGCTACGGTCACAAGACGCAGGCCGCCTTATTGTCCCTAGAATTTCTAAGCAAACAGCTGGAGGCAGGGCTTTCTCCTATAGAGTTCCATTTTTATGGAATAGTCTGCCTATCCATGTGAGAGACGCAGACTCGGTCTCAACCTTTAAGTCTTCATTTGAGACTCATCTCTTCAGTAGGTCCTATGATTGAGTGTAGTCTGGCCCAGGAGTGTGAAGGTGAATGGAAAGGCACTGGAGCAACGAACCACCCTTGCTGTCTTTGCCTGGCCGGTTCCCCTCCACTGGGATTCTCTGCCTCTAACCCTATTACAGGGGCTGAGTCACTGGCTTACTGGTGCCGTGGCGGAGATCTTGTGGGCTATACTCAGCCTTGTCTCAGGATGGTAAGTTGGTGGTTGAAGATATCCCTCTAGTGGTGTGGGGGCTGTGCTTCGGCAGAGTGGGTGGGGTTATATCCTGCCTGTTTGGCCCTGTCCGGGGGTATCGTCGGACAGGGCCACAGTGTCTCCCGACCCCTCCTGTCTCAGCCCCCAGTATTTATGCTGCAGTAGTTTGTGTCGGGGGGCTAGGGTCCGTCTGTTATATCTGGAGTATTTCTTCTCTTATCTGGTGTCCTGTGTGAATTTAAGTATGCTCTCTCTAATTATCTCTCTCTCTCCCTCTCTCAGAGGACCTGAGCATTAGGACCATTCCTCAAGGCCTACCTGGCCTGATGACTCCTTGATGTCCCAAGTCCACCGGGCCGTGCTGCTTCTCCAGTTTCAACTGTTCTGCCTGTTTTATGAACATTTTTAAATCTTGTCCATGTTCTGTTATAATCTGCACCCGGCACAGCCAGAAGAGCACTGGCCACCCCTCACAGTCTGGTTCCTCTCTAGGTTTCTTCCTAGGTTTTGGCCTTTCTAGGGAGTTTTTCCTAGCCACCGTGCTTTTACACCTGCATTGCTTGCTGTTTGGGGTTTTAGGCTGGGTTTCTGTACAGCACTCTGTGACATCAGCTGATGTAAGAAGGGCTTTATAAATACATTTGATTTTGATTTGTTTTCCCTCACAGATACTTTATGGAACAACAAAGCTATAGGATTTCAAAATGTCTCTTATTTCTTAACTGGCTTGAGAATAAAACGTTGGTTGGTCTGAAAGAGGACGGAAATCGACTCTCATACGAGGAATTACCTGAGAACTTCAGTTACTGAAAGAGGACGGATATCGACTCTCATATGGGGAATTACCTGAGAACTTCAGTTACTGAAAGAGGACGGATATCGACTCTCATATGGGGAATTACCTGAGAACTTCAGTTACTGAAAGAGGATGGATATCGACTCTCATATGGGGAATTACCTGAGAACTTCAGTTACTGAAAGAGGACGGATATCGACTCATATGGGGAATTACCTGAGAACTTCAGTTACTGAAAGAGGATGGATATCGACTCTCATATGGGGAATTACCTGATAACTTTAGAATTCCAATAACCCCGAAAGAATATGTAATTGTTTTTGATGTGATTCTAAGTTTTTTAATTTTGTATTCCTCTGTGGTTGATGTAAGTAACATACAGTACCAGTCAAAAGTTTGGACACACCTATTCATTTTAGGGTTTTTCTTAATTTTCTACATTGTATGATAATAATGCAGACATCAAAACTATGAAATAGCACATATGGAATCATGTAGTAACCAAAAAAGTGTTAAACAAATCAAAATATATTTTAGATTCTATTAAGTAGCCACACTTTGCCTTAATGACAGCTTTGCACACTTTTGGCATAGGCTTGATGTCTTCACTATTATTCTACAATGTAGAAAATAATACAAATAAAGAAAACCCATTGAATGAGTAGCTGTGTCCAAACCTTTGACTGGTACTGTAGATTTACATGAAAATATATTCATTAGCAATAATAACATCCTCAAAATATATTCATTAGCAATAATAACATCCTCAAAATATATTCATTAGCAATAATAACATCCTCAAAATATATTCATTAGCAATAATAACATCCTCAAAGAAATGTAGTAATAAACAGATGAGGAATATTGTTTGATACCTCATTTCCCTCAGCAAGATGTTTTGGGTTGAATATCTATGGTGATATACAATGGGGGAAAGCAAATACTGTATCAGTAACAAGGTAAAGAAGTTTCATTTAAAATGTTACATAGAATTTATCCTGTGGAACATGTTTTGGAAAGATTCAAGCTGAATATTGACTAAATGTGATTTCTGTGGATTTGGGAAGGAGACTATTTTCCATTCGTTTTTTACCTGTCTTTACAGTAGAATTCTTTGGATTGACATACAGAACTGTGTTACAGAGAAAACAGGACAAGTTGTACAATGTAATGGTTTTGATGTGATTTATTTCAGAAATTCTGACCTTGATCAAGACGGAGTATATTAGATACATTTCATATTCCCAAATGCAAATGGTCTAATTCAAAACCTTTTCACTTTATAAATGAATTTAAACAATATGGAATACTAACTAAAATGAAAAACAAAGAGGCAATTAAAACTTGTATTATTAATGAATATGATTTGTTTGTGTAGGATTCCTGGCCATGTAAAGAGTTCATGTATGCTTGTTTGCATGTGACTATTCCTCTTTTGTTTGTTAATAAACACACAGACAATCCCATCTGTGAGCTTCGTGCACAAAGGGTCATGGAGTGTCACGACTTCAGTCGAAGTCGGTCCCTCTTCCTGTTCGGGCGGTGTTCGGCGTTCGTTGTCACCGGTTTTCTAACCATCACCGATTCCTTCCTGTGTGTCTGATTGTGTTGGTTTTGATTGTTCACACCTGTTTTGTATTTCTCCCAATCACGCCCCTGTTATAATTTCCTCCTTTTCCCGTCTTCCCTTGTGCGTGATCGTTTTGTCTTTTGACTGTGTAGGTTGCTACCAGTTCACTCCGTGCTCTGTGTAGGGTATTTGTTTTGTATATTCGGTACTCCGGGTTATGAAATCATACCCGTGTTTATTTTGGGGTTTTGTTTTGTATGAGTATATATCTACTAGTGTGCCTGTATGTTCTCTGGCGACTACATTAAAATATACTCATATTTTGCATATCTCCTGCGCCTGACTCCTTCCACACACCCCGGACACTTACATGGAGTCTGCCCAGTGAGGAGCTGAACCTCTCACAAAGATGGTGGATAAATGAAGACAGTCAAAGAGGAAGAGGCGAAGCGAGAGGAGAAACCTGCCCCAAAATCTGTCTCTTCCAGCATGTGGCGTTTTTTCCGCCCACCAAGTGAGGAGCTTTTGTATGGAGGTCAATGAGGGTAGAATTTGATCAACAAAAAATGTAATGGTTTATTTGCTACGTGAGGCATAATTGATCGTCTAGAAGCTTAGGTTGTTACGAGTGGACTGACAGTTGAAGTCGGAAGTTTACATACACTTAGGTTGGAGTCATTAAAACTCGTTTTTCAACCACTCCACAAATTTCTTGTTGACAAACTATATTCTTAGCAAGTCGGTTAGGACATCTACTTTGTGCATGACACAAGTAATTTTTCCAACAATTGTTTGCAGACAGATTATTTCACTGTATCACAATTCCAGTGGGTCAGAAGTTTACATACACTAAGGTGACTGTGCCTTTAAACAGCTTGGAAAATTACAGAAAATTATGTCATGGCTTTTAAGCTTCTGATAGGCTAATTGACATCATTTGAGTCAATTGGAGGTGTACCTGTGGATTTATTTCAAGGCCCTACCTTCAAACTCAGTGCCTCTTTGCTTGACACCATGGGAAAATCAAAAGAAATCGTCCAAGACCTCAGAAAAAAATATTTGGGACCTCCACAAGTCTGGTTCATCCTTGGGAGCAATTTCCAAACACCTGAAGGTACCACATTCATCTGTACAAACAATAGTACGCAAGTATAAACACCATGGGACCACGCAGCCGTCATAACGCTCAGGAAGGAGACGTGTTCTGTCTCCTAGAGATAAACGTACTTTGGTGCAAAAAGTGCAAATCAATCCCAGAACAACAGCAAAGGACCTTGTGAAGATGCTGGAGGAAACAGGTACAAAAGTATCTATATATCCACAGTAAAACGAGTCCTATATGGACATAACCTGAAAGGCCGCTCAGCAAGGAAGAATCCACTGCTCCAAAACCGCCATAAAAAAAGCCACTTCACAAAATAGATGGCATCATTAGGAGGGAAAATTATGTGGATATATTGAAGCAACATCTCAAGACATCCGTCAGGAAGTTAAAGCTTAGCTACAAATGGGTCTTCCAAATGGACAATGACCCCAAGCATACTTCCAAAGTTGTGGCAAAATGGCTTAAGGACAACAAAGTCAAGGTATTGGAGTGGCCATCACAAAGCCCTGACCTCAATCCTATAGAACATTTGTAGGCAGAACTGAAAAAGCGTGTGCGAGCAAGGAGGCCTACAAACCTGACTCCGTTACACCAGCTCTGTCAGGAGGAATGGGCCAAAATTCACCCAACTTATTGTGGGAAGCTTGTGGAAGGCTACCCGGGAACGTTTGACCCAAGTTAAACAATTTAAAGGCAATGCTACCAAATACTAATTGAGTGTATGTAAACTTCTGACCCACTGGGAATGTGATGAAATAAATAAAATCTGAAATATATAATTCTCTCTACTATTATTCTGACATTTCACATTCTTAAAATAAAGTGGTGATCCTAACTGACCTAAGACAGGGAATTTTTACTAGAATTAAATGTCAGGAATTGTGAAAAACTGAGTTTAAATGTATTTGGCTAAGGTGTAGGTAAACTTCCAAATTCAACTGTATATAACAACACAGCACGGCAACACAACATGGTAGCAGAACAAAACATGGTACAAACATTATTGGGCACAGACAACAGCACAAAGGGCAAGAAGATAGAGACAACAATACATCACGCAAAGCATCACAAATATATACGCAATGTGACCAACAGGCGCAACCACAGCGGTCCTTTCTATATGGGATCCTTGGGCTGTCCCAACTCTGACGTTACCCCAGTAATCTGAAATGTAATAGAGTTGGGTTAAGGTTAGGTTGTGGACGTACCAAGGATCCCGGATAGCATAGCAAGGACAGCTGTGGTTGTGCCTGTTGGTCACATTGCGTATATGCTGCTGCCATGTTGTGTTGCTACCAAGCCGAGCAGAGCACAGGACAATCCCCATAGACGGCCCCATAGAGAAGTCCATTTGAAATAATCCTAAGAAGACATTTTCGTTATCACATTTGTGCCAAAAATATCCAGTGTTTTTTTTTTCAATAATTGTTTCCATCACTGACAGCTGAAGATTTAATAATCATCCAATGTCTGCCATGCTTCTGGATGACGTCATCGCTGCTCGCGCCACACAGTGCTCGTGCGCAGGCGTTACCGGCAGATGGCAGCGACCACGAAATAGCATATGCGCACCGGAGTAGATTACATTAAAAACAACAGATGTCCATCTTGGAAGCAGTCCCCAGTTCTTTTATACCTCTTGGACCTCTACAGGTGGAGCTTCATGGCACCCCACCTCTCTGTTCCATAACGAATCACTTTAGAGTGGTACCTGGTCAGCTATACAGCATTGGTTCCCAGACTCCGGAGACCATAGGCTTACTGGTAAAATGCACACAACGGGGTACTTCAGGGACACTCTGGGCAGAGCAACATTTAGTTGGTGGGACAGGAACCGAAAAACACTGGGAACCACTGATATACAGAACGCCTAATGATAAGGAAAGGGGGATACATAGTCAGTTGTCCAACTGAATGCATTCAAATGAAATGTGTCTTCCGTATTTAACCCAACCCCTCTGAATCAGAGAGGTGCGGGGGGCTGCCTTAGTCGACATCCACGTCTTTGGCGCCCGGGGAACAGTTTTTACCTTGTCAGCTCGGGGATTCGATCCAGCAACCTTTCGGTTACTAGTCCAATGCTCTAACCACTAGGCTACCTGCAACTACCAAAATAAATTTCCAATTAAAATAATTTATAAAAATGTAAACAAATAAAAAGCAGAGCAAAGGAATGTTCTCTACTTCATTGTAATCAGTTGAGTATGTTAAGTATTAAAGCAGTATTGTAGCGGGAGTTACAGTTGAGTATGTTAAGTATTAAAGCAGTATTGTAGCGGGAGTTACAGTTGAGTATGTTAAGTATTAAAGCAGTATTGTAGCGGGAGTTACAGTTGAGTATGTTAAGTATTAAAGTAGTATTGTAGCGGGAGTTACAGTTGAGTATGTTAAGTATTAAAGTAGTATTGTAGCGGGAGTTACAGTTGAGTATGTTAAGTATTAAAGTAGTATTGTAGCGGAGTTACAGTTGAGTATGTTAAGTATTAAAGTAGTATTGTAGCGGGAGTTACAGTTGAGTATGTTAAGTATTAAAGCAGTATTGTAGCGGGAGTTACAGTTGAGTATGTTAAGTATTAAAGCAGTATTGTAGCGGGAGTTACAGTTGAGTATGTTAAGTATTAAAGCAGTATTGTAGCGGGAGTTACAGTTGAGTATGTTAAGTATTAAAGTAGTATTGTAGCGGGAGTTACAGTTGAGTATGTTAAGTATTAAAGCAGTATTGTAGCGGGAGAAAGTGAGTGCAGCAAAAGGAATTGATCCGTGGCTCCTGCAGTGCAGCGGTGAGCGCCCAAACAGACTGTGCCACAAAAACAAGGGCCTCTGGGAAGTACAAGGCTCATATATGTTATAGTACTGAAGAGCTACATCATTTAAAGCAGTGCAGGAACTTGGTGGTGTTGACTTGTCTCTGTCTAGAGAAGCAGGCCTCCAGCCAGCTCTTCTGAACAGGAAGTGCATGAGGGTGCTGACCAATCAGCTCCATCAGCTCCTGGTGACACAGAAAATCAGAGCAACATCAGAAGACTAGCAACATCAGACCATAGCAACATCAGAAGACTAGCATCATCAGACCATAGCAACATCAGAAGACTATCATCATCAGACCATAGCAACATCAGAAGACTAGCATCATCAGACCATAGCAACATCAGAAGACTAGCATCATCAGACCATAGCAACATCAGAAGACTAGCATCATCAGACCATAGCAACATCAGAAGACTAGCATCATCAGACCATAGCAACATCAGAAGACTAGCATCATCAGACCATAGCAACATCAGAAGACTAGCATCATCAGACCAAAGCAACATCAGAAGACTAGCATCATCAGACCATAGCAACATCAGAAGACTAGCATCATCAGACCATAGCAACATCAGAAATAGATGTGTCACTGTACATCAATGTTACATCATGTTAAAACCATGCTTGAAATTGTAATTGTAGGACTGACTGGTGAGGTCACCTGTGATTGGACAGGACTCTCCAGCTCTGTTACAATGTGTGTGACCTCTGAACTCATGATCTCCTCCTCATCTCCTTCATACGTGATGAGGTAGCGGGCCAGTCTCTTCCTGTCTGAGGCTGTCAGGTTGTAGAAGAAGACATGAACTCCTCTCATGAAGTCAGGCAGAGCAGGTCCAGAGGGGCTCTGATTGGCTGTCTCTCCTTCCTCACTCTCTATGTCTGAGTCAGGGCCAGGATACTTTGGCACTGGGGGGGAGTGTGGAGGAGAGGGGGAGACTGAGACGGAGGTTGGGGAGGCCTTGGAGGTTGAGGCTGATGCTGTGGAGGGTGTTGTGGACGTACCTAAAGCGGAGGTAGAGACAGACCTGCTATAGTAGTATCTGACAGACAGGCTAGTTAAGGACTAAACCTCCTGGACAAAACAAAGCCTTCACAGTTAAGACAAACACATTTAGCACTAGATCCCTCAACACTTCCTTTAAGAGCGCCCTGTTTATCAAAAGTGTTGGAAAAACCTGTCAATAACCAACTGACAGGCTTTACTCTATAGTATTCTCTCTGGTATCAAATCAAACTATTTGCCACATGCGTCGAATACAACAAGTGTAGACTTTACCGTGAAATGCTGACTTACAAGCCCTTAACCAACAATGCAGTTCAAGAAGAAGAAAGTATTTACCAAGTAGACTAAAATAAAAAGTAACACAATAAGAATAACGAGACTATATACAGGGGGTACCGGTACAGAGTCAATGTGGAGGCTATATACAGGGGGTACCGGTACAGAGTCAATGTGGAGGCTATATACAGGGGGTACCGGTACAGAGTCAATGTGGAGGCTATATACAGGGGGTACCGGTACAGAGTCAATGTGGAGACTATATACAGGGGGTACCGGTACAGAGTCAATGTGGAGACTATATACAGGGGGTACCGGTACAGAGTCAATGTGGAGGCTATATACAGGGGGTACCGGTACAGAGTCAGTGTGCAGTGGTACAGGCTATTTGAGGTAATCTGTACATGTAGGTGGTGGTGAAGTGACTATGCATCGATAACAAACAAACAGCGAGTAGCAGCAGTGTACAAGGGGGTTTATGAATTGTTCAGCAGTTTAATGGCTTGGGGGTAGAAGCTGTTGAGGAGCCTTTTGGTCCCAGAGAAAACAGTCTATGACTTGGGTGACTGGAGTTTTTGGGTGCTCTTGATGGTGCAGCTGTAGAAACTTTTGAGGATCTGGGGACCCATGACAAATCTTTTCAGTCTCCTGAAGGGGAAAAGGCGTTGTCGTGCCCTCTTCACGACTGCCTTGGTGTGTTTGGACCATGATAGTTTGTTGGTGATGTGGACGCCAAGGAATTTGAAACTCTCGACCTGCTCCACTACAGCCCCGTCAATGTGAATGGGGACCTGTTCGGCCCTCCTTTTCCTGTAGTACACAATCAGATCCTTTGCCTTGCTCACATTGAGGGAGTGGTTGTTGTTCTGGCACCACACTGCCAGGTCTCTGACCTCCTCCCTATAGGCTGTCTCGTCGTTGTCGGTGATCAGGCCTACCACTGTTGTGTCGTCAGAAAACCTAATGATGGTGTTGGAGTCGTGGGTGAACAGGGAGTACAGGAGGGGACTGAGTACACACCCCTGAGGGGCCCCAGTGTTGAGGATCAGCGTGGCAGACGTGTTGTTGCCTACTCTTACCACCTGGGGGCGGCCCGTCAGGAAGTCCAGGATCCAGTTGCAGAGGGAGGTGTTTAGTCCCAGGGTCCTTAGCTTAGTGATGTGCTTTGAGGGCACTACGGTGTTGAACGCTGAGCTGTAGTCAATGAACAGCATTCTCACATAGGTGTTCCTTTTGTCCAGGTGGGAAAGGGCAGTGTGGAGTGCAATAGAGATTACATCATCTGTGGATCTGTTGGGGCGGTATGAGAATTGGAGTGGGTCTAGGGTTTCTGGGATAATGGTGTTGATGTGAGCCATGACCAGCCTTTCAAAGCATTTCATGGCTACAGACGTGAGTGCTACGGGTCGGTAGTCATTTAGGCAGGTTACCTTCGCTTCCTTGGGCACAGGGACTATGGTGGTCTGCTTGAAACATGTTGGTATTACAGACTCAGTCAGGGAGAGGTTGAAAATGTCAGTGAAGACACTTGACAGTAGGTCAGCGCATGCTCTGATTACAAGTCCTGGTAATCCGTCGGGCCCAGCGGCTTTGTGAATGTTGACCTGTTTAAAGGTTTTGTTCACATCGGCTACCGAGAGCGTTATCACACAGTCATCCAGAACAGCTGGTGCTCTCGTGCATGATTGTTGCTTGCCTCGAAGCGAGCATAAAAGTATGCGATCTGGTTTCCGCTCAGGTTATGGATGTGTCACCTCAATGATGTCACCAAGAGGTCAGTGCATTCAAGGAATATCAAAAATTATATAAGTGTACCCATGTGCAGTATCATACTGGGGCGCCAAGTCTAGGTGGGGCGCCAAGTCTAGGCTAAACAGCTTCTACCTCCAAGCCATAAGACTCCTGAACAGCTAATCAAATGGCCACTCAGACTATTTACAAACCCCCCTTGTACGCTGTTGCTACTCTGTTATCATCTATGCATAGTCACTTTAATAACTCTACCTACATCAATGATGTCAACATTGGCCTTGATTCTAAGGATTATTGTGCTGCTATTTTTATTGACTTGGCCGAAGCTTTTGATACGGTAGACCATTCCATTCTTGTGGGCCGGCTAAGGAGTACTGGTGTCTCTGAGGGGTCTTTGGCCTGGTTTGCTAACTACCTCTCTCAAAGAGTGCAGTGTTTAACGTCAGAACATCTGCTGTCTCAGCCACTACCTGTCACCAAGGGAGTACCCCAAGGCTCTTCTCAATTTACATCAACAACATATCTCAGGCAGTAGGAAGCTCTCTCATCCATTTATATGCAGATGATACAGTCTTATGCTCAGCTGGCCCCTCCCCGATCGGCAGGTAAGGGTGCTCTCGAGCGGCTAGATGTTCTTTACCATCAGATTTGACACCAATGCTCCTTATAGGACACATCACTGCACTCTATACTCCTCTGTAAACTGGTCATCTCTGTATACCCGTCACAAGACCCACTGGTTGATGCTTATTTATAAAACCCTCTTAGGCCTCACTCCCCCCTCTGAGATATCTACTGCAGCCCTCATCCTCCACATACAACACCCGTTCTGCCAGTCACATTCTGTTAAAGGTTCCCAAAGCACACACATCCCTGGGTCGCTCCTCTTTTCAGTTCGCTGCAGATAGCGACTGGAACGGGCTGCAACAAACAGTCAGACTGGACAGTTTTATCTCAGTCTCTTCATTCAAAGACTCAGTCATGGATACTTTTACTGACAGTTGTGGATGCTTTACGTGATGTATTGTTGTCTCCACCTTCTTGCCCTTTGTGCTGTTGTCTGTGCCCAATAATGTTTGTACCATGTTTTGTGCTGCTACCATGTTGTGTTGCTGCCATGTTGTTGTTATGTTGTGTTGCTACCATTCTGTGCTGCTACCATGTTGTGCTGCTACCATGTTGTGCTGCTATCTTAGGTCTCTCTTGTCATGATGTGTTTGTCCTACATTTTTTTAGCTCAGGCCCCGTCCCGAAGGAGGCCTTTTGCCTTTTGGTAGGCCGTCATTGTAAATAACAATTTGTTCTTAACTGACTTACCTAGTTAAATAAATATATATCAGTCTGACAGCCTAGAACATGGCTAGCTAACTAGCTGCAGACATTCGTAGCCAGCTAGCTAGTTACAGCATTCTACTTAGTTAGGCAGTTAACGTTAGCCAGCAAGCTATTTGGTTAAATAAAGGTTAAATGAATAAATAGAGTACACAAGAGAGATGTTAGGGTTAGTAAAGGAGTAGAAAGGATACATGGAGGTGTGTTAGGGTTAGTAAAGGAGTAGAAAGGATACATGGAGGTGTGTTAGGGTTAGTAAAGGAGTAGAAAGGATACATGGAGGTGTTAGGGTTAGTAAAGGAGCAGAAAGGATACATGGAGGTGTTAGGGTTAGTAAAGGAGTAGAAAGGATACATGGAGGTGTGTTAGGGTTAGTAAAGGAGTAGAAAGGATACACGGAGGTGTTAGGGTTAGTTAAGGAGTAGAAAGGATACACGGAGGTGTTAGGGTTAGTAAAGGAGTAGAAAGGATACACGGAGGTGTTAGGGTTAGTAAAGGAGTAGAAAGGATACACAGAGGTGTTAGGGTTAGTTAAGGAGTAGAAAGGATACATGGAGGTGTGTTAGGGTTAGTTAAGGAGTAGAAAGGATACATGGAGGTGTTAGGGTTAGTAAAGGAGTAGAAAGGATACATGGAGGTGTGTTAGGGTTAGTTAAGGAGTAGAAAGGATACACGGAGGTGTTAGGGTTAGTAAAGGAGTAGAAAGGATACATGGAGGTGTTAGGGTTAGTTAAGGAGTAGAAAGGATACATGGAGGTGTTAGGGTTAGTAAAGGAGTAGAAAGGATACATGGAGGTGTCTTAGGGTTAGTTAAGGAGTAGAAAGGATACATGGAGGTGTTAGGGTTAGTTAAGGAGTAGAAAGGATACATAGAGGTGTTAGGGTTAGTTAAGGAGTAGAAAGGATACATGGAGGTGTGTTAGGGTTAGTAAAGGAGTAGAAAGGATACATGGAGGTGTTAGGGTTAGTAAAGGAGTAGAAAGGATACATGGAGGTGTGTTAGGGTTAGTAAAGGAGTAGAAAGGATACATGGAGGTGTTAGGGTTAGTAAAGGAGTAGAAAGGATACATGGAGGTGTGTTAGGGTTAGTTAAGGAGTAGAAAGGATACATGGAGGTGTGTTAGGGTTAGTTAAGGAGTAGAAAGGATACATGGAGGTGTGTTAGGGTTAGTTAAGGAGTAGAAAGGATACATGGAGGTGTTAGGGTTAGTAAAGGAGTAGAAAGGATACATGGAGGTGTTAGGGTTAGTAAAGGAGTAGAAAGGATACACGGAGGTGTTAGGGTTAGTAAAGGAGTAGAAAGGATACACGGAGGTGTTAGGGTTAGTAAAGGAGTAGAAAGGATACGCGGAGGTGTTAGGGTTAGTAAAGGAGTAGAAAGGATCAGCGGAGGTGTTAGGGTTAGTAAAGGAGTAGAAAGGATACAGCGGAGGTGTTAGGGTTAGTAAAGGAGTAGAAAGGATCTGCGGAGGTGTTAGGGTTAGTAAAGGAGTAGAAAGGATCTGGAGGTGTTAGGGTTAGTAAAGGAGTAGAAAGGATACTGCGGAGGTGTTAGGGTTAGTAAAGGAGTAGAAAGGATACACGGAGGTGTTAGGGTTAGTAAAGGAGTAGAAAGGATACGCGGAGGTGTTAGGGTTAGTAAAGGAGTAGAAAGGATACACGGAGGTGTTAGGGTTAGTAAAGGAGTAGAAAGGATACATGGAGGTGTTAGGGTTAGTAAAGGAGTAGAAAGGATACATGGAGGTGTGTTAGGGTTAGTAAAGGAGTAGAAAGGATACACGGAGGTGTTAGGGTTAGTTAAGGAGTAGAAAGGATACATGGAGGTGTTAGGGTTAGTAAAGGAGTAGAAAGGATACATGGAGGTGTGTTAGGGTTAGTAAAGGAGTAGAAAGGATACATGGAGGTGTTAGGGTTAGTTAAGGAGTAGAAAGGATACATGGAGGTGTTAGGGTTAGTAAAGGAGTAGAAAGGATACATGGAGGTGTTAGGGTTAGTAAAGGAGTAGAAAGGATACATGGAGGTGTGTTAGGGTTAGTTAAGGAGTAGAAAGGATACATGGAGGTGTGTTAGGGTTAGTTAAGGAGTAGAAAGGATACATGGAGGTGTGTTAGGGTTAGTAAAGGAGCAGAAAGGATACACGGAGGTGTTAGGGTTAGTAAAGGAGTAGAAAGGATACATGGAGGTGTGTTAGGGTTAGTTAAGGAGTAGAAAGGATACATGGAGGTGTGTTAGGGTTAGTTAAGGAGTAGAAAGGATACACGGAGGTGTTAGGGTTAGTAAAGGAGTAGAAAGGATACATGGAGGTGTTAGGGTTAGTTAAGGAGTAGAAAGGATACATGGAGGTGTGTTAGGGTTAGTTAAGGAGTAGAAAGGATACACGGAGGTGTTAGGGTTAGTAACGGAGTAGAAAGGATACACAGAGGTGTTAGGGTTAGTAAAGGAGTAGAAAGGATACATGGAGGTGTGTTAGGGTTAGTTAAGGAGTAGAAAGGATACATGGAGGTGTTAGGGTTAGTAAAGGAGTAGAAAGGATACATGGAGGTGTTAGGGTTAGTTAAGGAGTAGAAAGGATACATGGAGGTGTGTTAGGGTTAGTTAAGGAGTAGAAAGGATACATGGAGGTGTTAGGGTTAGTAAAGGAGTAGAAAGGATACATGGAGGTGTGTTAGGGTTAGTAAAGGAGTAGAAAGGATACATGGAGGTGTGTTAGGGTTAGTAAAGGAGTAGAAAGGATACATGGAGGTGTCTTAGGGTTAGTTAAGGAGTAGAAAGGATACATGGAGGTGTGTTAGGGTTAGTAAAGGAGTAGAAAGGATACATGGAGGTGTTAGGGTTAGTTAAGGAGTAGAAAGGATACATGGAGGTGTGAACCCCCCTGGAGGCCAGGTGTTTCCTGATGAGTCTTTCTGTTCCATACCAGTTAAACCCTCTGGTGGAGTGGCCGATACGGGGGAGGTGGACGCTAGCTAGGGGAGGGGAGAGAGGTGCATTAGAGGGAAATAAGGAGACTGAAATGGAATCTTTAGTGACGTGTACAGCAGAGTAAATGGTCTCTTACTCCAACTACACACACACACACACACACACACACACAGAGACACACAGAGACAGACAGACACACACATACAGACACAGACACACACATACAGACACAGACAGACAGACAGACTACCCTTGTTAGTCTTGGCGACCCTGTAGATTTTCTGGAGTCCTTCTTCCAGAGCAGAGAGATGGATCCCTGACAGGCTGTTGTCTCTGGCTCTCTGCTGGGCCACTACCAGAGCCACCTGAGGACAGACACATCACATCAGAACAACCTGGGGAGGGACAGACAGACAGACAGTAGGAATACATCACATCAGGGCCACCTGAGGACTGACAGACAGACAGACAGTAGGAATACATCACATCAGGGCCACCTGAGGACAGACAGACAGACAGACAGTAGGAATACATAACATCAGGGCCACCTGAGGACGGACAGACAGACAGACAGACAGTAGGAATACATCACATTAGGGCCACCTGAGGACAGACAGACAGACGGAATACATCACATCAGGGCCATCTGAGGACTGACAGACAGACAGTAGGAATACATCACATCAGGGCCACCTCTGTCAAATTGGTTGTTCATCATTGTTAGACAACCATTTTCAGGTCTTGTCATAGATTTTCAAGACGATTTAAGTCCAAACTGTAACTAGGCCACTGAGGAATATTCACCGTCTTCTTGGTAAGCAATTCCAGTGTATATTTGGCCTTGTGTTTTAGGTTATTGTCCTGCTGAAAGGTGAATCCATCTCCCAGTGTCTGGTGGGAAAGCAGACTGAACCAGGTTTTCCTCTAGGATTTTGCCTGTGCTTAGCTCCATTCCGTAAATTTTTATCCTGAAAAACTGCCCAGTCCTTAACGATTACAAGCATACCCATAACATGATGCAGCCACCACTGTGCTTGAGCATATGGAGAGTGGTACTCAGTAATGTGTTGTATTGGATTTGCCCCAAACATAACACTTTGTATTCAGGACAAAAAGGGAATTGCTTTGTTTAGCAGTATCACTTCAGTGCCTTGTTGCAAACAGGATGCATGTTTTGGAATATTTGTATTCTGTTCAGGCTTCCTACTTTTCACTGTGTCATTTAGATTAGTATTGTGGAGTAACTACAATGTTGTTGATCCATCTTCAGTTTTCTCCTATCACAGCCATTCAATTCTGTAACTGGTTTAAAGTCACCATTGGCCTCATGGTGAAATCCCTGAGCGGTTTCCTTCCTCTCCGGCAACTGAGTTAGGAAGGACGCCTGTATCTTTGTAGTGACTGGGTGTATTGATACACCATCCAACTGAGTTAGGAAGGACGCCTGTATCTTTGTAGTGACTGGGTGTATTGATACACCATCCAACTGAGTTAGGAAGGACGCCTGTATCTTTGTAGTGACTGGGTGTATTGATACACCATCCAACTGAGTTAGGAAGGACGTCTGTATCTTTGTAGTGACTGGGTGTATTGATACACCATCCAACTGAGTTAGGAAGGACGCCTGTATCTTTGTAGTGACTGGGTGTATTGATACACCATCCAACTGAGTTAGGAAGGACGCCTGTATCCTCGTAGTGACTGGGTGTATTGATACACCATCCATCTGAGTTAGGAAGGACGCCTGTATCTTTGTAGTGACTGGGTGTATTGATACACCATCCAACTGAGTTAGGAAGGACGCCTGTATCTTTGTAGTGACTGGGTGTATTGATACACCATCCAACTGAGTTAGGAAGGACGCCTGTATCTTTGTAGTGACTGGGTGTATTGATACACCATCCAACTGAGTTAGGAAGGACTCCTGTATCTTTGTAGTGACTGGGTGTATTGATACACCATCCAACTGAGTTAGGAAGGACTCCTGTATCTTTGTAGTGACTGGGTGTATTGATACACCATCCAACTGAGTTAGGAAGGACACCTGTATCTTTGTAGTGACTGGGTGTATTGATACACCATCCAACTGAGTTAGGAAGGACGCCTGTATCTTTGTAGTGACTGGGTGTATTGATACACCATCTAAAGTGTAATGAATAACTTCACCATGCTCAAGGGGATATTCAATGTCTGCTTTTTTAGTTTTTTACCCATCTACCAATAGGTGTCCTTCTTTGTGAGGCATTGGAAAACCTCCCTGGTCTTTGTGGTTGAATCTGTGTTTGAAATTCACTGCTGGACTGAGGGACCTTACAGGTAATTGTTTGTGTGGGGTACAGAGATGAGGTAGTCATTCAAACATCATGTTAAACATTATTACTGCACACAGAGTGAGTCCATGCAACTCATTATGTGACTTGTTAAGCACATCTTTACTCCTGAATGTATTTAGGTTTGCAGTAAAGAATGGGTTTAATACTGATTGACACAAAACATTTCAGCTTTACATTTTTTATGAATTAGTAAAAATGTGAAAAAACACAATTCCACTTTTACATTATGGGGTTTTGTGTTTAGGGCAAGTGACAAAACAATCTGAATTGAATCCATTGTGAATTCAGGCAGAACAGGTAAACGTGGTGTGAACGCCCTCTGAAGGCGCTGTAGCTTTAACACTCTGAGAAGATGTTAGGGCATAGACACTGTGTGTTGAGAGGGTGTGTGTGTGTACGTAACAGGTGGGATCTGAACCCACCTGAACATCAACCATTAAACCTAGAGGAAATTCCCTCATGGGCCGAGGGTGACAGGCACGTCTACGTCATCTCTGCTACACTTACCTGGTCTTGGCCATCCAGTCTGGACTGTTTATCATCAACAGGGAACAGCAGCACAGATCCCAGCTCCAAGTCTGAAACAGAAACAACTCTAACTTACTGGTGCGTGATGCCAGGACAGCACAGGGTGTACATGTACAACTTGGTCAAGGTCTAAGGCACTGGAGGCCATTAGATTAGACATTAGAACCAGGGCTGCTGTAGAGCCAGTAGACAGAGATTAGACATTAGAACCAGGGCTGCTGTAGAGCCAGTAGACAGAGATTAGACATTAGAACCAGGGCTGCTGTAGAGCCAGTAGACAGAGATTAGACATTAGAACCAGGGCTGCTGTAGAGCCAGTAGACAGAGATTAGACATTAGAACCAGGGCTGCTGTAGAGCCAGTAGACAGAGATTAGACATTAGAACCAGGGCTGCTGTAGAGCCAGTAGACAGAGATTAGACATTAGAACCAGGGCTGCTGTAGAGCCAGTAGACAGAGATTAGACATTAGAACCAGGGCTGCTGTAGAGCCAGTAGACAGAGATTAGACATTAGAACCAGGGCTGCTGTAGAGCCAGTAGACAGAGATTAGACATTAGAACCAGGGCATATGTTGCAAGATAAAATATAATTTTCCATTGACGGATGTCGATATAACCCATTTGACTGCTATAGATAAATCCTGACTGGCATGTACAGTACATAGCTATAGATAAATCCTGACTGGCATGTACAGTACATAGCTATAGATAAATCCCGACTGGCATGTACAGTACATAGCTATAGATAAATCCTGACTGGCACGTACAGTACATAGCTATAGATAAATCCCGACTGGCATGTACAGTACATAGCTATAGATAAATCCTGACTGGCACGTACAGTACATAGCTATAGATAAATCCTGACTGGCACGTACAGTACATAGCTATAGATAAATCCTGACTGGCACGTACAGTACATAGCTATAGATAAATCCCGACTGGTTTAAACATGTTGGTACTGTAGCTTGGTCCAGAACCAGGTTTAGACATGTTGGTACAGTAGCTAGGTCCAGAACCAGGTTTAGGCATGTTGGTACTGTAGCTAGGTCCAGAACCAGGTTTAAACATGTTGGTACTGTAGCTTGGTCCAGAACCAGGTTTAAACATGTTGGTACTGTAGCTAGGTCCAGAACCAGGTTTAGGCATGTTGGTACTGAAGCTTGGTCCAGAACCAGGTTTAGGCATGTTGGTACTGTAGCTAGGTCCAGAAGTGGGTTTAGGCATGTTGGTACTATAGCTAGGTGCAGAACCAGGTTTAGACATGTTAAAATGATATTTGATGGCCAACCGATGCAAATGTATCATTCTCCACATGAATGTTAGTTTTGTTGTGGACTTTTCCCCGATAACAGAAGTATACGAGGAAGCTCCAAAGCAGCACTCGAGACCCAACAACTGAACATGCGGAAAAACCCCCTAACTTACTTGATACGGTTTTCCATAGTCGATACTAGAATGGAGTTAAAACCACCTCTTCTGAGCAGGTAGTCCCTAGCCACTTTAAACGATGCCATTTATATAATGTTTACATATCCGACATTACTCATATCAAATGTATACACTGTACTCCATACCATCTACTGCATCTTGCCTATGCCGTTCGGCCATACCTCATCCATATATTTATATATTCTTATTCATTCCTTTACTCTTGTGTGTATAAGGTAGTTGTGAAATTGTTAGATTACTTGTTAGATACTACTGCATGGTCGGAACTAGAAGCACAAGCATTTCGCTACACTCGCATTAACATCTGCTAACCATGTGTATGTGACCAATAACATTTGATTTGCCATTTGATATGATTTGATATGTATCTACCGCGCTCTAGTGTGCCTAGTCCATTTAAATGGTTTTCCAGTGTGTTTCCGGCCGCATCAGTTCCAGCAGGTTCATATTTTGGAAAAAGGGTTTGTGACCCTAGATGATCTGAGCTCACCTTTCATCTTTCCAGCCAGCTCATACTGTTGCCGTGGTTCATCTGACCTGTTCTCCAATGCTGTGAAGAGACCACCTCTACCCCACCGGCCGGAGTCATCTACAAGATGCCAGGGCATAAACACCATACAATGTTTTCATGTCTGTCTTTGCTATAAGAAACGTAATAACCAAAATGAATTTAAAATCAGAGTGATTTCATACCAACACAGTGCACTATGATGGCGTCTTCCTGTTTGGCGTAGGGGTGTGTGACATCACCCAACACGTAACTAATAGCAGAGTGTTCTGAATCTGTAGAGGTCACGCTGAGGTCATCAGCCTCCTCCTCCTCCTCCTCGCTCTCCACAGGGGGCAAACACCGGGACCTGTACCCACTGGACTCCCACCATGCCATCCTTCAACACAGACACCTCATTATACCAGAACTAGAGTCTATGTTGCTGGTAGAGGGATATCTATCCTACCATGCCATCCTTCAACACAGACACCTCATTATACCAGAACTAGAGTCTATGTTGCTGGTAGAGGGATATCTATCCTACCATGCCATCCTTCAACACAGACACCTCATTATACCAGAACTAGAGTCTATGTTGCTGGTAGAGGGATATCTATCCTACCATGCCATCCTTCAACACAGACACCTCATTATACCAGAACTAGAGTCTATGTTGCTGGTAGAGGGATATCTATCCTACCATGCCATCCTTCAACACAGACACCTCATTATACCAGAACTAGAGTCTATGTTGCTGGTAGAGGGATATCTATCCTACCATGCCATCCTTCAACACAGACACCTCATTATACCAGAACTAGAGTCTATGTTGCTGGTAGAGGGATATCTATCCCACCATGCCATCCTTCAACACAGACACCTCATTATACCAGAACTAGAGTCTATGTTGCTGGTAGAGGGATATCTATCCCACCATGCCATCCTTCAACACAGACACCTCATTATACCAGAACTAGAGTCTATGTTGCTGGTAGAGGGATATCTATCCTACCATGCCATCCTTCAACACAGACACCTCATTATACCAGAACTAGAGTCTATGTTGCTGGTAGAGGGATATCTATCCTACCATGCCATCCTTCAACACAGACACCTCATTATACCAGAACTAGAGTCTATGTTGCTGGTAGAGGGATATCTATCCTACCATGCCATCCTTCAACACAGACACCTCATTATACCAGAACTAGAGTCTATGTTGCTGGTAGAGGGATATCTATCCTACCATGCCATCCTTCAACACAGACACCTCATTATACCAGAACTAGAGTCTATGTTGCTGGTAGAGGGATATCTATCCTACCATGCCATCCTTCAACACAGACACCTCATTATACCAGAACTAGAGTCTATGTTGCTGGTAGAGGGATATCTATCCTACCATGCCATCCTTCAACACAGACACCTCATTATACCAGAACTAGAGTCTATGTTGCTGGTAGAGGGATATCTATCCTACCATGCCATCCTTCAACACAGACACCTCATTATACCAGAACTAGAGTCTATGTTGCTGGTAGAGGGATATCTATCCCACCATGCCATCCTTCAACACAGACACCTCATTATACCAGAACTAGAGTCTATGTTGCTGGTAGAGGGATATCTATCCTACCATGCCATCCTTCAACACAGACACCTCATTATACCAGAACTAGAGTCTATGTTGCTGGTAGAGGGATATCTATCCCACCATGCCATCCTTCAACACAGACACCTCATTATACCAGAACTAGAGTCTATGTTGCTGGTAGAGGGATATCTATCCTACCATGCCATCCTTCAACACAGACACCTCATTATACCAGAACTAGAGTCTATGTTGCTGGTAGAGGGATATCTATCCTACCATGCCATCCTTCAACACAGACACCTCATTATACCAGAACTAGAGTCTATGTTGCTGGTAGAGGGATATCTATCCCTCCATCAGGGTCATATTCATTAGTGCACACCGTAGCAAAATATTTTGCAACAGAAACAAGTTTTCTTAATGTAAATGTTCAGGTAGTCCCTCCTTGTTTTCTGCTGTTTGGTTTCTAGTGTAAATGACTTAGTCCTTACTTCTTCCTGTGTTTGTTCTCCTGTAGTCTCCTCCTCTTGTTCTCCTGTAGTCTGGCTCTCTTAGCTGCAGCCTCCTCCCTCTCTTTCAGGTCAGCCTCAGTCAAGGCCTTCCTCTTCCTCATGGGGGCCCCCAGGGGCCCGGAAAGACACACCTGAGGGGCCACTAAACATCAGCCAAGAGACATAGTTTGTCCCCCAAATGACACGCTATTCCCTATATAGTGCACTACTTTAGGGAGTAAGGTGCCACTATAACCAACAGACAGACAGTATACAGTACATGGCTTAGCCAATCACAGACAGTTGACAATGCAGTCTGCTCAATTACCACAACATACCCTCTCTGTGTGTGTCTGTCTGTCTGACATTACAATCCAACAACATACCCTCTCTGTGTGTGTCTGTCTGTCTGTCTGTCTGACATTACAATCCAACAACATACCCTCTCTGTGTGTGTCTGTCTGTCTGTCTGTCTGACATTACAATCCAACAACATACCCTCTCTGTGTCTGTCTGTCTGTCTGTCTGACATTACAATCCAACAACATACCCTCTCTGTGTCTGTCTGTCTGTCTGACATTACAATCCAACAACATACCCTCTCTGTGTCTGTCTGTCTGTCTGACATTACAATCCAACAACATACCCTCTCTGTGTCTGTCTGTCTGTCTGTCTGTCTGACATTACAATCCAACAACATACCCTCTCTGTGTGTGTCTGTCTGTCTGACATTACAATGTTTGTGAGTAATGATGTTAGTCATTAGCACAGCATCAGACTAGTCTAGTAGAGAGAGGTGAGGAGACAGTAACAGAGTCGTACTTCATCGTTGTGTCGTGTCGCCCGTCTCTCTCCTCCTCCTCCTGCCTCCTCCTCCAGGAGACGACTGAAGGTCCTCTGGTCCTCAGAACTCACCTCCCGGGAGTAGTCCCTCCCTTCAAAGTAGTACATGTGGTCTGGACAGGGACGGACAGACAGGGACAGGGAGACAGGGAGACAGGGTCAGACAGACAGGGTCAGAGAGACAGGGACAGAGAGAGACCGGGACAGAGAGAGACAGGGACAGAGAGAGACAGGGACAGAGAGAGACAGGGACAGAGAGAGACAGGGACAGAGAGAGACAGGGACACTAGGCTACCTGCTGGTTACTGGCCCAACTCTCTAACCACTAGGCTACCTGCTAGTTACTGGCCCAACTCTCTAACCACTAGGCTACCTGCTGGTTACTGGCCCTACTCTCTAACCACTAGGCTACCTGCTGGTTACTGGCCCAACTCTCTAACCACTAGGCTACCTGCTAGTTACTGGCCCAACTCTCTAACCACTAGGCTACCTGCTGGTTACTGGCCCTACTCTCTAACCACTAGGCTACCTGCTGGTTACTGACCCAACGCTCTAACCACTAGGCTACCTGCTGGTTACTGGCCCAACTCGCTAACCACTAGGCTACCTGCCGGTTACTGGTCCAACGCTCTAACCACTAGGCTACCTGCTGGTTACTGGCCCAACTCTCTAACCACTAGGCTACCTGCTGGTTACTGGCCCAACACTAACCACTAGGCTACCTGCTGGTTACTGGCCCAACACTCTAACCACTAGGCTACCTGCTGGTTACTGGCCCAACGCTCTAACCACTAGACTACCTGCTGGTTACTGGCCCAACGCTCTAACCACTAGACTACCTGCTAGTTACTGGCCCAACTCTCTAACCACTAGACTACCTGCTAGTTACTGGCCCAACTCTCTAACCACTAGACTACCTGCTAGTTACTGGCCCAACTCTCTAACCACTAGACTACCTGCTGGTTACTGGCCCAACGCTCTAACCACTAGACTACCTGCTAGTTACTGGCCCAACTCTCTAACCACTAGACTACCTGCTGGTTACTGGCCCAACTCTCTAACCACTAGACTACCTGCTAGTTACTGGCCCAACTCTCTAACCACTAGACTACCTAGGCACTACTGTTTATCAGCGACCCTAGGGAATAGAATGCAATTTGGGATGCACTCTAGTAGTGTAGGTTTACAGTGTAGATTGATGCCAGGTTTTGTGGTGGGGCCTCCATAAGCTTTTGCTACTCACTCTGTCCCTCAGATTCCCCCTCCTCTTCCTCCTCTGTGGGCAGGTCCTTTGTCTGGGTGGGGGCTTCATCAACCAGCCACTCCCCGTCTCTAGACTGACCCAGGATCAGACCCAGGTTCACAGCCTTGATGGAGCTCTCTGCTGACGACAGCAGCTTGTCCACTCCAAACTTCAGGATCTCGCTGAGCTGGAGAGAGACAGATGGAACAGGACGGATGAAGAGAGAGAGAATGACAAACGGACCGAGAGGAAAAAAAGAGGAAAAGCGGAGATGGGAAGGGCAGAGTAGCCTGTTGATGGAGCAGAGGGGTCATGAAGGGCAGAGTAGCCTGTTGATGGAGCAGAGGGGTCATGAAGGGCAGAGTAGCCTGTTGATGGAGCAGAGGGGTCATGAAGGGCAGAGTAGCCTGTTGATGGAGCAGAGGGGGTCATGAAGGGCAGAGTAGCCTGTTGATGGAGCAGAGGGGTCATGAAGGGCAGAGTAGCCTGTTGATGGAGCAGAGGGGTCATGAAGGGCAGAGTAGCCTGTTGATGGAGCAGAGGGGTCATGAAGGGCAGAGTAGCCTGTTGATGGAGCAGAGGGGTCATGAAGGGCAGAGTAGCCTGTTGATGGAGCAGAGGGGTCATGAAGGGCAGAGTAGCCTGTTGATGGAGCAGAGGGGTCATGAAGGGCAGAGTAGCCTGTTGATGGAGCAGAGGGGTCATGAAGGGCAGAGTAGCCTGTTGATGGAGCAGAGGGGTCATGAAGGGCAGAGTAGCCTGTTGATGGAGCAGAGGGGTCATGAAGGGCAGAGTAGCCTGTTGATGGAGCAGAGGGGTCATGAAGGGCAGAGTAGCCTGTTGATGGAGCAGAGGGGTCATGAAGGGCAGAGTAGCCTGTTGATGGAGCAGAGGGGTCATGAAGGGCAGAGTAGCCTGTTGATGGAGCAGAGGGGTCATGAAGGGCAGAGTAGCCTGTTGATGGAGCAGAGGGGTCATGAAGGGCAGAGTAGCCTGTTGATGGAGCAGAGGGGTCATGAAGGGCAGAGTAGCCTGTTGATGGAGCAGAGGGGTCATGAAGGGCAGAGTAGCCTGTTGATGGAGCAGAGGGGTCATGAAGGGCAGAGTAGCCTGTTGATGGAGCAGAGGGGTCATGAAGGGCAGAGTAGCCTGTTGATGGAGCAGAGGGGTCATGAAGGGCAGAGTAGCCTGTTGATGGAGCAGAGGGGTCATGAAGGGCAGAGTAGCCTGTTGATGGAGCAGAGGGGTCATGAAGGGCAGAGTAGCCTGTTGATGGAGCAGAGGGGTCATGAAGGGCAGAGTAGCCTGTTGATGGAGCAGAGGGGTCATGAAGGGCAGAGTAGCCTGTTGATGGAGCAGAGGGGTCATGAAGGGCAGAGTAGCCTGTTGATGGAGCAGAGGGGTCATGAAGGGCAGAGTAGCCTGTTGATGGAGCAGAGGGGTCATGAAGGGCAGAGTAGCCTGTTGATGGAGCAGAGGGGTCATGAAGGGCAGAGTAGCCTGTTGATGGAGCAGAGGGGTCATGAAGGGCAGAGTAGCCTGTTGATGGAGCAGAGGGGTCATGAAGGGCAGAGTAGCCTGTTGATGGAGCAGAGGGGTCATGAAGGGCAGAGTAGCCTGTTGATGGAGCAGAGGGGTCATGAAGGGCAGAGTAGCCTGTTGATGGAGCAGAGGGGTCATGAAGGGCAGAGTAGCCTGTTGATGGAGCAGAGGGGTCATGAAGGGCAGAGTAGCCTGTTGATGGAGCAGAGGGGTCATGAAGGGCAGAGTAGCCTGTTGATGGAGCAGAGGGGTCATGAAGGGCAGAGTAGCCTGTTGATGGAGCAGAGGGGTCATGAAGGGCAGAGTAGCCTGTTGATGGAGCAGAGGGGTCATGAAGGGCAGAGTAGCCTGTTGATGGAGCAGAGAGGGTCATGAAGGGCAGAGTAGCCTGTTGATGGAGCAGAGGGGTCATGAAGGGCAGAGTAGCCTGTTGATGGAGCAGAGGGGTCATGAAGGGCAGAGTAGCCTGTTGATGGAGCAGAGGGGTCATGAAGGGCAGAGTAGCCTGTTGATGGAGCAGAGGGGTCATGAAGGGCAGAGTAGCCTGTTGATGGAGCAGAGGGGTCATGAAGGGCAGAGTAGCCTGTTGATGGAGCAGAGGGGTCATGAAGGGCAGAGTAGCCTGTTGATGGAGCAGAGGGGTCATGAAGGGCAGAGTAGCCTGTTGATGGAGCAGAGGGGTCATGAAGGGCAGAGTAGCCTGTTGATGGAGCAGAGGGGTCATGAAGGGCAGAGTAGCCTGTTGATGGAGCAGAGGGGTCATGAAGGGCAGAGTAGCCTGTTGATGGAGCAGAGGGGTCATGAAGGGCAGAGTAGCCTGTTGATGGAGCAGAGGGTCATGAAGGGCAGAGTAGCCTGTTGATGGAGCAGAGGGGTCATGAAGGGCAGAGTAGCCTGTTGATGGAGCAGAGGGGTCATGAAGGGCAGAGTAGCCTGTTGATGGAGCAGAGGGGTCATGAAGGGCAGAGTAGCCTGTTGATGGAGCAGAGGGGTCATGAAGGGCAGAGTAGCCTGTTGATGGAGCAGAGGGGTCATGAAGGGCAGAGTAGCCTGTTGATGGAGCAGAGGGGTCATGAAGGGCAGAGTAGCCTGTTGATGGAGCAGAGGGGTCATGAAGGGCAGAGTAGCCTGTTGATGGAGCAGAGGGGTCATGAAGGGCAGAGTAGCCTGTTGATGGAGCAGAGGGGTCATGAAGGGCAGAGTAGCCTGTTGATGGAGCAGAGGGGTCATGAAGGGCAGAGTAGCCTGTTGATGGAGCAGAGGGGTCATGAAGGGCAGAGTAGCCTGTTGATGGAGCAGAGGGGTCATGAAGGGCAGAGTAGCCTGTTGATGGAGCAGAGGGGTCATGAAGGGCAGAGTAGCCTGTTGATGGAGCAGAGGGGTCATGAAGGGCAGAGTAGCCTGTTGATGGAGCAGAGGGGTCATGAAGGGCAGAGTAGCCTGTTGATGGAGCAGAGGGGTCATGAAGGGCAGAGTAGCCTGTTGATGGAGCAGAGGGGTCATGAAGGGCAGAGTAGCCTGTTGATGGAGCAGAGGGTCATGAAGGGCAGAGTAGCCTGTTGATGGAGCAGAGGGGTCATGAAGGGCAGAGTAGCCTGTTGATGGAGCAGAGGGGTCATGAAGGGCAGAGTAGCCTGTTGATGGAGCAGAGGGGTCATGAAGGGCAGAGTAGCCTGTTGATGGAGCAGAGGGGTCATGAAGGGCAGAGTAGCCTGTTGATGGAGCAGAGGGGTCATGAAGGGCAGAGTAGCCTGTTGATGGAGCAGAGGGGTCATGAAGGGCAGAGTAGCCTGTTGATGGAGCAGAGGGGTCATGAAGGGCAGAGTAGCCTGTTGATGGAGCAGAGGGGTCATGAAGGGCAGAGTAGCCTGTTGATGGAGCAGAGGGGTCATGAAGGGCAGAGTAGCCTGTTGATGGAGCAGAGGGGTCATGAAGGGCAGAGTAGCCTGTTGATGGAGCAGAGGGGTCATGAAGGGCAGAGTAGCCTGTTGATGGAGCAGAGGGGTCATGAAGGGCAGAGTAGCCTGTTGATGGAGCAGAGGGGTCATGAAGGGCAGAGTAGCCTGTTGATGGAGCAGAGGGGTCATGAAGGGCAGAGTAGCCTGTTGATGGAGCAGAGGGGTCATGAAGGGCAGAGTAGCCTGTTGATGGAGCAGAGGGGTCATGAAGGGCAGAGTAGCCTGTTGATGGAGCAGAGGGGTCATGAAGGGCAGAGTAGCCTGTTGATGGAGCAGAGGGGTCATGAAGGGCAGAGTAGCCTGTTGATGGAGCAGAGGGGTCATGAAGGGCAGAGTAGCCTGTTGATGGAGCAGAGGGGTCATGAAGGGCAGAGTAGCCTGTTGATGGAGCAGAGGGTCATGAAGGGCAGAGTAGCCTGTTGATGGAGCAGAGGGGCATGCGAAGGGCAGAGTAGCCTGTTGATGGAGCAGAGGGGTCATGAAGGGCAGAGTAGCCTGTTGATGGAGCAGAGGGGTCATGAAGGGCAGAGTAGCCTGTTGATGGAGCAGAGGGGTCATGAAGGGCAGAGTAGCCTGTTGATGGAGCAGAGGGGTCATGAAGGGCAGAGTAGCCTGTTGATGGAGCAGAGGGTCATGAAGGGCAGAGTAGCCTGTTGATGGAGCAGATGGGGTCATGAAGGGCAGAGTAGCCTGTTGATGGAGCAGAGGGGTCATGAAGGGCAGAGTAGCCTGTTGATGGAGCAGAGGGGTCATGAAGGGCAGAGTAGCCTGTTGATGGAGCAGAGGGGTCATGAAGGGCAGAGTAGCCTGTTGATGGAGCAGAGGGGTCATGAAGGGCAGAGTAGCCTGTTGATGGAGCAGAGGGGTCATGAAGGGCAGAGTAGCCTGTTGATGGAGCAGAGGGGTCATGAAGGGCAGAGTAGCCTGTTGATGGAGCAGAGGGGTCATGAAGGGCAGAGTAGCCTGTTGATGGAGCAGAGGGGTCATGAAGGGCAGAGTAGCCTGTTGATGGAGCAGAGGGGTCATGAAGGGCAGAGTAGCCTGTTGATGGAGCAGAGGGGTCATGAAGGGCAGAGTAGCCTGTTGATGGAGCAGAGGGTCATGAAGGGCAGAGTAGCCTGTTGATGGAGCAGAGGGTCATGAAGGGCAGAGTAGCCTGTTGATGGAGCAGAGGGGTCATGAAGGGCAGAGTAGCCTGTTGATGGAGCAGAGGGTCATGAAGGGCAGAGTAGCCTGTTGATGGAGCAGAGGGGTCATGAAGGGCAGAGTAGCCTGTTGATGGAGCAGAGGGGTCATGAAGGGCAGAGTAGCCTGTTGATGGAGCAGAGGGGTCATGAAGGGCAGAGTAGCCTGTTGATGGAGCAGAGGGGTCATGAAGGGCAGAGTAGCCTGTTGATGGAGCAGAGGGGTCATGAAGGGCAGAGTAGCCTGTTGATGGAGCAGAGGGGTCATGAAGGGCAGAGTAGCCTGTTGATGGAGCAGAGGGGTCATGAAGGGCAGAGTAGCCTGTTGATGGAGCAGAGGGGTCATGAAGGGCAGAGTAGCCTGTTGATGGAGCAGAGGGGTCATGAAGGGCAGAGTAGCCTGTTGATGGAGCAGAGGGGTCATGAAGGGCAGAGTAGCCTGTTGATGGAGCAGAGGGGTCATGAAGGGCAGAGTAGCCTGTTGATGGAGCAGAGGGGTCATGAAGGGCAGAGTAGCCTGTTGATGGAGCAGAGGGGTCATGAAGGGCAGAGTAGCCTGTTGATGGAGCAGAGGGTCATGAAGGGCAGAGTAGCCTGTTGATGGAGCAGAGGGTCATGAAGGGCAGAGTAGCCTGTTGATGGAGCAGAGGGGTCATGAAGGGCAGAGTAGCCTGTTGATGGAGCAGAGGGGTCATGAAGGGCAGAGTAGCCTGTTGATGGAGCAGAGGGTCATGAAGGGCAGAGTAGCCTGTTGATGGAGCAGAGGGGTCATGAAGGGCAGAGTAGCCTGTTGATGGAGCAGAGGGGTCATGAAGGGCAGAGTAGCCTGTTGATGGAGCAGAGGGGTCATGAAGGGCAGAGTAGCCTGTTGATGGAGCAGAGGGGTCATGAAGGGCAGAGTAGCCTGTTGATGGAGCAGAGGGGTCATGAAGGGCAGAGTAGCCTGTTGATGGTTGCCAGGTCTACTGACCGTGTGTTGCCAGGTCTACTGACCGTGTGTTGCCAGGTTTACTGACCGTGTGTTGCCAGGTATACTGACCGTGTGTTGCCAGGTATACTGACCGTGTGTTGCCAGGTTTACTGACCGTGTGTTGCCAGGTATACTGACCGTGTGTTGCCAGGTATACTGACCGTGTGTTGCCAGGTATACTGACCGTGTGTTGCCAGGTTTACTGACCGTGTGTTGCCAGGTTTACTGACCGTGTGTTGCCAGGTTTACTGACCGTGTGTTGCCAGGTCTACTGACCGTGTGTTGCCAGGTATACTGACCGTGTGTTGCCAGGTTTACTGACCGTGTGTTGCCAGGTTTACTGACCGTGTGTTGCCAGTAGGAATAGGAATTGTTAGGGAACTTAAGATACGATATGCATTGTTAATTTCACGATTCTGTATGTACTGCGAATCGACTGCGATTCAATTTCCAAAACATATTGCTCACTATACAGCTGAAGTTGGAAGTTTACATACACCTTAGCCAAATACATTTAAACTCAGTTTTTCACAATTCCTGACATTTAATCCTAGTAAAATTTCCCTGTTTTAGGTCAGTTAGGATCACCACTTTATTTTAAGAATGTGAAATGTCAGAATAATAGTAGAGAGAATTATTTATTTCAGCATTTTTATTTCAGCATTATTTATTTCAGCATTCACATTCCCAGTGGGTCAGAAGTTTACATACACTCAATTAGTATTTGGTAGCATTGCCTTAAAATTGTTTAACTTGGGTCAAACGTTTTGGTTAGCCTTCCACAAGCTTCCCACAATAAGCTGGGTGAATTTTGGCCCATTCCTCCTGACAGAGCTGGTGTAACGGAGTCAGGTTTGTAGGCCTCCTTGCTCACACACGCCTTTTCAGTTCTGCACACATATTTTCTATGGGATTTAGGTCAGGGCTTTGTGATGGCCACTCCAATACCTTGACTTTGTTGTCCTTAAGCCATTTTTCCACAACTATGCTTGGGGTCATTGTCCATTTGGAAGACCCATTTGCGTCCAAGCTTTAACTTCATGACTGATGTTTTGAGATGTTGCTTCAATATATCCACATAAATTCCCTTCCTCATGATGCCATTTATTTTGTGAAGTGCACCAGTCCCTCCTGCAGCAAAGCACCCCCACACCATGATGCTGCCACCACCGTGCTTCGGCTTGCAAGCCTCCCCTTTTTCCATGTAGTTATGGTTAAAGTGACTATGCATATATGATGAACAGAGAGTAGCAGTAGCGTAAAAAAAGGGTTGGCGGGTGGCGGGACACAATGCAGATAGATAGCCCAGTTAGCCAATGTGTGGGAGCACTGGTTGGTCGGTCCAATTGAGGTAGTATGTACATGAAAGTATAGTTAAAGTGACTCTGCATATATGATAAACAGAAAGTAGCAGCAGCGGGGGCACAATGCAAAAAGTCCGGATAGCCATTTGATTACCTGTTCAGGAGTCTTATGGCTTGGGGGTAAAAACTCTTGAGAAGACCTAGACTTGGCACTCCGGTACCGCTTGCCATGCGGTAGTAGAGAGAACAGTCTATGGCTGGGGTCTTTGACATTTTTTAGGGCCTTCCTCTGACACCGCCTGGTGTAGAGGTCCTGGATGGCAGGCAGCTTAGCCCCAGTGATGTACTGGGCCGTACGCACTACCCTCTGTAGTGCCTTACGGTCAGAGGCGGAACAATTGCCGTACCAGGCAGTGATGCAACCTGTCAGGATGCTCTCGATGGTGCAGCTGTAGAACCTTTTGAGGATCTCAGGACCCATGCCAAATCTTTTTAGTCTCCTGAGGTGGAATAGGCTTTGTCGTGCCCTCTTCACGACTGTCTTGGTGTGTTTGGACCATTCTAGCTTGTTGTTGATGTGGACACCAAGGAACTTGAAGCTCTCAACCTGCTCCACTACAGCCCCGTCGATGACAATGGGGGCGTGCTCGGTCCTCCTTTTCATGTAGTCCACAATCATCTCCTTAGTCTTGGTTACGTTGAGGAAGAAGTTGTTGTCCTGGCACCACACGGCCAGGTCTCTGACCTCCTCCCTGTAGGCTTTCTCGTCGTTGTCGGTGATCAGGCCTACCACTGTTGTGTCATCTGCAAACTTAATGATGGTGTTGGAGTCGTGCCTGGCCATGCAGTTGTAGGTGAACAGGGAGTACAAGAGGGGACTGAGCACGCACCCCTGGGGAGCTCCAGTGTTGAGGATCAGCGTGGCAGATGTGTTGCTACCTACCCTCACCACCTGGGGGAGGCCCGTCAGGAAGTCCAGGATCCAGTTGCAGAGGGAGGTGTTTAGTCCCAGGATCCTTAGCTTAGTGATGAGCTTTGACGGTACTATGGTGTTGAACGCTGAGCTGTAGTCAATGAATAGCATTCTCACATAAGTGTTCATTTTGTCCAGGTGGGAAAGGGCAGAGTGGAGTCTGTAGTCGTTTAGGCAGGTTGCCTTTGTGTTCTTGGGCACAGGGACTATGGTGGTCTGCTTGAAGCATGTTGGTATTACAGACTCAATCCGGGACATGTTGAAAATGTCAGTGAAGACACCTGCCAGTTGGTCAGCACATGCCCGGAGCACACGTCCTGGTAATCCATCTGGCCTTGTGTATGTTGACTTGTTTAAAGGTCTTACTCACGTCGGCTATGGAGAGCGTGATCACACAGTTGTCTGGAACAGCTGAAGCTCTCATGCATGCCTCAGTGTTGCTTGCCTCGAAGCGAGCATAGAAGTGATTTAGCTTTGCCTGTTTGATGGTTCGTCGCAGGGCATAGCAGGATTTCTTGTAAGCTTCCGGGTTAGAGTCCCGCACCTTGAAAGCGGCAGCTCTACCCTTTAGCTCAGTGCGAATATTTCCATGTAATCCATGGCTTCTGGTTGGGGTATGTACATACAGTCACTGTGAGGAGGACGTCCTCAATGCCTTCGGAGGAATCCCAGAACATGTTCCAGTCTGTGCTGCAAAACAGTCCTGTAGTTTAGCATCTGCTTCATCTGACCACTTTTTTATTGACCGAGTCACTAGTGCTTCCTGCTTAAATTTTTGCTTGTAAGCAGGAATCAGGAGGATAGAATTATGGTCGGATTTACCAAATGGAGGGCGAGGGAGAGCTTTGTACGCGTCTCTGTGTGTAGAGTACAGGTGATCTAGATTTTATTTTCCTCTGGTTGCACATTTAACATGTTGATGGAGATTTGGTAGAACTGATTTAAGTTTCCCTGCATTAAAGTCTCCGGCCACTAGGAGCGCCGCCTCTGGGTGAGTGGTTTCCTGTTTGCTTATTTCCTTATACAGCTGACTGAGTGCGGTCTTAGTGCCAGCATCTGTCTGTGGTGGTAAATAAACAGCCATGAAAAGTATAGCTGAAAATTCTCTAGGCAAGTAGTGTGGCCTGCAATTTATCACAATATACTGCAGGTGAGCAAAATCTAGAGACTTCCTTAAATTTCGTGCACCAGCTGTTGTTTATAAATATGCACAGACCGCCCCCCCTCGTCTTACCGGAGTGTGCTGTTCTATCTTGCCGGTGCAGCGTATATCCCGCTAGCTGAATATCCATGTCGTCAATCAGCCACGATTCCGTGAAACAAAGGATGTTGCAGTTTTTAAAGTCCCGTTGGTAGGATATTCGTGATCGCACCTCGTCTAATTTATTGTCCAATGATTTTGTTTCATCAGACCAGAGGACATTTCTCCAAAAAGTGCGATCTTTGTCCCCATATGCAGTTGCAAACCGTAGTCTGGCTTTTTTATGGCGGTTTTGGAACAGTGGCTTCTTCCTTGCTGAGCGGCCTTTCAGGTTATGTCGATATAGGACTCGTTTTACTGTGGATATAGATACTTTTGTACCTGTTTCCTCCAGTGTCTTCACAAGGTCCTTTGCTGTTGTTCTGGGATTGATTTGTACTTTTCGCACCAAAGTACGTTCATCTCTAGGAGACAGAACGCGTCTCCTTCCTGAGCGGTATGACGGCTGCGTGGTCCCATGGTGTTTATACTTGCGTACTATTGTTTGTACAGATGAACGTGGTACCTTCAGGCTCCCAAGGATGAACCAGACTTGTGGAGGTCTACAATTCTTTTTCTGAGGTGTTGGCGGATTTCTTTAGATTTTCCCATGATTTCAAGCAAAGAGGCACTGAGTTTGAAGGTAGGCCTTGAAATACATCCACAGGTACACCTCCAATTGACTCAAATTATGTCAATTAGCCTATCAGGAGCTTCTAAAGCCATGACATCAATTTCTGGAATTTTCCAAGCTGTTTAAAGACACAGTCAACTTAGTGTATGTAAACTTCTGACCCACTGGAATTGTGATACAGTGAATTATAATTGAAATAATCTGTCCATAAACAATTGTTGGAAAAATTACTTGTGTCATGCACAAAGTAGATGTCCTAACCGACTTGCCAAAACTATAGTTTGTTAACAAGACATTTGTGGAGTGGTTGAAAAACAAGTTTTAATGACTCCAACCTAAGTGTATGTAAACTTCGACTTCAACTGTATGTCTGCTGCAGAGGGACAAGAGAGAGAAATGAAAATCAGTCACGGTTTTGATCAGTCATGGAAATAAAAGTGCTGAAGACATGTTGACTCTATTTATAAAGAAGAATTTTGGCACATAAATAAATAAACAATAAAGGTACAGCCTATAAAATAATAATAATAACGTACAAAATAATATTGTGATATGTAACTGTATACATTTTTTTCTCCCATCACCAGTTGCCAGGTCACTGACGGTGTGTTGCCAGGGTTACTGACCTGCAGACCGGCAGCAGCAGCAGAGTGGGTGTAGTTTAGTTGAGAAAAACGCCCCTCTTCTATCACTGTGTTGGTAAGGCGGAGCTTAGACACCGCCCGGGAGTACACAATCTCCTCTACCGTATCCCTCCCCAGGAGCCGGATCACCTTCACAGCCCTGTTAAATAGACCTCTGGTTACCCACCACCAACTTGGTTACCCCTCAACTATCTTATATCAACATGCATAAGTAAGAGAATATATAGCAGGTCTAGGGACCTGAGTTGTTATTATTATTAATATTATTACAGTAGGACAAGCACCCCTAGATAATCATAATAATAATATAGAGTAGGACCAGCACCCCTAGATAATAATAATAATAATAATAATATAGAGTAGGACCAGCACCCTGAGTTAATAATAGAGTAGGACCAGCACCCTGAGTTAATAATAATAATAATAATAATATAGAGTAGGACCAGCACCCTGAGTTAATAATAATATAGAGTAGGACCAGCACCCTGAGATAATAATAATAATAATAATATAGAGTAGGACCAGCACCCTGAGTTAATAATACTATAGAGTAGGACCAGCACCCTGAGTTAATAATAATAGAGTAGGACCAGCACCCTGAGTTAATAATACTATAGAGTATGACCAGCACCCCGAGTTAATAATAATAATAATAATAATAATAATAATAATAATATAGAGTAGGACCAGCACCCTGAGATAATAATAATAATATAGAGTAGGACCAGAACCCTGAGATAATAATAATAATAATAATAATAATAATAGAGTAGGACCAGCACCCTGAGATAATAATAATAATATAGAGTAGGACCAGCACCCTGAGATAATAATAATAACATAGAGTAGGACCAGCACCCTGAGATAATAATAATAATATAGAGTAGGACCAGCACCCTGAGATAATAATAATAATAGAGTAGGACCAGCACCCTGAGTTAATAATACTATAGAGTATGACCAGCACCCCGAGTTAATAATAATAATAATAATAATAATAATAATAATAATATAGAGTAGGACCAGCACCCTGAGATAATAATAATAATATAGAGTAGGACCAGCACCCTGAGATAATAATAATAATAATAATAATAATAATAGAGTAGGACCAGCACCCTGAGTTAATAATAATAATAATAATAATAATAATATAGAGTAGGACCAGCACCCTGAGATAATAATAATAATAATAATAATAGAGTAGGACCAGCACCCCGAGTTAATAATAATATAGAGTAGGACCAGCACCGTGAGATAATAATAATAATAATATAGAGTAGGACCAGCACCCTGAGATAATAAGAATATAGAGTAGGACCAGCACCCTGAGTTATTAATAATAATATAGAGTAGGACCAGCACCCTGAGATAATAATAATAATAATATAGAGTATGACCAGCACCCTGAGATAATAATAATAGAGTAGGACCAGCACCCTGAGTTAATAATAATAACAATGAGTAGGACCAGCACCCCGAGTTAATAATAATAATAATATAGAGTAGGACCAGCACCCTGAGTTAATAATAATAATAATAATAATATAGAGTAGGACCAGCACCCTGAGTTAATACTAATAATAATATAGAGTAGGACCAGCACCCTGAGATAATAATAATAATATAGAGTAGGACCAGCACCCTGAGATGATAATAATAATAATAATATAGAGTAGGACCAGCACCCTGAGATGATAATAATAATAATAATAATATAGAGTAGGACCAGCACCCTGAGATGATAATAATAATAATAATAATAATAATATAGAGTAGGACCAGCACCCTGAGATAATAATAATAATAATATAGAGTATGACCAGCACCCTGAGATGATAATAATAATATAGAGTAGGACCAGCACCCTGAGATGATAATAATAATATAGAGTAGGACCAGCACCCCGAGATGATAATAATAATAATAATATAGAGTAGGACTAGCACCCTGAGATAATAATAATAATATAGAGTAGGACCAGCACCCTGAGATAATAATAATAATATAGAGTAGGACCAGCACCCTGAGATGATAATAATAATAATAATAATAATATAGAGTAGGACCAGCACCCTGAGATAATAATAATAATAATAATAATAATAATAATAATATAGAGTAGGACCAGCACCCTGAGATGATAATAATAATAAGAATATAGAGTAGGACCAGCACCCTGAGATAATAATAATAATAATATAGAGTAGGACCAGCACCCTGAGTTATTAATAATAGAGTAGGACCAGCACCCTGAGATAATAATCATAATAATAATATAGAGTAGGACCAGCACCCTGAGTTATTAATAATAGAGTAGGACCAGCACCCTGAGTTAATAATAATAATAATAATAATATAGAGTAGGACCAGCACCTCGAGTTAATAATCATAATAATAATATAGAGTAGGACCAGCACCCCGAGTTAATAATCAATCATAATAATATAGAGCAGGACCAGCACCCTGAGATAATAATAATAATAATATAGAGTAGGACCAGCACCCTGAGATAATAATAATATAGAGTAGGACCAGCACCCTGAGATAATAATAATAATAATAATAATATAGAGTAGGACCAGCACCCTGAGATGATAATAATAATAATATAATAGAGTAGGACCAGCACCCTGAGATAATAATAATAATAATAATATAGAGTAGGACCAGCACCCTGAGATAATAATAATAAAAATAATATAGAGTAGGACCAGCACCCTGAGATGATAATAATAATAATATAGAGTAGGACCAGCACCCTGAGTTAATAATAATAGAGTAGGACCAGCACCCTGAGTTAATAATAATAATAATAATATAGAGTAGGACCAGCACCCTGAGATGATAATAATAATATAGAGTAGGACCAGCACCCTGAGTTAATAATAATAATAGAGTAGGACCAGCACGCTGAGTTAATAATAATAATAATAATATAGAGTAGGACCAGCACCCTGAGTTAATAATAATATAGAGTAGGACCAGCACCCTGAGTTAATAATAATAATAATAATAATAATAATATAGAGTAGGACCAGCACCCGAGTTAATAATAATATAGAGTAGGACCAGCACCCTGAGTTAATAATAATAATAATATAGAGTAGGACCAGCACCCTGAGTTAATAATAATATAGAGTAGGACCAGCACCCTGAGTTAATAATAATAATAATAATATAGAGTAGGACCAGCACCCTGAGTTAATAATAATAATAATAATATAGAGTAGGACCAGCACCCTGAGTTAATAATAATATAGAGTAGGACCAGCACCCTGAGATAATAATAATATAGAGTAGGACCAGCACCCTGAGTTATTAATAATAATAATAATAATAATAATATAGAGTAGGACCAGCACCTCGAGTTAATAATAATAATAATAATAATAATAAAGAGTAGGACCAGCACCCCAAGTTAATAATAATAATAATAATAATAATAATATAGAGCAGGACCAGCACCCTGAGTTAATAATAATAATAATAAAGAGTAGGACCAGCACCCTGAGATAATAATAATAATAATATAGAGCAGGACCAGCACCCTGAGTTAATAATAATAATAATAGAGTAGGACCAGCACCCTGAGTTAATAATAATAATAATAATAATATAGAGCAGGACCAGCACCCTGAGTTAATAATAATAATAATATAGAGCAGGACCAGCACCCTGAGTTAATAATAATAATAATAAAGAGTAGGACCAGCACCCTGAGTTAATAATAATAATATAGAGTAGGACCAGCACCCTGAGTTAATAATAATAATAATAATAAATAATAATAATAATATAGAGCAGGACCAGCACCCTGACTTAATAATAATAATAATATAGAGTAGGACCAGCACCCTGAGTTAATAATAATAATAATAATATAGAGCAGGACCAGCACCCTGAGTTAATAATAATAATAATATAGAGCAGGACCAGCACCCTGAGTTAATAATAATAATAATAATAATAATAAAGAGTAGGACCAGCACCCTGAGTTAATAATAATATAGAGTAGGACCAGCACCCCGAGTTAATAATAATAATAATAATAATAATATAGAGTAGGACCAGCACCCTGAGTTAATAATAATAATAATATAGAGTAGGACCAGCACCTCGAGTTAATAATAATAATAATATAGAGTAGGACCAGCACCCCAAGTTAATAATAATAATACTAATAATAATAATATAGAGTAGGACCAGCACCCTGAGTTAATAATAATAATAATAGAGTAGGACCAGCACCCTGAGTTAATAATAATATAGAGTAGGACCAGCACCCCGAGTTAATAATAATAATAATAATAATAATAATATAGAGTAGGACCAGCACCCTGAGTTAATAATAATAATAATAATATAGAGTAGGACCAGCACCCTGAGTTAATAATAATATAGAGTAGGACCAGCACCCCGAGTTAATAATAATAATAATAGAGTAGGACCAGCACCCTGAGTTAATAATAATAATATAGAGTAGGACCAGCACCCCGAGTTAATAATAATAATAATAATAATATAGAGTAGGACCAGCACCCTGAGATGATAATAATAATAATAATAATAATATAGAGTAGGACCAGCACCCTGAGTTAATAATAATAATAATAATATAGAGTAGGACCAGCACCCTGAGTTAATAATAATAATAATAATATAGAGTAGGACCAGCACCCTGAGTTAATAATAATAATAATAATAATAATATAGAGTAGGACCAGCACCCTGAGTTAATAATAATATAGAGTAGGACCAGCACCCTGAGTTAATAATAATATAGAGTAGGACCAGCACCTCGAGTTAATAATAATAATAATAATAATAATAATAATATAGAGTAGGACCAGCACCCCGAGTTAATAATAATAATAATAATATAGAGTAGGACCAGCACCCCGAGTTAATAATAATAATAACAATAATATAGAGTAGGACCAGCACCCTGTAGCACTAGGGCCCTGAGTTAATAATAATAACATTATATAGTAGCACTAGGGCCCTGAGTTAATAATAATAATAACATTATATAGTAGCACTAGGGCCCTGAGTTAATAATAACATTATATAGTAGCACTAGGGCCCTGAGTTAATAATAATAATAACATTATATAGTAGCACTCTGGCCCTGAGTTAATAATAATAACATTACATAGTAGCACTAGGGCCCTGAGTTAATAATAATAATAACATTATATAGTAGCACTAGGGCCCTGAGTTAATAATAACATTATATAGTAGCACTAGGGCCCTGAGTTAATAATAATAATAACATTATATAGTAGCACTCTGGCCCTGAGTTAATAATAATAACATTATATAGTAGCACTAGGGCCCTGAGTTAATAATAATAATAACATTATATAGTAGCACTAGGGCCCTGAGTTAATAATAATAATAACATTATATAGTAGCACTAGGGCCCTGAGTTAATAATAACATTATATAGTAGCACTAGGGCCCTGAGATAATAATAATAATAACATTATATAGTAGCACTAGGGCCCTGAGTTAATAATAATAATAACATTATATAGTAGCACTAGGGCCCTGAGTTAATAATAATAACATTATATAGTAGCACTAGGGCCCTGAGTTAATAATAATAATAACATTATATAGTAGCACTAGGGCCCTGAGTTAATAATAACATTATATAGTAGCACTCTGGCCCTGAGTTAATAATAATAATAACATTATATAGTAGCACTAGGGCCCTGAGTTAATAATAATAATAACATTATATAGTAGCACTAGGGCCCTGAGTTAATAATAATAACATTATATAGTAGCACTAGGGCCCTGAGTTAATAATAATAACATTATATAGTAGCACAAGGGCCCTGAGTTAATAATAACATTATATAGTAGCACTAGGGCCCTGAGTTAATAATAATAATAACATTATATAGTAGCACTAGGGCCCAGAGTTAATAATAATAATAACATTATATAGTAGCACTAGGGCCCTGAGTTAATAATAATAACATTATATAGTAGCACTAGGGCCCTGAGTTAATAATAACATTATATAGTAGCACTAGGGCCCTGAGTTAATAATAACATTATATAGTAGCACTAGGGCCCTGAGTTAATAATAATAACATTATATAGTAGCACTAGGGCCCTGAGTTAATAATAATAACATTATATAGTAGCACTAGGGCCCAGAGTTAATAATAACATTATATAGTAGCACTAGGGCCCAGAGTTAATAATAACATTATATAGTAGCACTAGGGCCCTGAGTTAATAATAACATTATATAGTAGCACTAGGGCCCTGATTTAATAATAATAACATTATATAGTAGCACTAGGGCCCTGAGTTAATAATAATAACATTATATAGTAGCACTAGGGCCCTGAGTTAATAATAATAACATTATATAGTAGCACTAGGGCCCTGAGTTAATACACACATAACATTATATAGTAGCACTAGGGCCCTGAGTTAATAATAATAACATTATATAGTAGCACTAGGGCCCTGAGTTAATAATAATAATAACATTATATAGTAGCACTAGGGCCCTGAGTTAATAATAATAATAACATTATATAGTAGCACTAGGGCCCAGAGTTAATAATAATAATAACATTATATAGTAGCACTAGGGCCCTGAGTTAATAATAATAACATTATATAGTAGCACTAGGGCCCTGAGTTAATAATAATAACATTATATAGTAGCACTAGGGCCCTGAGTTAATAATTATAATAACATTATATAGTAGCACTAGGGCCCAGAGTTAATAATAACATTATATAGTAGCACTAGGGCCCTGAATTAATAAAAATAACATTATATAGTACAACTAGGGCCCTGAGTTAATAATAACATTATATAGTAGCACTAGGGCCCTGAGTTAATAAATAATAACATTATATAGTAGCACTAGGGCCCTGAGTTAATAATAATAACAACATTATATAGTAGCACTAGGGCCCTGAGTTAATAATAATAACATTATATAGTAGCACTAGGGCCCAGAGTTAAGAATAATAACATTATATAGTAGCACTAGGGCCCTGAGTTAATAATTATAATAACATTATATAGTAGCACTAGGGCCCAGAGTTAATAATAACATTATATAGTAGCACTAGGGCCCTGAGTTAATAATAACATTATATAGTAGCACTAGGGCCCTGAGTTAATAATAATAATAACATTATATAGTAGCACTAGGGCCCAGAGTTAATAATAATAATAACATTATATAGTAGCACTAGGGCCCTGAGTTAATAATAATAATAATAATAACATTATATAGTAGCACTAGGGCCCTGAGTTAATAATAACATTATATAGTAGCACTCTGGCCCTGAGTTAATAATAATAATAACATTATATAGTAGCACTAGGGCCCTGAGTTAACAAACAATAACATTATATAGTAGCACTAGGGCCCTGAGTTAATAATAATAACATTATATAGTAGCACTAGGGCCCTGAGTTAATAATAATAACATTATATAGTAGCACAAGGGCCCTGAGTTAATAATAACATTATATAGTAGCACTAGGGCCCTGAGTTAATAATAATAATAACATTATATAGTAGCACTAGGGCCCAGAGTTAATAATAATAATAACATTATATAGTAGCACTAGGGCCCTGAGTTAATAATAATAACATTATATAGTAGCACTAGGGCCCTGAGTTAATAATAACATTATATAGTAGCACTAGGGCCCTGAGTTAATAATAATAACATTATATAGTAGCACTAGGGCCCTGAGTTAATAATAATAACATTATATAGTAGCACTAGGGCCCTGAGTTAATAATAATAACATTATATAGTAGCACTAGGGCCCTGAGTTAATAATAATAACATTATATAGTAGCACTAGGGCCCTGAGTTAATAATAACATTATATAGTAGCACTAGGGCCCTGAGTTAATAATAATAATAACATTATATAGTAGCACTAGGGCCCTGAGTTAATAATAATAACAACATTATATAGTAGCACTAGGGCCCTGAGTTAATAATAATAACAACATTATATAGTAGCACTAGGGCCCTGAGTTAATAATAATAACATTATATAGTAGCACTAGGGCCCTGAGTTAATAATAACATTGTATAGTAGCACTAGGGCCCTGAGTTAATAATAATAACATTATATAGTAGCACTAGGGCCCTGAGTTAATAATAATAACATTATATAGTAGCACTAGGGCCCAGAGTTAATAATAACATTATATAGTAGCACTAGGCCCTGAGTTAATAATACACAATAACATTATATAGTAGCACTAGGGCCCTGAGTTAATAATAACATTATATAGTAGCACTAGGGCCCTGATTTAATAATAATAACATTATATAGTAGCACTAGGGCCCTGAGTTAATAATAATAATAACATTATATAGTAGCACTAGGGCCCTGAGTTAATAATAATAACATTATATAGTAGCACTAGGGCCCTGAGTTAATAATAATAACATTATATAGTAGCACTAGGGCCCTGAGTTAATAATAATAACATTATATAGTAGCACTAGGGCCCTGAGTTAATAATAATAACATTATATAGTAGCACTAGGGCCCTGAGTTAATAATAATAATAACATTATATAGTAGCACTAGGGCCCAGAGTTAATAATAATAATAACATTATATAGTAGCACTAGGGCCCTGAGTTAATAATAATAACATTATATAGTAGCACTAGGGCCCTGAGTTAATAATAATAACATTATATAGTAGCACTAGGGCCCTGAGTTAATAATTATAATAACATTATATAGTAGCACTAGGGCCCAGAGTTAATAATAACATTATATAGTAGCACTAGGGCCCTGAATTAATAAAAATAACATTATATAGTACAACTAGGGCCCTGAGTTAATAATAACATTATATAGTAGCACTAGGGCCCTGAGTTAATAAATAATAACATTATATAGTAGCACTAGGGCCCTGAGTTAATAATAATAACAACATTATATAGTAGCACTAGGGCCCTGAGTTAATAATAATAACATTATATAGTAGCACTAGGGCCCAGAGTTAAGAATAATAACATTATATAGTAGCACTAGGGCCCTGAGTTAATAATTATAATAACATTATATAGTAGCACTAGGGCCCAGAGTTAATAATAACATTATATAGTAGCACTAGGGCCCTGAATTAATAAAAATAACATTATATAGTACAACTAGGGCCCTGAGTTAATAATAACATTATATAGTAGCACTAGGGCCCTGAGTTAATAATAATAACATTATATAGTAGCACTAGGGCCCTGAGTTAATAATAACATTATATAGTAGCACTAGGGCCCTGATTTAATAATAATAACATTATATAGTAGCACTAGGGCCCTGAGTTAATAATAATAATAACATTATATAGTAGCACTAGGGCCCTGAGTTAATAATAATAACATTATATAGTAGCACTAGGGCCCTGAGTTAATAATAATAACATTATATAGTAGCACTAGGGCCCTGAGTTAATAATAATAACATTATATAGTAGCACTAGGGCCCTGAGTTAATAATAATAATAACATTATATAGTAGCACTAGGGCCCAGAGTTAATAATAATAATAACATTATATAGTAGCACTAGGGCCCTGAGTTAATAATAATAACATTATATAGTAGCACTAGGGCCCTGAGTTAATAATAATAACATTATATAGTAGCACTAGGGCCCTGAGTTAATAATTATAATAACATTATATAGTAGCACTAGGGCCCAGAGTTAATAATAACATTATATAGTAGCACTAGGGCCCTGAATTAATAAAAATAACATTATATAGTACAACTAGGGCCCTGAGTTAATAATAACATTATATAGTAGCACTAGGGCCCTGAGTTAATAAATAATAACATTATATGGGCCCTAGATCTACTATATAATGTTATTATTTTTAACTCGGGGCCCTAGTGCTACTACAGTGGGGAAAAAAAGTATTTAGTCAGCCACCAATTATGCAAGTTCTCTCACTTAAAAAGATGAGAGAGGCCTGTAATTTTCATCATAGGTACACTTCAACTATGACAGACAAAATGAGGAATGAAAATCCAGAAAATCACATTGTAGGATTTTTTATGAATTTATTTGCAAATTATGGTGGAAAATAAGTATTTGGTCAATAACAAAAGTTTATCTCAATACTTTGTTATATACCCTTTGTTGGCAATGACAGAGGTCAAACGTTTTCTGTAAGTCTTCACAAGGTTTTCACACACGGTTGCTGGTATTTTGGCCCACTCCTCCATGCAGATCTCCTCTAGAGCAGTGATGTTTTGGGGCTGTCGCTGGGCAACACGGACTTTCAAAGATTTTCTATGGGGTTGAGATCTGGAGACTGGCTAGGCCACTCCAGGACCTTGAAATGCTTCTTACGAAGCCACTCCTTCGTTGCCAGGCGGTGTGTTTGGGATCATTGTCATGCTGAAAGACCCAGCCACGTTTCATCTTCAATGCCCTTGCTGATGGAAGTAGGTTTTCACTCAAAATCTCACGATACATGGCCCCATTCATTCTTTCCTTTACACGGATCAGTCGTCCTGGTCCCTTTGCAGAAAAACAGCCCCAAAGCATGATGTTTCCACCCCCATGCTTCACAGTAGGTATGGTGTTCTTTGGATGCAACTCAGCATTCTTTGTCCTCCAAACACGACGAGTTGAGTTTTTACCAAAAAGTTCTATTTTGGTTTCATCTGACATTCTCCCAATCCTCATCTGGATCATCCAAATGCTCTCTAGCAAACTTTAGACGGGCCTGAACATGTACTGGCTTAAGCAGGGGGACACGTCTGACACGTTTTGCTCACCGTTCTTGTGATCATTTTGACCCCACGGGGTGAGATCTTGCGTGGAGCCCCAGATCGAGGAAGATTATCAGTGGTCTTGTATGTCTTCCATTTCCTAATAATTGCTCCCACAGTTGATTTCTTCAAACCAAGCTGCTTACCTATTGCAGATTCAGTCTTCCCAACCTGGTGCAGGTCTACAATTTTGTTTCTGGTGTCCTTTGACAGCTCTTTGGTCTTGGCCATAGTGGAGTTTGGAGTGTGACTGTTTGAGGTTGTGGACAGGTGTCTTTTATACTGATAACAAGTTCAAACAGGTGCCATTAATACAGGTAACGAGTGGAGGACAGAGGAGCCTCTTAAAGAAGAAGTTACAGGTCTGTGAGAGCCAGAAATCTTGCTTGTTTGTATGTGACCAAATACTTATTTTCCACCATAATTTGCAAATAAATTCATAAGAAATCCTACAATGTGATTTTCTGGATTTTCTTTCCTAATTTTGTCTGTCATAGTTGAAGTGTACCTATGATGAAAATTACAGGCCTCTCTCATCTTTTTAAGTGAGAGAACTTGCACAATTGGTGGCTGACTAAATACTTTTTTTCCCCACTGTATATAATGTTATTATTATTATTAACTCAGGGCCCTAGTGCTACTATATAATGTTATTATTAACTCAGGGCCCTAGTGCTACTATATAATGTTATTATAATTATTAACTCAGGGCCAGAGTGCTACTATATAATGTTATTATTATTAACTCAGGGCCCTAGTGCTACTATATAATGTTATTATTATTATTAACTCTGGGCCCTAGTGCTACTATATAATGTTATTATAATTATTAACTCAGGGCCCTAGTGCTACTATATAATGTTATTATTATTAACTCAGGGCCCTAGTGCTACTATATAATGTTATTATTATTAACTCAGGGCCCTAGTGCTACTATATAATGTTATTATTATTAACTCAGGGCCCTAGTGCTACTATATAATGTTATTATTAACTCAGGGCCCTAGTGCTACTATATAATGTTATTATTATTATTAACTCAGGGCCCTAGTGCTACTATATAATGTTATTATTAACTCAGGGCCCTAGTGCTACTATATAATTTTATTATAATTATTAACTCAGGGCCCTAGTGCTACTATATAATGTTATTATTATTAACTCAGGGCCAGAGTGCTACTATATAATGTTATTATTATTAACTCAGGGCCCTAGTGCTACTATATTATTAACCAATAGAACTCGGACCAATAGAACTAGGTCCCTGTGTTACCTAGTCTGACCAATAGAACTAGGTCCCTGTGTTACCTAGTCTATCCAATAGAACTAGGGCCCTGTGTTACCAGGTCTGTCCAATAGAACTAGGGCCCTGTGTTACCTAGTCTATCCAATAGAACTAGGGCCCTGTGTTACCAGGTCTGACCAATAGAACTAGGGCCCTGTGTTACCTAGTCTATCCAATAGAACTAGGGCCCTGTGTTACCTAGTCTATCCAATAGAACTAGGTCCCTGTGTTACCAGGTCTGACCAATAGAACTAGGGCCCTGTGTTACCAGGTCTGACCAATAGAACTAGGGCCCTGTGTTACCAGGTCTGACCAATAGAACTAGGTCCCTGTGTTACCAGGTCTGACCAATAGAACTAGGTCCCTGTGTTACCTAGTCTGTCCAATAGAACTAGGGCCCTGTGTTACCAGGTCTGACCAATAGAACTAGGGCCCTGTGTTACCTAGTCTGACCAATAGAACTAGGGCCCTGTGTTACCAGGTCTGACCAATAGAACTAGGGCCCTGTGTTACCAGGTCTGACCAATAGAACTAGGGCCCTGTGTTACCAGGTCTGACCAATAGAACTAGGTCCCTGTGTTACCTAGTCTGACCAATAGAACTAGGGCCCTGTGTTACCTAGTCTGACCAATAGAACTAGGGCCCTGTGTTACCTAGTCTGTCCAATAGAACGAGGGCCCTGTGTTACTTGGTTTGACCAATAGAACTAGGGCCCTGTGTTACCTGGTTTGACCAATAGAACTAGGGCCCTGTGTTACCAATAGAACTAGGTCCCTGTGTTACCTAGTCTGTCCAATAGAACTAGGTCCCTGTGTTACCAATAGAACGAGGGCCCTGTGTTACCAGGTCTGTCCAATAGAACTAGGGCCCTGTGTTACCAGGTCTGACCAATAGAACGAGGGCCCTGTGTTACCTACTCTGTCCAATAGAACTAGGTCCCTGTGTTACCTGGTTTGACCAATCCGGTGGCAGCGAGCGGCAGCCTGCAGGTCATTCTGGGGGTTGAAGTCAGAGTCAATGAAGATCACAGTATCAGCTGCTGTTAGGTTCATCCCAACGCCTCCTATACAGCAGAGAGACAGGGGTCAGCGGTTATACAGGGGTCAGCAGTTCTACAGGGGTCAGAGGTTGAAGTCACTGTCCATGAGAGACAGGGAGGTCAGGGGTCAGTTTAGCCCATTGTCCAGTGATCATGTTGTTAGCACATTACGTGTTTATTCCTTATTCTTTCATTGTTTATTCCTTATTCTTATGCTGTTTATTCCTTATTCTTTCATTGTTTATTCCTTATTCTTATGCTGTTTATTCCTTATTCTTTCATTGTTTATTCCTTATTCTTTCATTGTTTATTCCTTATTCTTATGCTGTTTATTCCTTGTTCTTTCATTGTTTATTCCTTATTCTTATGCTGTTTATTCCTTATTCTTTCATTGTTTATTCCTTATTCTTATGCTGTTTATTCCTTGTTCTTTCATTGTTTATTCCTTATTCTTATGCTGTTTATTCCTTGTTCTTTCATTGTTTATTCCTTATTCTTTCATTGTTGGAACAGGGACAGGACGTGCACAGAGATCCTGGAGCGTGGAGCAGAGACTGGACGTGCTGGACTCTCTAAGCGCACAGGGGGCCTGGTGCGCGGAGCCGGAACATGACGTACTGGGCTGTGGATGCGAACCGGAGACCCCACACGCAGAACCGGTGCAGGATATCTCGGTCCCAAAAGGTGTACTGGCGACCTAGCGCACAGAGCCGGCACCACTCTACCAGGTAGCACACTCACCGTAGCCTGACAGATGAGTGGCGCTGGAATCTCTCGCACCGGGCTGTGCGAGACTGCATAGCACGGTGTCTGCTCAGTGCGACGCACCCTCCAACGCTCCCTCCAGAGAGCACGAGGAGTTGGCTCAGGAGTCCCTCCTGAACCGGCCAACCTCCTCGTGTGCCCCCAAAAAGAGTTTTTTGGGGCTGCCTTTCGGGCTTCCTAGCCAGGCGAGTTCCAATAAACTTCTCTCTCTCCGGGTTCCATACTCCATATACATCTTCGTAATATCGCCTCTCCGCCACCGCTGCTTCCAGCTCCTCTCTTGGACGGCGATACTCTCCAGGCTGAGCCCAGGGTCCATCATCCTCCAGTTCTTCCTCCCAAGTCCTGAACTCCCGGGTCTCTCGCAGCTTGGTCTTTTTGTGGTGGGTTATTCTGTCACGATCCTAGGAAGGGACAGACCAAGGCGCAGCGAGGTATCCAGTATACATGTATATTTAACAACGTAACTGGGACAAAAATAACAAAACGAACGTAACGAAGATCGTGAAGCTGAACATAACATGTGAACTAACCAAGCTATGTACAAACAATAACCCACAAAATACTATAGAAAACCCCAACCATATATATGGTTCCCAATTAGAGACAACGACACACAGCTGCCTCTAATTGGGAACCATTGCTCCAACATAGAAATAGACAAACTAGAACCAAAATAACCCTACACCAAAATGAAACAAACACACGCCAGCCTAAACTCTGGCCTGGACGTGACAGTTTATTCCTTATTGGTATGCTGTTCTTGAAGGTGCATGTAGTGTGGTGCCCTACAGTGTGTGTCTACATCTTGGAGGTTAGGGGTGATTTAAAGGTCATAACGCGTGTTAATGGGAAGTTGCCAAGTCAGGTACTTTTTCTCTCAGCTTTCATATTCTGGTTCAAACTAAAGAGAACCTCACAACGCTATTGGTCTGATTAACAGACAGCTGAAATATCCTCCCACTCTCAGCTTAACTTCTCTCTCTCTCTCGGTGTCTGTGGTGTTTCAGCTCTTTCTGTCAACAGATCAGACGGAAAGATAAAAAGGCGTAGAGATGTCTCTACTGATTGTGGGAGAGTGACAGACACAGAATCACAGAACAGAGCTTTCTCTAGATGAGTACTGGTGAGCAGGGTCGGGGTTAAAAAGTCAGGGGTTAAGGGTTGAGTGCCTGTGTAACAGACTTTGGTTTTTCCATGTATATTTTGAGGTTGGACAATAGCACGTGGGCTGGCCCAGGTGATATTTAAGAGCGGCTGGCCCAGGTGATATTTAAGAGCGGCTGGCCCAGGTGATATTTAAGAGCGGCTGGCCCGGGTGATATTTATGAGCGGCTGGCCCGGGTGATATTTAAGAGCGGCTGGCCCGGGTGATATTTAAGAGCGGCTGGCCCGGGTGATATTTAAGAGCGGCTGGCCCGGGTGATATTTAAGAGCGGCTGGCCCGGGTGATATTTAAGAGCGGCTGGCCCGGGTGATATTTAAGAGCGGCTGGCCCGGGTGATATTTAAGAGCGGCTGGCCCAGTGCTCCAGTTGTCTTGATAGATGTGGAGGGTTAACACCGTTAGTTGGCTCTCCCTATTTGATTTGTAGACAAACATTCCTTTATCTGATCTCCCCTGTTTTAGATTTGCTCCACGTTTTGGTTTGGTGTGGGGGTCTCTTTTGGGCAGATTTAGTGGGTCTCATGGTGGGCATCTTTTAGGTCCCAGTTGTTGTTGCTAGTCAACTTTCAGTGGACATTCCCATGAGTGTCTTTCAGAACCCTTCCTAAAACCCGTTTCGTTTTGGCTGTTGTCAGTGACTCTTGGTTAGTTCCCCCCTTCTGTTTGAGAGAGAAGTTTTGGTTTTCTTGCTGGGGAACATAACACCTGTTAGTGTTATGGTTAGAGGTCAGGGTTAAGGACCAGGGAGAGGGTTAGAGGTCAGGAACTGTTAGTGTTATGGTTAGAGTTCAGGGGTTAGGACCTGTTAGTACTAGAGGTCAGGGTTAAGGACCAGGGAGAGGGTTAGAGGTCAGGAGTTAGGACCTGTTAGTACTAGAGGTCAGGGTTAAGGACCAGGGAGAGGGTTAGAGGTCAGGAGTTAGGACCTGTTAGTACTAGACGTCAGGGTTAAGGACCAGGGAGAGGGTTAGAGGTCAGGAGTTAGGACCTGTTAGTACTAGAGGTCAGGGTTAAGGACCAGGGAGAGGGTTAGAGGTCAGGAGTTAGGACCTGTTAGTACTAGACATCAGGGTTAAGGACCAGGGAGAGGGTTAGAGGTCAGGAGTTAGGACCTGTTAGTACTAGACGTCAGGGTTAAGGACCAGGGAGAGGGTTAGAGGTCAGGAGTTAGGACCTGTTAGTACTAGACATCAGGGTTAAGGACCAGGGAGAGGGTTAGAGGTCAGGGGTTAGGACCTGTTAGTACTAGACGTCAGGGTTAAGGACCAGGGAGAGGGTTAGAGGTCAGGGGTTAGGACCTGTTAGTACTAGAGGTCAGGGGTTAGTGTTAAGTTCATGTTTTAAGTATCCCTATACTTCTGTTATTACGGGGCTATCACTCAGTTAAGAGTGCGCCTGCGCGTTGAGTCTTGTTCGTTAATGGACCTAGCCTGGAGTGGAATGGCTACCTTGTAGTGTGTTCATATGGTGTAGTAAACTTTGTTAAACTGGAACCTTGTCGTTGTGTCATTTCGAGATAACAGTTAGGACCTGTTAGTGTTAGAGGTCAGATAGAGCCCACCTGCTTTAGTGCTGAGTAGAAAGACAAAGACGTCTTTGCTGCTGAAGTTCTTGATGGCCAGGTTACGCTCCTCCCCCCTGACTGATCCATCCAGACGCTCATAGCTGTAACCTGCAGAACAGAGAAATACCCTAATTTAACCTACCACTGTAACCTGCAGAACAGAGAAATACCCTAATTTAACCTACCACTGTAACCTGCAGAACAGAGAAATAACCTAATTTAACCTACCACTGTAACCTGCAGAACAGAGAAATACCCTAATTTAACCTACCACTGTTACCTCAGAACACACAGAACAAAAGCAACCTAGGTTGCGTCTCAAATGGTAGATCGCTCTCTAGAGCGCACTACTTTTCCGGTCAAAAGTAGTGCACTAAATAGGGAATAGGGTGCCATTTCAGACGCATAGTTACACTTACAATCAACACTGTATCCTCTAGAGCAGTGGTTCTATAGTCCCGTACTCCTTCACACATTCAACCTCCAGCTGCTCTAGAGCAGTGGTTCCCAAACGTTTTATAGTCCCGTACCCCTTCACACATTCAACCTCCAGCTGCTCTAGAGCAGTGGTTCCCAAACGTTTTATAGTCCCGTACCCCTTCAAACATTCACCCTCCAACTGCGTACCCCCTCTAGCACCAGGGTCAGCACACTCTCAAATGTTGTTGTTTGCCATCATTGTAAGCCTGCCACACACACTATATGATAAATGTATTAAACATAAGAGTGTGATTTTTTTGTCACCAGCAGGGCACAAATAATAATAATCAATCATGTTGCTCGTTATTTAGCCATCTGACATATAAAACCCTATTTGTCATCAACAATTGTGAATAACTCTCCACAGGTTAATGAGAAGGGTGTGCTTGAAAGGATGCACATAACTCTGCAATGTTGGGTTGTATTGGAGAGAGTCTCAGTCTTAAATCATTTTCCACTCACAGTCTGTGCCTGTATTCCGTTTTCAGGTATCGATAAGTGGACTGGAGGCAGGGCATGAAAGGGATAATGAATCCAGTTGTTTGTGTCGTCCGTTTTGGGAAAGTACCTACGTAATTGCGCACCCAACTCACTCAGGTGCTTCGCTATATCACATGACATTGTCCGTAAGCTTGAGTTCATTTGCACACAAAAAAATCAAAGATCATTCAGGCGAGAAAACATCACCCAGATAGGCCAGTCATCACCCAGATAGGCCAGTCATCACCCAGATAGGCCAGTCATGTGAGAAACTCGTCATCATGCAAGAGGTCAGACAAGAGAAAATGATGGTCAGTAAAGAAAACTTTAAGCTCGTCTCTCAATTAAAAAAACGTGTCAATACTTTGCCCCTTGATAACCAGCACACTTCTGTACGTTGTAAAAGCGTTACATGGTCGCTGCCCATATCATTGCATAACGCAGAAAATACGACAGATCAGTTACCCATTTTCACTGTAGTGTCCAAAACGTCTTTCAAGCTGTCAGGCATTCCCTTGGCAGCAAGAGCCTCTGGGTGGATGCTGCAGTGGACCCAAGTGGCGTCGGGAGCAACTGCTTGCACGCGCGTTACCACTCCACTATGTCTCCCTGTCATGGCTTTTGCCCCATCAGTACAGACATCAACACATCTTGACCACCAAAGTCCATTTGATGTCACAAAGCTGTCCAGTAAAATATCCTCTCCTGCTGTCCTGGTTTTCGAGCAAAATGAGCAGCAGCTCCATAATAGTACGGGGCTTGCCTGTCCCAGCCACTCGGTAGCTCACCATATAAGACTCTTCTAGCCCCTTCTTATTAATGGTATCTGTTGCTTTTATACATGTCTTACTACTCGAAAGTCGTCTTAATTCTCGCTCAAAAAACTTCTGTGGCTTATTTTTCTAATTGGCATGTTTTGTTTCTAAATGTCTACGCAAGAGTGAAGGTTTCATCGAGTTGTGAGATAGTACTATTGCACATATAACACACTGTGGCTGAGGAAAGACACTACTCCCAATATAAGTGAACCCCAAATCAATGTAGTAGTCTACACTACCGTTCAAAAAATGTTTGTCCATTAAAATAACATCAAATTGATCATAAATACAGAGTAGACATTGTTAATGTTGTAAATGACTATTGTAGCTGGAAACGGCTGAGTTTTTATGGAATATCTACATAGGCGTACAGAGGCCCATTATCAGCAACCATCACTCCTGTGTTCCAATGACACGTTGTGTTAGCTAATCCAAGTTGATCATTAGAAAACCCTGTTCTAACCTGCTCTAGAGCACAAGTCCAAAGTCCTAAGACAGTGCAGTTCTCTCTTTAAAGCAGAGCATAAGCCTGCATGAACACAAACCCCAGGCAGTCAGTCAGCCAGTCAGTGAGAAAGATCCCTACAAGCAGGGCTCCAGATTTTCCCCTGGTTACACCAGCCCATGATTTGGTCGCACAGTGCCCATGATTTGGTCGCACAGTGATATCCCCTCAGTCCTCAGTGTTAGATCTCCCCTCAGTGCTCAGTGTTATAGATCTCCCTTAGTGCTCAGTGTTATATATCTCCTCTCAGTGCTCAGTGTTAGATCTCCCTTAGTGCTCACTGTTATAGGTCTCCCTTAGTGCTCAATGTTATATATCTCCTCTCAGTGCTCAGTGTTATATATCTCCCTTAGTGCTCAGTGTTATAGATCTCCCTTAGTGCTCAGTGTTATAGATCTCCCTTAGTGCTCAGTGTTATAGATCTCCCTTAGTGCTCACTGTTATAGATCACCCTTAGTGCTCAGTGTTATAGATCACCCTTAGTGCTCAGTGTTATATATCTCCCTTAGTGCTCAGTGTTATAGATCTCCCTTAGTGCTCACTGTTATAGGTCTCCCTTAGTGCTCAGTGTTATAGATCTCCCTTAGTGCTCAGTGTTATAGATCACCCTTAGTGCTCAGTGTTATAGATCTCCCTTAGTGCTCAGTGTTATAGATCTCCTTTAGTGCTCAGTGTTATATATCTCCCTTAGTGCTCAGTGTTATATATCTCCTCTCAGTCCTCAGCGTTAGATCTCCCTTAGTGCTCACTGTTATAGATCTCCCTTAGTGCTCAGTGTTATATATCTCCTCTCAGTGCTCAGTGTTATAGATCTCCCTTAGTGCTCAGTGTTATAGATCTCCCTTAGTGCTCAGTGTTATAGATCTCCCCTCAGTGCTCAGTGTTATAGATCTCCCTTAGTGCTCAGTGTTAAAGATCTCCTCTCAGTGCTCAGTGTTATAGATCTCCTCTCAGTGCTCAGTGTTATAGATCTCCCCTCAGTGCTCAGTGTTATAGATCTCCCTCAGTGCTCAGTGTTAAAGATCTCCCTCAGTGCTCAGTGTTATATATCTCCCTTAGTGCTTGGGGTAATTGTCCTTTCAGGTTATGTCGATATAGGACTCGTTTCCTGTGGATATAGATACTTTTGTACCTGTTTCTTCCACTGTCTTCACAAGGTCCTTTGCTGTTGTTCTGGGAGAGATTTTCACTTTTCGCACCAAAGTACATTCATCTCTAGGAGACAGAACGCGTCTCCTTCCTGAGCGGTATGACGGCTGCGTGATCCCATGGTGTTTATACTTGCATACTATTGCTTGTACAGATGAACGTGGTACCTTCAGGCGTTTGGAAATTGCTCCCAAGGATGAACCAGACTTGTGGAGGTCTACAATTGTTTTTCTGAGGTCTTGGCTGATTACTTCTGATTTTCCCATGATGTCAAGCAAAGAGGCACTGAGTTTGAAGGTAGGCCTTGAAATACATCCACAGGTACACCTCCAATTGACTCAAATGATGTCAATTAGCCTATCAGAAGCTTCTAAAGCCATGACATCATTTTCTGGAATTTTCCAAGCTGTTTAAAGGCACAGTCAACTTAGTGTATGTAAAATTCTGACCCACTGGAATTGTGATACAGTGAATTATAAGTGAAATAATCTGTCTGTAAATAATTGTTGGAAAAATTACTTCTGTCATGCACAGATTTGCCAAAACTCTAGTTTGTAAACCAAACATTTGTGGAGTTATTGAAAAACTAGTTTTAATGACTCCAACCTCAGTGTACGTAAACTTCAGACTTCCACTGTATGTTAGTGCGTGAGCTGCACACAGTTGACTTCCTATTAGGGCACACCGCCCCAGTGCTAACAGTAGAACTCTGGTTCATTGGCACATGATTACTGCATACACTAGCTGTGGGATTGGAAAGAGGCATTCAGGGCAGGTAGAGGGATTTAAATGTGACCAACCGCATTGATTCGGCCTAATTTTAATATTTATTTTACATTGGATAAAAGAAGACACACAGAGCTACAACATGGTATATCACACACTGCATTTGAGGAACAATGGGAAAGTAATTCTGCTTTGAAAGTTGATCAACTTGTAACCTCACTTTTGAGAAAATGTCCTTTGAATGTGCAGAATGTTTTGGTACCTACTGGAGAGCTCTTTGTCTACATTCAGCATCGTTCACACCCTCGTAAGCAAGCATTAGCCCCACCCATCTCTTTAAGGGTTTATTGAGACAATAACTAATAACCTGCCAACACATTTTGATTTAAAAAAAAGTTTACGTTCAAATGGCTCTCCTGTTAAGTAGTGACCTGCGACATATGCCTGGGTTCCTGAAACGGGTCACACATTAGGTTACTTACATTGTGTCTTCCAACGCCCCTGGGACAATACACATTTGCAGAAGACTTATGACAACTCAGCGACACAATGGTAGGGATTAACTGAGCTGGGCTTGGGTCATTGATAAGTCATTGTGTCAACAGAGCCTTATAATGCTGTGAAAGGATCCAGGAACTCAAATGATTTGGGTGGACCCCGTCGTCCTTATGGGGTCCAAAATTATCAATACAAAAACTGTCAATAATAGCTAGATATTCATTACCTCTGTATTCCACTACCTCTGTATTCCACTACCTCTGTATTCCACTACCTCTGTATTCCACTACCTCTGTATTCCACTCGCTAGATATACCCATTAGGCTACCTCTGTATTCCACTAGCAGTATCCATTACCTCTGTATTCCATGTAGTCCTGGAGAATGTCCAGCATCCTTGTCATCTGGGAGAACAGCAAGATACGATGTCCCCTGAACCCCAATGAGGAAAAGTCATGTGTTAAATTACAGTATATTTACAGTAAAGGAGATAATAGCAAGACATCATGGAAGATATGGATAAAATCTAACATTTAATCGTGCTTATTATTATACAGTATCTCCCTTAGTGTTACATATCTCCCTTAGTGCTCAGTGTTAGATCTCCTTAGTGCTCAGTGTTATAGATCTCCTTAGTGCTCAATGTTATAGATCTCCCTTAGTGCTCAGTGTTATAGATCTCCCTTAGTGCTCAGTGTTATAGATCTCCCTCAGTGCTCAGTGTTATAGATCTCCCTCAGTGCTCAGTGTTATAGATCTCCCTCAGTGCTCAGTGTTATAGATCTCCCTCAGTGCTCAGTGTTATAGATCTCCTCAGTGCTCAGTGTTATAGATCTCCTCAGTGCTCAGTGTTATAGATCTCCTCAGTGCTCAGTGTTATAGATCTCCCTCAGTGCTCAGTGTTATAGATCTCCCTCAGTGCTCAGTGTTATAGATCTCCCTCAGTGCTCAGTGTTATAGATCTCCCTCAGTGCTCAGTGTTATAGATCTCCCTCAGTGCTCAGTGTTATAGATCTCCCTTAGTGCTCAGTGTTATAGATCTCCCTTAGTGCTCAGTGTTATAGATCTCCCTCAGTGCTCAGTGTTATAGATCTCCCTCAGTGCTCAGTGTTATAGATCTCCCTCAGTGCTCAGTGTTATAGATCTCCCTCAGTGCTCAGTGTTATAGATCTCCTCAGTGCTCAGTGTTATAGATCTCCCTCAGTGCTCAGTGTTATAGATCTCCCTCAGTGCTCAGTGTTATAGATCTCCCTTAGTGCTCAGTGTTATAGATCTCCCGTAGTGCTCAGTGTTACAGATCTCCCTTAGTGCTCAGTGTTACAGATCTCCCTTAGTGCTCAGTGTTACAGATCTCCCTTAGTGCTCAGTGTTACAGATCTCCCTTAGTGCTCAGTGTTACAGATCTCCCTTAGTGCTCAGTGTTACACATCTCCCTTAGTGCTCAGTGTTACAGATCTCCCTTAGTGCTCAGTGTTACAGATCTCCCTTAGTGCTCAGTGTTACAGATCTCCCTTAGTGCTCAGTGTTACAGATCTCCCTTAGTGCTCAGTGTTACAGATCTCCCTTAGTGCTCAGTGTTACAGATCTCCCTTAGTGCTCAGTGTTACAGATCTCCCTTAGTGCTCAGTGTTATAGATCTCCTCTCAGTGCTCAGTGTTATAGATCTCCCTTAATGCTCAGTGTTATAGATCTCCCTTAGTGCTCAGTGTTATAGATCACCCTTAGTGCTCAGTGTTATAGATCACCCTTAGTGCTCAGTGTTAGATCTCCCTGAGAGGGAGAGGGAGACTGACCCTTGGTGCAGGTATGCCAGCATGCTGTCCAGCAGACAGAGTTTCCCACTAGCCTGGATCAGATGCTCCCCCATCTCAAACGGCTCTGGTTCCACACCTAGAGAGGAAAGACTCCAGATTAACACTTCCCCTTAGTGGCCCCATTATTTGGTCAATGAAATAAATGTTGAACAATTTATCATCTTATAAAGTCATTCACAGAGCCTTATTAAAACGTGCAATATACTACTGAGATGGTATTGAAATATGTTGTTTCATCATTCATGTTGTGATTCTAAATATCTGAATGTGCAACCTAATCCAGTGATTGTCATGCATTTTGGGTTCAACATTAAGCTACTGCTGTTATATTTTACTGATAAAATAGGGCTCCAGAATGTTCTGATTTGTTTCAATACATTTGATTGATTGACTTATTTTATTATAGTGTCATGCATCTTCAAGGTGCCCAGCCCACATAGGCTTGTATTCGTTGCATACAAATGAAATGATCATACTTATATTTATTTTATTTATTTGACTAGGCAAGTAGTAGGTTAAGAACAAATTCTTATTTACAATGACGGCCTACACCGACCAAACCCAAGAGACGCTGGGCCAGTTGTGATACCGCCTGGATTTGAACGCCTCTAGCACTGAGACGCAGTGCCTTAGACCGCAGCACCCTCCGGGAGCCCACTGAGATGCAGTGCCTTAGACCGCAGCACCCTCCGGGAGCCCACTGAGATGCAGTGCCTTAGACCGCAGCACCCTCCGGGAGCCCACTGAGATGCAGTGCCTTAGACCGCAGCACCACTCAGGAGCCCACTGAGATGCAGTGCCTTAGACCGCAGCACCCTCCGGGAGCCCACTGAGACGCAGTGCCTTAGACCGCAGCACCCTCCGGGAGCCCACTGAGATGCAGTGCCTTAGACCGCAGCACCCTCCGGGAGCCCACTGAGACGCAGTGCCTTAGACCGCTGCACCACTCGGGAGCCCACTGAGATGCAGTGCCTTAGACCGCAGCACCCTCCGGGAGCCCACTGAGATGCAGTGCCTTAGACCGCAGCACCCTCCGGGAGCCCACTGAGATGCAGTGCCTTAGACCACTGCACCACTCAGGAGCCCACTGAGATGCAGTGCCTTAGACCGCAGCACCACTCAGGAGCCCACTGAGATGCAGTGCCTTAGACCGCAGCACCCTCCGGGAGCCCACTGAGATGCAGTGCCTTAGACCGCACCACCCTCCGGGAGCCCACTGAGATGAAGTGCCTTAGACCGCAGCACCACTCAGGAGCCCACTGAGATGCAGTGCCTTAGACCGCTGCACCACTCGGGAGCCCACTGATACGCAGTGCCTTAGACCGCTGCACCACTCGGGAGCCCACTGAGACGCAGTGCCTTAGACCGCAGCACCACTCGGGAGCCCACTGAGACGCAGTGCCTTAGACCGCAGCACCACTCAGGAGCCCACTGAGACGCAGTGCCTTAGACCGCTGCACCACTCAGGAGCCCACTGAGACGCAGTGCCTTAGACCGCTGCACCACTCGGGAGCCCACTGAGACGCAGTGCCTTAGACCGCAGCACCACTCAGGAGCCCACTGAGACGCAGTGCCTTAGACCGCAGCACCACTCGGGAGCCCACTGAGACGCAGTGCCTTAGACCGCTGCACCACTCGGGAGCCCACTGAGACGCAGTGCCTTAGACCGCTGCACCACTGGGAGCCCACTGAGACGCAGTGTCTTAGACCGCTGCACCACTCGGGAGCCCACTGAGACGCAGTGCCTTAGACCGCTGCACCACTCAGGAGCCCACTGAGATGCAGTGCCTTAGACCGCAGCACCCTCCGGGAGCCCACTGAGATGCAGTGCCTTAGACCGCTGCACCACTCGGGAGCCCACTGAGACGCAGTGCCTTAGACCGCTGCACCACTCGGGAGCCCACTGAGACGCAGTGTCTTAGACCGCTGCACCACTCGGGAGCCCACTGAGACGCAGTGCCTTAGACCGCTGCACCACTGGGAGCCCACTGAGACGCAGTGCCTTAGACCGCTGCACCACTCGGGAGCCCACTGAGACGCAGTGCCTTAGACCGCTGCACCACTCGGGAGCCCACTGAGACGCAGTGCCATAGACCGCTGCACCACTCGGGAGCCCACTGAGACGCAGTGCCTTAGACCGCTGCACCACTCGGGAGCCCACTGAGATGCAGTGCCTTAGACCGCAGCACCCTCCGGGAGCCCACTGAGATGCAGTGCCTTAGACCGCAGCACCACTCAGGAGCCCACTGAGATGCAGTGCCTTAGACCGCAGCACCCTCCGGGAGCCCACTGAGATGCAGTGCCTTAGACCACTGCACCAATCAGGAGCCCACTGAGATGCAGTGCCTTAGACCGCAGCACCACTCAGGAGCCCACTGAGATGCAGTGCCTTAGACCGCAGCACCCTCCGGGAGCCCACTGAGATGCAGTGCCTTAGACCGCACCACTCCGGGAGCCCACTGAGATGAAGTGCCTTAGACCGCAGCACCACTCAGGAGCCCACTGAGATGCAGTGCCTTAGACCGCTGCACCACTCGGGAGCCCACTGATACGCAGTGCCTTAGACCGCAGCACCCTCCGGGAGCCCACTGAGATGCAGTGCCTTAGACCGCTGCACCACTCGGGAGCCCACTGAGACGCAGTGCCTTAGACCGCTGCACCACTCGGGAGCCCACTGAGACGCAGTGTCTTAGACCGCTGCACCACTCAGGAGCCCACTGAGACGCAGTGCCTTAGACCGCAGCACCCTCCGGGAGCCCACTGTGACGCAGTGCCTTAGACCGCAGCACCACTCGGGAGCCCACTGAGACGCAGTGCCTTAGACCGCAGCACCCTCCGGGAGCCCACTCGGGAGCCCACTGAGATGCAGTGCCTTAGACCGCTGCACCACTCAGGAGCCCACTGAGATGCAGGGCCTTAGACCGCAGCACCCTCCGGGAGCCCACTGAGATGCAGTGCCTTAGACCGCAGCACCACTCAGGAGCCCACTGAGATGCAGTGCCTTAGACCGCTGCACCACTGGGAGCCCACTGAGATGCAGTGCCTTGAACCGCTGCACCACTCAGGAGCCCACTGAGATGCAGTGCCTTAGACCACTGCACCCTCCGGGAGCCCACTGAGATGCAGTGCCTTAGACGGCACCCTCCGGGAGCCCACTGAGATGCAGTGCCTTAGACCGCAGCACCCTCCGGGAGCCCACTGAGATGCAGTGCCTTAGACCGCAGCACCCTCCGGGAGCCCACTGAGATGCAGTGCCTTAGACCGCTGCACCACTCGGGAGCCCACTGAGATGCAGTGCCTTAGACCGCTGCACCACTCGGAGCCCACTGAGATGCAGTGCCTTAGACCGCTGCACCACTCGGGAGCCCACTGAGATGCAGTGCCTTAGACCGTAGCACCCACGGGAGCCCACTGAGATGCAGTGCCTTAGACCGCAGCACCCTCCGGGAGCCCACTGAGATGCAGTGCCTTAGACCGCAGCACCTCCGGGAGCCCACTGAGATGCAGTGCCTTAGACCGCAGCACCCTCCGGGAGCCCACTGAGATGCAGTGCCTTAGACCACTGCACCACTCAGGAGCCCACTGAGATGCAGTGCCTTAGACCGCTGCACCACTCAGGAGCCCACTGAGATGCAGTGCCTTAGACCGCAGCACCCTCCGGGAGCCCACTGAGATGCAGTGCCTTAGACCGCTGCACCACTCAGGAGCCCACTGAGATGCAGTGCTTTAGACCGCAGCGCCACTCGGGAGCCCACTGAGACGCAGTGCCTTAGACCGCAGCACCACTCAGGAGCCCACTGAGACACAGTGCCTTAGACCGCTGCACCACTCGGGAGCCCACTGAGACACAGTGCCTTAGACCGCTGCACCACTCGGGAGCCCATATACTAAAAAAATATATAAACCCATTGTTCATGAGCTGAAATAAAAGATCCTGTCAAGGCTCAGGAGAAGACCCAGATGCAGATCATGTCAAGGCTCAGGAGAAGACCCAAGGCTCAGGAGAAGACCCAAGGCTCAGGAGAAGACCCAGATGCAGATCATGTCAAGGCTCAGGAGAAGACCCAGATGCAGATCATGTCAAGGCTCAGGAGAAGACCCAGATGCAGATCCTGTCAAGGCTCAGGAGAAGACCCAGATGCAGATCCTGTCAAGGCTCAGGAGAAGACCCAGATGCAGACAGTTTAGGTAACAAAAGTTTATTACAAAAACAGGGGGGCAGGCAGGGTCAGGGTCAGGGCAGGCAGAGGTCAGTAGTCCAGAGCAGAGTCCGAAAGGTACAGAACAGCAGGCAGGGTCAGGGCAGGCAGAGGTCAGTAGTCCAGAGCAGAGTCCGAAAGGTACAGAACAGCAGGCAGGGTCAGAGCAGGCAGAGGTCAGTAGTCCAGAGCAGAGTCCGAAAGGTACAGAACAGCAGGCAGGGTCAGAGCAGGCAGAGGTCAGTAGTCCAGAGCAGAGTCCGAAAGGTACAGAACAGCAGGCAGGGTCAGGGCAGGCAGAGGTCAGTAGTCCAGAGCAGAGTCCGAAAGGTACAGAACGGCAGGCAGGGTCAGAGCAGGCAGAATGGTCAAAACCGGGAAAACTAGAAAAAGACAGGAGCCCGGGAAAAACGCTGGTAGGCTTGACGAAACAAAACAAACTGGCAACAGACAAACAGAGAACGCAGGTATAAATACACAGGGGATAATGGGGAAAATGAGCGACACCTGGAGGTGGGTGGAGACAAGCACAAAGACAGGTGAAACAGATCAGGGTGTGACCGATCCCAGAAATGTTCCATACGCACAAAAAGCTTATTTGGTTCACATTTTGTGCACAAATTTGTTTACTTCCCTGTTAGTGAGCGTTTCTCCTTTGCCAAGATAATCCATCCACCTTCTGGGGACTAAAGGCCACTCTAAAATGTGAAGTTTTGTCACACAACAATGCCACAGTTGCCTCAAGTTTTTAGGGAGCGTGCAAATGGCATGCTGACTGCATGAATGTCCACCAGAGCTGTTGCCAGAAAATTCCATATACATTCAGTCTCAGCCTCAACATCAACAATGAAGAGGCAACTCCGGGATGCTGGCCTTATCGGCAGAGCTCCTCTGTCCAGTGTCTGTGTTCTTTTTCCAATCTTAATCTTTTCTTTTTATTGGCCAGTCTGAGATATGGCTTTTCTTTGCAACTGTGCATGGAAGGCCAGCATCCTGGAGTCGCTTCTTCACTGTTGACGTTGAGTCTGGTGTTTTGCGGTACTATTTAATGAAGCTGCCAGTTGAGGATTTGTGAGGTGTCTGTTTCTCAAACTAGACACTCTAATGTACTTGTCCTCTTGCTCAGTTGTGCACCGGGGCCTCCCACTTCTCTTTCTATTCTGGTTAGAGCCAGTTTGAGTAGTACACAGCGTTGTACGAGATCTTCAGTTTCTTTGCAATTTCTCGCATGGAATAGCCTTCATTTCTCAGAACAAGCATAGACTGGCGGGTTTCAGAAGAAAGTACTTTGTTTCTGGCCATTTTGAGCCTGTAATCAAACCCACAAATGCTGACGCTCCAGATACTCAACTAGTCTAAAGGCCAGTTTTATTGCTTCTTTAATCAGAACAGATTTCAGCTGTGCTAACAATTGCAAAATGGTTTTCTAATGATTAATTAGCCTTTTAAAATGATCAACTTGGATTAGCTAACACAACGTGCCATTAGAACACAGGAGTGATGGTTGCTGATAATGGGCCTATGTAGATATTCCATTAAAATCTGCCAGTTCCAGCTACAATAGTCATTTACAACATGAACAATGTCTACACTGTATTTCTGATCAATTTGATGTTATTTTAAAAATTGACAAAAAAAATTGCTTTTCTTTCAAAAACAAGGACATTTCTAAGTGACCCCAATCTTTTGAACGGTAGTGTATAAGTGAATTTGCCTGCATCTTTATGTGCACCAAATTAATACCATAAGCTAATTTATTTTGGGCTAATTCATCATGTGGCAACTGCTAGTAGCCATGTATTAATCTAACAGGACATTTTTTATGTCCCACGGTGAAGCCTCCCGGCCAATGAGGCCTATGCAATCGCAATGGCCTATGCGCATTTCGCACGCTCAGTATCTCAACGCCATATCAAATATTTGAGTGGTAAAAGTCGCTATTAAGCTCAAAATTGAGAGCTGAGAATAAAAAATTATCCCTACAGAAATCTGATAACCTCCATTCTTCAACTGTGACAACAGAATAGCTGTGCTTTTCCCTCAATAAGGATTTTTAAATGTTATACAATTAGAAACTCTCCCAGAGTATTTTTCATCCCGGGAAAGGAGAGAGAACGGCTCGACAGAGCAGCAGGCCCCAGCGAAACAGATACAGGGGCAGGCAGGCAGACATTTCATTACAGGAATCATGAGGATAATGTGCTTTACTGTTTGACCAGATCATGGTTTTGAATGAGGTGACCAGAACGTGCAGCACTGAGCCGACCAATGCACAGCCAAGTCAAAAGGGAAAATGTGCCTGAATGGTTGCAGCCTGGAGCACTGAGAGGAGATTAAAGCCCCTCCATCTCCAGCAGTAAAGGTCAGGGTTCATGCTCAGTGCTGCCTACAAGACTGCACCAAACAGGTAGGGGTGGTCCACACAGCTCTAAACCAATAGGATCTCATCATCACACAGGTAGGGGTGGTCCACACAGCTCTAAACCAATAGGATCTCATCATCACACAGGTAGGGGTGGTCCACACAGCTCTAAACCAATAGGATCTCATCATCACACAGGTAGGGGTGTTCCACACAGCTCTAAACCAATAGGATCTCATCATCACACAGGTAGGGGTGTTCCACACAGCTCTAAACCAATAGGATCTCATCATCACACAGGTAGGGGTGGTCCACACAGCTATAACCCAATAGTATCTCATCATCACACAGGTAGGGATGGTCCACACAGCTCTAAACCAATAGGATCTCATCATCACACAGGTAGGGGTGGTCCACACAGCTCTAAACCAATAGGATCTCATCATCACACAGGTAGGGCTCTAAACCAATAGTATCTCACCATCAAACAGGTAGGGGTGGTCCACACAGCTCTAAACCAATAGGATCTCATCATCACACAGGTAGGGCTCTAAACCAATAGTATCTCACCATCAAACAGGTAGGGGTGGTCCACACACTTCCTGAGCTGCATCAGTATATTAAGTAGTCTGGTCTTGTTGCCCTGCTCATTCCCAAAGGCATCTAGAAACACAACACTTAGCTACTGTCAGTTGCTTCTCAATGGAAAGTGTTTAGTTGAAGTTGAATAAAACTATTTTCTTTACCTGGTTACTGATCTGTTTGTGCTCTTACCAACTCCACTGCTGTCACTGGCAAGCCAAACTCTTTAGCTTGACCATTCCATAAAGACAAGTTGGCAAGAGAGCAGAAACAGACAGCCAACCAGGGCTAGAATTTCCTAACAATTTTAGATCAGGTTCATGTCAGTCTCACACAGGTCCTTCATGAGTATAGCCTTATAATATCTCTTCTGCAGGGAAGACAGGCCGTGGTACATCAGTATCTCTGTCTTGATGGGGAGGTCAGCTGCTACCTCAGCCTTTACCCTCCTCAGCAGGAAGGGCTGCAGCACTCTCTGGAGATCACTGGCTGGAGAGAGATATACAGAGAACACTGCTGTTAGACATGTAGGGTTCCCAGAGATGCAGTCTATCATGACGATGGACTCTACAAGCTTTCCAAAGCGTTCCACAGGGATGCTGGCCCATGTTGACTCCCAATGCTTCCCACAGTTGTGTCAAGTTGGCTGGGTGGTGAACCATTCTTGATAAACATGGGAAAGTGTTGAGCGTGAAAACCCCAGCAGCGTTGCAGTTCTTGACACACAAACCGGTGCGCCTGGCACCTACTACTATACCCTGTTCAATTGGACTTAAATAATTAGTCTCTCTCATTCACCTTCCGAATGGCACACGTACAGAGCATTCGGAAAGTATTCAGACCCTTTGACTTTTTCTTCATTTTGTTACGTTACAGCCTTATTATCAAATTGATTGAATTAATTATTTTCCTCATCAATCTACACACAATACCCCATAATGACAAAGCGAAAAAAGTTTACATTTTTGCACATTTATTACAAATTTAAACCAGAAATACCTTAATTACATAAGCATTCAGACACTTTGCTATGAGACTTGAAATTGAGCTCAGGTACATCCTGTTTACATTGATCATCCTTGAGATGTTTCTACAACTTGATTGGAGTCCACCTGTGATAAATTCAATTGATTGGACATGATTTGGAAAGGCACACACCTGTCTATATAAGAGCCCACCGTTGACAGTGCATGTCAGAGTAAAAACCAAGCCATGAGGTCGAAGGAATTGTTGGTAGAGCTCTGAGACAGGATTGTTTCGAGGCACAGATCTGGGGAAGGGTACCAAAAAATGTCTGCAGCATTGAAGGTCCCCAAGAACACAGCGGCCTCCATCATTTTGAAATTGAAGAAGTTTGGAACCACCAAGACTCTTCCTAGAGCTGGATGCCTGGCCAAACTGAGCAATCTGGGGAGAAGGGCCTTGGTCAGGGAGGTGACCAAGAACCTGATGGTCACTCTGACAGAGTTCCTCTGTGGAGATGGGAGAACCTTCCAGAAGGACAACCATCTCTGCAGAAGTCAACCAATCAGGCCTTTATGGTTGAGTAGCCAGACAGAAGCCACTCCTCAGTAAAAGACACAACAGCCCACTTGGAGTTTGCCAAAAGGCACCTAAAGACTATCAGGCCATGAGAAACAATATTCTCTGGTCTGATGAAACCAAGATTGAACTCTTTGGCGTGAATGCCAAGCGTTACGTCTGGAGGAAACCTGGCACCATCCCTACGGTGAAGCATGGTGGTGGCAGCATCATGCTGTGGGGATGTTTTCAGCGGCAGGGACTAGGTGACTAGTCCGGATCGAGGTAAAGATGAACGGAGCAAAGTACAGAGATCCTTGATGAAAACCTGCTCCAGAACGCTCAGGACCTCAGACTGGGGCGAAGGTTCACCTTCTAACAGGACAACGACCCTAAGCACACAGCCAAGATAATGCAGGAGTGGCTTTGGAACAAGTCTCTGAATGTCCTTGAGTGGCCCAGCCAGAGCCCGAATTTGAACCCGATCGAACATCTCTTGAGAGACCTGAAAATAGCTGTGCAGCAACGCTCCCCATCCAACCTGACAGAGCTTGAGAGGATCTGCAGAGAGTAATGGGAGAAACTCCCCAAATACAGGTTTGCCAAGCTTGTAGCGTCATACCCAAGAAGACTCAAGGCTGTAATCGCTGCCAAAGGTGCTTCAACAAAGTACTGAGTAAAGAGTCTGAATACTTGGGTAAATGTAATATTTCTTATAAATATGCAAACATTTTAAAAACCTGTTTTTGCTTTGTCATTATTATTATTATTATTTGTCATTGTGTGTAGATGGATTAAATTGTTTCTTCCCTCATCAATTTTAGAATAAGGCTGGAACGTACCATAATGTGGGAAAAGTCAAGGGGTCTGAATACTTTGCGGATCCATATTTCTATTGTCTCAAGGCTTAAACATCCTTCTTTAACCTGTCTCCTCCCCCTTCATCTACACTGATTGAAGTGGATCTAACTAGTCACATCAATAAGGGATCATCGCTTTCACCTGGATTCACCTGGTCAGTCTGTCATGGAAAAAGCTGGTGTTCTAACATTGTACTGTGTAAGATAGAATACTTTTTGATAATAATAAGTAAATTGGATAGTGATAATTTAGGCTAATAACTTTTTTCTTTTTTATCGACAAATCACAGGGTAGCCAACTCTGCTGACACTGACAAACAATCAATAAAAACGACATTGTCTGGTCAATATAATAGGCCTATGAGAAGGGGAGACACAAATACAATGACGCCCATCTGACCTGGAAGAGGAAATTATAGTCCAAAAACAAACGTTCAAGTGGCACTGACCCAACAACGATAAAGAGTGAACGTGCTTCACCGGGGATGTTTTTCTGTGGTATTTGCAGCGCGCGCTGCCCAAACTGCAGGCCATGTCAACCGTAGGCTATGCTATTTTGAATGATTTTATTTATGTATAGAAAGGAGTAGGCTAATTAGACTATATCATTTTTACAAAGCTTAGCTTCCAGGTGTTCAGATCTCGAGTTGTGTAGTAGTGTCATCCTACCTAGCATGTTATCTCACACACGTGTAGTGTCCTACCCAGAGTCGGTTGTGTCTGGACCTGGTTGTAAGTGCTAGTGAAGTCTTCGGTCTGGTCTGTGGGGAAGAGACTGGGCTGGATGAACGATAGGAGGCTGTAGAGCTCCGTCAGGTTGTTCTGGATAGGAGTTCCTGTCAGCAGCACTCTGAAATCCAGAGAGAACTACAAGAGAGACAGTGAAACAGGTGGTAAACTGGGTGATGGTAGTAGTATTAATAATAGCAGTAGTAGTAGTATTATTAATAGTAGTAGTAGTAGTAGTAGTATTAATAATAATAATAATAGTAGTAGTAGTATAAATAGTAGTAGTAGTATTAATAGCAGTAGTAGTAGTAGTATTAATAATAATAATAATAGTAGTAGTAGTATAAATAGTAGTAGTAGTATTAATAGCAGTAGTAGTAGTAGTATTAATAATAGTAGTAGTAGTAGTGGTAGTAGTAGCAGTGGCAGTATTAATGTGGTAGTGGTGGTAGTAGTGGTGGTGGCGGTGGCAGTGTTAATAATGGTAGTGGTAGTGGTGGTGGTGTTAATAGTGGTGGTAGTGGTGGGATGGATAATGGTGGTGGTGGTAAAGATGGATAATGGTAGGTAGTGGTAGTGGTGTTAAATGTAGTAGTAGTGGTAGTAGTGGTAGCATTAGTGAGTAGGTGGTGGTGGTAGTGGTATTAATAATAATAATAGTGGTAGTGGTGGTGGTTATTAATAATAATGTGTGGTGGTGGTAGTGCTAGTGGTGGTATTAATAATGGTAGTAGTGAGATTAATGGTGGTGGTGGTGTATTAATAGTAGGTGGTAGTTGGTGCAGTGGTAGGTGGTGAATAGTGTAATGGTAGTGAGTGGTAGGTGAGTGGTAGTGGTGGTGGTGGTGGTATTAGTAATGTAGTAGTGGTGGTGGTGAGTGTTAATGTTAATGTAGTGAGTGAGTGGTGCTAGTGGTAGTGTTAATATTAATGGTAGTGGTTAGAGATTAATGGTAGTGGTGGTGTTAATTAGTGGTGGTAGTGGTAATATTAGTGGTGGTAGTGGTAGCAGTAGTGGTGGTGGTATTAATGTGTGGTAATGGTGGTGGTGGTAGTGTTAATGTGGTAGTGGTGGCGGTGTTAATGGTAGTGGTAGTAGTGGTGGTGGTGGTAGTGGTAGTATTAATGGTGGTGGTGGTAGGATTAAGTTAATGTAGTGGTAGTGGCGGTGTTAGTGGTAGTAGTGGTGGTAGTGGTGGTAGTGGTGATTATTAATGGTGGTGGTAGTTAATGGGATTAATGTGGTGGTAGGTAGTGGTAAGATGGATAATAGTGGTAGTGGTGGTAGTGGTGTTATTAGTAATGGTAGTGAGTAGTATTAGTGGTGGTAGTGGTAGTGATGGTATTAATAATAATAGTGGTAGTGGTGCTAGTGTAGTATTAATAATGGTGGTCTGGTAGTAGTGGTGCTGGTAGTGTGGTGTTAATAATGGTAGTAGTGGTAGTAGTATTAATGGTAGTAGTAGTATTATTAATAAGTGGTGGTAGTTGGTGGTAGTAGCAGTAGTGGTGGTAGTGTGTAATTAATGTGTGGTGGTGGTGGTAGTGGTAGTGGTAGTGAGTGTTAATGGCCAGTGTGTAGTGAGTAGTGGTAATGAGTAATTATTATAATGTGTAGTGGTGGTAATGTGAGTGAGTAGGTGAGTATTAATGTGGTAGTAGTGGAGATTAGTGGTAGTAATGGTGATTAGTAATAGTGGTAGTATAGTAGTAGTGGTGGTGGCAGTGGTAGTAGTGGTAGTTATTAATGAATAGTGAGTGGTGGTGGTAGTAGTGTGTAGTAGTGGTGGTAGTGGCAGGTATTAATGGTGGTAGTGGTGGTGGTGGTGGTGGTAGTGGTATTAATGGTAGTGGTAGTGAGATTAATGGTAGTAGTGGTATTGTAATAATGGTAGTGGTAGTAGTAGTAGCAGTGGTAGGATTAATGTAGTGGTAGTGGTATTAATGTGTGAGTGGTAGTAGTGGTAGTGGTAGTAGTGGTAATAATAATGTAATGGTAGTGGTAGTAGCGGCAGGCAGTGGTGTGTGGTAGTAGTGGCAGCGGCAGTGGTGTGTAGTAGTGGTGAGGGAGCCCAGCGGCGGTGGTGTGTGGTAGTGGTAGGCAGCAGCGGCCGGTGGTGTGTGGTAGTGGTAGTGGCAGCAGCGGGACTGTGTAGTGGTAGTGGCAGCGGCGGGGGTGTGGTGGTAGTGGTGGGAAGCAGCGGCAGCGGTGGTGTGTAGTGGTGGTAAGTGGTGGTGTGGAAGCGGCAGCGGTGGTGTGTGGTGGTAGTGGTGGCAGCGGCAGTGGTGTGTGTGGTAGTGGTGGTGAGTGGCAGCGGTGGTGTGTGGTGGTGAAGTAGTGGCAGCGGTGGTGTGTAGTGGTGGTAGTGGCAGCGGTGGTGTGTGAGTGGTGGTAGTGGCAGCGGTGGTGTGTAGTGGTGGTAGTGGTAGCAGCGGTGGTGTGTGGTAGTGGTAGGCAGCAGCGGTGGTGTGTGTAGTGGTGGTAGTGGTAGTGGTGCGCAGCGGCAGCGGCGGTGGGTGTGTGGTGGTGGTAGCGGCGGTGTGTGGTGGTGGTAGGAAGCGGCGGTGGTGGTAGCGGCAGCGGTGGTGTGTAGTAGTAATGGTGGCGGCGGCGGTGGTGTGTGGTGGTGGCGGCAGCGGTGGTGTGTGGTAGTGGTGGTGGCAGCGGCGGTGGTGTGTGGTGGTGGTAGTGGTGAAGCGGCGGTGGTGTGTAGTGGTGGTAGCGGTGGTGTGTGGTAGTGGTAGTAGCGGCGGCGGTGGTGTGTGTAGTAGTGGCAGCGGCGGCGGTGTTGGTAGTGGTGGTAGTGGCGGCGGTGGTGTGTGGTGGTGGTGGTGGCAGCGGTGGTGTGTGGTGGTGGTAGCGGCGGTGGTGTGTAGTAGTGGTAGCAGCGGTGGTAGTGAAGCAGGCGGCGGTGGTGTGTGCCAGTGGTAGGTGGTAGGCGGCGGTGGTGTGTGGTAGTGGTAGCGGCGGCGGTGGTGTGTAGTGGTGGTGGCGGCGGCGGTGGTGTGTAGTGGTGGTGGTGGTAGTGGTAGTAGGTGGTAGTAGCGGTGGTGTGTAGGTGGTAGTGGCAGCAGCGAGGTGTGTAGTAGCGGCGGCGGCAGCGGCAGTGGTGTGTGGTAGGCGGTGGCAGCGGCGGTGGTGTGTAGTGGTGGCAGCGGCGGTGGTGTGTGGTAGTAGCGGCAGCGGTGGTGTGTGGTAGTGGTGGCAGCGGTGGTGTGTAGTGGTGGTGGTAGCGGCGGTGGTGTGTGTAGTAGTGGTGGTGGTAGTGGTAGTGGTAGTAGTGGTGAAGTGGTAGTGAAGCGCCCAGCGGTGGTGTGTGGTAGTGGTAGCAGCGGCGGCGGTGTGTGGTAGTGGTGGTGGTGGTGGCAGCAGCAGCGGTGGTGTGTGGTGGTGGTGGTGGCAGCGGTGGTGTGTGGTGGTGGTGGCGGCAGCGGTGGTGTGTGGTGGTAGTGGTGGTAGTGGCAGCGGCGGTGGTGTGTGTGGTAGTGGTGGCAGCGGTGTGTGGTAGTGGTAGGGGCGGCGGTGGTAGTGGCAGGCAGCGGTGGTGTGTGGTGGTAATGGTAGCGGCAGGCGGTGGTGTGTGGTGGTAATGGTGGCAGCGGCGGCGGCGTGTGTGGTAGTGGTGGCAGCAGCAGCGGTGGTGTGTGGTAGTAGTGGTGGTGGTAGCGGCAGCGGTGGTGGTGTGGTGGTAATGGCGGCGGTGGTGTGTGGTAATGGTAGCGGCAGCGGTGGTGTGTGGTAGTAATGGTAGGCAGCGGCAGTGGTGTGTGGTAGTAGCGGCAGCGGCGGTGGTGTGTGGTAGTGGTAGTGGCAGCGGCGGCGGTGGTGTGTGGTAGTGGTGGTGGTGGTGGTAGTGGTGGTAGTGGTGGCGGCGGCGGTGGTGTGTGGTGGTGGTGGTGGTAGAAGCGGCGGTGGTGTGTGGTAGTAGTGGTAGCGGTGGTGTGTGGTAGTGGTAGTGGCAGCGGTGGTGTGTAGTAGTGGTAGCGGTGAGTGGTGTAGTGGTGGTGTGGCAGCGGTGGTGTGTGGTGGTGGTATTGAGCTGGTGGTGTGTAGTAGTAGTAGCAGCGGCGGTGGTGTGTAGTAGTAGCGAGTGGTGAGAGTGGTAGTAGTGGTAGCAGCGGTGGTGTGTGGTGGTGGTGGTGGCAGCGGTGGTGTGTGGTGGTGGTGGTAGCGGCAGTGGTGTGTGGTAGTGGTAGCAGCGGTGGTGTGTGGTGGGCGGCAGCGGTGGTGTGTGGTGGTGGTAGCAGCGGTGGTGGTGGTAGTGGTAGTGGCAGCGAGGTGGTGTGTGTAGTGGTGGCGGCGGACGGTGGTGTGTGGTAGTAGTGGTGGCAGCGTGGTGGTGTGGTAGTGGTAGTGGCAGCGGCGGTGGTGTGTGGTAGTGGTGGTGGTAGCGGCGGCGGTGGTGTGTGGTAGTAGTGGTGGCAGCGGCGGTGGTGGCGGTGGTGTGTAGTGGGTGGCAGCGGCGGTGGTGTGTGGTGGTAGTAGCGGCGGCGGTGGTGTGTGGTAGTGGCAGCGGCGGCGGTGGTGTGTGGTGGTAGCGGCAGCGGTGGTGTGTGGTAGTGGTGGTGGTAGCAGCGGTGGTGTGTAGTGGTAGTGGTAGTAGTGGTGTAGTGGGAAGCGGCAGCGGTGGTGTGTGGTAGTGGTAGTGGCAGACGGCGGTGGTGTGTGTAGTAGTGGTGGTAGTGGTAAGCGGCGGTGGTGTGTGGTGGTAGTGGTGGCGTGTGGCAGCGGCGGTGGTGTGTGGTAGGTAATGGCAGCGGTGGTGTGTAGTAATGGTAGTGGCAGCGGTGGTGTGTAGTGTAATGGTGGCAGCGGCGGTGGTGTGTGGTGGCAGCGGCAGCGGTGGTGTGTGGTGGTGGTGGTGGTGGCAGCGGCGGTGGTGTGTGGTGGTGGTGGTGGTGGTAGTGGTGGTGGTAGTGGTGGTGGCAGCGGCGGTGGTGTGTGGTGGTAGTGGTAGTGGTAGTAGCGGCGGTGGTGTGTGGTAGTGGTGGCAGCCCGGTGGTGTGTGGTAGTGGTAGTAGCGGCGGCACGGTGGTGTGTGGTAGTAGTGGTAGCGGCGGCGGTGGTGTGTGGCAGTAGTAGTGGTGGCAGCGGTGGTGTAGTAGTGGTGGTGGTGGTAGCGGCGGTGGTGTGTGGTAGTAGTAGTAGGCAGCAGTGGTGTGTGGTGGTAGCAGCGGCGGTGGTGGTGTGGTGGTAGTGGTGGTGGCAGCGGTGGTGTGTAGTGATGGTAGTGGTACAGCGGCAGTGGTGTGTGTAGTGGTAGTAGCAGCGGTGGTGTGTAGTGGTGGCAGCGGCGGTGGTGTGTGGTAGTGGTAGGTAGCAGCGGTGGTCGGTAGTGGTAGTGGTAGCGGCGGTGGTGTGTGTAGTAGTGTAGTGGCAGCGGCCAGTGGGTGTGTAGTAGTAGTAGTGGCAGCGGCAGTGGTGTGTGTAGTGGTAGTAGCAGCAGTGGTGTGTGGTGGCGGTAGTGGCGGCGGTGGTGTGTGGTAGTGGTGGCAGCAGCGGTGGTGTGGTAGTAGTGGTAGCAGCAGCGGTGGTGTGTAGTGGTAGTGGCAGCAGCGGTGGTGTGTGGTAGTGGTGGTAGTGGTAGTGGTGGTGGCAGCGGCGGTGGTGTGTAGTGGTGGTGGTAGCGGCGGCGGTGGTAGTGGTAGTAGTGGCGGCGGCGGTGGTGTGTGGTAGTAGTAGCAGCAGCGGTGGTGTGTAGTAGTGGCAGCAGTGGTGTGTGGTAGTAGCGGTGGTGTAGTAGTGGTAGCGGCAGCGGTGGTGTGTGGTGGTAGTGGTAGGCGGCGGTGGTGTGTGGTGGTGGTGGTAGTGGTGGTAGTAGCAGCGGCAGTGGTGTGGTGGTAGTGGTAGTAGCAGCGGCGGTGTGTAGTGGTGGTAGTGGTAGCAGCGGTGGTGTGTAAGTGGTAGTGGTAGAGCGGCAGCGGTGGTGTGTGGTAGTAGTAGCGGCCAGCGGCGGTGTGTAGTGGTGGTAGTGGAAGCAGCGGCGGTGTGTGGTAGTAGTAGTAGCAGCGGTGGTGTGTAGTGGTAGTAGTGAAGCGGCGGCGGTGGTGTGTGGTGGTGGTGAGGCAGCGGCGGTGTGTGGTAGTGGTGGTAGTGGTGGGCGGCAACAGCGGTGGTGTGTGGTGGTAGTAGTGAGCGGCGGTGGTGTGTGGTAGTGGTGGCAGCGGTGGTGTGTAGTAGTGGTGGTAGTGGTGGTAGTGGTAGCAGCAGCGGTGGTGTGTGGTAGTGGTAGTGGTAGCGGCGTGTGGTGGTAGTAGTGGCAGCAGCGGTGGTGTGTGGTAGTAGTAGCAGCGGTGTGTGGTGGTGGTGGTAAGCAGCGGCAGTGGTGGTAGCGGCGGTGTGTGGTAGTGGTAGTAGTGGCAGCGGTGGTGTGTAGTGGTAATGGTGGCGGCAGCGGTGGTGTGTGGTGGTAATGGTGGCAGCGGCGGCGTGTGTGTAGTGGTAGTAGTAGTGGCAGCGGCGGTGGTGTGTGTGGTAATGGCAGCGGTGGTGTGTGGTAATGGTAGCAGCAGCGGTGGTGTGTGGTGGTAATGGTGGCAGCAGGCGGTGGTGTGTAGTGGTGGCGGCAGCGGTGGTGTGTGGTAGTGGTAGTGGCAGCGGCGGTGGTGTGTGTGTAGTAGCGGGTAGTGGTGTGTAGTAGTGGCAGCGGCGGTGGTGTGTGGTAGTGGTAGTAGCAGCGGTGGTGTGTGGTAGTAGTAGTAGTAGCAGCGGCAGGTGGTGTGTGGTAGTGGTAATGGTGGCAGCAGATGGTGTGTAGTGGTAGCAGCGGCGGTGGTGTGTAGTGGTAGTAGTGGCAGCAGGCGGTGTGTAGTGGTGGCAGCGGCAGTGTGTGGTAGTAGTAGTAGTGGTAGCAGCAGCGGTGGTGTGTAGGTAGTAGTAGCGGCGGTGGTGTGTGTAGGTAGTGGCAGCGGCAGTGGTAGTGGTGTGGTAGTGGTAGTGTGGCAGCGGCGGTGGTGTGTAGTGGTGGTGGTAGCGGCAGCGGTGGTGTGTGGTAGTGGTGGTAGCAGCGGCGGTGGTGTGTAGTGGTGGTGGTAGCGGCGGTGGTGTGTGGTAGTGGTGGTAGGCAGCGGTGGTGTGTAGTGGTAGTAGCGGCGGTGGTGTGTGGTAGGTGGCAGGCGGTGGTGTGTGGCGGTAGTGGTAGTGGTGGCGGCGGTGGTGTGTGGTAGTGGTGGTGGCGGCGGTGGTGTGTGGTGGTGGTAGCGGCCCGGCGGTGGTGTGTGGTAGTGGTGGCAGCGGTGGTGTGTGTAGTAGTGGTAGGTAGTGGTGGTAGTAGTAGTAGCGGCGGTGGTGGTGGTAGTGGTAGTGGTGGCGGCGGCGGTGGTGTGTAGTGGTGGTAGTAGCGGCAGCGGTGGTGTGTGGTAGCGGTGGTGGCAGCGGTGGTGTGTGGTAGTAGCGGCGGCGGTGGTGTAGTGGTGGTAGTGGGAAGCGGCAACGGTGGTGTGTGGTGGTAGGCAGCAGGCGGTGGTGTGTGGTAGTAGTAGTAGCGCAGCGGTGGTGTGTGGTGGTAGTAGTAGCAGCAGCGGTGTGTGTGGTGGTGGTAGTAGCGGCGGTGGTGTGTGGTAGTGGTAAGCGGCGGCGGTGTGTAGTGGTAGTAGAAGCGGCAGCGGTGTGTAGTAGTAGTGGCGGCAGCAGCGGTGGTGTGTGGTGTGTAGTGGTGAAGCAGCGGCGGTGGTGTGGTAGTAGTAGAAGCGGCGGCGGTGTGTGGTAGTGGTAGGAAGCGGCGGCGGTGTGTGAGTAGTGCAGCAGCGGTGGTGTGTGGTAGTGTAGTAGAAGCGGCAGCGGTGGTGTGTGGTGGTATGGTGGCAGCAGCGGTGGTGGTGTGGTAGTGGTGGTAGTGGAGCGGCGGCGGTGGTGTGTGCAGCGGTGGTGTGTGGTGGTAGTGGTAGTAGTGGCAGCGGCGGTGGTGTGTGGTAGTGGTAGTGGCAGCGGCAGCGGTGGTGTGTAGTAGTAGTGGTAGTAGTGGTAGCGGCAGCGGTGGTGTGTGTAGTAGTGATGGTAGCGGCAGCGGTGGTGTGTGGTAGTAATGAAAGCGGCAGCGGTGTGTGGTGGTAGTGGTGGGAAGCGGCGGCGGTGGTGTGGTAGTGGTGGTGGCAGCAGCGGCGGTGGTGTGTAGGTGGTGATGGTGAAGCGGCAGCGGTGGTGTGTGGTGGTAGTGAAGTAGTGGCAGCGGCGGTGGTGTGTGGTAGTAGTAGTGGCAGCGGTGGCAACGGTGGTGTGTGAAGTGGTAATGGGAAGCGGCAGCGGTGTGTGTGTGGTAGTGGTAGTGGCAGCGGCGGTGGTGTGTTGTAGCGGTGGTAGTGGTAGTGGTAGGCAGCGGTGTGTGGTAGTAGTGGTGGTGGCAGCAGCAGTGGTGTGTGGTAGTAATGGGAAGCAGCGGCGGTGTGTGGTAGTGGTGGCGGCAGCGGTGGTGTGTAGTGGTGGTGGTAAGCAGCGGCGGTGGTAGTGGTGGTGAAGCGGCAGCGGTGGTAGTAGTAGTGGTGGTGGTGGTGGTAGCGGCAGCGGTGGTGTGTGGTGGTAGTGGGAAGCGGCGGCGGTGGTGGCGCGGTGGTGTAGTGGTGGCGGCAGCGGCGGCGGCGGTGGTGTGTGGTAGTGGTAGCGGCGGCAGTGGTGTGTGTGGTGGTGGTAATGGCGGCGGTGGTGTGTAGTAGTGGTAGTGGTGGTGGCGGCAGCGGCGGCGGTGTGTAGTGGTAATGGGGAAGCGGCAGCGGTGGTGTGTAGTGGTGGTAGCGGCGGCGGTGGTGTGTAGTAGTGGCGGCAGCGGTGGTGTGTGGTGGTAGTGGCAGTGGCAGCGGTGGTGTGGTAGTAGTGGTAGTGGTAGCGGCGGTGTGGTAGTGGTGGTAGTGGTAGCGGCGGTGGTGTGTGGTAGTGGTAGCGGCAGCGGTGGTGTGTGGTAGTGGTAGCGGTGGTGTGGTAGTAATGGGAAGCGGCGGTGGTGTGTGGTGGTAGTGGTAGTAGCGGCAGCGGCGGTGGTGTGTAGTGGTAGTGGCGGCGGTGGTGTGTGGTAAGTGGTAGCAGCAGCGGTGGTGTGGCAGTAGGTGGTAGCGGCAGTGGTGTGTGGTAGTGGTAGTGGCAGGCGGTGGTGTGTAGTAGTGGTAGAAGCGGCGGTGGTGTGTAGTAGTAGTGGCAGCGGTGGTGTGTAGTGGTAGTAGGCAGGCGGTGGTGTGTAGTAGTGGTAGTAGCAGCGGCGGTGGTGTGTAGTAGTAGCAGCAGCGGTGGTGTGTAGTAGTAGTAGCGGCAGCAGTGGTGTGTAGTAGTAGTAGAAGCAGCAGTAGTGTGTAGTAGTAGTAGCAGCGGTGTGTAGTAGTAGTAGTAGCAGCAGTAGTGTGTAGTAGTAGTAGCAGCAGTAGTGTGTAGTAGTAGTAGTAGCAGCAGCAGTAGTGTGTGTAGTAGTAGTAGCAGCAGTAGTGTGTAGTAGTAGTAGTAGCAGCAGTAGTGTGTAGTAGTAGTAGCAGGCAGTAGTGTGTAGTAGTAGTAGTAGCAGCAGTAGTGTGTAGTAGTAGTAGTAGCAGCAGTAGTGTGTAGTAGTAGTAGCAGCAGCAGTAGTGTGTAGTAGTAGTAGTAGTAGCAGCAGCACTGTGTAGTAGTAGTAGCAGCAGCAGCACTGTGTAGTAGTAGTAGTAGCAGCAGTAGTGTGTAGTAGTAGTAGCAGTCATACCTCCATCAGGATTTTGTGCAACAGGGAGTTGTGGTTCTTCAGTCTGTGAGCCTCATCAACTACCAAGACTTTCCACTTCGTCCTGCAGAACAGAGACGTGTTAGTTCTGGATGCTAGACTGACTGTGGTTTGAAATGCTGATAATAGTGGTGGAATGATTGCAGACTCACCTTTTCAGGAATGAGGCATCTTTGACACAGAGCTGACAATGAGAGAAATTAGAAAACACATTCAGTGTTGAGAATGTCAATAATAGATTACAGGGGGGAAAGTATAGAAACTTGCCACAGAGTTTAGGCAGCATTTCCAATCAATTATCATCATCACCTCATATGTAGTTAGCAGAACATGGTAGTGTGTTGTACCTTATATGTAGGTAGTAGAACATGGTAGTGTGTTGTACCTCATACATAGGTAGCAGAACATGGTAGTGTGTTGTACCTTATATGTAGGTAGTAGAACATGGTAGTGTGTTGTACCTCATACATAGGTAGCAGAACATGGTAGTGTGTTGTACCTCATACATAGGTAGCAGAACATGGTAGTGTGTTGTACCTCATACATAGGTAGCAGAACATGGTAGTGTGTTGTACCTCATACATAGGTAGCAGAACATGGTAGTGTGTTGTACCTCATACATAGGTAGCAGAACATGGTAGTGTGTTGTACCTCATATGTAGTTATCAGAACATGGTAGTGTGTTGTACCTCATATATAGGTAGCAGAACATGGTAGTGTGTTGTACCTCATATATAGGTAGTAGAACATGGTAGTGTGTTGTACCTTATATGTAGGTAGTAGAACATGGTAGTGTGTTGTACCTCATACATAGGTAGCAGAACATGGTAGTGTGTTGTACCTCATACATAGGTAGCAGAACATGGTAGTGTGTTGTACCTCATATGTAGTTATCAGAACATGGTAGTGTGTTGTACCTCATATATAGGTAGCAGAACATGGTAGTTTGTTGTACCTCATACATAGGTAGCAGAACATGGTAGTGTGTTGTACCTCATACATAGGTAGCAGAACATGGTAGTGTGTTGTACCTCATATGTAGTTAGCAGAACATGGTAGTGTGTTGTACCTCATATGTAGGTAGCAGAACATGGTAGTGTGTTGTACCTCATATGTAGTTATCAGAACATGGTAGTGTGTTGTACCTCATGTAGGTAGCAGAACATGGTAGTGTGTTGTACCTCATATGTAGGTAGCAGAACATGGTAGTGTGTTGTACCTCATATGTAGTTAGTAGAACATGGTAGTGTGCTGTACCTCATTTGTAGTTAGTAGAACATGATAGTGTGTTGTACCTTATATGTAGTTAGTAGAACATGGTAGTGTGTTGTACCTCATATGTAGTTAGCAGAACATGGTAGTGTGTTGTACCTTATATGTAGGTAGCAGAACATGGTAGTGTGTTGTACCTCATTTGTAGTTAGCAGCACATGGTAGTGTGTTGTACCTCATATGTAGGTAGCAGAACATGGTAGTGTGTTGTACCTCATATGTAGGTAGCAGAACATGGTAGTGTGTTGTACCTCATTTGTAGTTAGCAGCACATGGTAGTGTGTTGTACCTCATATGTAGGTAGCAGAACATGGTAGTGTGTTGTACCTCATATGTAGTTAGCAGAACATGGTAGTGTTTGTTGTTCATGTCCCTCTGCAGTTCTGCTCTCTTGTCTTTGTCTCCAGAGTAACACAGCACGTTGAGACAGGGGGATAAGCTGGGAAGACAACAGACAGTCACATCCCAGGACAGCAGCTCTAGCTCTCTGCACTCATTCTGCATTAGTAGGACATTCATGTTTTGCCGGCGCCGACACCGACAGCGCCGACACTGCCGGCGCCGACACTGCCGGCGCCGGCGCCGACAGAGATGGCAGCCTCGCTTCACGTTCTCAGGAAACCATGCAGTATTTTGTTTTTTTATGTATTACTTCTTACATTGTTACCCGGAAAATATTAAGTTTTATTACATACAACCGGGAGGAACTATTGGATATAAAACGCGTCAACTTACCAACATTCACGACCAGGAATACGACTTTCCCAAAGAGGATTCTCCTTTAGATTAACCCAAACACAACAACAGACTGGATAGCACGTGGCTACTCAAAACAACGGCGGCGCGAGAGAAGAGGGAAGCAGCGCCGGTCTTTTGGTCAAGCTACGTCGGCGGGCGCATCGTGCACCTCTCCGAGTATTTTGTCGCCAATGTACAGTCTCTTGACAACAAAGTAGACGAAATCCGATCGAGGTTGCCTTTCAGAGAGACATTGAGACTGCAGCGTTCTTTGCTTCACGGAACATGGCTCACTCCAGGACACGTTATCAGAAGTCGGTACAGCCACCTGGTTTCTCCACGCATCGCGCTTGACAGAAACAAACATCTCTCTGGTAAGAAGAAGGGCGAGTGTGTGTCTTATGATTAACGAGGCGTGGTGTGATCATAACAACATACAGGAACTCAAGTCCTTTTGTTCACCTGACATAGAATTCCTTACAATCAAATGCAGACCGCATTATCTACCAAGAGAATTCTCTTGATTATAATCACAGTGTACATCCCCCTCAAGCTGATACATCGACGGCACTGAAAGAAATTCATCGGACTCTATGTAAACTGGAAACCACATATCCTGAGGCTGCATTTATTGTGGCTGGGGATTTTAATAAGGCTAATTTAAGAACAAGGCTCCGAAATTTTACCAGCATATCGAATGTGCCACCGGGCTGGTAAAATCCTGGACCACTGTTATTCCAACTTCCGTGATGCATACAAGGCTATTCTCCGCCCTCCTTTCAAGTCTGACCATGACTCCATTTTGTTGCTCCCAGCCTACAAACAGAAACTAAAACAGGAAAGCGCCCGTTCTCAGGTCTGTTCAACGCTGGTCCGACCAATCTGATTCCATGCTGCAAGATTGCTTGAGCACGTGGACTGGGATATGTTCGGATAGCATCTGACAACAACATTGATGTATACGCTGATTCGGTGGCGAGTTTATTAGCAAATGCATTGGTGATGTTGTACCCATAGCAAATATCAAAACCTTCCCAACCAGAAACCATGGATTGATGGCAGCATTAGCGCCAAAACTGAAAGCGCGAACCACTGCTTTTAACCAGGTAAAGGCTACCGGAAACATGACTGAATACAAACAGTGCAGCTACTCCCTCCATAGGCAATCAAACAAGCTAGCGTCAATATAGAGACAAAGTAGAGTCACAATTCAATGGCTCAGACACAAGAGGAATGTGGCAGGGTCTACAGTCAATCACGGACTACAAAAAGAAAACCAGCCCGTCGCGGACCATGGCGTCCTGCTCCCAGACAAACTAAACAACTTCTTTTGCTCGCTTTGAGGACAATACAGTGCCACCGACACGGCCCGCTACCAAAACCTGCGGTGTCACCTTCACCGCAGCCAATGTGAAAAAACATTTAAATGTGTTAACCCTCAGAAGGCTGCCGGCCCAGATGGCATCCCTGGCCGTGTCCTCAGAGCATGCGCAGAACCAGCTGGCTGGTGTGTTTACGGACATATTCAATCAGTCCCTATCCCAGTCTGCTGTTCCCACATGCTTCAAGAGGGCCACCATTGTTCCTGTTCCCAAGAAAGCTAAGGTGACTGAGCTAAATGACTATCGCCCGTAGCACTCACTTCCGTCATCATGAAGTGCTTTGAGAGATTAGTCGAGATCATATCACCTCCATCCTGCCAGACACCCTGGACCCACTCCAATTTGCTTACCCGTCCCAATAGGTCCACAGACAGCGCAATCGCAATCACACTGCATACTGCCCTAACCCATCTGGACAAGAGGAATACTTATGTAAGAATGCTGTTCATCGACTACAGCTCAGCATTTAACACCATAGTTCCCTCCAAGCTCGTCATTAAGCTCGAGACCCTGGGTCTCGACCCAGCCCTGTGCAACTGGGTCCTGGACTTCCTGGCGGGCGGTCCCAGGTGGTGAGGGTGAAGGCTTTATCTCCACCCGCTGATCCTCAGCACTGGGGCCCCACAAGGAGTGCGTTCTCAGCCCTCTCCTGTACTCCCTGTTTACCCATGACTGCGTGGCCAAACGCGCATCCAGCTCAATCATCAAGTTTGCTGGCGACACTACAGTGGTAGGCTTGATTACCAACAACGCATTGAGACGGCCTACAGAGAGGAGGTGAGGGCCCTCGGAGTGTGGTGTCAGGAAAATAACCTCTCACTCAATGTCAACAAAACAAAGGAGATGATCGTGGACTTCAGGAAACAGGAGAGGAGCACCCTATCCACATCGAGGGGACAGTAGTGGAGAAGGTGGAAAGTTTTAAGTTCCTCGGCGTACACATCACGGACAAACTGAATTGGTCACCCACACAGACAGCGTGGTAAAGAAGGCGCAACAGCGCCTCTTCAACCTCAGGAGGCTGAAGAAATTTGGCTTGTCACCAAAATCACTCACAAACTTTTACAGATGCACAATCGAGAGCATCCTGTCGGGCTGTATCACCGCCTGGTACGGCAACTGCTCCGCCCACAACCGTAAGGCTCTCCAGAGGTAGTGAGGACTGCACAGCATCACCGGGGTTAAACTACCTGCCCTCCAGGACACCTACACCACCCGATGTCACAGAAAGGCCAAAAAGATCATCAAGGACAACAACCACCCGAGCCACTGCCTGTTCACCCCGCTATCATCCAGAAAGGCGAGGTCAGTACAGATGCATCAAAGCTGGGACCGAGAGACTGAAAAACAGCTTCTACCTCAAGGCCATCAGACTGTTAAACAGCCATCACTAACATTGAGTGGCTGCTGCCAACATACTGACTTAAATCTCTAGCCACTTTATACATAGGAATTGGATGTAACAAATGTATCACTAGCCACTTTAAACAATTTTGTATATAATGTTTACGTATCCGACATACTCATATCAAATGTATACACTGTACTCTAAACCATCTACTGTATCTTGCCTATGCTGCTCGGTCATCGACCCAAATCTCTAGCCACTTTAATAATTATAATTGGATGAAATAATGTATCACTAGCCACTTTAAACAATGCCATTTATATAATGTTTACATATCCTACATTACTCATTTCATATATATGTGTATATACTGTACTCCATACCATCTACTGCATCTTGCCTATGCCGGTCAGCCATCGCTCATCCATATATTTATATGTACATACTCGTATTCATTCCTTTACTCTTGTGTGTATAAGGTAGTTGTTGTGAATTTGTTAGATTACTTGTTAGATACTACTGCATGGTCGGAACTAGAAGCACAAGCATTTCGCTACACTCGCATTAACATCTGCTAACCATGTGTATGTGACAAATAAAATTTGATTTGATTTGATTTGATTTTTGATTTGCTTTCCATAACAACACCTACAGACTACAATGTCTGAACTCTCACGATTAGAGCAGTGGTGAGGAGGTGTGTTCACAGCGTGGAGAGTTAGAGTCTCCGCCTGGTGGTTAAATGAAACCATGGTAGTCACAGGAAACAGTTTCAGTGTTGGAGAGAAGTGTACAGTACATTATGTAGCATGACACCAAGTCATTATGTAGCATGACACCAAGTCATTATGTAACATGACACCAAGTCATTATGTAACATGACACCAAGTCATTATGTAACATGACACCAAGTCATTATGTAACATGACACCAAGTCATTATGTAACATGACACCAAGTCATTATGTAACATGACACCAAGTCATTATGTAACATGACACCAAGTCATTATGTAACATGACACTAAGTCATTATGTAACATGACACTGTCCCCCTATGACCTGGGCACCATTAGTTTATAGGGATCTGGTCAACAGTAGTGCACTAAATAGGGAATGGTGGACATTTAATAATAATAATACATTTTATTTAAGGCGCCTTTCTCGACACTCAAGGACACCATACAGGGAAACATAAGACATTTAAAAGCATAGAACAGCATTAAAAACAACAATAGAAGCAGAGCAATTGACGTCAAGTGAGATAGGCAGTTTTAAACAGGTGTGTTTTGAGTTGTGTTTTGAAATGGGAAAATGAATCGATGTTTCTGAGTTGGGATGGTAATGAGTTCCAGAGACGGGGAGCAGAGCGGCTGAATGCTCTGCTCCCCATAGTGGTGAGACGGGCGGGGGGGACAGAAAGGTGTATGGAGGAAGAGGATCTAAGGGAGCGGGTGGAAGTTGGACCCTGGAGGAGATCAGACAAATATGGGGGGGCGAGTTTATGGATGGACTTGAATGTTAACAGAAGGACTTTGAATTGGATACGGAACTGGACCGGGAGCCAGTGAAGCTGTTGGAGAACAGGAGTGATGTGATGAATGGAGGGGGTTCGAGTAATGATGCGGGCAGCTGAATTCTGGACCATTTGAAGTTTATGGAGGGATTTATGAGGGAGGCCAAAAGGAGAGAGTTGCAGTAGTCCAAACGGGAAGTGACGAGACTGTGGACAAGGACGGCGGCAGTATGGGGAGTAAGGGAGGGACGGAGTCGATTGATGTTTCGTAGATGGAAATAGGCAGACCGTGTAATGTTATTAATGTGCGATTGAAAAGATAATGTGCTGTCAAGGATGACACCCAGACTCTTAACCTGTGGGGAGGGTGAAAGCGGAGGAGTTATCAATATTAAGAGAAAACTGTCGGTTTTGGATAAAGTAGATTTAGTGCCAATAAGGAGAACCTCAGTTTTATTACTGTTTAATTTGAGGACGTTTTGGGAAAACCAGGTTTTTATTTCGAGATGCAGTCAGTAAGGGAGGTGGGCGGGAGAGTGGGCGAGGGTTTGGTGAAAAGTAGAGCTGGGTGTCATCAGCATAACAGTGGAATTGAATATTGAATTTGCGGAAGATATTACCCAGGGGCAGGAGATAAATGATGAAAAGTAGGGGCCCCAGGACAGAGCCCTGGGGCACACCATAAGTGACGGCGGAGGGACTGGATTTAAAAGATTTAAGTTGAATGAACTGAGTGCGGCCAGAGAGATAAGATGTGAACCAGTCTAACGGAGTGTGGCTAATGCCGATGGAAGTTAACCTGTTGAGGAGGACGGTGTGACTGATGGTATCAAAGGCTGCACTCATATCGAGGAGGATGAGGATGGTAAGAAGTCCAGAATCAGCTGCCATAAGGAGGTCATTGGTGATTTTGATAAGGGCTGTTTCGGTGCTATGAAGTGCACGGAACCCGGACTGGAACTGTTCATACAAGTTATTGTGGGATAGATGAGAATGGAGTTGAGAGGAAACTGTTTTTTCAAGAATTTTGGAAATGAATGGTAAATTGGATACAGGACGGAATTTGTCGAAGTCGGAGGGATCCGCATCCAATTTTTTCAAAATTGGGTAATAGCAGCAGTTTTGAAAGATGTAGGAACAGTTCCAGTAGTGAGAGAGGAATGGATGATAGTGGAAATGAGGGGAACCAGGGAGGAAAGGCAGGCTTTAACAAGTTGTGTGGGAAAGGGGTCAAGTTGACAAGTGGAAGGCTTGGATTTCCTGATAAGTTCTGTGATTTCTGAAATAGCGGGTAGCTGGAAGGAAGAAAATGAATGTGCGGATGGGTGAAAGTCGACTGAGATGCTGAGGTGAGGGATAGATCCAAGGTGCTGGTGGATGTTTGGGATTTTTTCAGTAAAAAATGACATAATGGAGTTGCAGAAGGAGGTTGCATACAAGTGAGGGGGGAGAAAGTTCTGGGGTTGGGTGGTATTGTTAAGTAGGGAAAACAGTGACCTGGAGTTTCCTTTATTAGCAATGATTATACTGGAGTAATAGTGGGTTTTGGTGCTAGCAACAGAGTCCTTATAATGTAAGATGTGGTTATTGTACATTTCTTTGTGAATTGTGAGACCAGTTTTTCTATAGAGACGTTCAAGTTGCCGACCTTTGGCTTTCAAGAGACGAAGATCAGGGGTGAACCAAGGGGCGGAGACAGAAAAGGAAACAGATCGGGTTTTTAACGGAGCAAGTGAAGCCTAAGGCTGTTGCGTTATCTGACATAAGACAATGGCTGTTCTCCTCACCATTCCATCTCGCTCCTCCAGTTGTCCATGACAGACAGTGGGCTGAGGACCAGGAACGGCCCGTCCTGCCGCAGGGCCCCTCTCATGTACAACAGCAGAGAGATGGTCTGAGTGAAGGACAAGACAACAGGACAACATCAAAATAATCCATATTATTGCCTTGGAATGTAGTAATGCTTGTGATACTGAGTAAAGAAAATACACCTGAACCTTTATTCCAATAGGCAAGGATAGGTATTAAAAGGTGCTAGTATCTATATGGATGTCCTCCAGAACTAATACGAATGTATCCCAAATGGTAACCTATTCCCTATATAGTGCACTACTTTTTGGACAGAGCCCTAGCTCTAGGCTGCCATTTGGGGAAAAAAACAACCTCTCACCTGGCAGGTCTTGCCCAGGCCCATCTCATCTCCTAGGATACATCCCTGCTGGTTGGCCAGGCACTGGGTGAGCCACTGCACTCCGTCCAGCTGATAGGCTCGCAACTGAATCCCTGAAGGAAGCAACAACACTGATTGGCTGGACGGCAGTCTGAGTCTAATCTTGGAACAAAAACACTGTTGGGAGAGATAAGTCCAAGTAGCTAGCAAGATTCTTTAGGGCCTCATATTCATCTGGCACAATCCTGAAGAATTCTGTAAGCGTTTGACGTTAAGTAGTGGCACTACTGACAGTGCTGGGGATGCTATCCTGAAAATATAGTTAACCAAGTTATCAATTACTTCACACTAGAAGTGAAGCTACACTAACGCTACCCTTTAAGAAATATAGTTTACTTAACTAAAGATAATTAGAAAATTATTCTAAATATGAAATGTCATAGAATACAAATGGCAATGCAGATCACGCTAGACTCAGTTCATCACTCTAGACTCAGTTCACCACTCTAGACTCAGTTCACCCCTCTAGACTCAGTTCACCACTCTAGACTCAGTTCACCCCTCTAGACTCAGTTCACCCCTCTAGACTCAGTTCACCACGCTAGACTCAGTTCATCACTCTAGACTCAGTTCACCACTCTAGACTCAGTTCACCACGCTAGACTCAGTTCACCACGCTAGACTCAGTTCATCACGCTAGACTCAGTTCATCACGCTAGACTCAGTTCATCACCCTAGACTCAGTTCACCACTCTAGACTCAGTTCACCACTCTAGACTCAGTTCACCACGCTAGACTCAGTTCACCACGCTAGACTCAGTTCACCACTCTAGACTCAGTTCACCGCTCTAGACTCAGTTCATCACGCTAGACTCAGTTCATCAGGCTAGACTCAGTTCATCCCTCTAGACTCAGTTCATCCCTCTAGACTCAGTTCACCACTCTAGACTCAGTTCACCACGCTAGACTCAGTTCACCACTCTAGACTCAGTTCACCACGCTAGACTCAGTTCACCACGCTAGACTCAGTTCACCACTCTAGACTCAGTTCACCACTCTAGACTCAGTTCACCACTCTAGACTCAGTTCACCACTCTAGACTCAGTTCACCCCTCTAGACTCAGTTCACCACGCTAGACTCAGTTCACCACGCTAGACTCAGTTCACCACGCTAGACTCAGTTCACCACTCTAGACTCAGTTCACCACTCTAGACTCAGTTCACCACGCTAGACTCAGTTCACCACGCTAGACTCAGTTCACCACTCTAGACTCAGTTCATCAGGCTAGACTCAGTTCATCCCTCTAGACTCAGTTCATCCCTCTAGACTCAGTTCACCACTCTAGACTCAGTTCACCACGCTAGACTCAGTTCACCACGCTAGACTCAGTTCACCACGCTAGACTCAGTTCACCACGCTAGACTCAGTTCACCCCGCTAGACTCAGTTCACCACGCTAGACTCAGTTCACCACTCTAGACTCAGTTCACCACTCTAGACTCAGTTCACCACGCTAGACTCAGTTCACCACGCTAGACTCAGTTCACCACGCTAGACTCAGTTCACCACTCTAGACTCAGTTCATCAGGCTAGACTCAGTTCACCAGGCTAGACTCAGTTCACCACTCTAGACTCAGTTCACCCCTCTAGACTCAGTTCATCAGGCTAGACTCAGTTCACCAGGCTAGACTCAGTTCACCCCTCTAGACTCAGTTCATCCCTCTAGACTCAGTTCATCCCTCTAGACTCAGGATAAACTACACGTTCTGTTAACTATTTCAACAGAGTTAGGCATGGTCTGATTTCGAAAAAGGAAATTATTGCATTTTCTGCCATATTTCTTATTTAGCAGAAAATGTAGTGTAGTTCCAGTAGTTAGCTACATTGCTACATGGCACACAAAAAGCACCAAACTAACTACTGAAAACACTACCAAAGATGTGACCTCTATACCAGGTTAAATAGGCTTGTAAGAAAGCATTGTATTCGGCGCATGTGACAAATTCAATTTGATTTGAGTTCAACTAATACCACCAAGCTAAGGCAAATGTCGTTGAGTTACTAGTTGAACAGTGGCAGTGCTTCCTAACAAGTTAGTTTACTAGTTAGTACAGATCCAGTCCCAGTGTTGGGCAGGTTAGAACTAGGGCTCTGTAGAGCTGGCGACATATCCCACTCTCTGGCGGAGGACAACTATTCCCTTACACTAACCCACATTCCCCTCCACAAACCTTGCAAACCCCACTTCTGCAAATCTTTTTCAGTCAGACTGCTGTTGGTTTGAATTTTCTGTGGGAAGCTCGCCATGTTTCCAAAAGGAAAGTAGCAGAGAAACAAGTAGAGAGGAAGCGTATCGCCAAACGAGCGTGTTTCCTTCCTGCTGAGCTGAAACAGCGTCTTCCTCTCCTCTGAGGAGGCTGAACGGCGCTTGGCCTCCGACTAACATTACCGCCACCAACTACACTGGAGTACAACTGCTTTACGCTCAGCTGGGAAAGGGGAAGACGGCTACAGATACCCTACCACCCAGTGCTTCATTTGAGCCGGATCCTGCCGTAATAGGACCCGACACCTCTCCGTTTGGACTGTTTCATTCACGAACCTATTTGTGAGGATCCGGTACCTTTCGTGGCATGACATTTTTTTCACTGTTTGCAATGTAGAAATTTGAATAAAACCGGTCAGAGTTAACTCGAGTTGCCTCCTCATTAATTCACCTGCCCCCTTAAAAAACATAGTATAATGTCAAAATGTGTCTGCAGTATGTACCGGTATGTTAGCTACGCTGTCCTTACTAACCACATAGCATATCATTACAGCAGTATGTACCGGTATGTTAGTTACGCTGTCCTTACTAACCACATAGCATATCATTACAGCAGTATGTACCGGTATGTTAGCTACGCTGTCCTTACTAACCACATAGCGTATCATTACAGCAGTATGTATCGGTATGTTAGCTACGCTGTCCTTACTAACCACATAGCATATCATTACAGCAGTATGTACCGGTATGTTAGTTACGCTGTCCTTACTAACCACATAGTATATCATTACAGCAGTATGTACCGGTATGTTAGCTAGGCTGTCCTTACTAACCACATAGTATATCATTACAGCAGTATGTACCGGTATGTTAGCTACGCTGTCCTTACTAACCACATAGCGTATCATTACAGCAGTACGTACCGGTATGTTAGCTACGCTGTCCTTACTAACCACATAGCATATCATTACAGCAGTAGGTACCGGTATGTTAGCTACGCTGTCCTTACTAACCACATAGCATATCATTACAGCAGTATGTACCGGTATGTTAGTTACGCTGTCCTTACTAACCACATAGCATATCATTACAGCAGTATGTACCGGTATGTTAGCTACGCTGTCCTTACTAACCACATAGCATATCATTACAGCAGTATGTATCGGTATGTTAGCTACGCCTGTCCTTACTAACCACATAGCATATCATTACAGCAGTATGTACCGGTATGTTAGTTACGCTGTCCTTACTAACCACATAGTATATCATTACAGCAGTATGTACCGGTATGTTAGCTAGGCTGTCCTTACTAACCACATAGTATATCATTACAGCAGTATGTACCGGTATGTTAGCTACGCTGTCCTTACTAACCACATAGCATATCATTACAGCAGTATGTACCGGTATGTTAGCTACGCTGTCCTTACTAACCACATAGCGTATCATTACAGCAGTATGTACCGCACGTTAGCTACGCTGTCCTTACTAACCACATAGCGTATCATTACAGCAGTATGTACCGCACGTTAGCTACGCTGTCCTTACTAACCACATAGCATATCATTACAGCAGTATGTACCGGTATGTTAGCCACGCTGTCCTTACTAACCACATAGCGTATCATTACAGCAGTGCGTGCGGTATGTTAGCTACGCTGTCCTTACTATCCACATAGCATATCATTACAGCAGTATGTACCGGTATGTTAGCTACGCTGTCCTTACTAACCACATAGCATATCATTACAGCAGTATGTACCGGTATGTTAGCTACGCTGTCCTTACTAACCACATAGCATATCATTACAGCAGTATGTACCGGTATGTTAGCTACGCTGTCCTTACTAACCACATAGTGTATCATTACAGCAGTACGTACCGGTATGTTAGCTACGCTGTCCTTACTAACCACATAGCGTATCATTACAGCAGTACGTACCGGTATGTTAGCTACGCTGTCCTTACTAACCACATAGCGTATCATTACAGCAGTATGTACCGGTATGTTAGTTACGCTGTCCTTACTAACCACATAGCATATCATTACAGCAGTATGTACCGGTATGTTAGCTACGCTGTCCTTACTAACCACATAGCATATCATTACAGCAGTATGTACCGGTATGTTAGCTACGCTGTCCTTACTAACCACATAGCGTATCATTACAGCAGTATGTACCGGTATGTTAGCTACGCTGTCCTTACTAACCACATAGCGTATCATTACAGCAGTATGTACCGGTATGTTAGCTACGCTGTCCTTACGAACCACATAGCATATCATTACAGCAGTATGTACCGGTATGTTAGCTACGCTGTCCTTACTAACCACATAGCATATCATTACAGCAGTACGTACCGGTATGTTAGCTACGCTGTCCTTACTAACCACATAGCGTATCATTACAGCAGTAGGTACCGGTATGTTAGCTACGCTGTCCTTACTAACCACATAGCGTATCATTACAGCAGTATGTACCGGTATGTTAGGTACGCTGTCCTTACTAACCACATAGCGTATCATTACAGCAGTATGTACCGGTATGTTAGCTACGCTGTCCTTACTAACCACATAGCATATCATTACAGCAGTATGTACCGGTATGTTAGCTACGCTGTCCTTACTAACCACATAGCGTATCATTACAGCAGTAGGTACCGGTATGTTAGCTACGCTGTCCTTACTAACCACATAGCATATAATTACAGCAGTATGTACCGGTATGTTAGCTACGCTGTCCTTACTAACCACATAGCGTATCATTACAGCAGTATGTACCGGTATGTTAGCTACGCTGTCCTTACTAACCACATAGCATATCATTACAGCAGTATGTACGGTATGTTAGCTACGCTGTCCTTACTAACCACATAGCATATCATTACAGCAGTAGGTACCGGTATGTTAGCTACGCTGTCCTTACTAACCACATAGCATATCATTACAGCAGTATGTACCGGTATGTTAGCTACGCTGTCCTTACTAACCACATAGCATATCATTACAGCAGTATGTACCGGTATGTTAGCTACGCTGTCCTTACTAACCACATAGCATATCATTACAGCAGTATGTACCGGTATGTTAGCTAGGCTGTCCTTACTAACCACACAGCATATCTTTACAGCAGTATGTACCGGTATGTTAGCTACGCTGTCCTTACTAACCACATAGCATATCATTACAGCAGTATGTACCGGTATGTTAGCTACGCTGTCCTTACGAACCACATAGCGTATCATTACAGCAGTATGTACCCGGTATGTTAGCTACGCTGTCCTTACTAACCACATAGCATATCATTACAGCAGTATCGTGCGGTATGTTAGCTACGCTGTCCTTACTAACCACATAGCATATCATTACAGCAGTATGTACCGGTATGTTAGCTACGCTGTCCTTACTAACCACATAGCGTATTATTACAGCAGTAGGTACCGGTATGTTAGCTACGCTGTCCTTACTAACCACATAGCATATCATTACAGCAGTACGCGTGCGGTATGTTAGCTACGCTGTCCTTACTAACCACATAGCGTATCATTACAGCAGTACGCATCGGTATGTTAGCCACGCTGTCCTTACTAACCACATAGCGTATCATTACAGCAGTATGTACCGGTATGTTAGCTACGCTGTCCTTACTAACCACATAGCATATCATTACAGCAGTACGTACCGGTATGTTAGCTACGCTGTCCTTACTAACCACATAGCATATCATTACAGCAGTATGTACCGGTATGTTAGCTACGCTGTCCTTACTAACCACATAGCGTATTATTACAGCAGTAGGTACCGGTATGTTAGCTACGCTGTCCTTACTAACCACATAGCATATCATTACAGCAGTAGGTACCGGTATGTTAGCTACGCTGTCCTTACTAACCACATAGCGTATCATTACAGCAGTATGTACCGGTATGTTAGCTACGCTGTCCTTACTAACCACATAGCATATCATTACAGCAGTAGGTACCGGTATGTTAGCTACGCTGTCCTTACTAACCACATAGCATATCATTACAGCAGTATGTACCGGTATGTTAGCTACGCTGTCCTTACTAACCACATAGCATATCATTACAGCAGTATGTACCGGTATGTTAGCTACGCTGTCCTTACTAACCACATAGCATATCATTACAGCAGTATGTACCGGTATGTTAGCTACGCTGTCCTTACTAACCACATAGCATATCATTACAGCAGTATGTACCGGTATGTTAGCTACGCTGTCCTTACTAACCACATAGCATATCATTACAGCAGTATGTACGGTATGTCAGCTACGCTGTCCTTACTAACCACATAGCATATCATTACAGCAGTATGTACCGGTATGTCAGCTACGCTGTCCTTACTAACCACATAGCATATCATTACAGCAGTATGTACCGGTATGTTAGCTACGCTGTCCTTACTAACCACATAGTATATCATTACAGCAGTATGTACCGGTATGTTAGCTACGCTGTCCTTACTAACCACATAGCATATCATTACAGCAGTATGTACCGGTATGTTAGCTACGCTGTCCTTACTAACCACATAGCATATCATTACAGCAGTATGTACCGGTATGTTAGCTACGCTGTCCTTACTAACCACATAGCGTATCATCACAAAAGAGGCTATTAAAGTAGCGAGGCTACATACAGACACCGGTTAGTCAGGCTGATTGAGGTACTAGTTACCTAACGTTAGTTGGCTACTTATACATAGTATATTAACTATATGCTAACTAACTACCCAATGTTTATTGACTTGATAATTCCCGTCATTATTAGCTTACTAAATGGTATAGTCGTTGTTCTCAATGGACATTCGGGTGCTTTTGTGAATTCGCTCTGGCTATCTACTCCGTTACCAGAGCACAGAATAACTGCTCAACACCAGTTGAATATGGACGGTGTCAGTCAACTTTGCAAAAAAGCATCCAGCAGCAGTTACAGTCACCAACGCTCTGGATAACATGTAAACAGCCTAACCAGCTCTGGATAACATGAAAACAGCCTAACCAGCTCTGGATAACATGTAAACAGCCTAACCAGCTCTGGATAACATGTAAACAGCCTAACCAGCTCTGGATAACATGTAAAGAGCCTAACCAGCTCTGGATAACATGAAAACAGCCTAAACAGCTCTGGATAACATGTAAAGAGCCTAACCAGCTCTGGATAACATGAAAACAGCCTAACCAGCTCTGGATAACATGTAAACAGCCTAACCAGCTCTGGATAACATGAAAACAGCCTAACCAGCTCTGGATAACATGTAAACAGCCTAACCAGCTCTGGATAACATGTAAACAGCCTAACCAGCTCTGGATAACATGTAAACAGCCTAACCAGCTCTGGATAACATGTAAACAGCCTAACCAGCTCTGGATAACATGTAAACAGCCTAACCAGCTCTGGATAACATGAAAACAGCCTAACCAGCTCTGGATAACATGTAAACAGCCTAACCAGCTCTGGATAACATGTAAACAGCCTAACCAGCTCTGGATAACATGTAAACAGCCTAACCAGCTCTGGATAACATGTAAACAGCCTAACCAGCTCTGGATAACATGAAAACAGCCTAACCAGCTCTGGATAACATGTAAACAGCCTAACCAGCTCTGGATAACATGTAAACAGCCTAACCAGCTCTGGATAACATGTAAACAGCCTAACCAGCTCTGGATAACATGTAAACAGCCTAACCAGCTCTGGATAACATGTAAACAGCCTAACCAGCTCTGGATAACATGAAAACAGCCTAACCAGCTCTGGATAACATGTAAACAGCCTAACCAGCTCTGGATAACATGTAAACAGCCTAACCAGCTCTGCTAGGGTTAATGAAATGGTCAGAGTGAGGTGTTTTCTCATTTGTTTCTGGAAGTAGTTAGCAAGCTAGCCAACGTTAGCTTGGGTGCTTGACTGCCGTTGTAAGGTCAGAATGCTCAGATCAACCTTACTCCTGTCCAGTGTGCGATCCGAGAGCGAAACACTCTGAATTTACTAATGGACCATCTGACAACGCTCTGAACAAGGGCACTCTGGCACTCCAGATTGAATTTAACAACACACCCCAAGTCGTAAAATGTCTAACTAGTCATTTGTTATGCTAACTAGCTAGCAAGAGGTTGCGTAGTATCAACTTCCTGTAGACAGGCGAAGAGCTGTACACAACTGAAACGATACCTTTCCTTGACAGTATACTAAAATGAACTAATAGTATATAGTGTATACTCATTAAGTATGTAGTATACAGTATGTTAGTATGGGTATGTGAACGCAGCTTTGGTCTCAATATGACACCCTGTTAAAATAAAGGTTAATAACATGAACAGTTGATGTGAGTGTCAAATAAGAACCATCTTTATCAGTGGTAAAGAACAACACATGCAGAGATACTGTCTCTCTCACGGTCCAGGTGGGTCTGTTGATGTGGATGTGCTGCAGTCTCCATTCCACTAGATGGGGCCCTTAGCCCTGCATGTCATGTTGTAGTGCTGTCGTCGTCCTGTGTAGTCCGGAAGTACCGAGTAGCCCGCCCCGGTTGCAGTTGCACAGCGCCCGCCAGTATCCCAAGATGCCAGTGTTTCTGCTATGACCTCGCCGTTACCGGAGTCGGTAGGGTAAAGCAGTGTTGTGTGCTCTCTGTGCGTGGTGGATGATGGCCGCTTCAAAGCCCGTCGAGCCGCAGTCCGGCAGCGGTCTGCCCCGCTGGCAGCTGGCCCTCCTGATCGGAACCCCCATAGTGCTGGGTGTGGGAGCTGTTTACCTGTGGAACCGCAGCAAGACGAAGGACTCACCGGGGAAACGGAATGGCGAACGGACAACTCCAGAAGGCAGTGCGAGCCCCGTCCAGGGCCAAGACGGCGCAGCTAACCGAGCCGATCTGGAGGACATGGTATGAACCTCTCCCAGACAGAAGTCCGGTTCTGCTGCTGGCTGTAACGCCAAGTCCTTGTTCATCATCTGTTCAGTAGCGAAATACAGTCAAGGACAGAATGGTCAAAGCAAGCTAACCGACCTTAACTAGGTGACTAAATAACAATTTAAACGAGGTCAACTAATGGGGTTAAACTAAGTCATATTTAGCGTGGTATGATCAAAGCATGTAGTTAACTAGCTAGTTGGGTGAACTGAAAGCCAAGCACATGTTTTACTGATGCTATGCTATAGAGCCATCAACAAGTATTCACACCCCTTGACTTTTCTTTGTGACCTTTTATTTCACAGGGCAAGTCGGCTAACAACAAATAATTATTTACAATGAGGGCCTAGGAACAGTGGGTTAACTGCCTTGTTCAGGGGCAGAACCACAGATTTATACCTTGTCAGCTCGGGGATTCGATCCAGCAACCTTTCAGTTACAACGCTCTAACCACTAGGCTACCTGCTGGTTACTGGCCCAACTCTCTAACCACTAGGCTACCTGCTGGTTACTGGCCCAACTCTCTAACCACTAGGCTACCTGCTGGTTACTGGCCCAACTCTCTAACCACTAGGCTACCTGCTGGTTACTGGCCCAACGCTCTAACCACTAGGCTACCTGCTGGTTACTGGCCCAACGCTCTAACCACTAGGCTACCTGCTGGTTACTGGCCCAACGCTCTAACCACTAGGCTACCTGCTGGTTACTGGCCCAACGCTCTAACCACTAGGCTACCTGCTGGTTACTGCCCCAACGCCAACCACTAGGCTACCTGCTGGTTACTGGCCCAACGCTCTAACCACTAGGCTACCTGCTGGTTACTGGCCCAACCCTCTAACCACTAGACTACCTGCTGGTTACTGACCCAACGCTCTAACCACTAGGCTACCTGCTGGTTACTGGCCCAACGCTCTAACCACTAGGCTACCTGCTGGTTACTGGCCCAACGCTCTAACCACTAGGCTACCTGCTGGTTACTGGCCCAACGCTCTAACCACTAGGCTACCTGCTGGTTACTGGCCCAACGCTCTAACCACTAGGCTACCTGCTGGTTACTGGCCCAACGCTCTAACCACTAGGCTACCTGCTGGTTACTGGCCCAACCCTCTAACCACTAGGCTACCTGCTGGTTACTGGCCCAACCCTCTAACCACTAGGCTACCTGCTGGTTACTGGCCCAACGCTCTAACCACTAGGCTACCCTGTTGGTTACTGGCCCAACGCTCTAACCACTAGGCTACCTGCTGGTTACTGGCCCAACTCTCTAACCACTAGGCTACCTGCTGGTTACTGGCCCAACTCTCTAACCACTAGGCTACCTGCTGGTTACTGGCCCAACGCTCTAACCACTAGGCTACCTGCTGGTTACTGGCCCAACCCTCTAACCACTAGGCTACCTGCTGGTTACTGGCCCAACTCTCTAACCACTAGACTACCTGCTGGTTACTGGCCCAACCCTCTAACCCCTAGGCTACCTAGGCACTACTGTTTATCAGCGACCCTAGGGAATAGAATGCAATTTGGGATGCACTCTAGTAGTGTAGGTTTACAGTGTAGATTGATGCCAGGTTTTGTGGTGGGGCCTCCATAAGCTTTTGATACTCACTCTGTCCCTCAGATTCCCCCTCCTCTTCCTCCTCTGTGGGCAGGTCCTTTGTCTGGGTGGGGGCTTCATTAGTCAGCCACTCCCCGTCTCTAGACTGACTGCTTTTCCTTTCGTTTACTCGTTAGCTAACAAGCCAATCACCACACACTAACGATGGACAGAACTCCTGTTCATTGTAGTACATTGATTGATTGGTCTCTGTGATTGCCCTTGTTCCTATAGTTGGTAAGGGGGGACAGAGTGGTTCAGACAGGGAAGGGTTTGCCAGTCGAACAAAAAGGCTGATCCTAAAGCTGCATTTAAGAGTAGCTACATAGTTTTGACATCTTGTTGTGCTACTCGCTTGTACACGTTCACACAATCCGATCAATGTGGCAAGTCCACAGTCCGTGTTGTATAGAAACCTTCCAATGCACTGCCTCACTCCATTTTGAGGTCATTTGTAACCTGCTAGCGACACCCAACATGAGTCCACAGTTCAAAGTCTCTCCTCATTTGAATGAATTCACCCACAGAAGCGATCTGTCTGTGATGAGCCTAACGTCTATCTATCCAGGTGAGCTGCCAGTGAGTAAGGCACACAATCATACCATTATTGTGGATTGTCAGATTAATATAATAGTTTGATTAAAACGTTTGCGTGGTTTGCAAGAACCACTTCCCTAATAATCCTGTTTACATGGACTGAAATCAGGCTACCTGTTGGGACTTCGTCAATCAAAATAAACATTCGACCATGTTCTTTTTGGGAAGCTTATTTGATTTGATAAAATGTGTATGTTTACTAAGATGCATACTCACCCCACTCGCCCTAAAGAGGGAGGCCCACTCGCCCTAAAGAGGGAGGCCCACTCGCCCTAAAGAGGGAGGCCCACTCGCCCTAAAGAGGGAGGCCCACTCGCCCTAAAGAGGGAGGCCCACTCGCCCTAAAGAGGGAGGCCCACTCGGCTGGTGCTGGCACATGCGCAGATCAAACACACCGCTGGAATGCTGATTTAAGGTGTTTACTGTCCTAATCATTCTAACCATGGCTCAGAAAACCAGGTGTTTTAATCAGCGTATGTTTACTTGGATTATTAACTCATGCTGATTTTAAGATAAGGTGTTTAAATTACTACTGCCATAAGAATGTTTAATATTAAATTATTGTGCATGTAAACTTACTCAATGTCAGGGCTGCAGGTTAGCCGGGGGCTCAGTTTGCACAAGTCGGCACCATAAAGCCCACTCCTCCCTAGTGTCTTTAGGCTTATTTTCAAGCCAACAAGAACCGCTCCCTCTCTTGGACATTGGGGATAACACCATCTGAGTGGGATCCCTTCTCCAACTGAGCAGTCAGGATGGATGGTTAGAATGGAGTAGGGGGACAGTCTGGATGGATGATTAGGGACGGAGTACGGGGACAGTCTGGCTGGATGGATGATTAGGGACGGAGTAGGGGGACAGTCTGGCTGGCTGGATGATTAGGATGGAGTAGGGGGACAGTCTGGATGGATGATTAGGGACGGAGTAGGGGGACAGTGTGGCTGGATGGATGATTAGGATGGAGTAGGGGGACAGTCTGGCTGGATGGATGATTAGGATGGAGTAGGGGGACAGTCTGGCTGGATGGATGATTAGGATGGAGTAGGGGACAGTCTGGCTGGATGGATGATTAGGATGGAGTAGGGACAGTCTGGCTGGATGGATGATTAGGATAAATGAGGACAGTCTGGCTGGATGGATGATTAGGATGGAGTAGGGGGACAGTCTGGCTGGATAGATGATTAAAGAGGTGGAGTAGGGGGACAGTCTGGCTGGATGGATGATTAGGATGGAGTAGGGGGACAGTCTGGCTGGATGGATGATTAGGGACGGAGTACGGGGACAGTCTAGCTGGATGGATGATTAGGACGGAGTAGGGGGACAGTCTGGCTGGATGGATGATTAGGACGGAGTAGGGGGACAGTCTGGCTGGATGGATGATTAGGATGGAGTAGGGGGACAGTCTGGCTGGATGGATGATTAGGATGGAGTAGGGGGACAGTCTGGCTGGATGGATGATTAGGGGTGGAGTAGGGGGACAGTCTGGATGGATGATTAGGGACGGAGTAGGGGGACAGTCTGGCTGGATGGATGATTAGGGACGGAGTAGGGGTACAGTCTGGCTGGATGGATGATTAGGGGTGGAGTAGGGGGAGTAGTTCATGGAGTGTAGTGTTGACCCGGTAGTTCATGGAGTGTAGTGTTGACCCGGTACTTCATGGAGTGTAGTGTTGACTCGGTAGTTCATGGAGTGTAGTGTTGACCCGGTAGTTCATGGAGTGTAGTGTTGACCCGGTAGTTCATGGAGTGTAGTGTTGACCCGGTAGTTCATGGAGTGTAGTGTTGACCCGGTAGTTCATGGAGTGTAGTGTTGACCCGGTAGTTCATGGAGTGTAGTGTTGACCCGGTAGTTCATGGAGTGTAGTGTTGACCCGGTAGTTCATGGAGTCCAGTGTTGACCCGGTAGTTCATGGAGTCCAGTGTTGATCCGGTAGTTCATGGAGTCCAGTGTTGACCCGGTAGTTCATGGAGTCCAGTGTTGATCCGGTAGTTCATGGAGTCCAGTGTTGATCCGGTAGTTCATGGAGTCCAGTGTTGATCCGGTAGTTCATGGAGTCCAGTGTTGATCCGGTAGTTCATGGAGTCCAGTGTTGATCCGGTAGTTCATGGAGTCCAGTGTTGATCCGGTAGTTCATGGAGTCCAGTGTTGATCCGGTAGTTCATGGAGTCCAGTGTTGACCCGGTAGTTCATGGAGTCCAGTGTTGACCCGGTAGTTCATGGAGTCCAGTGTTGACCCGGTAGTTCATGGAGTCCAGTGTTGACCCGGTAGTTCATGGAGTCCAGTGTTGACCCGGTAGTTCATGGAGTGTAGTGTTGACCCGGTAGTTCATGGAGTGTAGTGTTGACCCGGTACTTCATGGAGTGTAGTGTTGATCCGGTACTTCATGGAGTGTAGTGTTGACCCGGTAGTTCATGGAGTGTAGTGCTGACCCGGTAGTTCATGGAGTGTAGTGCTGACCCGGTAGTTCATGGAGTCTAGTGTTGACCCGGTAGTTCATGGAGTCTAGTGTTGACCCGGTAGTTCATGGAGTCTAGTGTTGATCCGGTAGTTCATGGAGTCTAGTGTTGATATGTAATCCTCTTCCACATTGAGCTTTGCAGTGTTTTTCTGTCTAGTATTAGCCATGCTACAAGCTTGTTGTGAGCTAAAATGAGTTCGTTAACACAACCCACACCCCGCCTCCTGAAAACAAGCTACGCCAGTGAAATGGCAAACACACACAAGCAACACTGACTTGATGACACATGAAACAGTATGATAAGCAGAGAGGAGGCAGACAACACAGACTTGATGACACATGAACCAGTATGATAAGCAGACAGAAGGCAGCAACACAGACTTGATGACACATGAACCAGTATGATAAGCAGAGAGGAGGCAGACAACACAGACTTGATGACACATGAAACAGTATGATAAGCAGACAGAAGGCAGCAACACTGACTTGATGACACATGAAACAGTATGATAAGCAGAGAGGAGGCAGACAACACAGACTTGATGACACATGAACCAGAGTATGATAAGCAGACAGAAGGGGCAGCAACACAGACTTGATGACACATGAACCAGTATGATAAGCAGAGAGGAGGCAGACAACACAGACTTGATGACACACATGAACCAGTATGATAAGCAGACAGAAGGCAGCAACACTGACTTGATGACACATGAAACAGTATGATAAGCAGAGAGGAGGCAGACAACACAGACTTGATGACACATGAACCAGTATGATAAGCAGACAGAAGGCAGCAACACAGACTTGATGACACATGAACCAGTATGATAAGCAGAGAGGAGGCAGACAACACAGACTTGATGACACATGAACCAGTATGATAAGCAGACAGAAGGCAGCAACACTGACTTGATGACACATGAAACAGTATGATAAGCAGACAGAAGGCAGCAACACTGACTTGATGACACATGAAACAGTATGATAAGCAGACAGAAGGCAGCAACACAGACTTGATGACACATGAACCAGTATGATAAGCAGAGAGAGGCAGACAACACAGACTTGATGACACATGAACCAGTATGATAAGCAGACAGAAGGCAGCAACACTGACTTGATGACACATGAAACAGTATGATAAGCAGACAGAAGGCAGCAACACAGACTTGATGACACATGAACCAGTATGATAAGCAGACAGAAGGCAGCAACACAGACTTGATGACACATGAACCAGTATGATAAGCAGACAGAAGGCAGCAACACAGACTTGATGACACATGAAACAGTATGATAAGCAGAGAGGAGGCAGACAACACAGACTTGATGACACATGAACCAGTATGATAAGCAGAGAGGAGGCAGACAACACAGACTTGATGACACATGAACCAGTATGATAAGCAGACAGAAGGCAGCAACACAGACTTGATGACACATGAAACAGTATGATAAGCAGACAGAAGGCAGCAACACAGACTTGATGACACATGAAACAGTATGATAAGCAGACAGAAGGCAGCAACACAGACTTGATGACACATGAAACAGTATGATAAGCAGAGAGGAGGCAGACAACACAGACTTGATGACACATGAACCAGTATGATAAGCAGAGAGGAGGCAGACAACACAGACTTGATGACATGAACCAGTATGATAAGCAGAGAGGAGGCAGACAACACAGACTTGATGACACATGAACCAGTATGATAAGCAGACAGAAGGCAGCAACACAGACTTGATGACACATGAAACAGTATGATAAGCAGAGAGGAGGCAGACAACACAGACTTGATGACACATGAACCAGTATGATAAGCAGACAGAAGGCAGCAACACAGACTTGATGACACATGAAACAGTATGATAAGCAGACAGAAGGCAGCAACACAGACTTGATGACACATGAAACAGTATGATAAGCAGACAGAAGGCAGCAACACAGACTTGATGACACATGAAACAGTATGATAAGCAGAGAGGAGGCAGACAACACAGACTTGATGACACATGAACCAGTATGATAAGCAGAGAGGAGGCAGACAACACAGACTTGATGACACATGAACCAGTATGATAAGCAGAGAGGAGGCAGACAACACAGACTTGATGACACATGAACCAGTATGATAAGCAGACAGAAGGCAGCAACACAGACTTGATGACACATGAAACAGTATGATAAGCAGAGAGGAGGCAGACAACACAGACTTGATGACACATGAACCAGTATAATAAACAGAGAGAATGCAGAGACCTAACTCACTGTGTGGATCCTGACTGCCCTGTACTAAACGAGCGGGAGATCACCAACTAGAAAGCTAGTGCTGTGGGTACAAGCAGTATGCGGGGGAAGTAAGCCAAAACACTGGTCGAAGATGCTTGGGAGAGACGGTGGTAGGAGCATTCTCTTACCCACGGAACAGATCATGTCTACTGAGCCCCTTTCATCCTCAGTAATCACTTCATCTTACCACAAACAATAGACCTGTAGCTAATATTTACGTTTTCTTCATGAGCAAGACTTCACTACCTCATTCTACATCTAGGTGTTTTTGTGGTGGTCGAATCAGTATTTATGAAATTCAATATGTGCACAAATTAGAGTGTCTGCTTGCTGGCTGAACATGTGTCAAACCAATCCATATGACAGGAAAGGCAGGAATGCCAACAGCGCAAGTTGACACACTCAATGCTGAGTACTCCCTCCAGCTAGCTAGTGTAGTGAAGTTGTAGCTAATGCAGAAATTCCTTTTGGTGATATGTTCTTCAGCTTACTGCTCTCTGCGACGTTATCACTGATGGGTTCTGACTTCTACACTGAGGGAGAGAGGGCAATGCAGAACATGTTGTTAGACGTCCAGTATCCTATGGAGAGGAGAAGGGCCACAGTCTGGTTTCAGGTGTTGGGTTGTCATGGAGAGAAGGGCCACAGTCTGGTTTCAGGTGTTAGGTTGTCATGGAGAGGAGAAGAGCCACAGTCTGGTTTCAGGTGTTGGGTTGTCATGGAGAGGAGAAGGGCCACAGTCTGGTTTCAGGTGTTGGGTTGTCATGGAGAGGAGAAAGGCCACAGTCTGGTTTCAGGTGTTGGGTTGTCATGGAGAGGAGAAGGGCCACAGTCTGGTTTCAGGTGTTGGGTTGTCATGGAGAGGAGAAGGGCCACAGTCTGGTTTCAGGTGTTGGGTTGTCATGGAGAGGAGAAAGGCCACAGTCTGGTTTCAGGTGTTGGGTTGTCATGGAGAGGAGAAAGGCCACAGTCTGGTTTCAGGTGTTGGGTTGTCATGGAGAGGAGAAAGGCCACAGTCTGGTTTCAGGTGTTGGGTTGTGATGGAGAGGAGAAGAGCCACAGTCTGGTTTCAGGTGTTGGGTTGTCATGGAGAGAAGGGCCACAGTCTGGTTTCAGGTGTTGGGTTGTCATGGAGAGGAGAAGGGCCACAGTCTGGTTTCAGGTGTTGGGTTGTCATGGAGAGGAGAAGGGCCACAGTCTGGTTTCAGGTGTTGGGTTGTCATGGAGAGGAGAAAGGCCACAGTCTGGTTTCAGGTGTTGGGTTGTCATGGAGAGGAGAAGGGCCACAGTCTGGTTTCAGGTGTTGGGTTGTCATGGAGAGGAGAAGGGCCACAGTCTGGTTTCAGGTGTTGGGTTGTCATGGAGAGGAGAAAGGCCACAGTCTGGTTTCAGGTGTTGGGTTGTCATGGAGAGAAGGGCCACAGTCTGGTTTCAGGTGTTGGGTTGTCATGGAGAGGAGAAGGGCCACAGTCTGGTTTCAGGTGTTGGGTTGTCATGGAGAGGAGAAAGGCCACAGTCTGGTTTCAGGTGTTGGGTTGTCATGGAGAGGAGAAAGGCCACAGTCTGGTTTCAGGTGTTGGGTTGTCATGGAGAGGAGAAGGGCCACAGTCTGGTTTCAGGTGTTGGGTTGTCATGGAGAGGAGAAGGGCCACAGTCTGGTTTCAGGTGTTGGGTTGTCATGGAGAGGAGAAAGGCCACAGTCTGGTTTCAGGTGTTGGGTTGTCATGGAGAGGAGAAGAGCCACAGTCTGGTTTCAGGTGTTGGGTTGTCATGGAGAGGAGAAAGGCCACAGTCTGGTTTCAGGTGTTGGGTTGTCATGGAGAGGAGAAGGGCCACAGTCTGGTTTCAGGTGTTGGGTTGTCATGGAGAGGAGAAAGGCCACAGTCTGGTTTCAGGTGTTGGGTTGTCATGGAGAGGAGAAGGGCCACAGTCTGGTTTCAGGTGTTGGGTTGTCATGGAGAGGAGAAAGGCCACAGTCTGGTTTCAGGTGTTGGGTTGTCATGGAGAGAGAAGAGCCACAGTCTGGTTTCAGGTGTTGGGTTGTCATGGAGAGGAGAAAGGCCACAGTCTGGTTTCAGGTGTTGGGTTGTCATGGAGAGGAGAAGGGCCACAGTCTGGTTTCAGGTGTTGGGTTGTCATGGAGAGGAGAAAGGCCACAGTCTGGTTTCAGGTGTTGGGTTGTGATGGAGAGGAGAAGAGCCACAGTCTGGTTTCAGGTGTTGGGTTGTCATGGAGAGAGAAGGGCCACAGTCTGGTTTCAGGTGTTGGGTTGTCATGGAGAGGAGAAGGGCCACAGTCTGGTTTCAGGTGTTGGGTTGTCATGGAGAGGAGAAGGGCCACAGTCTGGTTTCAGGTGTTGGGTTGTCATGGAGAGGAGAAAGGCCACAGTCTGGTTTCAGGTGTTGGGTTGTCATGGAGAGGAGAAGGGCCACAGTCTGGTTTCAGGTGTTGGGTTGTCATGGAGAGGAGAAGGGCCACAGTCTGGTTTCAGGTGTTGGGTTGTCATGGAGAGGAGAAAGGCCACAGTCTGGTTTCAGGTGTTGGGTTGTCATGGAGAGAAGGGCCACAGTCTGGTTTCAGGTGTTGGGTTGTCATGGAGAGGAGAAGGGCCACAGTCTGGTTTCAGGTGTTGGGTTGTCATGGAGAGGAGAAAGGCCACAGTCTGGTTTCAGGTGTTGGGTTGTCATGGAGAGGAGAAAGGCCACAGTCTGGTTTCAGGTGTTGGGTTGTCATGGAGAGGAGAAGGGCCACAGTCTGGTTTCAGGTGTTGGGTTGTCATGGAGAGGAGAAGGGCCACAGTCTGGTTTCAGGTGTTGGGTTGTCATGGAGAGGAGAAAGGCCACAGTCTGGTTTCAGGTGTTGGGTTGTCATGGAGAGGAGAAGAGCCACAGTCTGGTTTCAGGTGTTGGGTTGTCATGGAGAGGAGAAAGGCCACAGTCTGGTTTCAGGTGTTGGGTTGTCATGGAGAGGAGAAGGGCCACAGTCTGGTTTCAGGTGTTGGGTTGTCATGGAGAGGAGAAAGGCCACAGTCTGGTTTCAGGTGTTGGGTTGTCATGGAGAGGAGAAAGGCCACAGTCTGGTTTCAGGTGTTGGGTTGTCATGGAGAGGAGAAGAGCCACAGTCTGGTTTCAGGTGTTGGGTTGTCATGGAGAGGAGAAAGGCCACAGTCTGGTTTCAGGTGTTGGGTTGTCATGGAGAGGAGAAAGGCCACAGTCTGGTTTCAGGTGTTGGGTTGTCATGGAGAGGAGAAGGGCCACAGTCTGGTTTCAGGTGTTGGGTTGTCATTTGAAACACTTGTTACTATCTGTAGGTGGGGTCAATTAAGGTTGGAGCCAGCGCCTTGGACTGTTACTGAGTACGGGAAAGGCAATCACATGGTTGTGGTCACTGATAAGGGTGGACAGCTGTGGATTAGTGAGGAATCGGGGTCGAGTTCAGGTCACATTAAGGGAGAAGGAACACTTTATTACCTACATTGCTAGGCAGGAAGTTAAGTTTACAGGGAAGGAGGAGACTCTGCCTAAAGGCATGTACTTGTGCTGGTGGGAACGTCTTTGTCTGTTCAGCTGTCCGACCCATTGGGTGAATAAACTTGGTTTGAGCTTTTCCTAGTAGTCCGTTTTAGGTTTTAAATAAACAGAGTGAAATGAACATTACGTTGGCCAAATGTTCCAAAGTAGCGAAGCACCGTGCTAGCTGGGAAATACCTGCTGAGTTCTGAGAACAGTCCCGAACCTTTGGTGCCGTACAACTTCATCAACAAACTGGCAAACTAGCTACCGTATGGCCATTCAAACCAGCACTAGGCTGCTACCGTATGGCCATTCAAACCAGCACTAGGCTGCTACCGTATGGCCATTCAAACCAGCACTAGGCTGCTACCGTATGGCCATTCAAACCAGCACTAGGCTGCTACCGTATGGCCATTCAAACCAGCACTAGGCTTCTACCGTATGGCCATTCAAACCAGCACTAGGCTGCTACCGTATGGCCATTCAAACCAGCACTAGGCTGCTACCGTATGGCCATTCAAACCAGCACTAGGCTGCTACCGTATGGCCATTCAAACAAGCACTAGGCTGCTACCGTATGGCCATTCAAACAAGCACTAGGCTGCTAGCTGGGGCCATTCAGACCAGCACTAGGCTGCTACCGTATGGCCATTCAAACAAGCACTAGGCTGCTACCGTATGGCCATTCAAACCAGCACTAGGCTGCTACCGTATGGCCATTCAAACCAGCACTAGGCTGCTACCGTATAGCCATTCAAACAAGCACTAGGCTGCTAGCTGGGGCCATTCAGACCAGCACTAGGCTGCTACCGTATGGCCATTCAAACAAGCACTAGGCTTCTACCGTATGGCCATTCAAACAAGCACTAGGCTGCTAGCTGGGGCCATTCAAACAAGCACTAGGCTGCTAGCTGGGGCTATTCGAACCAGCACTAGGCTGCTAGCTGGGGCCATTCGAACCAGCACTAGGCTGCTAGCTGGGGCCATTCGAACCAGCACTAGGCTGCTAGCTGGGGCCATTCGAACCAGCACTAGGCTGCTAGCTGGGGCCATTCGAACCAGCACTAGGCTGCTAGCTGGGGCCATTCGAACCAGCACTAGGCTGCTAGCTGGGGCCATTCGAACCAGCACTAGGCTGCTACCGTATGGCCATTCGAACCAGCACTAGGCTGCTACCGTATGGCCATTCGAACCAGCACTAGGCTGCTACCGTATGGCCATTCAAACCAGCACTAGGCTGCTACCGTATGGCCATTCAAACCAGCACTAGGCTGCTACCGTATGGCCATTCAAACCAGCACTAGGCTGCTACCGTATGGCCATTCAAACCAGCACTAGGCTGCTACCGTATGGCCATTCAAACCAGCACTAGGCTGCTAGCTGGGGCCATTCAGACCAGCACTAGGCTGCTACCGTATGGCCATTCAAACAAGCACTAGGCTGCTACCGTATGGCCATTCAAACCAGCACTAGGCTGCTACCGTATGGCCATTCAAACCAGCACTAGGCTGCTACCGTATGGCCATTCAAACCAGCACTAGGCTGCTACCGTATGGCCATTCAAACCAGCACTAGGCTGCTACCGTATGGCCATTCAAACCAGCACTAGGCTGCTACCGTATGGCCATTCAAACAAGCACTAGGCTGCTACCGTATGGCCATTCAAACAAGCACTAGGCTGCTAGCTGGGGCCATTCAGACCAGCACTAGGCTGCTAGCTGGGGCCATTTGAACCAGCACTAGGCTGCTAGCTGGGGCCATTCGAACCAGCACTAGGCTGCTAGCTGGGGCCATTCGAACCAGCACTAGGCTGCTAGCTGGGGCAATTCATAGCTACGAGAGCACATTCGAACCAGCATTAGGAATTAGTTAGGCAGATGAGCAAAATCTCCATTGTTTTTAGAGGAGTTCGACGTCCTACAAGACAGATGGGTTGAGGGATGAGCGTCGCGGCGGACGCCGTCTGAAAGACGATGCCTCTTACCCTGGGAGTTTGACTGGTAACTCATGAATGAACTCATGATACACATGCGAATCATGTCCATGGTAATGTAGAACGTTCATTCCAATGATGACTACTGTGGCTCATGCAACGCAACGTGGGTTTTTAAACGTCAGTTGAGTTGAATCAACCAATCACAGCACATATTGATGGGTACACTTCCTGTTTTGTTTCAATGGCCGCCAGTCCACCCATTATTCTACCATTGACTCTATTCCTTCTATTTCTATGGTGCAGCACATAGGACCCTGGTCTATAGTAGTGCACTATAAAGGGAAGAGGGCGCTAAGTAGTGCACTATAAAGGGAATAGGGCGCTAAGTAGTGCACTATAAAGGGAAGAGGGCGCTAAGTAGTGCACTATAAAGGGAAGAGGGCGCTAAGTAGTGCACTATAAAGGGAATAGGGCGCTAAGTAGTGCACTATAAAGGGAATAGGGTGCAATTTGGAACATAGTGGAAACTATTACTCTGACTGGTGGTGACTATCAAACCACAACATTCCAATCCCACTAACTCTGGACCGGGCCCAGGGTGCTAGTAACTCTGTCTCCCTCCCTTCCATCCTGTAGAGTCCTCTGGACCGGGCCCAGGGTGCTAAGAACAAGGGCAACAAGTACTTCAAGGCTGGGAAGTATGAGCACGCCATCCAGTGTTACACAGATGCTATCGGTCTGTGTCCTACAGAGAACCAGACAGACCTGTCCACCTTCTACCAGAACAGAGCTGCTGCCTACGAACAGCAGGTAAGTGTCAACTATCACCATGTATGTGTTCATGTGGGTTTATAGCAGTGGAGGCTGGTGAGGGGAGTGCAGCTCCTAATAGTAGCTAGAATGGAATGCTGTTTCATTAATTCCATACCAGCCATTACAATGAACCCATCTTCTGATTTGAACGTGTCATCAGCCAACTCTGGTTTACACTAGTGTATTCCAATGTGTCCCTGTGTTAACATTAACAGCATTGGTTGTGACCTCCAGATGAAGTGGACAGAGGTGGTGCAGGACTGTGCTGTACCCAGGGTTAGGGTGGTGCTGTACCCAGGGTTAGGGTGGTGCTGTACCCAGGGTTAGGGTGGTGCTGTACCCAGGGTTAGGGTGGTGCTGTACCCAGGGTTAGGGTGGTGCTGTACCCAGGGTTAGGGTGGTGCTGTACCTAGGGTTAGGGCGGTGCTGTACCCAGGGTTTGGGTTTCATGTGGTGCTGTGTTAACATCAACTGTCTGTGTTTCCAGATGATGTGGACAGAGGTGGTGCAGGACTGTACCCAGGCTGTAGAGAGGAACCCACGCTACATCAAGGCCCTGTTCAGGAGGGCCAAGGCCCTGGAGAGACTGGACAACAAGAAGGAGTGCCTGGAAGGTACACACACACACACACACACACACACACACACACACACACTGGACAACAAAAAGGAAGGCCTGGAGGATAGGGCTCTCAGATCACAGATGTAATTTTAAAGGCCACAACAAGGATATACATTTAAACTCAGTTTTTCACAATTCATTTAATCCTAGTAAACATTCCCTGTCTTAGGTCAGTTAGGATCACCACTTTATTTTAAGAATGTGAAATGTCAGAATAATTGTAGAGAATGATTTATTTCAGCTTTTATTTCTTTCATCACATTCCCAGTGGGTCAGAAGTTTACAGTTTACATACACAATTAGTATTCGGTAGCATTGCCTTTAACTTGGGTCAAACGTTTCAGGTAGCCTTCCACAAGCTTCCCACAATAAGTTGGGTGAATTTTGGCCCATTCCTCCTGACAGAGCTGGTGTAACGGAGTCAGGTTTGTAGGCCTCCTTGCTCGCACACGCCTTTTCAGTTCTGCCCACAAATGTTCTATAGGATTGAGGTCAGGGCTTTGTGATGGCCACTCCAATACCTTGACTTTGTTGTCCTTAAGCCATTTCGCCACAACTTTGGAAGTATGCTTGGGGTCATTGTCCATTTGGAAGATCCATTTGTAGCTAAGCTTTAACTTCCTGACTGAAGTCTTGAGATGTTGCTTCAATATATCCACATAACTTTCCTCCCTCATGATGCCATCTATTTTGTGAAGTGCACCAGTCCCTCCCACAGCAAAGCACCCCCACAACATGATGCTGCCACCCCCGTGCTTCACGGTTGGGATGGTGTTCTTCAGCTTGCAAGCCTCCCCCTTTTTCCTCCAAACATAACGATGGTCATTATGGCCACACAGTTCTATTTTTGTTTCATCAGACCCAGAGGACATCTTTGACAATCTTTGTCCACATGTGCAGTTGCAAACCGTAGTCTGGCTTTTTTATGGCGGTTTTGGAGCAGTGGCTTCTTCCTTGCTGAGCGGCCTTTCAGGTTATGTCGATATAGGACTTGTTTTACTGTGGATATATAGATACTTTTGTACCTGTTTCCTCCAGCATCTTCACAAGGTCCTTTGCTGTTGTTCTGGGATTGATTTGCACTTTTCGCACCAAAGTACGTTCATCTCTAGGAGACAGAACGCGTCTCCTTCCTGAGGGGTATGACGGCTGCGTGGTCCCATGGTGTTTATACTTGCGTACTATTGTTTATACAGATGAATGTGGTACCTTCAGGCGTTTGGAAATTGAAACGGACTTGTGGAGGTGTACATTTTTTTTTCTGAGGTCTTGGCTGATGTCTTTTGATTTTCTCATGATGTCAAGCAAAGATGCAGTAGAGTTTGAAGGTAGGGCCTTGAAATACATCCACAGGTACACCTCCAATTGATTCAAATGATGTCAATTAGCCTATCAGAAGCTTCTAAAGGCATGACATCATTTTCTGGAATTTTCCAAGCTGTTTACAGGCACAGTCAACTTAGTGTATGTAAACTTCCGACCCACTGGAATTGTGATACAGTGAATTATAAGCGAAATAATCTGTCCATAAACAATTGTTGGAAAAATTACTTGTGTCTTGCAGAAAGTAGATGTCCTAACCGACTTGGAGTGGTTGAAAAATGAGTTTTAATGACTCCAACGTAAGTGTATGTAAACTTCAGACTTCAAGTGTATATATATATTTGTGATATAAAATGTAGATGTGACGGCGGTGTGTATCCTGGAGGCCTTCCAGAACCAGCAGAGTATGCTGCTAGCAGACAAAGTCCTCAAGCTGCTGGGGAAGGAAAAGGCCAAAGACAAATACAAGGTGAGAGGATTTCCCATCTCTCCTGCTGCTCCTTTCTGAACTTAGATGCTGTTTGATTACAACTAAACTCAGCAAAACAAGAAACTTCCTCTCACTGTCAAATGCGTTTATTTTCCGCAAACTTCACATGTGTAAATATTTGTATGAACACAAGATTCAACAACTGAGACATAAACTGAACAAGTTCCACAGACATGTGACTAACAGAAATTGAATAATGTGTCCCAGGGGGGTCAAACTCAAAAGTAACAGTCAGTATCTGGTGTGGCCACCAGCTGCATTAAGTACTGCAGTGCATCTCCTCCTCATGGACTGCACCAGATTTGCCAGTTCTTGCTGTGAGATGTTACCCCACTCTTCCACCAAGGCACCTGCAAGTTCCCAGACATTTCTGGGGGGGGAATGGCCCTAGTCCTCACCCTCCAATCCAACAGGTCCCAGATGTGCTCAATGGGATTGAGATCCGGGCTCTTCGCTGGCCATCGCAGAACAGTGACATTCCTGTATTGCAGGAAGTCATGCACAGAACGAGCAGTATAGCTGGTTGCATTGTCATGCTGGAGGGTCATGTCAGGATGAGCCTGCAGGAAGGGTACCACATGAGGGAGGAGGATGTCTTCCCTGTAACGCATAGCGTTGAGATTGCCTGCAATGACAACAAGCTCAGTCCGATGATGCTGTGACACACCGCCCCAGACCATGACGGACCCTCCACCTCCAAATCGATCCCGCTCCAGAGTACAGGCCTCGGTGTAACGCTCATTCCTTTGACGATAAATGCGAATCCGACCATCACCCCTGGTGAGACAAGACCGCGACTCGTCAGTGAAGAGCACTTTTTGCCAGTCCTGTCTGGTCCAGCGATGGTGGGTTTGTGCCCATAGGCGATGTTGTTGCCGGTGATGTCTGGTCAGCACCTGCCTTACAACAGGCCTACAAGCCCTCAGTCCAGCCTCTCTCAGCGTATTGCGGACAGTCTGAGCACTGATTGAGGGATTGTGCATTCCTGGTGTAACTCGGGCAGTTGTTGTTGCCATCCTGTACCTGTCCCGCAGGTGTGATGTTCCGATGTACCGATCCTGTGCAGGTGTTGTTACACGTGGTCTGCCACTGCGAGGACGATCAGCTGTCCGTTCTGTCTCCCTGTAGTGCTGTCTCTCCCTCTCTTTCCATCTCTCTCTCCTTTCTCTCTCTCTCCATCTCGCTCTCTCTCTCCAGAACCGTGACCCCTGATGCCTTCTCCTCAGTTCATCATGTCTTCTCTCTCTCCAGAACCGTGACCCCCTGATGCCTTCTCCTCAGTTCATCAAGTCCTACTTCAGCTCCTTCACCGATGACATCATCAGCCAGCCGCTCCAGAAGGGAGAGAAGAAGGACGAGGACAAAGACAACGAGGGCGAGGCCGCAGAGGTCACAGAAAGGTCAGAACTCACTGTGTGATGTCACTTTCTGTATGTTGTCTCTGGATAAAAACGCCTGCCTAAATACTAGGGTTCAATCTCAATTTGCACGATTCATCCTATCTACTCGGCTGCTTGTCAACCGTATTGGAGGAGAAGGTCCACAGTCAAAACAAATTTATTTATAAAGCCCTTCTTACATCAGCTGGTGTCACAGAGTGCTGTACAGAAACCCAGCATAAAACCCCAAACAGCAAGCAATCCAGGTGTAAAAGCACGGTGGCAAGGAAAAACTCCCTAGAAAGGCCAAAACCTAGGAAGAAACCTAGAGAGGAACCAGGCTGTGAGGGGTGTCCAGTCCTATTCTGGCTGTGCCGGGTGCAGATTATAACAGAACATGGACAAGATTTTAAAATGTTCATAAAACAGGCAGAACAGTTGAAACTGGAGAAGCAGCACGGCCAGGTGGACTCGGGACATCAAGGAGTCATCAGGCCAGGTAGGCCTTGAGGAATGGTCCTAATGCTCAGGTCCTCCGAGAGAGAGAGGGAGAGAGAGAGAGAATTAGAGAGAGCATACTTCAATTCACACAGGACACCGGATAAGAGAGGAGAAATACTCCAGATATAGCAGACGGACCCTAGCCCCCCGACACAAACTACTGCAGCATAAATACTAAATACTACAGTCCCTCCCCTCAGGCCTTCTTGTCCAATGGGTTTTTGTGAAGGTGAGGACCTAGGAATTGAGGGAAGATACATTTTGAAAGATCCTAATATGTCCCCCTATCCCTCTTTCCCCATGTTCTACTGTCCCCCTGTTCTCCCCCTGGCCATAGCCCTGTTCTCCCCCTGGCCATAGCCCTGTTCTCCCCCTGGCCATAGCCCTGTTCTCCCCCTGGCCATAGCCCCGTTCTCCCCCTGGCCATAGCCCCGTTCTCCCCCTGGCCATAGCCCCGTTCTCCCCCTGGCCATAGCCCCGCTTCTCCCTCTGGCCATAGCCCCGCTTCTCCCCCTGGCCATAGCCCGTTCTCCCTCTGGCCATAGCCCGCTTCTCCCTCTGGCCATAGCCCTGTTCTCCCTCTGGCCATAGCCCTGCTTCTCCCTCTGGCCATAGCCCGTTCTCCCCCTGGCCATAGCCCTGTTCTCCCCCTGGCCATAGCCCCGTTCTCCCCTGGCCATAGCCCCGTTCTCCCCCTGGCCATAGCCCCGTTCTCCCTCTGGCCATAGCCCCGTTCTCCCTCTGGCCATAGCCCCGTTCTCCCTCTGGCCATAGCCCCTGTTCTCCCTCTGGCCATAGCCCTGTTCTCCCTCTGGCCATAGCCCCGTTCTCCCTCTGGCCATAGCCCCGTTCTCCCCCTGGCCATAGCCCCGTTCTCCCCCTGGCCATAGCCCCGTTCTCCCTCTGGCCATAGCCCTGGTAACCTGAAGGCCAAGCAGTACATTAACCCTGTCCCTCTGTGTGTAGTTCTGGTTACCTGAAGGCCAAGCAGTACATGGAGGAGGAGAACTATGACAAGATCATCAGCGAGTGCACTAAGGAGGTGGAGTCTGGGGGCCGGTACACTGCTGAGGCCCTGTTGCTACGCGCAACCTTCTACCTCCTGATTGGCAACGCCACCGGCGCCCAGCCCGACCTGGACCGGGTCATCAACATGGAGGACGCCAACATCAAGGTAGTCTTTTTCAAGTTTTATTTGTCACATGCACAAGTACAGTGAAATACTAACCCTACCCAACAGGGCAGTAGTCAATATCAAAATAGTTTTACACTGAACAAAAATATAAACGCAACATGCAACAATTTCAAAGGTTTTACTGAGTTACAGAAGGAAATCAGTCTATTGAAATACATTGTTTAGGCCGTAATCTATGGATTCCACATGACTGGGAATACAGATATGCATCTGATGGTCACAGATAATAACAAAGGTAGGGGGTGTGGATCAGAACACCAGTCAGTATCTGGTGGGACCACCATGTGCCTCATGCAGCACGACACATCTCCTTCACATAGAGTTGATCAGGCTGCTGACTGTGGAATGTTGTCCCACTCCTCTTCAATGGCTGTGTGAAGTTGCTGGATATTGGCGGGAACTGGAACGCGCTGGCGTACACGTTGTGCAGGGCAACACCTTAACCACAAAAACAAATTTGTTGGAGCACGTTAACGCTTTTTTCCGATACAGATTGCAACGCGCCTGTGAGTTTGAGGCTCAAATTAAAGTTTGGTACGAGCGAAAATCTGTACTTTCGATGTGGGTGACCAAGTTTTTGTTATGTTGCCCATTCTGGGCTCACCGTTGCAAACTCGCATTTCAGGCCCTTACCCCATAGTGAAAGAAAATTGGTAATCTGGATTACATCATCGCCACACCGGTGCGCAAGAAAAATAAACCTGTCAACATGTTGAAACCGTACTTCACCCGCCCAGATCGGGGTGGAGAAGTCCACCCCGTACTTCACCCGCTACGATCGGGGTGGAGAAGTCCACCCCGTACTTCACCCGCTACGATCGGGGTGGAGAAGTCCACACCGTACTTCACCCGCTACGATCGGGGTGGAGAAGTCCACCCCGTACTTCACCCGCTACGATCGGGGTGGAGAAGTCCACCCCGTACTTCACCCGCTACGATCGGGGTGGAGAAGTCCACCCCGTACTTCACCCGCTACGATCGGGGTGGAGAAGTCCACACCGTACTTCACCCGCTACGATCGGGTGGAGAAGTCCACCCGTGCTTCACCCGCTACGATCGGGTGGAGAAGTCCACCCGTGACTTCACCCGCTACGATCGGGTGGAGAAGTCCACACCGTACTTCACCCTCTACGATCGGGGTGGAGAAGTCCACCCCGTACTTCACCCGCTACGATCGGGGTGGAGAAGTCTGTGGAAACCGGTAGTTCTGCCTGCGGCCGCTACTGGTTCAGTAGCTCAGATATTCTAGAAAACCTTGATGTCTTTTTGGCTGACTTGTCGCCAGAGGAAAAAGGCAACACTGTTGCACTGCTTTTAGAATATCAGGGTTTATTCTCAGATGTGCCGACTCAGACTAATGTACTAGAGAATGACATTGCTGTTGGAGACTCGGCCCCAATCAAACAACATGCCTATCGAGTGAATCCTGAAGAGAGAGAAGCTCTGCAGTGAGGTGGAGTTCATGCTTGAGCACAGCATGGCAACAGTCCGTGGAGTTCGCCCTGTATATTAGTAACTAAAGCGGATGGGTTTCTGCGGTTTTGTTCAGATTTTTGGCAACTCAATGCCGTTACTAAGTTGGATCCGTACCCTTTGCAGAGGGTCGACGATTGTGTGGACCGTATTGGCGCTGCTAAGTACATTAGCAAGTTCTATCGGCTGGAGGGATATCGGCTGGAGGGATATCGGCTGGAGGGATATCGGCTGGAGGGATATCGGCAGGACCTTCTAACTGAGCGCTCCAAAGAGTTGTCTGCTTTTGTCACTCCTGATGGTTTGTTTTCCGTTCGGGCTATGAAATGCTGGAGCCACGTTTCAAAGGTTGACGCACATCGTGCTACGTGGCCTGGAAAATGCGGAGGCATATTTAGATGTGGTCGTATTTAGCACCACCTGACCCCAACACCTTCAGGATATTAGGAGTCTGTTCGGGCGTTTCACAGCATACCCCACGTGTCTATCAAGCCAGCAGCAACATTTCTGGAGTAGCCTTTCCACCGGCATCTGCTGGTTACTGGCCCAACGCTCTAACCGCTAGGCTACCTGCTGGTTACTGGCCCAACTCTCTAACCACTAGGCTACCTGCTGGTTACTGGCCCAACACTCTAACCACTAGGCTACCTGCTGGTTACTGGCCCAACTCTCTAACCACTAGGTTACCTGCTGGTTACTGGTCCAACGCTCTAACCACTAGGCTACCTGCTGGTTACTGGTCCAACGCTCTAACCACTAGGCTACCTGCTGGTTACTGGCCCAACTCTCTAACCACTAGGCTACCTGCTGGTTACTGGCCCAACTCTCTAACCACTAGGCTACCTGCTGGTTACTGGCCCAACTCTCTAACCACTAGGCTACCTGCTGGTTACTGGCCCAACTCTCTAACCACTAGGCTACCTGCTGGTTACTGGCCCAACGCTCTAACCACTAGGCTACCTGCTGGTTACTGGCCCAACGCTCTAACCACTAGGCTACCTGCTGGTTACTGGCCCAACGCTCTAACCACTAGGCTACCTGCTGGTTACTGGCCCAACGCTCTAACCACTAGGCTACCTGCTGGTTACTGGCCCAACACTCTAACCACTAGGCTACCTGCTGGTTACTGGCCCAACGCTCTAACCACTAGGCTACCTGCTGGTTACTGGCCCAACACTCTAACCACTAGGCTACCTGCTGGTTACTGGAAGTGTCATTCTAAAGCATATTAATACGTGTGGATTTGATTAGTTTGATTTTATGAGCCCTGCATTAATTATATTTAATGAGCCCAAGTTCAAAAAAGCCCAAATGACTGCACATTACGTATGACAGAAAAACCTAAAAGCCCATAGATGTAGCTGGCTATATGCTCTCTTGGGAAAATAAATGAAACTAGCTCCAGTAAGCTGATCTTTTAGAGTGTGAACTGTATTACTGTATTGTGTTATACTGTATTTTTGGCCTGGAATTACGCACATCGTTTAAACCATGATAAAGCAGGGAGAGAACATGTGATTCTGGTGCTGCACATGCAGCCTACAGAGTTACAAGTATAGGCTAGCAAATTAGATTTTAATTTAGAAATATAATAGGGCCGAAAAATGTTATAAATTGATTTGCATTTTAATGAGGGAAATAAGTATTTGACCCCTCTGCAAAACATGACTTAGTACTTGGTGGCAAAACCCTTGTTGGAAATCAGAGGTCAGACGTTTCTTGTAGTTGGCCACCAGGTTTGCACACATCTCAGGAGGGATATTGTCCCACTCCTCTTTGCAGATCTTCTCCAAGTCATTAAGGTTTCGAGGCTGACGTTTGGCAACTCAAACCTTCAGCTCCCTCCACAGATTTTCTATGGGATTAAGGTCTGTAGACTGGCTAGGCCACTCCAGGACCTTAATGTGCTTCTTCTTGAGCCACTCCTTTGTTGCCTTGACCATGTGTTTTGGGTCATTGTCATGCTGGAATACCCATCCACGACCCATTTTCAATGCCCTGGCTGATGGAAGGAGGTTCTCACCCAAGATTTGACGGTACATGGCCCCGTCCATCGTCCCTTTGATGTGGTGAAGTTGTCCTGTCCCCTTAGCAGAAAAACAGCCCCAAAGCATAATGTTTCCACCTCCATGTTTGACGGTGGGGATGGTGTTCTTGGGGTCATAGGCAGCATTCCTCCTCCTCCAAACACGACAAGTTGAGTTGATGCCGAAGAGCTCCATTTTGGTCTCATCTGACCACAACACTTTCACCCAGTTGTCCTCTGAATCATTCAAATGTTCATTGGCAATCTTCAGACGGGCATGTATATGTGCTTCCTTGAGCAGGGGGACCTTGCGGGCGCTGCAGGATTTCAGTCCTTCACGGCGTAATGTGTTACCAATTGTTTTCTTGGTGACTATGGTCCCAGCTGCCTTGAGATCATTGACAAGATCCTCCCGTGTAGTTCTGGGCTGATTCCTCACCGTTCTCATGATCATTGCAACTCCACGAGGTGAGATCTTGCATGGAGCCCCAGGCCAAGGGAGATTGACAGTTATTTTGTGTTTCTTCCATTTGCGAATAATCGCACCAACTGTTGTCACCTTCTCACCAAGCTGCTTGGCGATGGTCTTGTAGCCCATTCCAGCCTTGTGTAGGTCTACAATCTTGTCCCTGACATCTTTGGAGAGCTCTTTGGTCTTGGCCATGGTGGAGAGTTTGGAATCTGATTGATTGATTGCTTCTGTGGACAGGTGTCTTTTATACAGGTAACAAGCTGAGATTAGGAGCACTCCCTTTTAAGAGTGTGCTCCTAATCTCAACTCGTTACCTGTATAAAAGACACGCGGGAGCCAGAAATCCTTCTGATTGAGAGGGGGTCAAATACTTATTTCCCTCATTAAAATGCAAATCAATTTATAACATGCGTTTTTCTGGATTTTTTTTGTTATTCTGGTTCTCATTGTTCAAATAAACCTATCATTAAAATTATAGACTGATCATTTCTTTGTCAGTGGGCAAACGTACAAAATCAGCAGGGGATCAAATACTTTTTTCCATCACTGTATGCCTTTTCATAATGTTCCCCCTAATGTTATATCCTACCTCTATTGTTGCTTCATTCCTTCCACGCTTTTAAATTAGTTAAATTAGTTTCATTGTCCTTGTCTTCATCATTGTGATGACATGCTTGAATAATATAGGGCTAGAATTAGATACAGACGGCTTTCACTTCTCTTCACTAAGATGGAATGGTTATGGGTCTGCATTAATAACTGCTATAGTCTAACCACCATCTGAATGGTTATGGGTCTGAATTAATAACTGCTATAGTCTACCACCATCTGAATGGTTATGGGTCTGAATTAATAACTGCTATAGTCTACCACCATCTGAATGGTTATGGGTCTGAATTAATAACTGCTATAGTCTACCACCATCTGAATGGTTATGGGTCTGAATTAATAACTGCTATAGTCTAACCACCATCTGAATGGTTCTGGGTCTGAATTAATAACTGCTATAGTCTACCACCATCTGAATGGTTATGGGTCTGAATTAATAACTGCTATAGTCTACCACCATCTGAATGGTTATGGGTCTGAATTAATAACTGCTATAGCCTACCACCATCTGAATGGTTATGGGTCTGAATTAATAACTGCTATAGTCTAACCACCATCTGAATGGTTATGGGTCTGAATTAATAACTGCTATAGTCTACCACCATCTGAATGGTTATGGGTCTGAATTAATAACTGCTATAGTCTACCACCATCTGAATGGTTATGGGTCTGAATTAATAACTGCTATAGTCTACCACCATCGCGTGTTCACTCTTTCAAATTACCTGTGAGTTCTATTGGCTGCTATATTTAATGTTCAGTTTAAAAGAAAAAAAAGCTTGCGGCCCTCTTTGGATAGTCTATTGGTATAAGAAATTATTTAAAAAAAAAGATGTCCAGCCAGCTATTCTAGTCTAGCTTTTCCTGCATGGGACTCCTAGAGCTCAGGAGTGTTTTTTAAAGAGGCCAGTGGAGCTCAGGTGCTTGGGTATTGCACAAGAGAAGCTATACGTTAGGAGCTTATTATGCATAACCCATCATCAATTACCTAAATATAAGGCTAAAACTGCATTGAATGTATTACCTGAAAGAGGTAGGCTAGGACATCTATATATAGGGCTATATATATCAATCTAGAACAGGATCATCTATTTCTGATGGAGTTGATGAAGAGAGAAAGACTGCGAGAGAGTGCACTGATTTAAAGCAATGATATTCGTGTGATAGGCTGTTTTTAAAATTCTGTAGCTAGGCCAGCCGAGTGGTACAGCGGTCTAAGGCACTGCATTGCCGGGAGACCCATTAAGCGGCGCACAATTGGCCCAGCATTGTCCGGGTTAGTGGAGGCTTTGTCCGGCAGGGATGTCCTTGTCCCATCGCGCTCTAGTGACTCCTGTGGCGGGCCGGGTGCAGTGCACGCTGACACGGTCGCCAGGTGTACGGTGTTTCCTCCGACACATTGTTGCGGCTGGCTTCCGGGTTCAGTGAGCAGTGTGTCAAGAAGCAGAGCGGCTGGGCAGGGTCGTGTTTCAGAGGACGCATGTCTCTCGACCTTCGCCTCTCCCGAGTCCGTAGGGGAGTTGCAGCGATGGGACAAGACTGTAACTACCAATTTGATATCATGATTTGGGGTAAAAAGTACACTAATTTAATCTGGAGCTGCAATCAAAAAAATATGGATGTTTACAATGAAAAAAACAAGGTGACCCCGAAACCAGATGGAGATGGGTGAAGGTAGATGCATTTATGTCTTTATATTACAGTAGCATAGACTGCAGCAAATGTAGACCTGTCACAAGAAACAACTTACCATCATAAGATGATAGGTCTACATGCATTGTGAACTGAGATCCACCCTGAGATGGTCTGTCTGTCCCCATCCTACCCTGAGATGGTCTGTCTGTCCCCATCCTACCCTGAGATGGTCTGTCTGTCCCCATCCTACCCTGAGATGGTCTGTCTCTCCCCATCCTACCCTGAGATGGTCTGTCTCTCCCCATCCTACCCTGAGATGGTCTGTCTGTCCGTCCCCATCCCACCCTGAGATGGGCTGTCTGTCCGTCCCCATCCCACCCTGAGATGGGCTGTCTGTCCGTCCCCATCCCACCCTGAGATGGGCTGTCTGTCCGTCCCCATCCCACCCTGAGATGGGCTGTCTGTCCGTCCCCATCCCACCCTGAGATGGGCTGTCTGTCCGTCCCCATCCCACCCTGAGATGGGCTGTCTGTCCGTCCCCATCCCACCCTGAGATGGGCTGTCTGTCCGTCCCCATCCCACCCTGAGATGGGCTGTCTGTCCGCCCCCATCCCACCCTGAGATGGGCTGTCTGTCCGCCCCCATCCCACCCTGAGATGGGCTGTCTGTCCGCCCCCATCCCACCCTGAGATGGGCTGTCTGTCCGCCCCATCCCACCCTGAGATGGGCTGTCTGTCCGTCCCCATCCCACCCTGAGATGGGCTGTCTGTCCGTCCCCATCCCACCCTGAGATGGGCTGTCTGTCCGTCCCCATCCCACCCTGAGATGGGCTGTCTGTCCGTCCCCATCCCACCCTGAGATGGGCTGTCTGTCCGTCCCCATCCCACCCTGAGATGGGCTGTCTCTCTCTACCCACCCTGAGATGGGCTGTCTCTCTCTACCCACCCTGAGATGGGCTGTCTCTCTCTACCCACCCTGAGATGGGCTGTCTCTCTCTACCCACCCTGAGATGGGCTGTCTGTCCGTCCCCATCCCACCCTGAGATGGGCTGTCTCTCTCTCCCCACCCACCCTGAGATGGGCTGTCTGTCCCCACCCACCCTGAGATGGGCTGTCTGTCCCCACCCACCCTGAGATGGGCTGTCTGTCCCCACCCACCCTGAGATGGGCTGTCTGTCCCCACCCACCCTGAGATGGGCTGTCTGTCCCCACCCACCCTGAGATGGGCTGTCTGTCCCCACCCACCCTGAGATGGGCTGTCTCTCCCCACCCACCCTGAGATGGGCTGTCTCTCTCTCCCCACCCACCCTGAGATGGGCTGTCTCTCTCTCCCCACCCACCCTGAGATGGGCTGTCTCTCTCTCCCCACCCACCCTGAGATGGGCTGTCTCTCCCCACCCACCCTGAGATGGTCTGTCTCTCCCTACCCACCCTGAGATGGTCTGTCTGTCCCCACCCACCCTGAGATGGTCTGTCTCTCCCTACCCACCCTGAGATGGTCTGTCTGTCCCCATCCTGAGTGTTTATTCATCATGCAGAGGCCGTAGAGAAGCCAGATTTAGACATCACATATAATTGAACAGTTCCATTTCACGCCACGCTGTTCATATAAATAATGTATTATAATTTACCGGTTTCTCTCAGTTATTTATCGCGGGAAAAGGGAGTGGTTCTGGGTGGTAAATCTGTAACTGGGTTCCTGCCATTCAACCAGGACCAATGCTCTGACTGATACCCTGTCTCTGCCCTGTCTGTCCTGTGTCTGTCCTGTCTCTACCCTGTCTCTACCAATGCTCTGACTGATACCCTGTCTCTGCCCTGTCTGTCCTGTGTCTGTCCTGTCTCTACCAATGCTCTGACTGATACCCTGTCTCTGCCCTGTCTGTCCTGTCTCTGCCCTGTCTCTACCAATGCTCTGACTGATACCCTGTCTCTGCCCTGTCTGTCCTGTCTCTGCCCTGTCTCTACCAATGCTCTGACTGATACCCTGTCTCTGCCCTGTCTGTCCTGTCTCTGCCCTGTCTCTACCAATGCTCTGACTGATACCCTGTCTCTGCCCTGTCTGTCCTGTCTCTGCCCTGTCTCTACCAATGCTCTGACTGATACCCTGTCTCTGCCCTGTCTGTCCTGTGTCTGCCCTGTCTCTACCAATGCTCTGACTGATACCCTGTCTCTGCCCTGTCTGTCCTGTCTCTGCCCTGTCTCTACCAATGCTCTGACTGATACCCTGTCTCTGCCCTGTCTGTCCTGTCTCTGCCCTGTCTCTACCAATGCTCTGACTGATACCCTGTCTCTGCCCTGTCTGTCCTGTCTCTGCCCTGTCTCTACCAATGCTCTGACTGATACCCTGTCTCTGCCCTGTCTGTCCTGTCTCTGCCCTGTCTCTACCAATGCTCTGACTGATGCCCTGTCTCTGTCTCTGTCCTGGGACTGCAGCTCAGGTCCAATGCTCTGACTGATACCCTGTCTCTGTCTCTGTCCTGGGACTGCAGCTCAGGTCCAATGCTCTGACTGATACCCTGTCTCTGTCTCTGTCCTGGGACTGCAGCTCAGGTCCAATGCTCTGACTGATGCCCTGTCTCTGTCTCTGTCCTGGGACTGCAGCTCAGGTCCAATGCTCTGACTGATGCCCTGTCTCTGTCTCTGTCCTGGGACTGCAGCTCAGGGCCAATGCTCTGACTGATGCCCTGTCTCTGTCCTGGGACTGCAGCTCATGGCCAATGCTCTGACTGATACCCTGTCTCTGTCTCTGTCCTGGGACTGCAGCTCAGGGCCAATGCTCTGACTGATACCCTGTCTCTGTCTCTGTCCTGGGACTGCAGCTCAGGGCCAATGCTCTGACTGATACCCTGTCTCTGTCTCTGTCCTGGGACTGCAGCTCAGGTCCAATGCTCTGACTGATGCCCTGTCTCTGTCTCTGTCCTGGGACTGCAGCTCAGGTCCAATGCTCTGACTGATACCCTGTCTCTGTCTCTGTCCTGGGACTGCAGCTCAGGTCCAATGCTCTGACTGATACCCTGTCTCTGTCTCTGTCCTGGGACTGCAGCTCAGGGCCAATGCTCTGATCAAGCGTGGCAGTATGTACATGCAGCAGCAGCAGCCTATGATGTCAACACAGGACTTCAACATGGCCGCTGAGATCGACACGCGCAACGCAGACGTCTACCACCACCGGGGACAGGTAGGGCTGTCTCTGTCACTGTCCCTTATGGCCCTGCCCAAATGGTTCCCTATTTAGTTCTCTACCCATAGGGCTCTGGTCTAAAGTAGTGCACTAAATGGAGAAAAGTGCTCCATTTGGGACTATGTCTATGTTGCAATGTGAGAGAAAGTTCCATGAAGTCACGTCAGGCTTGTTGTCATGGGTTTACCCTAACAGACTGAAGTGTTTCCCCCTTCAGTTGAAGATCCTTCTGGACCAGGTAGAGGAGGCCGTCGGAGACTTTGATGAGTGCATCCTGCTCAGACCTGACTCTGCTCTGGCACAGGCTCAGAAATGTTTCGCCCTGGTGAGTATGGATCAGGAGACCCCACTGTACATGGAATACACACCTGGAGACACACTGGAATATACACTCTACACAGTGTTAGGACAATACACTCTACACAGTGTTAGGACAATACACTCTACACAGTGTTAGAGAAGAACACCAATGTCGTCTTGTGTCAACTGTTACGCTGACAGATGTTTCTATCACCATCTGCCCTCTAGGGTTAGGGTACTATTAGGATGTGTTATTGTTGTTCAGGTTAAACCTGGAGGGTCTTGTGTCCTCAGTACAGACAGTCTGTTTCTCTTGTGTCCTCAGTACAGACAGTCTGCTTGTCTCTTGTGTCCTCAGTACAGACAGTCTGCTTGTCTCTTGTGTCCTCAGTACAGACAGTCTGCTTGTCTCTTGTGTCCTCAGTACAGACAGTCTGCTTGTCTCTTGTCTTCAGTACAGACAGTCTGTGTGTCATGTCCGCAGTACAGACAGTCTTTGTGTCATGTCCTCGGTACAGACAGTCTTTGTGTCATGTCCTCGGTACAGACAGTCTGTGTGTCATGTCCGCAGTACAGACAGTCTGTGTGTCATGTCCGCAGTACAGACAGTCTGTGTGTCATGTCCGCAGTACAGACAGTCTGTGTGTCATGTCCGCAGTACAGACGGTCTGTGTGTCATGTCCGCAGTACAGACAGTCTGTGTGTCATGTCCGCAGTACAGACAGTCTGTGTGTCATGTCCGCAGTACAGACAGTCTGTGTGTCATGTCCGCAGTACAGACAGTCTGTGTGTCATGTCCGCAGTACAGACAGTCTGTGTGTCATGTCCGCAGTACAGACAGTCTGTGTGTCATGTCCGCAGTACAGACAGTCTGTGTGTCATGTCCGCAGTACAGACAGTCTGTGTGTCATGTCCGCAGTACAGACAGTCTGTGTGTCATGTCCGCAGTACAGACAGTCTGTGTGTCATGTCCGCAGTACAGACAGTCTGTGTGTCATGTCCGCAGTACAGACAGTCTGTGTGTCATGTCCAGTACAGACAGTCTGTGTGTCATGTCCGCAGTACAGACAGTCTGTGTGTCATGTCCGCAGTACAGACAGTCTGTGTGTCATGTCCTCAGTACAGACAGTCTGTGTGTCATGTCCTCAGTACAGACAGTCTGTGTGTCATGTCCTCAGTACAGACAGTCTGTGTGTCATGTCCTCAGTACAGACAGTCTGTGTGTCATGTCCGCAGTACAGACAGTCTGTGTGTCATGTCCTCAGTACTACATAAAAATACGCAAATACAGGCTTCTAATTGGCACATTGTGGTTTTTGACGCAAACGTCTGAAGTTTGAGCTGAGCCAATCAGAGAACTTGGGTGTTAAAATCTCTGCTCCGGCCCGCCCCCTATTAACGAGCAAGGAAACGTGCGGTGTTGCGGTAGTTCAGTGCACGTCGCTGATTGGATGGAAACAGATATGGCAGAGAGCTGTTCCCCCAATACCTGTCCTCTTCAAGTAGCGGGAGGTCAACAGTAGGCTGCTAATGATGTCATACTAGTCAGGTCACCAATGACAACAAGGCATGTTGAATTGAACGGTAGTCTAGTGGTCAGGCCCGGTGGCGGAGGTCAGGCCCGGTGGCGGAGGTCAGGCCCGGTGGCGGCGGTCAGGCCCGGTCAGAGATGGAGATCTGAAACAAGCTCATATAGTTCAGTTTTATCATCCAAATATCCTACAGTAAACTAGACTACCGTTCAAAGTTTGGGGTCACTTAAAATGACATCAAATTGATCGGAAATACAGAGTAGACATTGTTAATGTTGTAAGTTAGAATTGTAGCTGGAAACGGCAGATTTTTTTTAAATGGAATATCTACATAGGCGTACAGAGGACCATTATCAGCAACCATCACTCCTGTGTTCCAATGTATTTAACCCAACCCCTCTGAATCAGTATAGGTCTCAAAGCAGTACGGAAACGGGATACCTAGTCAGTTTCTGTATTTAACCCAACCCCTCTGAATCAGAGCGGTGCGGGGGGGCTGCCTTAATCGACATCTACGTCATCAGCACCTGGGTAGCAGTGGGTTAACTGCCTTGCTCTAGGGCAGAGCGGCACATTTCACCACCTAGCCAGCAACGTTTCGGTTACTGGCCAAACACTCTTAACTGCTAAGCTACCTACATGGAGTATAGCTCTCAAAGCTTGGTGCCATTTGGAGTATACTAAATGTGTGTTGATTATAGTTTAACCAGCTAGTCTGTGAGTCTCTTGTGCTAATTTCCCCCCAGTACAGACAGGCGTACACTGGCAACAGCCAGTCCCAGGTGCAGACGGCCATGGACGGCTTTGAGGACGTCATCAAGAGATTCCCTAAGTGTGCCGAGGGATACGCTCTCTACGCTCAGGTAAACACCACGTCTCACACATACTGCTAGTCCCGCCTATCCGGCACACTGTCGTAACCTGACGTCTCACTCGCAGTACATTATGTCTGGTTGTCTCAAAACTAACTGGAGAATGTGAATCTCCCTGAACCATTTCTGCTGTGTCTCTGTGTTCAGGCGTTGACTGACCAGCAGCAGTTTGGCAAGGCAGATCAGATGTACAACAAGTGTATTGACCTGGAGCCGGACAACGCTACAACATACGTCCACAAGGGGTGAGTTAGCCGGACAACGCTACAACATACGTCCACAAGGGGTGAGTTAGCCTGACAACGCTACAACATACGTCCACAAGGGGTGAGTTAGCCTGACAACGCTACAACATACGTCCACAAGGGGTGAGTTAGTCTGGCAACGCTACAACATACGTCCACAAGGGGTGAGTTAGTCTGGCAACGCTACAACATACGTCCACAAGGGGTGAGTTAGTCTGGCAACGCTACAACATACGTCCACAAGGGGTGAGTTAGTCTGACAACGCTACAACATACGTCCACAAGGGGTGAGTTAGTCTGACAACGCTACAACATCGCCCACAAGGGGTGAGTTAGCCTGGCAACGCTACAACATACGTCCACAAGGGGTGAGTTAGTCTGACAACGCTACAACATACGTCCACAAGGGGTGAGTTAGCCTGGCAACGCTACAACATACGTCCACAAGGGGTGAGTTAGTCTGGCAACGCTACAACATACGTCCACAAGGGGTGAGTTAGTCTGACAACGCTACAACATACGTCCACAAGGGGTGAGTTAGTCTGACAACGCTACAACATACGTCCACAAGGGGTGAGTTAGCCTGGCAACGCTACAACATACGTCCACAAGGGGTGAGTTAGTCTGGCAACGCTACAACATACGTCCACAAGGGGTGAGTTAGTCTGGCAACGCTACAACATACGTCCACAAGGGGTGAGTTAGTCTGGCAACGCTACAACATACGTCCACAAGGGGTGAGTTAGTCTGACAACGCTACAACATACGTCCACAAGGGGTGAGTTAGTCTGGCAACGCTACAACATACGTCCACAAGGGGTGAGTTAGTCTGACAACGCTACAACATACGTCCACAAGGGGTGAGTTAGCCTGACAACGCTACAACATACGTCCACAAGGGGTGAGTTAGCCTGGCAACGCTACAACATACGTCCACAAGGGGTGAGTTAGCCTGGCAACGCTACAACATACGTCCACAAGGGGTGAGTTAGCCTGGCAACGCTACAACATACGTCCACAAGGGGTGAGTTAGCCTGACAACGCTACAACATCGTCCACAAGGGGTGAGTTAGCCTGGCAACGCTACAACATCGTCCACAAGGGGTGAGTTAGTCTGGCAACGCTTACAACATACGTCCACAAGGGGTGAGTTAGTCTGGCAACGCTACAACATACGTCCACAAGGGGTGAGTTAGTCTGGCAACGCTACAACATACGTCCACAAGGGGTGAGTTAGTCTGGCAACGCTACAACATACGTCCACAAGGGGTGAGTTAGTCTGACAACGCTACAACATACGTCCACAAGGGGTGAGTTAGCCTGGCAACGCTACAACATACGTCCACAATGGGTGAGTTAGTCTGACAACGCTACAACATACGTCCACAAGGGGTGAGTTAGTCTGGCAACGCTACAACATACGTCCACAAGGGGTGAGTTAGTCTGACAACGCTACAACATACGTCCACAAGGGGTGAGTTAGCCTGACAACGCGCTTACAACATACGCCCACAAGGGGTGAGTTAGCCTGACAACGCTACAACATACGTCCACAAGGGGTGAGTTAGCCTGGCAACGCTACAACATACGTCCACAAGGGGTGAGTTAGTCTGGCAACGCTACAACATACGTCCACAAGGGGTGAGTTAGCCTGACAACGCTACAACATACGTCCACAAGGGGTGAGTTAGCCTGACAACGCTACAACATACGTCCACAAGGGGTGAGTTAGCCTGACAACGCTACAACATACGTCCACAAGGGGTGAGTTAGCCTGACAACGCTACAACATACGTCCACAAGGGGTGAGTTAGTCTGGCAACGCTACAACATCGTCCACAAGGGGTGAGTTAGTCTGACAACGCTACAACATACGTCCACAAGGGGTGAGTTAGTCTGACAACGCTACAACATACGTCCACAAGGGGTGAGTTAGCCTGACAACGCTACAACATACGTCCACAAGGGGTGAGTTAGTCTGACAACGCTACAACATACGTCCACAAGGGGTGAGTTAGCCTGACAACGCTACAACATACGTCCACAAGGGGTGAGTTAGCCTGACAACGCTACAACATACGTCCACAAGGGGTGAGTTAGTCTGGCAACGCTACAACATACGTCCACAAGGGGTGAGTTAGTCGGACAACGCTACAACATACGTCCACAAGGGGTGAGTTAGTCGGACAACGCTACAACATACGTCCACAAGGGGTGAGTTAGTCTGGCAACGCTACAACATACGTCCACAAGGGGTGAGTTAGCCTGGCAACGCTACAACATACGCCCACAAGGGGTGAGTTAGTCTGGCAACGCTACAACATACGTCCACAAGGGGTGAGTTAGCCTGACAACGCTACAACATACGTCCACAAGGGGTGAGTTAGCCTGGCAACGCTACAACATACGTCCACAAGGGGTGAGTTAGCCTGACAACGCTACAACATACGTCCACAAGGGGTGAGTTAGTCTGACAACGCTTACAACATACGTCCACAAGGGGTGAGTTAGTCTGACAACGCTACAACATACGTCCACAAGGGGTGAGTTAGTCTGACAACGCTACAACATACGTCCACAAGGGGTGAGTTAGTCTGGCAACGCTTACAACATACGTCCACAAGGGGTGAGTTAGTCTGACAACGCTACAACATACGTCCACAAGGGGTGAGTTAGCCTGACAACGCTACAACATACGTCCACAAGGGGTGAGTTAGTCTGACAACGCTACAACATACGTCCACAAGGGGTGAGTTAGTCTGGCAACGCTACAACATACGTCCACAAGGGGTGAGTTAGTCTGGCAACGCTACAACATACGTCCACAAGGGGTGAGTTAGCCTGGCAACGCTTACAACATACGCCCACAAGGGGTGAGTTAGTCTGACAACGCTACAACATACGCCCACAAGGGGTGAGTTAGCCTGGCAACGCTACAACATACGTCCACAAGGGGTGAGTTAGCCTGACAACGCTACAACATACGTCCACAAGGGGTGAGTTAGTCTGACAACGCTACAACATACGTCCACAAGGGGTGAGTTAGCCTGACAACGCTACAACATACGTCCACAAGGGGTGAGTTAGTCTGACAACGCTACAACATACGTCCACAAGGGGTGAGTTAGTCTGACAACGCTTACAACATACGTCCACAAGGGGTGAGTTAGCCTGACAACGCTACAACATACGTCCACAAGGGGTGAGTTAGCCTGACAACGCTACAACATACGTCCACAAGAGGTGAGTTAGTCTGACAACGCTACAACATACGCCCACAAGGGGTGAGTTAGTCTGAAAACGCTACAACATACGTCCACAAGGGGTGAGTTAGTCTGACAACGCTACAACATCGTCCACAAGGGGTGAGTTAGCCTGACAACGCTACAACATACGTCCACAAGGGGTGAGTTAGCCTGACAACGCTACAACATACGTCCACAAGGGGTGAGTTAGCCTGACAACGCTACAACATACGTCCACAAGGGGTGAGTTAGCCTGACAACGCTACAACATACGTCCACAAGGGGTGAGTTAGCCTGGCAACGCTTACAACATACGTCCACAAGGGGTGAGTTAGCCTGACAACGCTACAACATACGTCCACAAGGGGTGAGTTAGTCTGACAACGCTACAACATACGTCCACAAGGGGTGAGTTAGCCTGACAACGCTACAACATACGTCCACAAGGGGTGAGTTAGCCTGGCAACGCTACAACATACGTCCACAAGGGGTGAGTTAGCCTGGCAACGCTACAACATACAGTCGGTGTGTCCCCAGCCCGTTGCCAATGTCTGTCTGTGTATTCAGGTTGTTGCAGCTCCAGTGGAAGCAGGACCTGGACCTGGGTCTGGACCTCATCAGCAAGGCCATCGAGATCGACAATAAATGTGACTTTGCCTACGAAACCATGGGAACTATCGGAGTTCAAAGGTTAGCTGAATACTTTTTAAATATTGGCCAGTAATTAACACTCAAAACACACTTTGGAGTTTGGTTTAAAAGGCATGAAATAACAGACATTTAGGTTTATATGCTGACACATACATCAAATGTGATGTCCACCCAGTGTATATTGTATGACAAAACATTAGACTGAGCAGGTGAATCCCGGTAAAAGCGATGATCCCTTATTGATGTCCCTTGTTAAATCCACTTCAATCAGTGTAGATGAAGGGGAGGAGACAGGTTAAAGAAGGATTTTTAAGCCTTGAGATAATTGAGACATGAATTGTGTATGTGTGCCATTCAGAGGGTGAATGGGCAAGACAAAAGTGCCTTTGAACGGGGTACAGTAGTAGGTGCCAGGCGCACCGGTTTGTGTCAAGAACTGCAGCGCTCAACAGTTTCCTGTGTATCAAGAACGGTCCACCACCAAAAGGACATCCAGCCAACTGGACACAACTGTGGAAAGGATTGGGAGTCAAAATGTTCCCAGCATCCCTGTGGAACGCTTTCAACACCTTGTAGAGTCCGTGCCCCGACAAATTGAGGCTGTTCTGAGGGCAAAACGGGGGTGCAACTCAATAATTAGAAATGTGTTCTTAATGTTTTGTCCACAGTGTATAAAACACGTTAAAATAACTAATTTATTAACATCCCTTTCTCCCTCCCAGGGGCAACCTGGACAAGGCAATAGACATGTTCAACAAGGCCATCAACCTGGCCAAGTCCGAGATGGAGATGGCTCATCTCTACTCACTGTGTGACGCAGCCTACGCCCAGACCGAGGTAGCCAGGAAGTACGGGCTGAAGCCACCCACACTGTAACTGCGCTGTCACATGACCCAAGACCCTCCCACTCTCCGCCGCTGAACCGGATTGTATTATAACTGCAGATGTTTCAGTCATTTGGTTTTGTAGGCATGCTGGATTAATAAAAAAGAGAAACTCACCTGTGACCATACATCAGCGTTTCCCCAACTCTGTCTGCCGCCCCGGACAGAGTTTGGCAAACGCTGCACTACATGATCATGTTTACGTCTCGTTGAATTGTAACGAAGGAGAGGCTGTTCACAACCAAGGCTAGAACCCAAGCATCTGGTAATTAATGATCTTAACCCACACACCCCTCTTCCTCAAGGCACTTAGTTTGACCCACACACCCCTTTGTCTCTTGGTACTTAGTTTAACCCAGACCACCAACCCGTATGATCCTTCCTGTACCTCCAATGTCTGGTCTGTTATTATAAACATGTGGATGGCCATGTGAAACCAGGTATCCATCCAGAAATAATTCAACCTTCTAAAATCAAAACGGGAGATTCTTTCAATAGACTTCTCATTGACTAATCCATATTCCGACGTATTTAAGATGATTAACCTTGTATGTCGCCTGCACACTGAGAAGTGGATAGAGTTCCAATGGACTGTTCATTTGTTACTGTTCTTGTTCTCTACCACGTTTCTGTCCAGACACTTCCATATCCTCAAGATGATGTAACATTAGAATTGAATGGATTAATAAATGAAGGATTAAAATGTTAGTCAAATGTGTATGTATAATGATGGATGTCTGTGTTTGGTGTAATGCTGGAGTTGACAATGTGTGGGATAAGGGTGAAGTTAGGGTCCTAAAGTAGTGTGGGATAAGGGTGACGTTAGGGTCCTAAAGTAGTGTGGGATAAGGGTGAAGTTAGGGTCCTAAAGTAGTGTGGGATAAGAGTGAAGTTAGGGTCCTAAAGTAGTGTGGGATAAGGGTGACGTTAGGGTCCTAAAGTAGTGTGGGATAAGGGTGACGTTAGGGTCCTAAAGTGGTGTGGGATAAGGGTGACGTTAGGGTCCTAAAGTAGTGTGGGATAAGGGTGACGTTAGGGTCCTAAAGTAGTGTGGGATAAGGGTGACGTTAGGGTCCTAAAGTGGTGTGGGATAAGGGTGACGTTAGGGTCCTAAAGTGGTGTGGGATAAGGGTGACGTTAGGGTCCTAAAGTAGTGTTTCATTTTGGGGGATTGCCGTTTCTTTTTTATATATTATGTACAGCATGTGATATTTCTCTTAAGTGAATGTTAATGCAATGCTGACGTCTGAAGTTGTCAGGCCGTGTTGGAAAGGCTGACGGGGACATTTAGACCTAAAATGATTCAAATCCTAATTCAGAATAATTCTCAATGTACCGCTTTCATTTTATGTGGTTGTTTCCCCAACTTTTAGATTCAGAAAATGTCAGAAGGGACAATTATTTTAAATATTTTTTTCATGCTGTCATGTTTTATTTTGCAGAGGGCAGGTATGCCATCATATGTCGTGCATCTGGTTGTTTGAGGCAGTGCTACAGAATAAAACATGTGACTGTGTTGGTAAACAACACTGACATTCTTCCCATGCAGAGATGTATCATGACCAAAGTCAGAGGACATGGGAAATAAAGCTGTAACTGGCACGTTATTTGAAACCTTGGTAATATATCATTGTCTTATATAGTTGATTTTCTTCTTCCTCGTTTTGTCCCGAAACAATGTGAATATATACACTGAGTATACAAAACATTAAGAACACCTGCTCTTTCCATTATATAGACTGACCAGGTCAACGTTTTGATCCCTTATTTATGTAGATGAAGGGGAGGAGACGGGTTAAAGAAGGATCTTTATGCCTTGAGACGATTGAGACATGGATTGCCTTAACCATAACCATTTCCCTAACCCTTACCTTAATCGTTGAGCCGGTTCCCAGGGAACCCCACAGGGCAGTGTTCTTTCACCACTACTATACATACTGTATACAGACAGCCGCCGGAGCCGGTTCCCAGGGAACCCCACAGGGCAGTGTTCTTTCACCACTACTATACATACTGTATACAGACAGCCGCCGGAGCCGGTTCCCAGGGAGCCCCACAGGGCAGTGTTCTTTCACCACTACTATACATACTGTATACAGACAGCTGCGGAGCCGGTTCCCAGGAACCCCACAGGGCAGTGTTCTTTCACCACTACTATACATACTGTATACAGACAGCTGCCGGAGCCGGTTCCCAGGGAACCCCACAGGGCAGTGTTCTTTCACCACTACTATACGTACTGTATACAGACAGCTGCTGGAGCCGGTTCCCAGGGAACCCCACAGGGCAGTGTTCTTTCACCACTACTATAATGCACTGTATACAGACAGCTGCTGGAGCCGGTTCCCAGGGAACCCCACAGGGCAGTGTTCTTTCACCACTACTATACATACTGTATACAGACAGCTGCTGGAGCCGGTTCCCAGGGAGCCCCACAGGGCAGTGTTCTTTCACCACAACTATATATACTGTATACAGACAGCTGCCGGAGCCGGTTCCCAGGGAGCCCCACAGGGCAGTGTTCTTTCACCACTACTATACATACTGTATACAGACAGCTGCCGGAGCCGGTTCCCAGGGAACCCCACAGGGCAGTGTTCTTTCACCACTACTATACATACTGTATACAGACAGCTGCCGGAGCCGGTTCCCAGGGCGCCACCTGATCAAATATGCTGACGATACTGCTTTGGTCAGTCTTCTCGAAGAGGATGAGATGGAGCACGGACCGGCTCTGAATGAATTTACTGCCTGGTGTGAGTCATCCCATCTAATATTAAATACATCAAAAACAAAGGACATGGTGATTGACTTTGGAAGGAACACTACCATGCACACACTATCACTGATAAAAGGTGAGCCCATTGAAATAGTGGTTGAGTACAAATACCTTGGGCTAGTCATTGATAACAAACTGTCCTGGGATCACTGACGCTATTTTTAAGAAAGGCCAACAGACTATTTACTAAGGAAATTGCACTTTTTTAATGTTGATCTAACCATCATGGTTCTCTTTATAAATCATTCATTGAGAGCATTCTGTCCTACTGTTTGACCTGCTGGTTTGGGAATCTCAAGGTTGCACAGAAAAAAATAGGTTGGGCAAGATAGTCAGGAAACCAACAAGATAGTCAGGAAACCATCAAGATAGTCAGGAAACCAACAAGATAGTCAGGAAACCAACAAGATAGTCAGGAAACCAACAAGATAGTCAAGAAACCATCAAGATAGTCAGGAAACCAACAAGATAGTCAGGAAACCATCAAGATAGTCAAGAAACCATCAAGATAGTCAGGAAACCAACAAGATAGTCAGGAAACCATCAAGATAGTCAGGAAACCATCAAGATAGTCAGGAAACCAACAAGATAGTCAGGAAACCAACAAGATAGTCAGGAAACCATCAAGATAGTCAGGAAACCAACAAGATAGTCAGGAAACCATCAAGATAGTCAGGAAACCAACAAGATAGTCAGGAAACCAACAAGATAGTCAAGAAACCATCAAGATAGTCAGGAAACCAACAAGATAGTCAGGAAACCATCAAGATAGTCAAGAAACCATCAAGATAGTCAGGAAACCAACAAGATAGTCAGGAAACCATCAAGATAGTCAGGAAACCATCAAGATAGTCAGGAAACCAACAAGATAGTCAGGAAACCATCAAGATAGTCAGGAAACCAACAAGATAGTCAGGAAACCATCAAGATAGTCAGGAAACCAACAAGATAGTCAGGAAACCAACAAGATAGTCAGGAAACCAACAAGATAGTAAGGAAACCAACAAGATAGTCAGGAAACCATCAAGATAGTCAGGTAACCATCAAGATAGTCAGGAAACCATCAAGATAGTCAGGAAACCAACAAGATAGTCAGGAAACCATCAAGATAGTCAGGACTTGTGGAGAAATCATGGGGCAGCAACAGCAAGAACTGTCAGAGCCCTCCATCTCTCTACCTGAGAGATGCACCAGCTCTGTCAGGAGGAATGGGCCAAAATTCACCCAACTTATTGTGGGAAGCTTGTGGAAGGCTACCTGAAACGTTTGACTGCTGCAAGATGAATTGCCTCTGAGAACATTAAAGTTTCCTGAATCTGAAACCTTGAGCGTTTATTCATAAAGCCGGGGGAATTTTGTTACGAGCCCCGATGCTTGTTCTGAACATTAACATGCATCGCTTACGGTACGGTTTTGAAACAAAAGGAACATATCTTTCATATCAGCCAGAAAAAACAGAAAAAAAGCTTAAATTGCTACTCACCTTTATAGGGTTAGTGTTCTCACATGACCATATCTCCACCCTACAGCGCTTGTTAACGGAAGACCGAGCTAATTAGCCGGTGTGTTTATTTCAAGATTATTTCTCGCTGATCTGAAAGATAAGCTCCGTATGTTTTGAAAACCGTGTTCAATCGATGATTATTGAAGTTTCTAAACGTTAAATAGGGCGTTGGGTTTGTATTTGACATGGTCCCACCAGGAAGCTTTCAGAAGACTAGAGAGGAGTCTGGTATCCTGAGAGATGTTGAGGATACTAGTGATGTTCTAGAGAGGAGTCTGGTATCCTGAGAGATGTTGAGGATACTAGTGATGTTCTAGAGAGGAGTCTGGTATCCTGAGCGATTGGTATCCCCAATGCTCTACCTTAATACAGGACTAGGAAAGGCCCAGTGCTCTACCTTAATACAGGACTAGAAAAGGCCCAGTGCTCTACCTTAATACAGGACTAGGAAATATCAGATTTTTCAGTGGGTCCTGCAGCACCCTCAGCACCCCTACTTCTATCATCACATCTGTCATGATCTTTTTCAAATCAAATAAAATTTTATTTGTCACATACACATGGTTAGCAGATGTTAATGCGAGTGTAGCGAAATGCTTGTGCTTTTAGTTCCGACCATGCAGTAGTATCTAACAAGTAATCTAACAAATTCACAACAACTACCTTATACACACAAGAGTAAAGGAATGAATACGAGTATGTACATATAAATATATGGATGAGCGATGGCTGACCGGCATAGGCAAGATGCAGTAGATGGTATGGAGTACAGTATATACACATATATATATATGAGATGAGTAATGTAGGATATGTAAACATTATATAAATGGCATTGTTTAAAGTGGCTAGTGATACATTATTTCATCCAATTATAATTATTAAAGTGGCTAGAGATTTGGGTCGATGGCCGAACGGCATAGGCAAGATACAGTAGATGGTTTAGAGTACAGTGTATACATTTGATATGAGTATGTCGGATACGTAAACATTATATACAAAATTGTTTAAAGTGGCTAGTGATACATTTGTTACATCCAATTCCTATGTATAAAGTGGCTAGAGATTTAAGTCAGTATGTTGGCAGCAGCCACTCAATGTTAGTGATGGCTGTTTAACAGTCTGATGGCCTTGAGGTAGAAGCTGTTTTTCAGTCTCTCGGTCCCAGCTTTGATGCACCTGTACTGACCTCGCCTTCTGGATGATAGCGGGGTGAACAGGCAGTGGCTCGGGTGGTTGTTGTCCTTGATGATCTTTTTGGCCTTTCTGTGACATCGGGTGGTGTAGGTGTCCTGGAGGGCAGGTAGTTTAACCCGGTGATGCGTTGTGCAGTCCTCACTACCCTCTGGAGAGCCTTACGGTTGTGGGCGGAGCAGTTGCCGTACCAGGCGGTGATACAGCCCGACAGGATGCTCTCGATTGTGCATCTGTAAAAGTTTGTGAGTGATTTTGGTGACAAGCCGAATTTCTTCAGCCTCCTGAGGTTGAAGAGGCGCTGTTGCGCCTTCTTCACCACGCTGTCTGTGTGGGTGGACCAATTCAGTTTGTCCGTGATGTGTATGCCGAGGAACTTAAAACTTTCCACCTTCTCCACTACTGTCCCCTCGATGTGGATAGGGGTGCTCCTCTGCTGTTTCCTAAAGTCCACGATCATCTCCTTTGTTTTGTTGACATTGAGTGAGAGGTTATTTTCCTGACACCACACTCCGAGGGCCCTCACCTCCTCTCTGTAGGCCGCCTCGTCGTTGTTGGTAATCAAGCCTACCACTGTAGTGTCGTCAGCAAACTTGATGATTGAGTTGGATGCGTGCTTGGCCACGCAGTCATGGGTAAACAGGGAGTACAGGAGAGGGCTGAGAACGCACCCTTGTGGGGCCCCAGTGTTGAGGATCAGCGGGGTGGAGATGTTGTTTCCTACCCTCACCACCTGGGACCGCCCGTCAGGAAGTCCAGGACCCAGTTGCACAGGGCTGGGTCGAGACCCAGGGTCTCGAGCTTAATGACGAGCTTGGAGGGAACTATGGTGTTAAATGCTGAGCTGTAGTCGATGAACAGCATTCTTACATAAGTATTCCTCTTGTCCAGATGGGTTAGGGCAGTATGCAGTGTGATTGCGATTGGCTCGTCTGTGGACCTATTGGGACGGTAAGCAAATTGGAGTGGGTCCAGGGTGTCTGGCAGGATGGAGGTGATATGATCCTTGACTAATCTCTCAAAGCACTTCATGATGACGGAAGTGAGTGCTACGGGGCGATAGTCATTTAGCTCAGTCACCTTAGCTTTCTTGGGAACAGTAACAATGGTGGCCCTCTTGAAGCATGTGGGAACAGCAGACTGGGATAGGGACTGATTGAATATGTCCGTAAACACACCAGCCAGCTGGTCTGCGCATGCTCTGAGGACACGGCCAGGGATGCCATCTGGGCCGGCAGCCTTGCGAAGGTTAACACATTTAAATGTTTTTCTCACATTGGCTGCGGTGAAGGTGAGCCCGCAGGTTTTGGTAGCGGGCCGTGTCGGTGGCACTGTATTGTCCTCAAAGCGAGCAAAGAAGTTGTTTAGTTTGTCTGGGAGCAGGACGTCATGGTCCGCGACGGGGCTGGTTTTCTTTTTGTAGTCCGTGATTGACTGTAGACCCTGCCACATTCCTCTTGTGTCTGAGCCGTTGAATTGTGACTCTACTTTGTCTCTATACTGACGCTTAGCTTGTTTGATTGCCTTGCGGAGGGAATAGCTACACTGTTTGTATTCAGTCATGTTTCCGGTAGCCTTACCCTGGTTAAAAGCAGTGGTTCGCGCTTTCAGGGGGGATGTACACGGCTGTGATTATAATCGAGGAGAATTCTCTTGGTAGATAATGCGGTCTGCATTTGATTGTAAGGAATTCTATGTCAGGTGAACAAAAGGACTTGAGTTCCTGTATGTTGTTATGATCACACCACGTCTCGTTAATCATAAGACACACACCCCCGCCCTTCTTCTTACCAGATAGATGTTTGTTTCTGTCGGCGCGATGCGTGGAGAAACCAGGTGGCTGTACCGACTCTGATAACGTGTCCTGAGTGAGACATGTTTCTGTGAAGCAAAGAACGTTGCAGTCTCGGATGTCTCTCTGAAAGGCAACCCTTGATCTGATTTCGTCTACTTTGTTGTCAAGAGACTGTACATTGGCGATTAAAATACTTGGGAGAGGTGCACGATGCGCCCGTCGACGTAGCTTGACCAAAAGACAGCCGCGTTTCCCTCTTCTCCGGCGCCGACGTTGCTTTGAGTAGCCGGGTGCTATCCAGTCTATTGTTGTGTTTTGGTTAGCAAACCGAGAATCCTCTTTGGGAAAGTCGTATTCCTGGTCGTAATGTTGGTAAGTTGACGTTGCTCTTATATCCAATAGTTCCTCCCGGTTGTATGTAATAAAACGTAATATTTCCCGGGGTAATAATGTAAGAAGTAATACATAAAAAAACAAAATACTGCATGGTTTCCTGAGAACGTGAAGCGAGGCTGCCATCTCTGTCGGCCTTAATACAGGATGACTTTACTCACATGAAAACTGTGGATGGAAACGTTGTTTATGTGACAGTCTAGAGTGGCATAAGAATGAAATAATCATGGAAGCTTCTTACATTAGAACGACTGCTTTTTACCATTATACCAGGAATCTGTGTCGGTATGCGCATCAGTCGGTGTGATGCAGATAACACGGCTATTACACCGTGGTTGTAATGTCTACGGTCGGCCGAGGTATTGCGCCGTCTCTGCCACACTACGTCCACCGGGAGATGCTGTCTGCCTCCCTACGTCCACTGGGAGATGCTGTCTGCCTCCCTACGTCCACCGGGAGATGCTGTCTGCCACACTAGGTCCACCGGGAGATGCTGTCTGCCACACTAGGTCCACCGGGAGATGCTGTCTGCCTCCCTACGTCCACCGGGAGATGCTGTCTGCCTTCCTACGTCCACCGGGAGATGCTGTCTGCCACACTACGTCCACCGGGAGATGCTGTCTGCCACACTAGGTCCACCGGGAGATGCTGTCTGCCTCCCTACGTCCACCGGGAGATGCTGTCTGCCACACTAGGTCCACCGGGAGATGCTGTCTGCCTCCTCACGCCCACCGGGAGATGCTGTCTGCCTCCCTACGTCCACCGGGAGATGCTGTCTGCCACACTACGTCCACCGGGAGATGCTGTCTGCCTCCCTACGTCCCCCGGGAGATGCTGTCTGCCACACTAGGTCCACCGGGAGATGCTGTCTGCCTCCCCTACGCCCACCGGGAGATGCTGTCTGCCTCCCTACGCCCACCGGGAGATGCTGTCTGCCACACTACGCCCACCGGAGATGCTGTCTGCCTCCCTACGCCCACCGGGAGATGCTGTCTGCCACACTACGCCCACCGGGAGATGCTGTCTGCCACACTACGTCCACCGGGAGATGCTGTCTGCCTCCCTACGTCCACCGGGAGATGCTGTCTGCCACACTACGCCCACCGGGAGATGCTGTCTGCCTCCCTACGCCCACCGGGAGATGCTGTCTGCCACACTACGCCCACCGGAGATTCTGTCTGCCTCCCTACGCCCCCGGGAGATGCTGTCTGCCACACTATGTCCACCGGAGATGCTGTCTGCCTCCTACGCCCACCGGGAGATGCTGTCTGCCTCCCTACGCCCACCGGGAGATGCTGTCTGCCACACTAGGTCCACCGGAGATGCTGTCTGCCTCCCTACATCCACCGGGAGATGCTGTCTGCCACATTACGTCCACCGGGAGATGCTGTCTGCCTCCCTACGTCCACCGGGAGATGCTGTCTGCCTCCCTACGTCCACCGGGAGATGCTGTCTGCCACACTAGGTCCACCGGGAGATGCTGTCTGCCTCCCTACATCCACCGGGAGATGCTGTCTGCCACATTACGTCCACCGGGAGATGCTGTCTGCCTCCCTACGTCCACCGGGAGATGCTGTCTGCCTCCTTACGTCCACCGGGAGATGCTGTCTGCCTCCCTACGTCCACCGGGAGATGCTGTCTGCCACACTACGTCCACCGGGAGATGCTGTCTGCCACACTACGTCCACCGGGAGATGCTGTCTGCCTCCCTACGTCCACCGGGAGATGCTGTCTGCCACACTACGTCCACCGGGAGATGCTGTCTGCCTCCCTACGTCCACCGGGAGATGCTGTCTGCCACACTACGTCCACCGGGAGATGCTGTCTGCCTCCCTACGTCCACCGGGAGATGCTGTCTGCCACACTACGTCCACCGGGAGATTCTGTCTGCCTCCCTACGTCCCCCGGGAGATGCTGTCTGCCACACTAGGTCCACCGGGAGATGCTGTCTGCCTCCCTACGTCCACCGGGAGATGCTGTCTGCCTCCCTACGTCCACCGGGAGATGCTGTCTGCCACACTAGGTCCACCGGGAGATGCTGTCTGCCTCCCTACGTCCACCGGGAGATGCTGTCTGCCACATTACGCCCACCGGAGATGCTGTCTGCCTCCCTACGCCCACCGGGAGATGCTGTCTGCCTCCTTACGCCCACCGGGAGATGCTGTCTGCCTCCCTACGTCCACCGGGAGATGCTGTCTGCCACACTACGTCCACCGGGAGATTCTGTCTGCCTCCCTACGTCCCCCGGGAGATGCTGTCTGCCACACTAGGTCCACCGGGAGATGCTGTCTGCCTCCCTACGTCCACCGGGAGATGCTGTCTGCCTCCCTACGTCCACCGGGAGATGCTGTCTGCCACACTAGGTCCACCGGGAGATGCTGTCTGCCTCCCTACATCCACCGGGAGATGCTGTCTGCCACATTACGTCCACCGGGAGATGCTGTCTGCCTCCCTACGTCCACCGGGAGATGCTGTCTGCCTCCTTACGCCCACCGGGAGATGCTGTCTGCCTCCCACGCCCACCGGGAGATGCTGTCTGCCACACTACGCCCACCGGGAGATTCTGTCTGCCTCCCTACGCCCCCCCGGGAGATGCTGTCTGCCACACTAGGTCCACCGGGAGATGCTGTCTGCCTCCCTACGTCCACCGGGAGATGCTGTCTGCCTCCCTACGTCCACCGGGAGATGCTGTCTGCCACACTAGGTCCACCGGGAGATGCTGTCTGCCTCCCTACATCCACCGGGAGATGCTGTCTGCCACATTACGTCCACCGGGAGATGCTGTCTGCCTCCCTACGTCCACCGGGAGATGCTGTCTGCCTCCTTACGTCCACCGGGAGATGCTGTCTGCCTCCCTACGTCCACCGGGAGATGCTGTCTGCCACACTACGTCCACCGGGAGATTCTGTCTGCCTCCCTACGTCCCCCGGGAGATGCTGTCTGCCACACTAGGTCCACCGGGAGATGCTGTCTGCCTCCCTACGTCCACCGGGAGAGGCTGTCTGCCTCCCTACGTCCACCGGGAGATGCTGTCTGCCTCCCTATGTCCACCGGGAGATGCTGTCTGCCTCCCTACGTCCACCGGGAGAGGCTGTCTGTCTCCCTACGTCCACCGGGAGATGCTGTCTGCCACACTACGTCCACCGGGAGATGCTGTCTGCCTCCCTACGTCCACCGGGAGATGCTGTCTGCTTTCAGAAACACCCAGAAAGCACGGGGGACCGGAAGTGTCTCGTCGTGTGCAGCTTCAAAACAACACCAGCACGTTATTATGGACCGTTTGAAAACCTTCTCCATACGTCGCTTCTGTCATCAACATTGGTTTCATTTCAGCGCTGATTCAATGTTTCTAAATGCTTTGGTAGCTAATTACGTCGAAGTGTCGTTGTAATGCGCTGTTTTGGTCTGACTTCCCGGTGACGAGGTTAGTGGCTAACGGTAGCGAGGCTACTAGCTAACGGTAGGAAACCATTACCATGTCAACCATTAAGTCTTGTTTGGTAGCGAACAATATACTTACACGTTTATTCCCAAAAAGGACCTATTCATGGCGTGTACAGTTGAAGCAGCAGCAGCAGCCTTACTACGCAGAGAAGTGGCTTAAGTTACCAACAAGTTATACATGCCGTAAGAGATCCCAGCATGTCAATCAATCATCATATCAGCATATCTCACAGTATGGGCTTCAACATCACAGACATCACAGACCTACAACAGTAGCACCTATCCCCTTAAAACACAGAAGCTTTTCACTGTCAACACACCAGCAGGACATTAGGGATGACCCCCATACCCCAGGACATGAACACCTGGGCAGCGAGGAGGAGGAGGATTATATAGATGACAGTGAGATAGACGAGCTGTTTCAGCAGCAGAACCCTGTGGTCGGAGAGGGAGACCACCGCATCTTCATCGTCCATCCTGATGTGAAGTGGGGAAGCAAGAAGCAGTACCTGACCACAGGTGAGTGGAGACTCAGGAGCTGGCCATTACACCATGTCAGACTCAGGAGCTGGCCATTAAACCATGTCAGACTCAGGAGCAGGCCATTAAACCATGTCAGACTCAGGAGCTGGCCATTAAACCATGTCAGACTCAGGAGCTGGCCATTAAACCATGTCAGACTCAGGAGCAGGCCATTAAACCATGTCAGACTCAGGAGCTGGCCATTACACCATGTCAGACTCAGGAGCTGGCCATTAAACCATGTCAGACTCAGGAGCTGGCCATTAAACCATGTCAGACTCAGGAGCTGGCCATTACACCATGTCAGACTCAGGAGCTGGCCATTAAACCATGTCAGACTCAGGAGCAGGCCATTAAACCATGTCAGACTCAGGAGCTGGCCATTAAACCATGTCAGACTCAGGAGCTGGCCATTAAACCATGTCAGACTCAGGAGCTGGCCATTAAACCATGTCAGACTCAGGAGCTGGCCATTAAACCATGTCAGACTCAGGAGCTGGCCATTAAACCATGTCAGACTCAGGAGCTGGCCATTAAACCATGTCAGACTCAGGAGCTGGCCATTAAACCATGTCAGACTCAGGAGCTGGCCATTAAACCATGTCAGACTCAGGAGCTGGCCATTAAACCATGTCAGACTCAGGAGCTGGCCATTAAACCATGTCAGACTCAGGAGCTGGCCATTAAACCATGTCAGACTCAGGAGCTGGCCATTACACCATGTCAGACTCAGGAGCTGGCCATTAAACCATGTCAGACTCAGGAGCAGGCCATTAAACCATGTCAGACTCAGGAGCTGGCCATTACACCATGTCAGACTCAGGAGCTGGCCAATAAACCATGTCAGACTCAGGAGCTGGCCATTAAACCATGTCAGACTCAGGAGCTGGCCATTAAACCATGTCAGACTCAGGAGCTGGCCATTAAACCATGTCAGACTCAGGAGCTGGCCATTACACCATGTCAGACTCAGGAGCTGGCCATTAAACCATGTCAGACTCAGGAGCAGGCCATTAAACCATGTCAGACTCAGGAGCTGGCCATTACACCATGTCAGACTCAGGAGCTGGCCAATAAACCATGTCAGACTCAGGAGCTGGCCATTAAACCATGTCAGACTCAGGAGCTGGCCATTAAACCATGTCAGACTCAGGAGCTGGCCATTAAACCATGTCAGACTCAGGAGCTGGCCATTACACCATGTCAGACTCAGGAGCTGGCCATTAAACCATGTCAGACTCAGGAGCTGGCCATTAAACCATGTCAGACTCAGGAGCTGGCCATTAAACCATGTCAGACTCAGGAGCTGGCCATTAAACCATGTCAGACTCAGGAGCTGGCCAATAAACCATGTCAGACTCAGGAGCTGGCCATTAAACCATGTCAGACTCAGGAGCTGGCCATTAAACCATGTCAGACTCAGGAGCTGGCCATTAAACCATGTCAGACTCAGGAGCTGGCCATTAAACCATGTCAGACTCAGGAGCTGGCCATTAAACCATGTCAGGCAGGTATGTCATTATGGTGGGTATCATTTGTGGAATGTTCCAACAAGGAATCTGTTACAAAAAAACTTTGTAAAGTACAAGGTTGCCAACAAACAACGCATACAAAGTGGCATGATCAATTCAACTAGTTGATGAATAGGCATCAAGTCACCACGTATCTTATTCTTCATGTTTGTCCATAGACTAGCAGAGTGAGGACAGACATTTTCTGGAATAAACGTAGTGAGTGAAAAACTTAATTAAATAGTCCACTCCCCACCCGGTGTCTTATTCTGCCATGGTACAACTTTGTCTGCGTTGTTTGTTGGCAACCTTGTTATTCCTGTTGGAACGTTCCACAAATTATACCCACCAATGTCATTATGAGTGCGTTCCAAATGACACCCTGTTCCCCAAGGTCCTCCTATGGAGTCAAAAATAGAACGCTACACAGGGAATAGGATGGCCATTTGGGACGAAGCAGTTCTTTAATCATGTTGTGTGTCTCTTTCACAGCTCATCTGATGATGGCGGAGGCAGTGGGTTTGGTCAACACTCTACAGAACTGGAGTGTCATCGACAAGATCATCCTCTCCACCAAGACACCAGAGAAGAAAATGATCTTTGGCAAAGGCAACTTCCAGACACTCACAGGTCTGCAGGTCTCACCACGCCTGTTTTAACCACAGAACTCACCATGCCTTAACCCTCGCCCTAACCTTGTTTAATGAAGTCTGTTCTCTCTCCCTAACCCTCGCCCTAACCCTGTTTAATCAAGTCTGTTCTCTCACCCTAATCCTCGCCCTAACCCTGTTTAATCAAGTCTGTTCTCTCACCCTAATCCTCGCCCTAACCCTGTTTAATCAAGTCTGTTCTCTCACCCTGACCCTCTCCCTAACCCTCGCCCTAACCCTGTTTAATCAAGTCTGTTCTCTCGCCCTAACCCTGTTTAATCAAGTCTGTTCTCTCGCCCTAACCCTCGCCCTAACCCTGTTTAATCAAGTCTGTTCTCTCGCCCTAACCCTCGCCCTGACCCTCGCCCTAACCCTGTTTAACCAAGTCTGTTCTCTCTCCCTGACCCTCGCCCTAACCCTGTTTAATCAAGTCTGTTCTCTCGCCCTAACCCTCGCCCTAACCCTGTTTAATGAAGTCTGTTCTCTCTCCCTAACCCTCGCCCTGACCCTGTTTAATCAAGTCTGTTCTCTCTCCCTGACAATGTGAGTCACTATTTAGCATTGCTGTATTGATTGTGATTTTTCTTTCTCAGAGAGAATCAGAAGAACTCCGGGAGTAACTGCTGTGTTTGTCAACGTGGAGCGTCTGTCCCCTGCCTCAGAGGTGAGAGTGGGAGACGAGAGCTTTACCCATGCACTCTAGTGTAGATTGAGTCTTTATTGTCCCATAGACCCGTCACAATATGGCATATGGCTGCATAGACTTGACTCTGATAGTATATTTTCCTTTCAGAAAGAGTTTGAGGAGGCGTGGGGGGTGAAGGTGTTTGACAGATACTCTGTGGTTCTCCATATCTTCCGCTGTAATGCCAGAACCAAGGAGGCCAAGCTACAGATCTCCCTGGCTGAGATTCCACTGCTCAGGTATCACCCAAGTATTCATACTAATGTAATACAATGTATGAAGTCAGAAAGAGGCGAAGCGAGAGGGATAACTGAGACCAAAACCTGTCTTATCCAGCAGGTGGTGTTTTTCGCTCACCAATCAAGGAGATTTTGTATGGAGGTTAATGAATGTCGAATTTGGTTAACAGAAATTGGAATGGCTTATTTGCTACGAGTGGCTTATTTGATTGAAGTTTCGTAATGATTAGGTTGTTACGAGTGTACTGATATAAATAGGACACATGACATCCTGGTAGGGCTGTCCCCGAGAAAAAAAATCTTGGTTGACCGAAAGTCGTCTATTCTTTCGACCAATCGATTGCTCAACATTTTTAAACCTGTATTTTACCATATATAGACACAGCCAATGTGTTTTAATATGATCAACTATGTGCATTGAGCTTGTCTGATGCTTTAAGCTTCCGGTTTGATGCCCCGAGGGCGCCAGAGGTCTAGATACCCAGAAGAACAAAACGTAACCTGACCCAACTATTCTCCTCCCGCTCCTGCTGGCTGTCTCAGATTCTGCCGTTACTCTCCTGACGTGGACGGTAATGGTCCACACGAGGAGTCGGCAACCTTTCTCATGTGGAATGACAATTTTATCTGACCATTTCTACCGATCTGCGTTTTGTGCCAGTTATGGTTTTCAGATGCACATTTTTGTGAAACAGTTTCATTTAATTTATAAAAACGTCGTCCTATCTGAATATCATTGGCATGTGGTTCATCAACATTCATCCAAATCTAAATGATACGAACCTCAATAGTAACTTTTATTGCTTGGACTAATTGCACTATGGAACTGAACTTACCCTGCCTATTTGTTTGTAAATATCCTTTGCTATTTATTTAACATTTTTAGATATACAGTTGAAGTCGGAAGTTTACATACACTTAGGTTGGAGTCATTAAAACTCATTTTTCAACCACTCCAAGTCGGTTAGGACATCTACTTTCTGCAAGACACAAGTCATTTTCCAACAATTGTTTATGGACAGATTATTTCACTTATAATTCACTATCACAATTCCAGTGGATCAGAAGTTTACATACACTACATTGACTGTGCCGTTAAACAGCTTGGAAAATTCCAGTAAATGATTTAATGGCTTTAGAAGCTTCTGATAGGCTAATTGACATAATTTGAGTCAATTGGAGGTGTACCTGTGGATGTATTTCAAGGCCTACCTTCAAACTCAGTGCCTCTTTGCTTGACATCATGGGAAAATCAAAAGAAATCAGCCAAGACCTCAGAAAAAAATTGTAGACCTCCACAAGTCTGGTTCATCCTTGGGAGCAATTTCCAAACGCCTGAAGGTACCACATTCATCTGTACAAACAATAGTACGCAAGTATAAACACCATGGGACCACGCAGTCATCATACCGCTCAGGAAGGAGACGCGTTCTGTCTCCTAGAGATGAATGTACTTTGGTGCGAAAAGTGCAAATCAATCCCAGAACAACAGCAAAGGACCTTGTGAAGATGCTGGAGGAAACGGGTACAAAAGTATCTATATATCCACAGTAAAACAAATCCTATATGGACATAACCTGAAAGGCCGCTCAGCAAGGAAGAAGCCACTGCTCCAAAACCGCCATAAAAAAAGCCAGACTACGATTTGCAACTGCACATGGGGACAAAGATCGCACTTTTTGGAGAAATGTCCTCTGGTCTGATGAAACAAAAATATAATTGTTTGGCCATAATGACCATCGTTATGTTTGGAGGAAAAAGGGGGAGGCTTGCAAGCCGAAGAACACCATCCCAACCGTGAAGCACGGGTGTGGCAGCAGCATGTTGTGGGGGTGCTTTGCTGCAAGAGGGACTGGTGCACTTCACAAATTATATGGCATCATGAGGAAGCAAAATTATGTGGATATATTGAAGCAACATCTCAAGACATCAGTCAGGAAGTTAAAGCTTGGTCGCAAATGGGTCTTCCAAATGGACAATGACCCCAAGCATACTTCCAAAGTTGTGGCAAAATGGCTTAAGGACAACAAAGTCAAGGTATTGGAGTGGCCATCACAAAGCCCTGACCTCAATCCTATAGAACATTTGTGGGCAGAACTGAAAAGGCGTGTGCGAGCAAGGAGGCCTACAAACCTGACTCCGTTACACCAGCTCTGTCAGGAGGAATGGGCCAAAATTCACCCAACTTATTGTGGGAAGCTTGTGGAAGGCTACCCGAAATGTTTGACCCAAGTTAAACAATTTAAAGGCAATGCTACCAAATACTAATTGAGTGTATGTAAACTTCTGACCCACTGGGAATGTGATGAAAGAAATAAAAGCTGAAATAAATAATTATCTCTCCTATTATTCTGACATTTCACATTTAAAATAAAGTGGTGATCCTAACTGACCTAAGACAGGGAATTTTTACTAGGATTAAATGTCAGGAATTGTGAAAAACTGAGTTCAAATGTATTTGGCTAAAGTGTAGGTAAACTTCCGATTTCAACTGTAGATGGGTAAAACCAATTAATAACCGTTTTATTCAAGCTTGATATACACTAACAATCAAACACAAACAATTCACACAATTAACTTATGAAACAATGAATGTGCAAAAATTGGCTGGAGAGAGCGCATTCTGGAGAGCATCTGGGTGCAAGGTCAATCCGACGTCTACGTTGGACATGCAGTATTTATGGACCTCAGCAGAAGTCAGGGCATTCACACTTCTTGCATTTCGCAGAGGAGAGCTGTTGTCAATGCAGAGCAACAGTGTATTCGGAAAGTATTCAGACCCCTTGACATTTTCCAAAATTTCTTACCTTACAGCCTTATTCTAAAATGGATTTAAAAAAAATATCCTCATCAATCTACAAACAATACGCCGTAATGACAAATCGAAAACAGGTTTTTAGAAATGTTTGTGAAATAACAGAAATACCTTATTTACATAAATATTCAGACCTTCGGAAACAAGTCTCTGAAGGTCCTTGAGTGGCCCAGCGAGATGCCGGACTTTAACCTGATCTAACATCTCTGGAGAGACCTGAAAATAGCTGTGCAGCAACGCTCCCCATCCAACCTGACAGAGCTTGAAAGGATCTGCAGAGAAGAATGGGAGAAACTCCCCAAATACAGGTGTCCAAGCTTGTAGCGTCATACCCAAGAAGCCTTGAGGCTGTAATCGCTGCCAAAGGTGCTTCAACAAAGTACTGAGTAAAGAGTCTGAATACTTATGTAAATATGATATTTCAGTTAACATTTTTTTATACATTTGTAAAAGATTCTACAAAACGGTTTTTGCTTTGTCATTATGGGGTGTTGGGGTGTCATTATGGGGTATTGTGATGTCATTATGGGGTATTGTGATGTCATTATGGGGTATTGTGATGTCATTATTCCCCCTATATAGATGGTGTGTTGGCACCTGGAGGGGAGCACTCAAACATTCACTCCTATGTATCCCACATACCACATACACACCAACTTCCAGTAGTAGAGCCTCACTGAGAATGAAATGATGAAGGGTCATTCTGATGAAAAGCAAATGCTGACAGGAAACACCCATTCTGAGTCCTCAAATTTCTCCAACAAGAGCCTTTCCACCACTTCCACTACTGATACTGAAATTTCCATTGCTGCTCCCTTCCAGAGACCTACATGACATGAGAATTCAACTAATAAAACAAGGGATTGGTCAATAGAGATAAAGAAACTGATTGTGATAATAGGAGCATGAAATCTGTCCAGAATCAGTAAATATAATAACCCATAAGTGGATAGTTTTTCCTGGGGGCACAAATCCGACACATTGTGGGAGTCTTGAGAGAACTGGAGCCCCAGGAAAACGACCCAAAAGGTTCTATTTGCGTTGGGATATAACAACTAATCATGTTGAGTCAACCACTGAAAAACAGCTCCAGCAACTTTTGGCTGGGAGGATCTTCCCCCATGCAGAGGTCTTCTGGTCACTGATACAATTGTCAGATCAACTGGCAGAGAGACAGCAGGCACTTATTAGACAGACAAATGAAATGATCAAACGATACTGCAGGGCGCTGACTGGGGTGCATGAGCGTAATTTCAGGGTGGAATCTCGTGATCCGGTCCATTGGACTGCAGATCAGATGCTAGAGTCATGGCTTAAACTAGAGGTTGGGAGAACGGGAGAACCCACCCCCTCCCAGTCTAATATTCTGAATTTGTCTCTAACATTTACAATGAGGAGAATCAGAGAGGGGTTTGCTTGAGAGGGGACCTACCTTTATTCCTGCACCTTTAACGACGGACAGGGGGTTCTGAAAAGGGACCTGCACTCGTAGCACAGACGTATGGAAATGTTGGATCATTATGATTCTACTACAGTTTCAACATCGATACCATTCATTAAAAGATCAAAATGGGAACCCGAATTGGACTCTATTTCACAGCCAATACAAAGGCTCATTGGACAGGACATAGAAGCCTGTTCTCAGATCTCATATAGAAAAGTGGATAAGGATAATCTGACTGCAGAAAAAGAGTTGGCGTTAAAGAATTGAAGGAAAAATCAGGACATAGTGACAAAACCAGCGGATAAAACACAATATTTAATTCCTTACAGATTACTACCGCATTCCTTACAGATTCCTAACGCATTCCTTACAGATTACTACCGCATTCCTTACAGATTACTACGGCATTCCTTACAGATTACTACCGCATTCCTTACAGATTACTACCGCATTCCTTACAGATTACTACCGCATTCCTTACAGATTACTACCGCATTCCTTACAGATTACTACCGCATTCCTTACAGATTACTACGGCATTCCTTACAGATTACTACCGCATTCCTTACAATTTGAAACTCAGAGGAAGATTAGAGAAATTATAAAGATAAATATATTTAATCGAAACAAATGTATTATCTGTATGTTCCTGACATGCCTACATGAGGACCCAGGTTTATGGACGGTTCCCTTCCAGATACCCCCTGGCCGTCCCATTGTTTCAGACTGTGGGAGTGAATCATGTCATGTGGCAGAGTATATGGACTCCTTTCTCAACCCCTCCTCTCAGAAGCATCCCAGTTATGTAAAGGATACTATGAATGTGTTAATTAGAAGCTTCCCAGTTACAGGGACGGCCCTTTAGTCAGCTTTCTGGGACCACCTCACCTATTGGTAAAATGGTAAATGAGTTGGCTAATTGTCTATGTGCCTGTGAGATTCTTTTCCCCTTATCTAACCCTAACCTCAACCCTAACCTCAACCCTAACCTCACCCCTAATCTTAAATTAAGACCAAAAAGCAAGTGTTTATTAATATGAATTTGAACTTTGTGGCTGTGGTAACTAGTGAAAACCGTTGTGCCCGTTGTTCACACGCGTAGCATGGTTCTGCCTGATCTTGCCTCTTCCCGACTGCCTTCCATGTTTGAAGACATTTATTTTCATTGTTAAAGCGGCCGTTAGAGTATCTGGTCGATATAATGGATCATCTGTGGTAAAGTAGATTTTGATTTTGTGATCCACAGCACCAACTAGTGTAATTTTAATGCATGAAACTGATTCTTTACTTTGAACACTGAAATACTATTGACCGTGATGTTTTCCAACATATACACAATGTGTTCTTCTGACAGATCCCGTCTGAGAAATGAAGTGGCCAACTTGGACCAGCAGGGTGGAGGCTCCAGGTACATTAGGGGTTCAGGTAAGCCTACAGTAGTATGTCCTGGGTGCTCCTGTGAGTGTCTCTGCTTCCTCACCTCACTTACTGTAAATTAGATTTTATTCTATTTTACCTTTATTTCACTGGGCTAGTCAGTTAAGAACAAATTCTTATTTCCAATGAGGGCCTAGGAACAGTGGGTTAACTGCCTTGTTCAGGGGCAGAACCACAGATTTATACCTCGTCAGCTCGGGGATTCGATCCAGCAACCTTTCAGTTACAACGCTCTAACCACTAGGCTACCTGCTGGTTACTGGCCCAACGCTCTAACCACTAGGCTACCTGCTGGTTACTGGCCCAACTCTCTAACCACTAGGCTACCTGCTGGTTACTGGCCCAACTCTGTAACCACTAGGCTACCTGCTGGTTACTGGCCCAACTCTCTAACCACTAGGCTACCTGCTGCCTCTACACTCTAACCACTAGGCTACCTGCTGGTTACTGGCCCAACGCTCTAACCACTAGGCTACCTGCTGCCTCTACACTCTAACCACTAGGCTACCTGCTGGTTACTGGCCCAACGCTCTAACCACTAGGCTACCTGCTGCCTCTACACTCTAACCACTAGGCTACCTGCTGCCTCTACACTAACCACTAGGCTACCTGCTGCCTCTACACTCTAACCACTAGGTTACCTGCTGCCTCTACACTCTAACCACTAGGCTACCTGCTGCCTCTACACTCTAACCACTAGGCTACCCGCTGCCTCTACACTCTAACCACTAGGCTACCTGCTGCCTCTACAGTCTAACCACTAGGCTACCTGCTGCCTCTACACTCTAACCACTAGGCTACCTGCTGCCTCTACACTCTAACCACTAGGCTACCTGCTGCCTCTACACTCTAACCACTAGGCTACCTGCTGCCTCTACACTCTAACCACTAGGCTACCTGCTGCCTCTACACTCTAACCACTAGGCTACCTGCTGCCTCTACAGTCTAACCACTAGGTTACCTGCTGCCTCTACACTCTAACCACTAGGCTACCTGATGCCTCTACAGTCTAACCACTAGGCTACCCGCTGCCTCTACACTCTAACCACTAGGCTACCTGCTGCCTCTACACTCTAACCACTAGGCTACCTGCTGCCTCTACACTCTAACCACTAGGCTACCTGCTGCCTCTACACTCTAACCACTAGGTTACCTGCTGCCTCTACACTCTAACCACTAGGTTACCTGCTGCCTCTACACTCTAACCACTAGGCTACCTGCTGCCTCTACACTCCTAACCACCAGGCTACCTGCTGCCTCTACACTCCAACCACTAGGCTACCTGCTGCCTCTACACTCTAACCACTAGGTTACCTGCTGCCTCTACACTCTAACCACTAGGTTACCTACTGCCTCTACACTCTAACCACTAGGTTACCTGCTGCCTCTACACTCTAACCACTAGGCTACCTGCTGCCTCTACACTCTAACCACTAGGCTACCTGCTGCCTCTACACTCTAACCACTAGGCTACCTGCTGCCTCTACACTCTAACCACTAGGCTACCCGCTGCCTCTACACTCTAACCACTAGGCTACCCGCTGCCTCTACACTCTGACCACTAGGCTACCTGCTGCCTCTACACTCTGACCACTAGGCTACCCGCTGCCTCTACACTCTAACCACTAGGCTACCCGCTGCCTCTACACTCTAACCACTAGGCTACCCGCTGCCTCTACACTCTAACCACTAGGCTACCTGCTGCCTCTACACTCTAACCACTAGGCTACCCGCTGCCTCTACACTCTAACCACTAGGCTACCTGCTGCCTCTACACTCTGACTAACCCCTCCCTGTCTCTAGGTGAGACGCTGCTGGAGGTGCAGCAGAGAGTGACTAACCCCTCCCTCCCTGTCTCTAGGTTAGATGCTGCTGGAGGTGCAGCAGAGAGTGGCTTACCCCTCCCTCCCTGTCTCTAGGTGAGATGCTGCTGGAGGTGCAGCAGAGAGTGACTAACCCCTCTCTCCCTGTCTCTAGGTGAGATGCTGCTGGAGGTGCAGCAGAGAGTGACTAACCCCTCCCTGTCTCTAGGTGAGACGCTGCTGGAGGTGCAGCAGAGAGTGACTAACCCCTCCCTGTCTCTAGGTGAGATGCTGCTGGAGGTGCAGCAGAGAGTGACTAACCCCTCCCTGTCTCTAGGTGAGACGCTGCTGGAGGTGCAGCAGAGAGTGACTAACCCTGCCTGTCTCTAGGTGAGATGCTGCTGGAGGTGCAGCAGAGAGTGACTAACCCCTGCCTGTCTCTAGGTGAGACGCTGCTGGAGGTGCAGCAGAGAGTGACTAACCCCTGCCTGTCTCTAGGTGAGACGCTGCTGGAGGTGCAGCAGAGAGTGACTAACCCCTGCCTGTCTCTAGGTGAGATGCTGCTGGAGGTGCAGCAGAGAGTGACTAACCCCTGCCTGTCTCTAGGTGAGACGCTGCTGGAGGTGCAGCAGAGAGTGACTAACCCCTCCCTGTCTCTAGGTGAGACGCTGCTGGAGGTGCAGCAGAGAGTGACTAACCCCTGCCTGTCTCTAGGTGAGATGCTGCTGGAGGTGCAGCAGAGAGTGACTAACCCCTGCCTGTCTCTAGGTGAGACGCTGCTGGAGGTGCAGCAGAGAGTGCTGCAGGAGAGAGAGCTGAAGATCTGCTCTGCTCTGGAACAACTGAGGAGGAAGAGACACCTGCTCCGCTCCCAACGCAAACACAGAGACTTCCCCATCATCTCTGTTATGGGCTATACCAACTGTGGTGAGAGACAGGGGCTTATGGGCTATACCAACTGTGGTGAGAGACAGGGGGTTATGGGCTATACCAACTGTGGTGAGAGACAGGGGGTTATGGGCTATACCAACTGTGGTGAGAGACAGGGGCTTATGGGCTATACCAACTGTGGTGAGAGACAGGGGGTTATGGGCTATACCAACTGTGGTGAGAGACAGGGGGTTATGGGCTATACCAACTGTGGTGAGAGACAGGGGGTTATGGGCTATACCAACTGTGGTGAGAGACAGGGGGTTATGGGCTATACCAACTGTGGTGAGAGACAGGGGGTTATGCATTAGTTCCTGTCAAGGCAGCAGCTACTCTTCCTGGGGTTTATTATGGATCCCCATTAGTTCCTGCCAAGGCAGCAGCTACTCTTCCTGGGGTTTATTATGGATCCCCATTAGTTCCTGCCAAGGCGGCAGCTACTCTTCCTGGGGTTTATTATGGATCCCCATTAGTTCCTGCCAAGGCGGCAGCTACTCTTCCTGGGGTTTATAATGGATCCCCATTAGTTCCTGCCAAGGGGGCAGCTACTCTTCCTGGGGTTTATTATGGATCCCCATTAGTTCCTGCCAAGGGGGCAGCTACTCTTCCTGGGGTTTATAATGGATCCCCATTAGTTCCTGCCAAGGCAGCAGCTACTCTTCCTGGGGTTTATTATGGATCCCCATTAGTTCCTGTCAAGGCGGCAGCTACTCTTCCTGGGGTTTATTATGGATCCCCATTAGTTCCTGCCAAGGCGGCAGCTACTCTTCCTGGGGTTTATTATGGATCCCCATTAGTTCCTGCCAAGGCGGCAGCTACTCTTCCTGGGGTTTATTATGGATCCCCATTAGTTCCTGTCAAGGCAGCAGCTACTCTTCCTGGGGTTTATTATGGATCCCCATTAGTTCCTGTCAAGGCAGCAGCTACTCTTCCTGGGGTTTATTATGGATCCCCATTAGTTCCTGCCAAGGCAGCAGCTACTCTTCCTAGGGTTTATTATGGATCCCCATTAGTCCCTGCCAAGGCAGCAGCTACTCTTCCTGGGGTTTATTATGGATCCCCATTAGTTCCTGCCAAGGCAGCAGCTACTCTTCCTGGGGTTTATTATGGATCCCCATTAGTTCCTGCCAAGGCAGCAGCTACTCTTCCTGGGGTTTATTATGGATCCCCATTAGTTCCTGCCAAGGCAGCAGCTACTCTTCCTGGGGTTTATTATGGATCCCCATTAGTTCCTGTCAAGGCAGCAGCTACTCTTCCTGGGGTTTATTATGGATCCCCATTAGTTCCTGCCAAGGCAGCAGCTACTCTTCCTGGGGTTTATTATGGATCCCCATTAGTTCCTGTCAAGGCAGCAGCTACTCTTCCTGGGGTTTATTATGGATCCCCATTAGTTCCTGCCAAGGCAGCAGCTACTCTTCCTGGGGTTTATTATGGATCCCCATTAGTTCCTGCCAAGGCGGCAGCTACTCTTCCTGGGGTTTATTATGGATCCCCATTAGTTCCTGCCAAGGCGGCAGCTACTCTTCCTGGGGTTTATTATGGATCCCCATTAGTTCCTGTCAAGGCAGCAGCTACTCTTCCTGGGGTCCAGCTAAATTAAGGCAGTCATACAATTTTTAAAACATTACAATACATTCACAACAGATTTAATCAGACCACTACTCTACTACCACATATCTACAATACATTAAGTGTGTTCCCTCAGGCCACTACTCTACTACCACATATCTACAATACATTAAGTGTGTTCCCTCAGACCACTACCCTACTACCACATATCTACAATACATTAAGTGTGTTCCATCAGACCACTACTCTACTACCACATATCTACAATACATTACTGTTATTGTGTGTGTCTCTTCACAGTCCCTGTTGTTCCATAAGGTGTATTTTATCTGTTTATTAAATCTGATTCTCCTGCTGCATCAGTTACCTGATGTGGAATAGAGTTCGATGTAGTTGTGGCTCTATGTAGTACTGTGTGCCTCCCACAGTCTGTTTCCAGGTGTTTGATGCCATTCCATTTGCTCCGTTCCGGGCTTTATTATGAGCCGTTCTTTAATGTTTACTGCTGCTAAATGTGATATATAATATAAATTGCTTCGTTCACCGAACGGTGATCAGCATTTACCCACTTATTTACTGACTATAACACCTCCAGCAGAACTTTTTTTAATATCTATTTAAAATATTGTCTCTTCTGCCTGTTCGTTGCTGTTGAATTCCTTCCGTCTCTCCTCCAGGTAAGACGACCCTGATCAAGGCGTTGACGGGCGACGCGGCGCTGCAGCCTAGGGATCAGCTGTTTGCCACGCTGGACGTCACGGTTCACGCCGGCACGCTGCCTAGTCACATGACGGTGCTTTATGTGGACACCATCGGCTTCCTGTCCCAGCTTCCCCATCAGCTCATAGACTCGTTCTCCGCTACGCTGGAGGACGTCACTCACTCTGTATGTTACAACTGTTTTCATTTCAAAATGTTTCCAGTTCATCCCAAAGGTGTTCGATAGCGTTACATTTTCCCTTCACTGGAACTAAGGGGCCTAACCCCAACCATCAAAAACAGCCTCAGACCATTATTCCTCCTCCACTATGGGGCAGGTAGCGTTCTCCTGGCATCCGCCTAACCGAGATTAATTTGTCGGACTGCCAGATGGTGAAGTGAACGCGTTTCCACTGCTCCAGAGTCCAATGGCGGCGACCTTTACACCACTCCAGCCGACGCTTGGCATTGCGCATGGTGATCTTAGGCTTGTGTGCGGCTGCTTTGCCATGGAAACCCATTTCATGAACAGTTCTTGTGCTGACGTTGCTTCCAGGGGCAGTTTGGAACCCGGTAGTGCGTGTTGCAACCGAGGACAGACGATTCGGAAGTCCTGTTCTGTGAGCTTGTGTGGTCTACCACTTCGCAGCTGAGCCGTTGTTGCTCCTATATTTAGACTTAGGGATGCCACCCGTTTGATAAAATACGTAACAGTTCCGTATTTCACTGAAAGAATAAACGTTTTGTTTTTTCGAAATGATAGTTTCCGGATTTGACCATATTAATGACCTAAGGCTGGTATTTCTGTGTGTTTATTATAAGTAAGTTTATGATTTGATATTTGATAGAGCAGTCTGACTGAGCGGTGGTAGGCAGCGGCAGGCTCGTAAGCATTCATTCAAACAGCACTTTCCTGCGTTTGCCAGCAGCTCTTCGCTGTGCTTCAAGCATTGCGCTGTTCATGACTTCAAGCCTATCAACTCCCGAGATTAGGCTGGCATAGTACCTATAAGAACATCCAATAGTCAAAGGTATATGAAATACAAATGGTAGAGAGAGAAATAGTCCTATAATAACTACAACCTAAAACGTCTTAACTGGGAATATTGAAGACTTGTGTTAAAAGGAACCACCAGCTTTCAGATGTTGTCATGTTCTGAGAAAGGAACTTAAACGGTCGCTGTTTCACATGGCACATATTGCACTTTGACTGTCTTCTCCAACACTGTGTTTCTGCATTATTTAAACCCAATTCAACATGTTTCATTATTTATTTGAGACTAAATTGATTAGTAAATTATTAAATAAATTGATTGATTATTAAATAAAAGTGTTTATTGTTCATTCAGTATTGTTGTAATTGTCATTATTACAAATATATATATAAAAATCGTCCGATTTAATCAGTATCCTCTTTTTTTGTCCTCCGATATTCGGTATTGGCGTTGAAACATCATAATCGGTCGACCTGTAGTCCACATACTGCTGCATAGATAGTGGACTTTCTCCTTGTTCTGTCCCCAGGACCTGATAGTCCATGTGAGAGACATCAGCCACCCAGAGACGGTGAACCAGAAGGAGAATGTGTTGAATGTCCTGAGGAGCCTTCAGATCCCAGACAGACTGCTGAGCTCCATGGTAGAAGTCCACAATAAGATAGATCTGGTGGATAGGTGAGGAGATGAACATTCACACACATTCAGTCACATTCCAAATCCTATTTTCCCTAAACATAACCCGTACCCTAACCTTAACCTGAACATCTTACCTTAAACCCAACCCTAGCTGCTAACCCTCAATTCTAACCCTAAACCCCCTAGATATAGCATTTGACCTTGTGGGGACCAACAAAATGTCCCCAGTTGGTCAAATAGTTGTTTGTTTACTATTCTTGTGGAGACTTCTGCTCCCCACAAGTATAGTTAAACACGTGTACACACACACCGTCACAACAGCACATTCAAACACTTCGGTGTCTGTTGAGGGGAGGAACTAAAGTCTGTTGAGGGGAGGAACTAAAGTCTGTTGAGGGGTGGAACTAAAGTCTGTTGAGGGGAGGAACTAAAGTCTGTTGAGGGGTGGAACTAAAGTCTGTTGAGGGGTGGAACTAAAGTCTGTTGAGGGGTGGAACTAAGGTCTGTTGAGGGGAGGAACTAAAGTCTGTTGAGGGGAGGAACTAAAGTCTGTTGAGGGGAGGAACTAAGGTCTGTTGAGGGGAGGAACTAAAGTCTGTTGAGGGGAGGAACTAAAGTCTGTTGAGGGGAGGAACTAAAGTCTGTTGAGGGGTGGAACTAAGGTCTGTTGAGGGGAGGAACTAAAGTCTGTTGAGGGGAGGAACTAAAGTCTGTTGAGGGGTGGAACTAAGGTCTGTTGAGGGGAGGAACTAAAGTCTGTTGAGGGGTGGAACTAAAGTCTGTTGAGGGGAGGAACTAAAGTCTGAGGGGAGGAACTAAAGTCTGTTGAGGGGAGGAACTAAAGTCTGTTGAGGGGAGGAACTAAAGTCTGTTGAGGGGAGGAACTAAAGTCTGAGGGGAGGAACTAAAGTCTGAGGGGAGGAACTAAAGTCTGTTGAGGAGAGGAACTAAAGTCTGTTGAGGGGAGGAACTAAAGTCTGAGGGGAGGAACTAAAGTCTGTTCAGGGGTGGAACTAAAGTCTGTTGAGGAGAGGAACTAAAGTCTGTTGAGGAGAGGAACTAAAGTCTGTTGAGGGGTGGAACTAAAGTCTGTTGAGGGGAGGAACTAAAGTCTGTTGAGGGGTGGAACTAAAGTCTGTTGAGGGGTGGAACTAAGGTCTGTTGAGGGGAGGAACTAAAGTCTGTTGAGGGGTGGAACTAAAGTCTGTTGAGGAGAGGAACTAAAGTCTGTTGAGGGGTGGAACTAAAGTCTGTTGAGGGAGGAACTAAAGTCTGTTGAGGGGTGGAACTAAGGTCTGTTGAGGGGAGGAACTAAAGTCTGTTGAGGAGAGGAACTAAAGTCTGTTGAGGGGTGGAACTAAAGTCTGTTGAGGGGAGGAACTAAAGTCTGTTGAGGGAGGAACTAAAGTCTGTTGAGGGGTGGAACTAAAGTCTGTTGAGGGAGGAACTAAAGTCTGTTGAGGGGTGGAACTAAGGTCTGTTGAGGGAGGAACTAAAGTCTGTTGAGGGGTGGAACTAAAGTCTGTTGAGGGGAGGAACTAAAGTCTGTTGAGGGGTGGAACTAAAGTCTGTTGAGGAGAGGAACTAAAGTCTGTTGAGGGGTGGAACTAAAGTCTGTTGAGGGGAGGAACTAAAGTCTGTTGAGGGGTGGAACTAAGGTCTGTTGAGGGGAGGAACTAAAGTCTGTTGAGGGGTGGAACTAAAGTCTGTTGAGGGAGGAACTAAAGTCTGTTGAGGAGAGGAACTAAAGTCTGTTGAGGGGTGGAACTAAGGTCTGTTGAGGGGAGGAACTAAAGTCTGTTGAGGGGTGGAACTAAGGTCTGTTGAGGGGAGGAACTAAAGTCTGTTGAGGGGTGGAACTAAAGTCTGTTGAGGGGAGGAACTAAAGTCTGTTGAGGGGAGGAACTAAAGTCTGTTGAGGGGAGGAACTAAAGTCTGAGGGGAGGAACTAAAGTCTGAGGGGAGGAACTAAAGTCTGTTGAGGAGAGGAACTAAAGTCTGTTGAGGGGAGGAACTAAAGTCTGAGGGGAGGAACTAAAGTCTGTTCAGGGGTGGAACTAAAGTCTGTTGAGGAGAGGAACTAAAGTCTGTTGAGGAGAGGAACTAAAGTCTGTTGAGGGGTGGAACTAAAGTCTGTTGAGGGGAGGAACTAAAGTCTGTTCAGGGGTGGAACTAAAGTCTGTTGAGGGGTGGAACTAAAGTCTGTTGAGGGGTGGAACTAAGGTCTGTTGAGGGGAGGAACTAAGGTCTGTTGAGGGGAGGAACTAAAGTCTGTTGAGGGGTGGAACTAAAGTCTGTTGAGGGGAGGAACTAAAGTCTGTTGAGGGGAGGAACTAAAGTCTGTTGAGGGGAGGAACTAAAGTCTGAGGGGAGGAACTAAAGTCTGTTGAGGGGTGGAACTAAAGTCTGTTGAGGGGAGGAACTAAAGTCTGTTGAGGGGAGGAACTAAAGTCTGTTGAGGGGAGGAACTAAAGTCTGCCAGATGTATATCTGACTATGGTGTTTATCAATATACACTGCTCAAAAAAATAAAGGGAACACTAAAATAACACATCATAGATCTGAATGAATGAAATAATCTTATTAAATACTTTTTTCTTTACATAGTTGAATGTGCTGACAACAAAATCACACAAAAATTATCAATGGAAATCAAATTTATCAACCCATGGAGGTCTGGATTTGGAGTCACACTCAAAATTAAAGTGGAAAACCACACTACAGCCTGATCCAACTTTGATGTAATGTCCTTAAAACAAGTCAAAATGAGGCTCAGTAGTGTGTGTGGCCTCCACGTGCCTGAATGACCTCCCTACAACGCCTGGGCATGCTCCTGATGAGGTGGCGGATGGTTTCCTGAGGGATCTCCTCCCAGACCTGGACTAAAGCATCCGCCAACTCCTGGACAGTCTGTGGTGCAACGTGGCGTTGGTGGATGGAGCGAGACATGATGTCCCAGATGTGCTCAATTGGATTCAGGTCTGGGGAACGGGCGGGCCAGTCCTTAGCATCAATGCCTTCCTCTTGCAGGAACTGCTGACACACTCCAGCCACATGAGGTCTAGCATTGTCTTGCATTAGGAGGAACCCAGGGCCAACCGCACCAGCATATGGTCTCACAAGGGATCTGAGGATCTCATCTCGGTACCTAATGGCAGTCAGGCTACCTCTGGCGAGCACATGGAGGGCTGTGCGGCCCCCCAAAGAAATGCCACCCCACACCATGACTGACCCACCGCCAAACCGGTCATGCTGGAGGATGTTGCAGGCAGCAGAACGTTCTCCACGGGCGTCTCCAGACTCTGTCACGCCTGTCACGTGCTCAGTGTGAACCTGCTTTCATCTGTGAAGAGCACAGGGCGCCAGTGGCGAATTTGCCAATCTTGGTGTTCTCTGGCAAATGCCAAACGCCCTGCACGGTGTTGGGCTGTAAGCACAACCCCCACCTGTGGACGTTGGGCCCTCATACCACCCTCATGGAGTCTGTTTCTGACCGCCTGAGCAGACACATTCACATTTGTGGCCTGCTGGAGGTCATTTTGCAGGGCTCTGGCAGTGCTCCTCCTTGCACAAAGGCGGAGGTAGTGGTCCTGCTGCTGGGTTGTTGCCCTCCCACGGCCTCCTCCACGCCTCCTGATGTACTGGCCTGTCTCCTGGTAGCGCCTCCATGCTCTGGACACTACGCTGACAGACACAGCAAACCTTCTTGCCACAGCTCGCATTGATGTGCCATCCTGGATGAGCTGCACTACCTGAGCCACTTGTGTGGGTTGTAGACTCCGCCTCATGCTACCACTAGAGTGAAAGCACCGCCAGCATTCAAAAGTGACCAAAACATCAGCCAGGAAGCATAGGAACTGAGAAGTGGTCTGTGGTCACCACCTTCAGAACCACTCCTTTATTGGGGGTGTCTTGCTAATTGCCTATAATTTCCACCTGTTGTCTATTCCATTTGCACAACAGCATGTGAAATTTATTGTCAATCAGTGTTGCTTCCTAAGTGGACAGTTTGATTTCACAGAAGTGTGATTGACTTGGAGTTACATTGTGTTGTTTAAGTGTTCCCTTTATTTTTTTGAGCAGTGTATAAGTTCTTATCATTCATTACATGGATATGTTGTCCTCCTCAGCTATGAGCCATCTGAGCCCAACAGCCTGCCTATCTCTGCTCTGAGAGGACAGGGTCTGGAGGAGCTGAAGACCGTAGTAGAAGAAGCTATAGTGAGATCTACAGGGAAACAGGTCCTGACTCTCCCTGTGGACCTCAGCAGCTCCCAGTTAAGGTAAGGTTAAAGGTCTGCTACAGTAATGACAGGAATATAGTAGCAGTCACTATGAACAACCTTATTCATATGGCATTACACTTCTGATTCTGTATCTTCTCCTTCAGTATGTACAGTGCCTCTGGAAAGTATTCCGACCCCTTGACTTTTTCCACATTATTACGCTACAGCCTTATTCTAGAATGGGTTAAAAACATACAAATCCTACACACACAGTACCCCATAATGATAAAGTGAAAACAGGTTTTTAGATTATTTTGCAAATGTATTAAAAATGTAAACCAGAAATCCCTTATTGACATCAGTATTCAGACCCTTTGCTATGAGACTCAAAATTGAGCTCAGGTGCGTCCTGTTTCCATTGATCATCCTTGAGATGTTTCTACAACTTGATTGGAGTCCACCTGTGGTAAATTCAATTGATTGGACATGATTTGGAAAGGTGCACACCTGTCTATATAAGGTCCCACAGTTGACAGAGCATGTCAGAGGTAAAACCAAGCCATGAGGGCGAAGGAATTGTCCGTAGAGTTCAGAGACAGGATTGTGTCGAGGCACAGATCTGGTCAAGGGTACCAATACATTTCTGCAGCATTGAAGGTCCCCAAGAACACAGTGGCCTCCATCATTCTTAAATGGAAGAAGTTTAGAACCACCAAGACTCTTCCTAGAACAGGGGAGAAGGGAGGTGACCAAGAACTCGATGGTCACTCTGACAGAGCTCCAGATTTCCTCTGGGGAGATGGGAGGACCTTCCAGAAGGACAACCAACTCTGCAGCACTCCACCAATCAGGCCTTTATGGTTGAGTGGCCAGACAGAAGCCACTCCTCAGTAAAAGGAACATGACAGCCCCCTTGGAGTTTGCCAAAATGCACCTAAAGGACTCTGACCACGAGAAACAAGATTCTCTGGTCTGATGAAACCAAGATTGAACTCTTTGGCCTGAATGCCAAGCATCACATCTGGAGGAAATCTGACACCAACCCGATCTAACATCTCTGGAGAGACCTGAAAATAGCTGTGCAGCAACACTCCCCATCCAACCTGACAGAGCTTGAGAGGATCTGCAGAGAAGAATGGGACAAACTCTCCAAATATAGGTGTGCCAAGCTTGTAGCGTCACACCCATGAAGACTCAATGCTGTAATCTCTTCCAAAGGTGCTTCAACAAAGTCCTAGTAAAGGGTATGAATACTTATGTAAATGTGATATTTAAGTTTATTTTATTTTATTACATTTGCAAAGAATTCTAAAAATCTGTTTTTGCTTTGTCATTATGGGGTATTGTGATGTCATTATGGGGTATTGTGATGTCATTATGGGGTATTGTGCATAGATTGATGAGGGGGAAAAAAACAATTAAATTAATTCTAGAACAAGGCTGTAACGTAACAAAATGTGGAAAAAGTCAAGGGGTCTGAATACTTTCCGAATGCCCCTGTATGAGTGGTTTCACATTTGTCTCCAGCAGTTGTAAGGTAAAATATATTTTAAACAAGTGTCATTTATATTTACTTTTCCCTAATCCAAACGGATTACTCATTTTCCCAGCTCTTATCAATGACTCTTATAAAGTAGTAAATTACAGTGCAATGAGAATGGTGTCTCATTTACCTATCTCTTATCAATCAATCAAATGTATTTATGAAGCCCTTTTTACATCAGCTGATGTCACAGAGTGCTGTACAGAAACCCAGTCTAAAACCCCAAACAGCAAGCAATGCAGGTGTAGAAGCACGGTGGCAAGGAAAAGGAACGCAGGAAAGGCAGGAACCAGGCTGTGAGGGGTGGCCAGTCCTCTCCTGGCAGTGCCGGGTGGAGATTATAACAGAACATGGACATCAATAGCTCTTATCAAGTTGTAAATAACGGTGCATGGAGAATGGTGTCTCATTTAATACAGTGTATCTGTAGACACACCTCCTCCACACCTTCATTAATACAGTGTATCTGTAGACACACCTCCACCACACCTTCATTAATACAGTGTATCTGTAGACACGCCTCCTCCACACCTTCATTAATACAGTGTATCTGTAGACACACCTTCATTAATACAGTGTATCTGTAGACACACCTCCACCACACCTTCATTAATACAGTGTATCTGTAGACACACCTTCATTAATACAGTGTATCTGTAGACACACCTCCACCACACCTTCATTAATACAGTGTATCTGTAGACACACCTTCACCACACCTTCATTAATACAGTGTATCTGTAGACACACCTCCACCACACCTTCATTAATACAGTGTATCTGTAGACACACCTCCACCACACCTTCATTAATACAGTGTATCTGTAGACACACCTTCATTAATACAGTGTATCTGTAGACACACCTCCACCACACCTTCATTAATACAGTGTATCTGTAGACACACCTCCAACACACCTTCATTAATACAGTGTATCTGTAGACACACCTTCACCACACCTTCATTAATACAGTGTATCTGTAGACACACCTCCTCCACACCTTCATTAATACAGTGTATCTGTAGACACACCTTCATTAATACAGTGTATCTGTAGACACACCTTCATTAATACAGTGTATCTGTAGACACACCTCCAACACACCTTCATTAATACAGTGTATCTGTAGACACACCTCCTCCACACCTTCATTAATACAGTGTATCTGTAGACACACCTTCACCACACCTTCATTAATACAGTGTATCTGTAGACACACCTTCATTAATACAGTGTATCTGTAGACACACCTCCAACACACCTTCATTAATACAGTGTATCTGTAGACACGCCTCCACCACACCTTCATTAATACAGTGTATCTGTAGACACACCTTCACCACACCTTCATTAATACAGTGTATCTGTAGACACACCTCCTCCACACCTTCATTAATACAGTGTATCTGTAGACACACCTCCTCCACACCTTCATTAATACAGTGTATCTGTAGACACACCTCCAACACACCTTCATTAATACAGTGTATCTGTAGACACACCTCCACCACACCTTCATTAATACAGTGTATCTGTAGACACACCTCCACCACACCTTCATTAATACAGTGTATCTGTAGACACACCTCCTCCACACCTTCATTAATACAGTGTATCTGTAGACACGCCTCCTCCACACCTTCATTAATACAGTGTATCTGTAGACACGCCCACCACCACACCTTTCATTAATACAGTGTATCTGTAGACACACCTCCACCACACCTTCATTAATACAGTGTATCTGTAGACACACCTCCACCACACCTTCATTAATACAGTATATCTGTAGACACGCCTCCTCCACACCTTCATTAATACAGTGTATCTGTAGACACACCTCCACCACACCTTCATTAATACAGTGTATCTGTAGACACACCTCCTCCACACCTTCATTAGTACAGTGTATCTGTAGACACACCTCCACCACACCTTCATTAATACAGTGTATCTGTAGACACACCTCCTCCACACCTTCATTAGTACAGTGTATCTGTAGACACACCTCCACCACACCTTCATTAATACAGTGTATCTGTAGACACACCTCCACCACACCTTCATTAATACAGTGTATCTGTAGACACACCTCCACCACACCTTCATTAATACAGTGTATCTGTAGACACACCTCCACCACACCTTCATTAATACAGTGTATCTGTAGACACACCTTCATTAATACAGTGTATCTGTAGACACACCTCCACCACACCTTCATTAATACAGTGTATCTGTAGACACACCTCCACCACACCTTCATTAATACAGTGTATCTGTAGACACACCTCCACCACACCTTCATTAATACAGTGTATCTGTAGACACGCCTCCTCCACACCTTCATTAATACAGTGTATCTGTAGACACACCTCCACCACACCTTCATTAATACAGTGTATCTGTAGACACACCTCCACCACACCTTCATTAATACAGTGTATCTGTAGACACGCCTCCACCACACCTTCATTAATACAGTGTATCTGTAGACACACCTCCACCACACCTTCATTAATACAGTGTATCTGTAGACACGCCTCCACCACACCTTCATTAATACAGTGTATCTGTAGACACACCTCCACCACACCTTCATTAATACAGTGTATCTGTAGACACACCTCCTCCACACCTTCATTAATACAGTGTATCTGTAGACACACCTCCACCACACCTTCATTAATACAGTGTATCTGTAGACACACCTCCACCACACCTTCATTAATACAGTGTATCTGTAGACACGCCTCCACCACACCTTCATTAATACAGTGTATCTGTAGACACACCTCCACCACACCTTCATTAATACAGTGTATCTGTAGACACGCCTCCACCACACCTTCATTAATACAGTGTATCTGTAGACACACCTCCACCACACCTTCATTAATACAGTGTATCTGTAGACACACCTCCACCACACCTTCATTAATACAGTGTATCTGTAGACACACCTCCACCACACCTTCATTAATACAGTGTATCTGTAGACACGCCTCCACCACACCTTCATTAATACAGTGTATCTGTAGACACACCTCCACCACACCTTCATTAATACAGTGTATCTGTAGACACACCTCCTCCACACCTTCATTAATACAGTGTATCTGTAGACACACCTCCTCCACACCTTCATTAATACAGTGTACCTGTAGACACGCCTCCACCACACCTTCATTAATACAGTGTATCTGTAGACACACCACCTCCACACCTTCATTAATACAGTGTATCTGTAGACACGCCTCCACCACACCTTCATTAATACAGTGTATCTGTAGACACACCTCCTCCACACCTTCATTAATACAGTGTACCTGTAGACACGCCTCCTCCACAACTTCATTAATACAGTATACCTGTAGACACGCCTCCACCACACCTTCATTAATACAGTGTATCTGTAGACACACCTCCTCCACACCTTCATTAATACAGTGTATCTGTAGACACACCTCCAACACACCTTCATTAATACAGTGTATCTGTAGACACACCTTCATTAATACAGTGTATCTGTAGACACACCTCCACCACACCTTCATTAATACAGTGTATCTGTAGACACACCTTCATTAATACAGTGTATCTGTAGACACACCTCCACCACACCTTCATTAATACAGTGTATCTGTAGACACACCTCCACCACACCTTCATTAATACAGTGTATCTGTAGACACACCTCCTCCACACCTTCATTAATACAGTGTATCTGTAGACACACCTCCTCCACACCTTCATTAATACAGTGTATCTGTAGACACACCTCCTCCACACCTTCATTAATACAGTGTATCTGTAGACACGCCTCCACCACACCTTCATTAATACAGTGTATCTGTAGACACGCCTCCTCCACACCTTCATTAATACAGTGTACCTGTAGACACGCCTCCTCCACACCTTCATTAATACAGTGTACCTGTAGACACGCCTCCACCACACCTTCATTAATACAGTGTATCTGTAGACACACCTCCTCCACACCTTCATTAATACAGTGTACCTGTAGACACGCCTCCACCACACCTTCATTAATACAGTGTATCTGTAGACACACCACCTCCACACCTTCATTAATACAGTGTATCTGTAGACACGCCTCCACCACACCTTCATTAATACAGTGTATCTGTAGACACGCCTCCTCCACACCTTCATTAATACAGTGTACCTGTAGACACGCCTCCTCCACATCTTCATTAATACAGTGTACCTGTAGACACGCCTCCACCACACCTTCATTAATACAGTGTATCTGTAGACACACCTCCTCCACACCTTCATTAATACAGTGTACCTGTAGACACGCCTCCACCACACCTTCATTAATACAGTGTATCTGTAGACACACCTCCTCCACACCTTCATTAATACAGTGTACCTGTAGACACGCCTCCACCACACCTTCATTAATACAGTGTACCTGTAGACACGCCTCCACCACACCTTCATTAATACAGTGTATCTGTAGACACGCCTCCACCACACCTTCATTAATACAGTGTATCTGTAGACACACCTCCACCACACCTTCATTAATACAGTGTATCTGTAGACACACCTCCTCCACACCTTCATTAATACAGTGTATCTGTAGACACACCTCCACCACACCTTCATTAATACAGTGTATCTGTAGACACACCTTCATTAATACAGTGTATCTGTAGACACACCTCCACCACACCTTCATTAATACAGTGTATCTGTAGACACACCTCCACCACACCTTCATTAATACAGTGTATCTGTAGACACACCTCCTCCACACCTTGATTAATACAGTGTATCTGTAGACACACCTCCACCACACCTTCATTAATACAGTGTATCTGTAGACACACCTCCACCACACCTTCATTAATACAGTGTATCTGTAGACACACCTCCACCACACCTTCATTAATACAGTGTATCTGTAGACACACCTCCACCACACCTTCATTAATACAGTGTATCTGTAGACACACCTCCTCCACACCTTCATTAATACAGTGTATCTGTAGACACGCCTCCACCACACCTTCATTAATACAGTGTATCTGTAGACACACCACCTCCACACCTTCATTAATACAGTGTATCTGTAGACACGCCTCCACCACACCTTCATTAATACAGTGTATCTGTAGACACACCTCCTCCACACCTTCATTAATACAGTGTACCTGTAGACACGCCTCCTCCACACCTTCATTAATACAGTGTACCTGTAGACACGCCTCCACCACACCTTCATTAATACAGTGTATCTGTAGACACACCTCCTCCACACCTTCATTAATACAGTGTACCTGTAGACACGCCTCCACCACACCTTCATTAATACAGTGTACCTGTAGACACGCCTCCACCACACCTTCATTAATACAGTGTACCTGTAGACACGCCTCCACCACACCTTCATTAATACAGTGTATCTGTAGACACACCTCCACCACACCTTCATTAATACAGTGTATCTGTAGACACACCTCCTCCACACCTTCATTAATACAGTGTATCTGTAGACACACCTCCTCCACACCTTCATTAATACAGTGTATCTGTAGACACACCTCCACCACACCTTCATTAATACAGTGTATCTGTAGACACACCTCCACCACACCTTCATTAATACAGTGTATCTGTAGACACACCTCCTCCACACCTTCATTAATACAGTGTATCTGTAGACACGCCTCCACCACACCTTCATTAATACAGTGTATCTGTAGACACGCCTCCACCACACCTTCATTAATACAGTGTATCTGTAGACACACCTTCATTAATACAGTGTATCTGTAGACACACCTCCACCACACCTTCATTAATACAGTGTATCTGTAGACACACCTCCTCCACACCTTCATTAATACAGTGTATCTGTAGACACACCTCCACCACACCTTCATTAATACAGTGTATCTGTAGACACACCTCCTCCACACCTTCATTAATACAGTGTATCTGTAGACACACCTCCTCCACACCTTCATTAATACAGTGTATCTGTAGACACACCTCCACCACACCTTCATTAATACAGTGTATCTGTAGACACACCTCCACCACACCTTCATTTAATACAGTGTATCTGTAGACACGCCTCCACCACACCTTCATTAATACAGTGTACCTGTAGACACGCCTCCACCACACCTTCATTAATACAGTGTACCTGTAGACACGCCTCCACCACACCTTCATTAATACAGTGTATCTGTAGACACACCTCCACCACACCTTCATTAATACAGTGTATCTGTAGACACACCTCCTCCACACCTTCATTAATACAGTGTATCTGTAGACACACCTCCTCCACACCTTCATTAATACAGTGTATCTGTAGACACGCCTCCACCACACCTTCATTAATACAGTGTATCTGTAGACACACCTCCACCACACCTTCATTAATACAGTGTATCTGTAGACACACCTTCATTAATACAGTGTATCTGTAGACACACCTCCACCACACCTTCATTAATACAGTGTATCTGTAGACACACCTCCACCACACCTTCATTAATACAGTGTATCTGTAGACACACCTCCTCCACACCTTCATTAATACAGTGTATCTGTAGACACACCTCCACCACACCTTCATTAATACAGTGTATCTGTAGACACACCTCCTCCACACCTTCATTAATACAGTGTATCTGTAGACACACCTCCACCACACCTTCATTAATACAGTGTATCTGTAGACACACCTCCACCACACCTTCATTAATACAGTGTATCTGTAGACACACCTCCACCACACCTTCATTAATACAGTGTATCTGTAGACACACCTCCACCACACCTTCATTAATACAGTGTATCTGTAGACACACCTCCTCCACACCTTCATTAATACAGTGTATCTGTAGACACACCGTCATTAATACAGTGTATCTGTAGACACACCTCCACACCTTCATTAATACAGTGTATCTGTAGACACACCTCCTCCACACCTTCATTAATACAGTGTATCTGTAGACACACCTTCATTAATACAGTGTATCTGTAGACACACCTCCACCACACCTTCATTAATACAGTGTATCTGTAGACACACCTTCATTAATACAGTGTATCTGTAGACACGCCTCCTCCACACCTTCATTAATACAGTGTATCTGTAGACACACCTTCATTAATACAGTGTATCTGTAGACACGCCTCCTCCACACCTTCATTAATACAGTGTATCTGTAGACACACCTTAATTAATACAGTGTATCTGTAGACACACCTCCTCCACACCTTCATTAATACAGTGTATCTGTAGACACACCTCCTCCACACCTTCATTAATACAGTGTATCTGCAGACACACCTCCACACCTTCATTAATACAGTGTACCTGTAGACACGCCTCCACCACACCTTCATTAATACAGTGTATCAGTAGACACACCTCCACCACACCTTCATTAATACAGTGTATCTGTAGACACACCTCCTCCACACCTTCATTAATACAGTGTATCTGTAGACACACCTCCAACACACCTTCATTAATACAGTGTATCTGTAGACACGCCTCCTCCACACCTTCATTAATACAGTGTATCTGTAGACACGCCTCCTCCACACCTTCATTAATACAGTGTATCTGTAGACACACCTTCATTAATACAGTGTATCTGTAGACACACCTCCACCACACCTTCATTAATACAGTGTATCTGTAGACACGCCTCCACCACACCTTCATTAATACAGTGTATCTGTAGACACACCTCCTCCACACCTTCATTAATACAGTGTATCTGTAGACACGCCTCCTCCACACCTTCATTAATACAGTGTATCTGTAGACACGCCTCCTCCACACCTTCATTAATACAGTGTATCTGTAGACACACCTTCATTAATACAGTGTATCTGTAGACACGCCTCCACCACACCTTCATTAATACAGTGTATCTGTAGACACGCCTCCACCACACCTTCATTAATACAGTGTATCTGTAGACACACCTCCTCCACACCTTCATTAATACAGTGTATCTGTAGACACACCACCTCCACACCTTCATTAATACAGTGTATCTGTAGACACGCCTCCTCCACACCTTCATTAATACAGGATGCTATTCTCATGCTTCAGTTCAACGTCAGAATACGCATAGAGAGAAAAGTGCACATAAAGGAAATTAAGTTCCATTTACGCTTAACTCAGGTCGGAATGAGGCCTTTTAGAATGGATTTTACAGTGATATGAATCATGTTTAAGGCTAGGCTTGGTTTATCCCCATTTTATATCTCTGACCCTTCATCTCCCTACGAGCCAGGACACAGCCTGCCTGAGATCTTCTGGCAGGCCACTGTTGACCATTCCAAAGTCTAGGTTGAAAACTAAAGGCATTTTCCATAAGGGCCCCTAGACTGTGGAATGGTCTGCCAGAGCAGATCAGGCTTGCAGATTCAGTGCCTCATTTTAAATCCCCACTTTTATAAAGACGCTTTTAATGTCTGCTTTTAATTAGCTATCTGTTTCATTCTCCTTTCTCCTGTTTGTTTCTTTGTTAGTACTTTTTATTTGATATTATGGTGTGAAGCACTTTGTTACTTATATTGAAAAGCGCTATATAAATAAAGTTATTATTAACTTCTTCTTCGTGTGTTCCCAGCTGGCTGTACAAGGAGGCAACAGTTCAGGAAGTGGACGTTAACCCTGATGAAGGTTCCGCTGTCGTCAAGGTGATCATCAGTGCTGCTGCGTACGGACGCTACAGGAAGATGTTCCAACGGAGTTAGTTAGAAACACAACAGGAAGATGTTCCAACGGAGTTAGTTAGAAACACAACAGGAAGATGTTCCAACGGAGTTAGTTAGAAACACAACAGGAAGATGTTCCAACGGAGTTAGTTAGAAACACAACAGGAAGATGTTCCAACGGAGTTAGTTAGAAACACAACAGGAAGATGTTCCAACGGAGTTAGTTAGAAACACAACAGGAAGATGTTCCAACGGAGTTAGTTAGAAACACAACAGGAAGATGTTCCAACGGAGTTAGTTAGAAACACAACAGGAAGATGTTCCAACGGAGTTAGTTAGAAACACAACAGGAAGATGTTCCAACGGAGTTAGTTAGAAACACAACAGGAAGATGTTCCAACGGAGTTAGTTAGAAACACAACAGGAAGATGTTCCAACGGAGTTAGTTAGAAACACAACAGGAAGATGTTCCAACGGAGTTAGTTAGAAACACAACAGGAAGATGTTCCAACGGAGTTAGTTAGAAACACAACAGGAAGATGTTCCAACGGAGTTAGTTAGAAACACAACAGGAAGATGTTCCAACGGAGTTAGTTAGAAACACAACAGGAAGATGTTCCAACGGAGTTAGTTAGAAACACAACAGGAAGATGTTCCAACGGAGTTAGTTAGAAACACAACAGGAAGATGTTCCAACGGAGTTAGTTAGAAACACAACAGGAAGATGTTCCAACGGAGTTAGTTAGAAACACAACAGGAAGATGTTCCAACGGAGTTAGTTAGAAACACAACAGGAAGATGTTCCAACGGAGTTAGTTAGAAACACAACAGGAAGATGTTCCAACGGAGTTAGTTAGAAACACAACAGGAAGATGTTCCAACGGAGTTAGTTAGAAACACAACAGGAAGATGTTCCAACGGAGTTAGTTAGAAACACAACAGGAAGATGTTCCAACGGAGTTAGTTAGAAACACAACAGGAAGATGTTCCAACGGAGTTAGTTAGAAACACAACAGGAAGATGTTCCAACGGAGTTAGTTAGAAACACAACAGGAAGATGTTCCAACGGAGTTAGTTAGAAACACAACAGGAAGATGTTCCAACGGAGTTAGTTAGAAACACAACAGGAAGATGTTCCAACGGAGTTAGTTAGAAACACAACAGGAAGATGTTCCAACGGAGTTAGTTAGAAACACAACAGGAAGATGTTCCAACGGAGTTAGTTAGAAACACAACAGGAAGATGTTCCAACGGAGTTAGTTAGAAACACAACAGGAAGATGTTCCAACGGAGTTAGTTAGAAACACAACAGGAAGATGTTCCAACGGAGTTAGTTAGAAACACAACAGGAAGAGTTTCCAACGGAGTTAGTTAGAAACACAACAGGAAGATGTTCCAACGGAGTTAGTTAGAAACACAACAGGAAGATGTTCCAACGGAGTTAGTTAGAAACACAACAGGAAGATGTTCCAACGGAGTTAGTTAGAAACACAACAGGAAGATGTTCCAACGGAGTTAGTTAGAAACACAACAGGAAGATGTTCCAACGGAGTTAGTTAGAAACACAACAGGAAGATGTTCCAACGGAGTTAGTTAGAAACACAACAGGAAGATGTTCCAACGGAGTTAGTTAGAAACTCTGGATGATTGACAGGAGGCCTTATTGAAGCCATTGTGCAGCCATAGAAGTGCATTTATTAATGTCGTTTTTGACACATTTATTATATTAGACACCTTAATGCATACTTCAAAAAAAAATGTGATGTTAGCTTAACATACAAATAAAAAAAAAAATCCTTAATAAAGTCTTTATTTTTTGAGTACTAATGTTACCGTCCCCACTACAACAAAGAAATACTTGTATACTGGCTACGGCGTCTCGTAATGGACAAACAGTACTACAGTATAGCCATTTTTGTTCTTGTTTTTCAAGCAAAGGTCTTTCAAGGGAGTATGGAGCACACTCGTTCGGTTCAGCTAGGCGAGTTCGGCCCGAACTGAAGCATGCTGAAGCCTTTACCCATAATCACTGTTACCGAGAGTTCCTGTTATAACGTCCTTTTATAGGGAACACACAAATACTGTCAGCTGTTTCATCACAAAACCAAACAACTCTTGTTGTATGAATGATACAATGCATTTAAATGTAAATATGTAAACAGGAAAGTGACAAAGTATAACAGTATATTGATTAATTATTAACTATCATGTTTCACATCTCACCTGAGCTGGATCTGGTTGTATCAGTGGAGAAACATTCACCTGAGCTGGATCTGGTTGTATCAGTGGAGAAACATTCACCTGAGCTGGATCTGGTTGTATCAGTGGAGAAACATTCACCTGAGCTGGATCTGGTTGTATCAGTGGAGAAACACTCACCTGAGCTGGATCTGGTTGTATCAGTGGAGAAACATTCACCTGAGCTGGATCTGGTTGTATCAGTGGAGAAACATTCACCTGAGCTGGATCTGGTTGTATCAGTGGAGAAACATTCACCTGAGCTGGATCTGGTTGTATCAGTGGAGAAACATTCACCTGAGCTGGATCTGGTTGTATCAGTGGAGAAACACTAAATTTGTAACATTTGATCTCTTAAATTGAATATCTCATCACTGTAAAAAGTAGAATATTTATGTTCATATTTTCAAATCCATTGCATAGAAAACGGATGTATGAATAAGAGGTAGCCTATTTAGTGGTTCTTTTGGAATGACTTTTTGTGGGCTTAATGACTCCCTAAAACAAAATATTGACCTGTACTGTAAGAGTAATGTAACCGTTTATCTGTTGAAAAATCCATAGCATTGAAAGGGGAATAAGGGGTGTAAGTATGAGGTACAGTAGCTTCAGGAATAATTAATATCTCTTGCCTTATTCCACATGTTGTTACAGCTTGAATAAAACGGTTATTAATTGGTTTTACCCATCTACAGTTGAAGTCGGAAGTTTACATACACCTTAACCAAATACATTTAAACTCAGTTTTTCACAATTCCTGACATTTAATCCTAGTACAAATGCCCTGTCTCAGGTCAGTTAGGATCACCACTTTATTTTAAGAATGTGAAATGTCAGAATAATAGTAGAGAGAATGATTTATTTCAGCTTTTATTTCTTTCATCACATTCCCAGTGGGTCAGAAGTTTACATACACTCAATTAGTATTTGGTAGCATTGCCTTAAAATTGTTTAACTTGGGTTAAACATGTCAGGTAGCCTTCCACAAGCTTCCCACAATAAGTTGGGTGAATTTTGGCCCATTCCTCCTGACAGAGCTGGTGTAACGGAGTCAGGTTTGTAGGCCTCCTTGCTCGCACACGCTTTTTCAGTTCTGCCCACAAATGTTCTATAGGATTGAGGTCAGGGCTTTGTGATGGCCACTCCAATACCTTGACTTTGTTGTCCTTAAGCTATTTTTCCACAACTTTGGAAGTATGCTTGGGGTCATTGTCCATTTGGAAGACCCATTTGTAACTAAGCTTTAACTTTCTGACTGATGTCTTGAGATGTTGCTTCAATATATCCACATCATTTTCCTTCCTCATGATGCCATCTATTTTGTGAAGTGCACCAGTCCCTCCTGCAGCAAAGCACCCCCACAACATGATGCTGCCACCCCCGTGCTTCACGGTTGGGATGGTGTTCTTCGGCTTGCAAGCCTCCCCCTTTTTCCTCCAAACATAACGATGGTCATTATGGCCAAACAGTTCTATTTTTGTTTCGTCAGACCAGAGGACATTTCTTCAAAAAGTATGATCTTTGTCCCCATGTGCAGTTGCAAATCGTAGTCTGGCTTTTTTATGGCGGTTTTGGAGCAGTGGCTTCTTCCTTGCTGAGCGGCCTTTCAGGTTATGTCGATATAGGACTCGTTTTACTGTGGATATAGATACTTTTGTACCTGTTTCCTCCAGCATCTTCACAAGATCCTTTGCTGTTGTTCTGGGATTGATTTGCACTTTTCGCACCAAAGTACGTTCATCTCTAGGAGACAGAACGCGTCTCCTTCCTGAGCGGTATGACGGCTGCGTGGTCCCATGGTGTTTATACTTGCGACTTCAACTGTACCCCATAATGACAAATTGAAAACATGTTTTTAGAATTTTTTGCAAATTTATTGAAAATGAAATACAGAAATATCTGATTTACATATGTATTCACACCCCTGAGTCAATACAAGTTCGAGTCACCTTTGGCAGCGATTACAGCTGTGGGCTATACTCGGCCTTGTCTCAGGATGGTAAGTTGGTGGTTGAAGATATCCCTCTAGTGGTGTGGGGGCTGTGCTTCGGCAGAGTGGGTGGGTTATATCCTGCCTGTTTGGCCCTGTCCGGGGGTATCGTCGGACGGGGCCACAGTGTCTCCCGACCCCTCCTGTCTCAGCCCCCAGTATTTATGCTGCAGTAGTTTGTGTCGGGGGGCTAGGGTCCGTCTGTTATATCTGGAGTATTTCTTCTCTTATCTGGTGTCCTGTGTGAATTTAAGTATGCTCTCTCTAATTATCTATTTTTTTCCTTCTCTCTCTCTCGGAGGACCTGAGCATTAGGACTATTCCTCAAGGCCTACCTGGCCTGATGACTCCCTGATGTCCCGAGTTCACCTGGCCGTGCTGCTTCTCCAGTTTCAACTGTTCTGCCTGTTTTATGAACATTTTAAAATCTTGTCCATGTTCTGTTATAATCTGCACCCGGCACAGCCAGAAGAGGACTGGACACCACTCACAGCCTGGTTCCTCTCTAGGTTTCTTCCTAGGTTTTGGCCTTTCTAGTGAGTTTTTCCTAGCCACCGTGCTTCTACACCTGCATTGCTTGCTGTTTGGGGTTTTAGGCTGGGTTTCTGTACAGCACTTTGTGACATCAGCTGATGGGCTTTATAAATACATTTGATTTGAGTCTTTCTGGATAAGTCTCTAAGAGCTTTGCACACCTGGATTATACAATATTTGCACATTATTTTTTGTATTCTTTAAGCTCTGTCAAGTTGGTTGTTGATCATGGCTAGACAGCCATTTAAGTCTTGCCATCGATTTTCAAGACGATTTAAGTCCAAACTGTAACTGGGCCACTCAGGAACATTCTATGTCATCTTGGTAAGCAACTCCAGTGTATAGTTGGCCTTGTGTTTTAGGCTATCGTCCTGTTGAAAGGTGAATTCATCTCCCAGTGTCTGTTGGAAAACCGACTGAACCAGGTTTTCCGCTAGGATTTTGCCTGTGCTTAGCTCTATTCCGTTTCTTTTCATCATAAAAAACTCCCTAGTCCTTGCCGATGGCAAGCACACCGATAACATGATACAGCCACCACCATGCTTTACAATATGAAGAGTGGTACTCAGTGATGTGTTGTGTTGGATCCAAAGTGTAATGAATAACTTCACCATGCTCAAAGGGATATTCAATGTCTGCTTTTTTATTTTCACCCATCTACCAACAGGTCGCCTTCTTTGCGAGGCATTGGAAAACCTCACTGGTCTTTGTGGTTGAATCTGTGTTTGAAATTCACTGCTCGACTGAGTGACCTTACAGATAATTGTATGTGTGTGGTACAGAGATGAGGTAGTCATTCAAAAATCATGTTAAACACTATAATTGTCCATGCAACTTATTATGTGACTTGTTAAGCACATTTTTACTCCTGAACTTATTTAGACTTGGCAAAGGGGTTGAATACTTATTGAATCAAGACATTTCAGCTTTTCATTTTTAATTCATTTGTAAACATTTCTAAAAATATAATTCCACTTTGACATTACGGGGTATTATGTGTTGGCCAGTGACACAATCTCAATTTAATCAATTTTAAATTCAGGCTATAACAAAATGTGGACAGTCAAGGGGTGTGAATCCTTTCTGAAGTATCCAGGGCTTCTATTGGAATGACTTTCTATGGTCAGTATGATTCCCAGTGAAACCAAATAATGACTGGTTGTCCTCTGTCGTAACTTTGCTGCTGTAGCAGTTCTGTTCTCTTTTAATTACTTATTTTTGACTGAATGACTCCCTAAACCAGATATTGTATTTCTCATCTGTAGTCTAGTCAGTCCTCCTCTGCTTTAACAGTCCTCGGATCCATCCTCTGCTGCCGTAACAGTTTTCTATTGAGGTTGATGACCAGAGGACAGAAGGGGACAGGTCCTATAAAGTCTCCTGCTATGATGTTGAGGTTGTCAGGGTGTGGTCCGGGAACCTGTTCCTCCAGCCACGGCCTCAGCTCCTTCCAGTTGGCCAGGGTTAGGGTCTGCAGGGACTGACGGGGGTGCAGCGCGATGTAGGCTCGGTTAGCCGTCAGGTTCAGACCGGACACAAAGAAACCATCTGAACAAAACAAAAACGTGGATTAAAGTTTAAGGGCTCTATTCAATCCGTATCACGGAAGTTCAGCATTACAGCGTGATTGAAATGTAAAGATAATGTTGTGTTACTGGAGACAGCGACACAGATGGAGTAGAACCCTACAGTTTCTGAACACACTGTCTTTACATCAAATGGCCCTTTTTACGTCAGCAGTTCACTACAGTATCACTAGACACTGTCATGGTCATCTTGATATGTTGCTATCTGAAGAGTAATAACATACAGTGTCGTGAAAGTCTACACACCCCTTGCACAGTCTTCAGGCCAATCAGATCAAAGCATTAACCGGCAATAGCAGATACCTGCAAAAAAATAAAAGCTGCTCTTGATCATTGGCACGAAGCCACACCGTCCTCTCGTTAGAAGTTCAGAAGGAGAAAGTGTAGGCTATAAAGAAATAATTCGGCTCAAATGTAAAAAATAATTTAAATTAATGAGGATTTCTAGCATCCTAATGGAGGTGTAGATCACATCTCCCATTCCAGTGTTCTAACTTGTAAACAAGGCTACATGGAATTTCTCTCCACGCAACTCTGTGCAGCCAATGGCAATGTCCGCTTTAGGTATAATCAAATCGTATTTGTCACACATGCCGAATACAACAGGTGTAGACCTTACAGTGAAATGCTTACTTACAAGACCTTAACATTTATTTTTCTTAAAACTGCATTGTTGGTTAAGTAAGAAATAGATAAGTAAAAAATAACAAATAATTAAAGAGCAGCAGTAAAATAACAATAGCGGGGCTATATACAGGGTGTACCGGTACAGAGTCAACGTGGAGACTATATACAGGGGGTACCGGTACAGAGTCAATGTGGAGGCTATATACAGGGGGTACCGGTACAGAGTCAATGTGGAGGCTATATACAGGGGGTACTGGTACAGAGTCAATGTGGAGGCTATATACAGGGGTACCGGTACAGAGTCAATGTGGAGGCTATATACAGGGGGTACTGCTACAGAGTCAATGTGGAGGCTATATACAGGGGGTACCGGTACAGAGTCAATGTGGAGACTATATACAGGTGGTACCGGTACAGAGTCAATGTGGAGGCTATATACAGGGGGTACTGCAGTACAGAGTCAATGTGGAGACTATATACAGGGGGTACTGCACAGAGTCAATGTGGAGGCTATATACAGGGGGTACTGCACAGAGTCAATGTGGAGGCTATATACAGGGGGTACCGGTACAGAGTCAATGTGGAGGCTATATACAGGGGGTACTGGTACAGAGTCAATGTGGAGGCTATATACAGGGGGCACCGGTACAGAGTCAATGTGGAGGCTATATACAGGGGGTACCGGTACAGAGTCAATGTGGAGGCTATATACAGGGGTACTGGTACAGAGTCAATGTGGAGGCTATATACAGGGTACTGCACAGAGTCAATGTGGAGGCTATATACAGGGGGTACTGGTACAGAGTCAATGTGGAGACTATATACAGGTGGTACTGTACAGAGTCAATGTGGAGGCTATATACAGGGGTACTGGTACAGAGTCAATGTGGAGACTATATACAGGGGGTACTGCACAGAGTCAGTGTGGAGGCTATATACAGGGGGTACTGTACAGAGTCAATGTGGAGACTATATACAGGGGGTACTGGTACAGAGTCAATGTGGAGACTATATACAGGGGGTACTGTACAGAGTCAATGTGGAGGCTATATACAGGGGTACTGGTACAGAGTCAATGTGGAGACTATATACAGGGGGTACTGCACAGAGTCAATGTGGAGACTATATACAGGGGGTACCGGTACAGAGTCAGTGTGGAGGCTATATACAGGGGGTACCGGTACAGAGTCAATGTGGAGGCTATATACAGGGGGTACCGGTACAGAGTCAATGTGGAGACTATATACAGGTGGTACCGGTACAGAGTCAATGTGGAGGCTATATACAGGGGGTACCGGTACAGAGTCAATGTGGAGGCTATATACAGGGGGTACCGGTACAGAGTCAATGTGTGGGGGCACAGGTTAGTCAAGGTAATATGTACATGTAGGTATAGTTAAAGTGACTATGCATAGATGATGAACAGAGTAGCAGCAGCTTGGGAGACAATGCAAATAATCTGGGTAGCCATTTGATTAGCTGTTCAGGACTTGGGGGTAGGCCCGCGGCCTTGTGAATGTTAACCTGTTTAAAAGGTCTTGCTCACATCGGCTACGGACACCGTGACCACACAGTCGTCCGGAACAGCTGGTGCTCTCATGCATGCTTCAGTGTTGCTTGCCTCGAAGAGAGCATAAAAGGCTTGCGTCACTGGGCAGCTCGCGGTTGAGTTTCCCTTTTGTAGTCCGCCAACGCCCTGCCACATCCGACGAGCGTCAGAGCCGGTGTAGTAGGATTCAATCTTAATCCTGTATTGACGCTTTGCCTGTTTGATGGTTCGTCTGAAGGCATAGCAGGATTTCTTATAAGCGTCCGGATTAGTGTCCCACTCCTTGAAAGCGGCAGCTCTAGCCTTTAGCTCTGTGCGGATGTTGCCTGTAATCCATGGCTTCTGGTTGGGATACGTACGTACGGTCACTGTGGGGACGACGTAGTCGATGCACTTATTGATGTAGCCGGTGACTGAGGTGGTATACTCTTCCGTCTTCCAGAGACTGGACTCTGTTTATCATGCATCCTTGCGCTTTATTACAAATGCCAAGTCACTCACCCACCATTCCACCTTGTACCAAATGGTGGGTTGGAATTGGACCTCACTTTATATGCGCAGAAAGCTCAATTTGTATGTGTTCATCTACAAAGCCCTTTTGGGTAAACTCCCTCTTTACCTCTGTAGTCTGGTCTCTTTCACCACCAGCAGTTACCAAACCCAGCCTGCTAGGTGGTTGCTACTTTAAGTCACCAGGACATTCACAGTATTAGGCAAGACTGCCTTCTCTTCTTGTGCACCAGAGGCATGGAATAGTCTACAATCAATGTTTCATCTAGATATGATAGTGCCACTAAATGAATTTAACATTTTGACTGAAGACTGTTACAGAGGAGTGTAAATGCTTTTCTAAGGATGGATCATGTTGTTGTATTATATGTTTCAATTCTGTAATGTTTTGGTTGTTGCTGCCTTCTTGGCCAGGTCTCCCTTGAAAAAGAGACTCTGGGTCTCAATGGGCTTTTCCTGGTTAAATAAAAAAACTGGTCATACCTCAACTGTTTTCACCACTACATCACTGGTCATACCTCAACTGTTTGTACCACTACATCACTGGTCATACCTCAACTGTTTTCACCACTACATCACTGGTCATACCTCAACTGTTTTCACCACTACATCACTGGTCATACCTCAACTGTTTTTACCACTACATCACTGGTCATACCTCAACTGTTTTCACCACTACATCACTGGTCATACCTCAACTGTTTTCACCACTACATCACTGGTCATACCTCAACTGCAGAACAGTCAGAGGTCAAATCAAATGTTTTTGGTCACATACACTCACAATAACATCTGTTAACCATGTGTATCAAAATGCTTCTGCTTCTAGATCCGACAGTGCAGCAGTATCTAACAGGTAATATCTAACAATTCCACAACAAATCCTAATACACACAATCTAGTAAAGGAATGGGATGAGAATATATAAGTATAAAATATATGGATGAGCAGTGACAGAGAGGCTAAGATGTAATAGATAGTAAAGAATACTGTAGATAGTGAAGGATACAGTATACAGTATATACATATGAGATGAGTAATGAATAGATAGTGAAGGATACAGTATACAGTATATACATATGAGATGAGTAATGAATAGATAGTGAAGGATACAGTATATACATATGAGATGAGTATTGAATAGATAGTGTAGGATACAGTATACAGTATATACATATGAGATGAGTAATGAATAGATAGTGAAGGATACAGTATACAGTATATACATATGAGATGAGTAATGAATAGATAGTGAAGGATACAGTATACACATATGAGATGAGTAATGAATAGATAGTGAAGGATACAGTATACAGTATATACATATGAGATGAGTAATGAATAGGTAGTGAAGGATACAGTATACAGTATATACATATGAGATGAGTAATGAATAGATAGTGAAGGATACAGTATACAGTATATACATATGAGATGAGTAATGAATAGATAGTGTAGGATACAGTATACAGTATATACATATGAGATGAGTAATGAATAGATAGTGAAGGATACAGTATACAGTATATACATATGAGATGAGTAATGAATAGATAGTGAAGGATACAGTATACACATATGAGATGAGTAATGAATAGATAGTGAAGGATACAGTATACAGTATATACATATGAGATGAGTAATGAATAGATAGTGAAGGATACAGTATACAGTATATACATACGAGATGAGTAATGAATAGATAGTGAAGGATACAGTATACAGTATATACATATGAGATGAGTAATGGGAAAGTGGAATTATTAAAGTGACCAATGATATCAAGTCTGTAGGTGGGCAGCTGCCTCCCTGTGTTAGTGATGGCTGTTTAACAGTCTGAAAAACAGCTTCTACCTCAAGGCCATCAGTCTCTCGGTCCCAGCTTTGATGCACCTGTACTGACCTCGCCTTCTGGATGATAGCGGGGTGAACAGGCAGTGGCTCGGGTGGTTGTTGTCCTTGATGATCTTTTTGGCCTTCCTGTGACATCGGGTGGTGTAGGTGCCCTGGAGGGCAGGTAGTTTAGCCCCAGTGATGCGTTGTGCAGACCGCAACACCCTCTGGAGAGCCCGGTCATCTCTTTTGTTTTTCTGACATTGAGTGAGGTTATTTTCCTGGCACCACACTCCCAGGGCCCTCACCTCCTCCCTGTAGGTTGTCTCATCATTGTTGGTAATCAGTCCTACTACTGTTGTGTCGTCTGCAAACTTGATGATTGAGGTGTGAATGGCCACGCAGTCATGAGTGAACAGGGAGTACAGGAGGGGGCTGAGCACGCACCCTTGTGGGGCCCCTGTGTTGAGGTGTTGTTTCCTACCAGGAAGTCCAGAACCCAGTTGCCTAGGGCGGGGTTCAGACCCAGGGCCCCAAGCTTAATGATGAGCTTGGAGGGTACTATGGTGTTGAATGCTGAGCTATAGTCAATGAACAGCATTCTGACATGGGTATTCCTATTGTCCAGATGGGATAGGGCAGTGTGATGGTGATAGCATCGTCTGTGGTCCTATTGGGGCGGTAAGCAAATTGGAGTGGGTCTAAGGTAACAGGTAAGGTGGAGGTGATATGATCCTTGACTAGCCTCTCAAAGCACTTCATGATGACAGAAGTGAGTGCTACGGGGCGATAGTCATTTAGTTCAGTTACCTTTGCTTTCTTGGGTACAGGAACAATGGTGGCCATCTTGAAGCATGTGGGGACAGCAGACTGGGATAGGGATTGATTGAATATGTCCGTAAACACACCAGCCAGCTGGTCTGCGCATGCTCTGAGGACATGGCCAGGGATGCCATCTGGGCCGGCAGCCTTGTGAGGGTTAACACGTTTAAATGCTTTATTCACATTGGCCACGGAGAAGGAGAGCCCACAGGCTTTGGTGGCGGGCCGTGTCGGTGGCACTGTATTGTCCTCAAAGCGCACAACATTTTTTTTCATTTGTCTGGGTGCAAGACGTCGATGTCCGCCATGGGGCTGGTTTTCTTTTTGTAATCCGTGATTAACTGTAGACCCTGCCACATACGTCTCGTTTCTGAGCCGTTGAATTGCGACTCCACTTTGTCTCTATAATGACACTTTGCTTGTTTGATTGCCTTGCGGAGGGAATAACTACACTGTTTGTATTCGGTCATGTTTCCAGTTGCCTTGCCATGATTAAATGCGGTGGTACGTGCTTTCGGTTTTGCGCAAATGCTGCCATCAATCCAGGGTTTCTGGTTAGGGAAGGTTTTAATAGTCACAGTGGGTACAACATCTCCTATACACTTCCTTATAAACTCGCTCACGAGTCAGCGTATACGTCAATGTTAATGTCTGAGGCTACCCAGAACATATCCCAGCCCACGTGATCTAAGCAACCTTGAAGCGTGGAATCCGATTGGTCAGACCAGCTTTGGTTAGCATTGGATAAGCACGGGCGCTTCCTGTTTTAGTTTATGCCTATAGGAGGAGAGCATAAAGTCCAGTGAAGAGTTCCTTGATGGCCATCTAGGTATCCACTTGCGGGGGGATATACACGGCTGTGACGATAACCGAGGAGAGTTCTCTTGGGAGATAATATGGTCGGCATTTGATTGTGAGGAATTCTAGGCCTAGTGAACAAAAGGACTGCCTCTGATCATTCCCCACGTTCTACGTTACAAATGTTGTTCCAGTATTCGATTTTGAACATGTCAGAGTTTCAGCAGGAAAAAGGTCTGTTGAGACAAAGCACATTCCTTTGGTGAATTTTGAGAGCACAGGCCTGGATCTTCTTCTTGATTTACAACAGGACGTGAGTTATTAACCTCTCCGGGCTAGGGGGCAGTGTTCGGAAGTTCGGAGAGTCTGAGGTGCCCAAAGTAAAATGCCTGTTACTCAGGCCCAAAAGCTAGGATATGCACATAATTAGTTGTATTTGATAGAAAACACTCAGTTTCTAAAACTGTTAAAATAATGTCTGAGTATAACATAACTGACATGGCAGGTGAAAACCAGAGGAAAATCCATCCGGAAAAATAGCTTTTTTGAGCTCCCATGCAATTGGTATGGTTTCCTATTGCACAATGAAAAGAATAGCTCCCAGATTGCAGTACCTATGGCTTCCACTGGATGTCAACAGTCTTTAGACAAGGTTTCAGGCTTGTTCTTTGAAAAATGAACAAGTAGCTGTAGTTTATCATTGGGTTCCTCCTTGGGTCTGTAGTCCTGTGGCGTGCGTGACTGAGGGTGCGCTCTTTGTTATTTATCTCCGGTATTGAACATAATACATTCCGTCTTAAATTTGATCGTTTATTTACATAATAGGGTTGATTAGAAACATTGTTTGGACTTAGTTTATCTGTAACTTTTTGGATTCTTTTGTCTATATGTTGAACGGGTGGATTACTGAACGAAACGCGCCAACCAAACTGAGTTTTTGGGATATAAAGAGGGACATTATCGAACAAAACAACCATTTATTGTGTAGCTGGGACCCTTGGGAATGCAAACAGAGGAAGATCTTCAAAGGTAAGGGATTTATTTTATCTCTATTTTTGAGGCGCCTGTGCTGGTTTGAAATATATTTATATGCAGGAAGTAGATCCTCAGATAATCAAATGCTATGCTTTCGCCGTAAAGCTTATTGTAAATCAGACAAAGCGGTTCGATTACCAAGATTCTAAGCTATAGAATGGTGTATGACACTTGTATTTTCATGAATGTTTAATATTCCGATTTTTGTATTTTGAATTTCGCGCTCTCTAAATTTCACAGAATGTTGTCGAGGTGGCACGCTAGCGGGGACACTGTTCCGTAAGAAGTTCATCCCCACTAGTTCTTTCTTTCCATTGCAAACCTGATCTGACCCATTTGGATTCTCGTGGACAGTCATGACACATGGTAGGTGTTTTTCTAACCTCAAAGTTTGCTAACCATTTCTAACATATGGGGTTGTGCTCTATGGACGTGTCCATACTGTATTTCCTATGCAAATGTCAGCTAAAGCGGATCTGATTGAATACAGCGCTAAATGTAAAATAAAAAAGAATCATACTGATCTACACAACCTACAAAAATAAAAATGAAGACATGTTGGTTGCGTATGTCTTCACACCCCAAAACTAAGATTTGATGGAAGCGTCTTTGTCAACCATTAAAGATGTGAATCATTTTAAATAAGATTCTACCAACAACTCTTAGGGAAACATACTGTACATCCATTGGTTTTTTTCTCAGTAAATTTGGTCAGGAGTTATTGATGGACGGCAATATTCAAATCATTCAGAAATACTTAACACCTCTTGAAAATCCATTCTGGTGTCTTCGTCATACATTTTTTTGTAATTGTCCTACTGAAAAATACAACTCTATTCCAGGGTTAGGTTTACAGAAGACTACGGCAGGTTTTCATTTAAGTTTTTACCTGGGCTTTGCTCCTTCCATATTTATTTTGATCCTGACAAACTCCCCAGTCCCTGCCAGTGAAAAGCATACCCATAACATGATGCTGAAACCACAAAACTTGAGTTGTGCAAAGTTGGTAGAATCTTATTCAAAAAAGGTTCACAACTGTAATGGCTGCTAAATTTTCTTCCACCAAGTATCATCTCTTGGGGTGTGAAGACATACGCAATTAAGAGATCTTCATTTTTGATTAATTTGGAAAATGTTCAAATAGGAAATGTGGAGTAGGTTGTGTAGATCTGTAGGAAAAAAATCTAATTTAATAATTTTGGGGGGATTGAATTCTAAGACAGCAAAATGTGAAGACTGTGCAAGGGGTGTGTAGACTAGGCACTGTAACATGTCTGAACCTCAAAGTAATTTATTACTTTTAGTCAAGAGCTTTTCACATACCTGGGCGTCCCATGTCTTTCTGCCAGTCCAGATAGCTGACCACCCCGCTGGCCGTGTTTTGGTTGGCCCACCAGTACGGTATACCTGGCCACAGAGCCTGATGTCGTGCTGCTGACTGGTCATCATACGACAGCAACACCTGGTAACCCAATGCCCACAGACCACGAAGGGTCACCACTGTCTCCTGCAGGGAAAGACAGAAGGACAAGTAGCCTCTGTTATAGGCTGTGTCCCATATGGCACCCAATTCCCTGTATAGTGCACTACTTCAGCCCTGTGCAGAGAAATGTAAGCATCCCAGTGATTTGTGTAGGTAGTACTGGTCAGCTGGTGATTTGTGTAGGTAGTACTGGTCAGCTGGTGATTTGTGTAGGTAGTACTGGTCAGCTGGTGATTTGTGTAGGCAGTACTGGTCAGCTGGTGACTTGTGTAGGTAGTACTGGTCAGCTGGTGATTTGTGTAGGCAGTACTGGTCAGCTGGTGATTTGTGTAGGCAGTACTGGTCAGCTGGTGATTTGTGTAGGTAGTACTGGTCAGCTGGTGATTTGTGTAGGCAGTACTGGTCAGCTGGTGACTTGTGTAGGCAGTACTGGTCAGCTGGTGATTTGTGTAGGCAGTACTGGTCAGCTGGTGATTTGTGTAGGTAGTACTGGTCAGCTGGTGATTTGTGTAGGTAGTACTGGTCAGCTGGTGATTTGTGTAGGTAGTACTGGTCAGCTGGTGATTTGTGTAGGTAGTACTGGTCAGCTGGTGATTTGTGTAGGCAGTACTGGTCAGCTAGTGACTTGTGTAGGCAGTACTGGTCAGCTAGTGACTTGTGTAGGTAGTACTGGTCAGCTGGTGATTTGTGTAGGCAGTACTGGTCAGCTGGTGACTTGTGTAGGCAGTACTGGTCAGCTGGTGATTTGTGTAGGCAGTACTGGTCAGCTGGTGATTTGTGTAGGTAGTACTGGTCAGCTGGTGATTTGTGTAGGTAGTACTGGTCAGCTGGTGATTTGTGTAGGTAGTACTGGTCAGCTGGTGATTTGTGTAGGTAGTACTGGTCAGCTGGTGATTTGTGTAGGCAGTACTGGTCAGCTAGTGACTTGTGTAGGCAGTACTGGTCAGCTGGTGATTTGTGTAGGTAGTACTGGTCAGCTGGTGATTTGTGTAGGTAGTACTGGTCAGCTGGTGATTTGTGTAGGTAGTACTGGTCAGCTGGTGATTTGTGTAGGCAGTACTGGTCAGCTAGTGACTTGTGTAGGTAGTACTGGTCAGCTGGTGATTTGTGTAGGCAGTACTGGTCAGCTAGTGACTTGTGTAGGCAGTACTGGTCAGCTAGTGACTTGTGTAGGCAGTACTGGTCAGCTGGTGATTTGTGTAGGTAGTACTGGTCAGCTGGTGATTTGTGTAGGTAGTACTGGTCAGCTGGTGATTTGTGTAGGTAGTACTGGGCAGCCTTCTATTATGCTGAACATAAACATCACATTTCATTTACTGAAGAAATACAGTATTTTCAGTAAAGCAATCCAATTCGATAGAGACCTACTGGTAATTCTTAGCAAAAATGTTGTAAATGTATCAGTCTTTTCTGCTATTGACATTGACTAGAGTTATAGAAATAACAAAGCTTACCTTGCGAGGACAAAGTTTAGACCCAAAGATTTGCTTTAGTGAGAAAATGAAATGTTCATGTAGTTTTTCGGTGAGTCCTTCAAAGTGACTGCATGCTAGGATGACAACCTCCTTGGAGTGAGACTCCAACCACGAGGCTACGGCCCTCAGAGTTTCCTGTACAGCCACCAGTCAGGAAAGATTAAATATATGAGATATGATCCTCCCAATATTTCTTTTTAGAGAGATCTTCTTGGCCATTGTGATCTCTCTCCTGTTTCTACTTGGTCTTTGGGGTTTATGCTGGTTAACTACAAAGCACTTTGTGACAACTGATGATTTAGTAACAAATGTTTCTAATGAAAAGGTAGGCATAGTATTCCTTCTACTCACCACCACTGTCAGATGAGTGTAAATGACGTGTGTAAAATACAGTTCGTTGGATGGGTCGTACGGTTTGTGGGCTATTCTGAGGTCGAAGTATCGAATCCCCTTTGACAGCTGCTCCACAATACCTTTTTCCTGGTTGAAGGGCAAAACAAACATTATTTAAATAAATAAAAAACTTTCCTGAATTCAGTTCTGTTTTATTTTTCTTTGTTTAGGATTTGTTTCTGTTTTTTACTCTCAATTTTACAATTATTCATGTAGAAACAAATGGAGAGTGGAATTCATGTCAATGCTTACAGTGCCTTCGGGAAAGTATTCAAACTCCTTGACTTTTTCCATATTTTGTTACATTACAGCCTTTTTATAGAGGCTGTAATGACCAATACTACCTAATAGATTTAAAATAAAAAATTATTCAGCAATCTACACACAATACCGCATAATGACAAAGCAAAAAGAGGTTAAGAAATTGAAGTAAATGTATAAAAAATGTAAAAGAGAAATCCCTTATTTACATAAGTATTCAGACCCTTTGCTATGAGACTCAAAATTGAGCTCAGGTGCATCCTGTTTCCATTGATCATCGATGTTTCTACAACTTGATTGGAGTCCACCTGTGGTAAATTCAATTGATTGGACATGATTTGGAAAGGCATACAGCTGTCTATATAAGGTCCCACAGTTGACAGTGCATGTCAGAGCAAAAACAAAGCCATGAGGTCGAAGGAAGTAGTGCTCAGAGACAGGATTGTGTCGAGGCACAGATCTGGGGAAGGGTACCAAAACCCTTCTGCAGCAGTGAAGGACCCCAAGAACACAATGGCCTCAATCATTCTTAGTTGAAAGAAGTTTGGAACCACCAAGACTCTTCCTAGAGCCTGGCCAAACTGAGCAATCGGGGGAGAAGGGCGTTGGTCAGGGAAGTGACCAAGAACCCGATGGTCACTCTGACAGAGTTCCTCTGTGGAGATGGGAGAACCTTCCAGAAGCACAACCATCTCTGCAGCACTCCACCAATCAGGCCTTTACGGTAGAGTGGCCAGATGGAACCCACTCCTCAGTAAAAGGCACATGACAGCCCACTTGGAGTTTTCCAAAAGGCACCTAAAGACTCTCAGACCATGAGAAACAAGATTCTCTGGTCTAATAAAAACCAAGATTAAGCTCTTTGGCTTGAATGCCAAGCGTCACGTCTGGAGGAAACCTGGCACCATCCCTACGGTGAAGCATAGTGGTGGCAGCATCCTGCTGTGGGGATGTTTTTCAGCCGTAGGGACTGGGAGATGTGTTAGCCCTCGCAAGGCTGCCGGCATCCCTAGCCACAGAGCTGGCTGCAGTGTTTATGGACATATTCAATCTCTCCCTATCCCCGTCTGCTGTCCCCACATGCTTCAAGATGTCCACCATTGTTCCTGTACCCAAGAAAGCAAAGGTAACTGAACTAAATGACTATCGCCCCGTAGCACTCACTTCTGTCATCATGAAGTGCTTTGAGAGACTAGTCAAGGATCATATCACCTCCACCTTACCTGCCACCCTAGACCCACTGCAGTTTGCTTACCGCCCCAATAGATCCACAGACCATGCTATCACCATCACACTGCCCTATCCCATCTGGACAATAGGAATACCCATGTCAGAATGCTGTTCATTGACTATAGCTCAGCATTCAACACCATAGTACCCTCCAAGCTCATCACTAAGCTTGGGGCCCTGGGTCTGAACCCCGCCCTAGGCAACTGGATTCTGGACTTCCTGGTAGGAAACAACACCTCAACACAGGGGCCCCACAAGGGTGCGTGCTCAGCCCCCCTCCTGTACTCCCTGTTCACCTATGACTGCGTGGCCACGCACGCCTCCAACTCAATCATCAAGTTTGCAGACGACACAACAGTAGTAGGACTGATTACCAACAATGACGAGACAACCTACAGGAGGAGGTGAGGGCCCTGGGAGTGTGGTGCCAGGAAAATAACCTCACTCAACGTCGACAAAACAAAGGAGCTGATTGTGGACTTCAGGAAACAGCAGAGGGAGCACCCCCCTGTCCACATCGACGGGACAGTAGTGGAGAAGGTGGAAAGTTTCAAGTTCCTCGGCGTACACATCACGGACAAACTGAAATGGTCCAACCACAGACAGCGTGGTGAAGAAGGCGCAACAGCGCATTTTAACCTCAGGAGGCTGAAAAAAATGTGTCTTGCACCTAAAACCCTCAAACTTTTACAGATTTGCAATTGAAAGCATCCTGTCGGGCTGTATCACCGCCTGGTACGGCAACTGCTCCGCCCACAACCGTCAGGCTCTCCAGAGGGTAGTGAGGACTGCACAACGCATCACCGGGGGTAAACTACCTGCTCTTCAGGACACCTACACCACCCGAAGGCCAAAAAGATCATCAAGGACAACAACCACCCGAGCCACTGCCTGTTCACCCCGCTATCATCCAGAAGGCGAGGTCAGTACAGGTGCATCAAAGCTGGGACAGAGAGACTGAAAAACAGCTCCTATCTCAAGGCCATCAGACTTTTAAATAGTCATCACTAGGCGGCTTCCACGTAACCCTGCACCTTAGAGGCTGCTGCCCTGTATACATAGACATGGAATCACTGGCCACTTTAATAATGGAACACTAGTCACTCTAATAATGGTTACATATTTTTGCTTTATTCATCTCACATGTATATACTGTATTCTATTCTACTGTATTTTAGTCTATGCCACTCCGACATTGCTCATCCTAATATTTATATATTCCTTAATTCTATTCTTTTACTTTTAGGTTTGTGTGTATTGTTGTGAATTGTTAGATATTACTGCACTGTTGGAGCTAGAAACACAAGCATTTAGCTACACCCACAATAACATCTGCTAAACATGTGTATGTGACCAATACCATTTGATTTGACTAGTCAGGATCGAGGGAAAGATGAACGGAGCAAAGTACAGAGAGATCCTTGATGAAAACCTGCTCCAGAGCACTCAGGACCTCAGACTGGGGAGAAGGTTCACCTTCTAACAGGACAACGACCCTAAGCACACAACCAAGATAATGCAGGAGTGGCTTTGGGACAAGTCTCTAAATGTCCTTGAGTGGCCCAGCCAGAGCCAGGACGTAAACCAGATCTAACATCTCTGGAGAGACCTGAAAATAGCTGTGCAGCGATGCTTCCCGTCCAGTCTGACTGAGCTTGAGAGGATCTGCAGAGAGTAAATGGGAGAAACTCCCCAAATACAGGTGTCCAAGCTTGTAGCGTCAAACCCAAGAAGACTCGAGGCTGTAATTTCTGCCAAAGGTGCTTCAATAAAGTGCTGAGTAAAGGGTCTGAATACTTATGTAAATGTGATATTTCAGTGATTTTTTTATAAATTTGCTAAAATTTCTAAAAACACAGGTTTTGCTTTGTCATTATGGGGTATTGTGATGTCATTATGGGGTATTGTGATGTCATTATGGGGTATTGTGGTGTCATTATGGGGTATTGTGATGTCATTATGGGGTATTGTGATGTCATTATGGGGTATTGTGTGTAGATTGATGAGGGGGAAAAAAACATTTAGAAGGCTGTAACGTCACAAAATGTCGAAAAAGTCAAGGGGTCTGAATATTTTCCCAATGCACTGTAAATCACACCAGAAGACAATTATTTAGGTCTGGGAAAAAAACACATTTAGATTTGTTTGTGTGATTCCCCTTTAATTGTGCATTCAGCAAGAGAGGAGAGTATGTCGGTCTAGTAATGTTTCTGCTGTTAAAAGAGTAGCTGCCGCCTTGACAGGAACTAATGGGGATCCATAATAAACCCCAGGAAGAGTAGCTGCCGCCTTGGCAGGAACTAATGGGGATCCATAATAAACCCCAGGAAGAGTAGCTGCCGCCTTGGCAGGGACTAATGGGGATCCATAATAAACCCCAGGAAGAGTAGCTGGTGCCTTGGCAGGGACTAATGGGGATCCATAATAAACCCCAGGAAAAGTAGCTGCCGCCTTGACAGGAACTAATGGGGATCCATAATAAACCCCAGGAAGAGTAGCTGCTGCCTTGGCAGGAACTAATGGGGATCCATAATAAACCCCAGGAAGAGTAGCTGCCGCCTTGGCAGGAACTAATGGGGATCCATAATAAACCCCAGGAAGAGTAGCTGCCGCCTTGGCAGGAACTAATGGGGATCCATAATAAACCCCAGGAAAAGTAGCTGCCGCCTCTTTATTTCCCTCATTAAAATGCAAATCAATTTATAACATTTTTCACATGCGTTTTTCTGGATTTTTTTGTTGTTATTCTGTCTCTCACTGTTCAAATAAATCTACCATTCAAATTATAGACTGATCATTTCTTTGTCAGTGGACAAACGTACAAAATCAGCAGGGGATCAAATACTTATTTCCCTCACTGTACCTGGTGAAGCAACAGCTGCTCTACATCCCCTCACCATCATGATACCTGGTGAAGCAACAGCTGCTCTACATCCCATCACCATCATGATACCTGGTGAAGCAACAGCTGCTCTACATCCCCTCACCATCATGATACCTAGTGAAGCAACAGCTGCCCTCTACATCCCATCACCATCATGATACCTGGTGAAGCAACAGCTGCCCTCTACATCCCCTCACCATCATGATACCTGGTGAAGCAACAGCTGCTCTACATCCCATCACCATCATGATACCTGGTGAAGCAACAGCTGCCCTCTACATCCCCTCACCATCATGATACCTGGTGAAGCAACAGCTGCTCTACATCCCATCACCATCATGATACCTGGTGAAGCAACAGCTGCTCTACATCCCCTCACCATCATGATACCTGGTGAAGCAACAGCTGCCCTCTACATCCCCTCACCATCATGATACCTGGTGAAGCAACAGCTGCCCTCTACATCCCCTCACCATCAGGTATTATTCTCTCTTCAGTAGCAGGCATAAAAGAAACGCAGACCAGATAAGTAGATGCGCAATGGATTATGGTCATTGTAGTTAATTACCACGTTTTATTGCTAAACTATGTAGAATATTGGCCTATTGGAAACTACAACTCCACACTACATCTCACAGTTCAGGTTGGACCTGATTTCTCTCTAGAGAAACTAAGCAATGTGGCATTGAGCTCACACAAAAAAAGCGAACAAAATGGAATTCAAATAATTTAACCGACATCGGTCAATTAGTTGTTTAAAAGACAAAAAATAACCAACATTTTGATTAAATCGCTCAGTACTACCCCCAACACACACAATCCTGTTTTTCCCCTCCCATCCCAACCACTGTCCCCTTCGAAACACAAAAACGTTCCTTTTAGCAGCAGTGATTCCCCAGCAGGGAGGGTCTTTCTGCATGGCTTACTGGAATCCTAGGCTTCATAATGACGTATGCATGGTTTACTGGAATCCTAGGCTCCATAATGACGTATGCATGGTTTACTGGAATCCTAGGCTCCATAATGACGTATGCATGGTTTACTGGAATCCTAGGCTCCATAATGACGTATGCATGGTTTACTGGAATCCTAGGCTCCATAATGACGTATGCATGGTTTACTGGAATCCTAGGCTTCATAATGACGTATGCATGGTTTACTGGAATCCTAGGCTTCATAATGACGATGCATGGTTTACTGGAATCCTAGGCTTCATAATGACGTATGCATGGTTTACTGGAATCCTAGGCTTCATAATGACGTATGCATGGTTTACTGGAATCCTAGGCTTCATAATGACGTATGCATGGTTTACTGGAATCCTAGGCTTCATAATGACGTATGCATGGTTTACTGGAATCCTAGGCTTCATAATGACGTATGCATGGTTTACTGGAATCCTAGGCTCCATAATGACGTATGCATGGTTTACTGGAATCCTAGGCTCCATAATGACGTATGCATGGTTTACTGGAATCCTAGGCTCCATAATGACGTATGCATGGTTTACTGGAATCCTAGGCTCCATAATGACGTATGCATGGTTTACTGGAATCCTAGGCTCCATAATGACGTATGCATGGTTTACTGGAATCCTAGGCTCCATAATGACGTATGCATGGTTTACTGGAATCCTAGGCTCCATAATGACGTATGCATGGTTTACTGGAATCCTAGGCTCCATAATGACGTATGCATGGTTTACTGGAATCCTAGGCTCCATAATGACGTATGCATGGTTTACTGGAATCCTAGGCTCCATAATGACGTATGCATGGTTTACTGGAATCCTAGGCTTCATAATGACGTATGCATGGTTTACTGGAATCCTAGGCTTCATAATGACGTATGCATGGTTTACTGGAATCCTAGGCTTCATAATGACGTATGCATGGTTTACTGGAATCCTAGGCTTCATAATGACGTATGCATGGTTTACTGGAATCCTAGGCTTCATAATGACGTATGCATGGTTTACTGGAATCCTAGGCTTCATAATGACGTATGCATGGTTTACTGGAATCCTAGGCTTCATAATGACGTATGCATGGTTTACTGGAATCCTAGGCTCCATAATGACGTATGCATGGTTTACTGGAATCCTAGGCTCCATAATGACGTATGCATGGTTTACTGGAATCCTAGGCTCCATAATGACGTATGCATGGTTTACTGGAATCCTAGGCTCCATAATGACGTATGCATGGTTTACTGGAATCCTAGGCTCCATAATGACGTATGCATGGTTTACTGGAATCCTAGGCTTCATAATGACGATGCATGGTTTACTGGAATCCTAGGCTTCATAATGACGTATGCATGGTTTACTGGAATCCTAGGCTTCATAATGACGTATGCATGGTTTACTGGAATCCTAGGCTTCATAATGACGTATGCATGGTTTACTGGAATCCTAGGCTTCATAATGACGTATGCATGGTTTACTGGAATCCTAGGCTTCATAATGACGTATGCATGGTTTACTGGAATCCTAGGCTTCATAATGACGTATGCATGGTTTACTGGAATCCTAGGCTTCATAATGACGTATGCATGGTTTACTGGAATCCTAGGCTTCATAATGATGTATGCATGGTCTACTGGAATCTTAGGCTTCATAATGACGTATGCATGTGTAGCCGGTGCGAAATGGCTAGTTAGCTAACAGCATTTCAATCGGTGACGTCACTCGCTCTGAAACCTTGAAGTAGTTGTACCCCTTGCTCTGAAAGGGATGCAGCTTTTGTGGAGCGATGGGTAATGATGCTTCAAGGGTGGCTGTTGTCCATGTGTGCAGAGGGTCCCTGGTTCGAAGCCCAGGCAGGGGCGAGGAGAGGGACGGAAGCTATACTGTTACACATGGTTTACTGGAATCCTAGGCTTCATAATGATGTATGCATGGTTTACTGGACTCCTAGGCTTCATAATGATGTATGCATGGTTTACTGGACAGACAGGCAGGCAGGCAGGCTGTGTCACTGATACTTTAAGTGATAAACCACCATCATGTGAGAAGTTTGGCTGAGAGAGGAAGTGAGTGATGTTGAGAACGCTGCCACCACAACTCTGTGGCAACCAATTCTCAGCCTCATCTGTCTCAACCAACCCCCATATCTCACACCTGACCCGCTAACCCTGTGGCACACGGTTCAACTTCTTGTGACTCCAACTCAACCGGTTATTCTAATTTGTGCCTAAATTCTATTAAGGCCAGAGTCCAGTTGTGGCATGATTCCAAAATTGTTATCAGTTTGCATCAGTTTTAATGTAGGCCTTTTATTTTGAAGGCAAACCACCGATTCCATTATTGCTGCTCAAGCTAATGTTATTCACAAAACAACCGTCCATTTGGGTCTCAGACAAGAAGATGGCTATAGCGTTCATACTGTGCTCGCCCTACCTAGCCATTTGTCGCTAGCTTACGCCTATTCAAAGCCTCTGGGCAAAGCTGTTTCGTTTACAACAGGCGTCACGGTATTAGCAGGCCCTGTACCTGCGTGGTAGACCACCTGTAGATAACAGGTCTGGTGAGGCAGTAGAAGAGGCCATCCAGGAGTCTAAAGGTGTCGGACTCAGAGCGGATCAGAGGAGAGTTGATGTCCAGGGAGTAGCTCATAGCATCATGACTTCCTAAATAGGGATGAATGAAAGACTGTAATTTGTTTACCGGAGTAAAGACAGTTTCATGTTGGATATTCGTGCTTTCAAACCTCAATAGCTGTCAAACCACTTGAGCCACAGACTTCAAATAAGTGTCATGATGCACAGGTCTTATTTTCAAGATTTGGACATTAATTCACTTTGGAAAAGCTAATAAACGTGGAAATTTGAGCAGCATTTTGTATTCCTAGTTGAATTAGTTAGGGAGCGTAAACAAAGTACAAACCTTTCTTTACATTTGAATTTCAATAGGTCAGTGGTCATGTGACCTACTGACCTCAAACAAGGTTCAGAATGTACACTGTGGGCCTACACATTGCACACCCTTTAGTTTGTCCATTTTCATCTCACACAATTTTACATGAATTTTCAATGTTTTTCAATGTTTATAATTTCAATAGCTCCTTGGTAATGTGACCTACTGACCTCAAACTACATTCAGAATGTCCACGGACTGGCGGAGACGGGCACCGTGAAGCGTTCGATTACTTGTTAGATACTACTGCATGGTCGGAACTAGAAGCACAAGCATTTCGCTACACTCGCATTAACATCTGCTAACCATGTGTATGTGACAAATAAAATTTGATGATCTAGTGTGGTAACGCGACCGATCCCGGAGAAACTGGCAGGAGCCCCGGGGGAGAGTTCTCTTTTCTTTGTGAAGGGCAGGGCGCCCTGGAATGGGTTCGCCCCGAGAGAGGGGCCCAAGCCCTGGAAAGCGGTTTTGGCGGCGTCCAGTGAGCTCTCGCTGGCCCTTGAAAATCCGAGGGAGAGGGTGTAAATCTCGTGCCGTGCCGTACCCATATCTGCAGCAGGTCTCCAAGGTGAACAGCCTCAGGTGGGGAGTTTGACTGGGGTGGAAGACCTGTCAAACGGTAACACTGGTGTCCTAAGGCGAGCTCAGGGAGGACAGAAACTTCTCGTGGAGCAGAAGGGCAAAAGCTCACTTGATCTTGATTTTCAGTATGAATACAGACCGTGAAAGTGGGGCCTCATTCTGAACCTTGTTTGAGTCCAGTAGGTCACATGACCAAATAGCTATTGAAATTAGAATGTTTACAAAATTTATGTAAAATTGTGTGAGATGAAAATGGGCAAACTAAAGGGTATGCAATATAGAAGGGTAGTCAGTGGATATTCTGAACCTTGTTTGACGTCAGTAGATTACATGACCAAGGAGCTATTGAAATTCAAAAATGTAAATAAATAATTTTAAATAGTGTGAGATGTAAATAAAAATAAAAAAGTGTGTGCAATGTGTGTCTATGCCATCGGGTTAGCTAGAACCAGTTTTGAACGTTTTAGGAGTAATGGTTAAAGAGTTATTGAAAAAATTTGATTTGTCACTATGTTGACGGTCCCTAACTGCTGTTGGTGGATTTAAGGAAAACTACAGGCGAATATCCAACCTGAATCTGTCTTTACCTCGGTAATTTGTTTTGTAATGAAATTGTAAGGATGGTTATATAATCATGATTAGGCTACAGAATGAAAATAATGGATATTTAGGCAAATTACTAATGCTACTGAAGATTAGAAAGCCTGTCGCAATTGGCCACCTGTCAACGTGAAAGAAAGAGGAGTGTGGACATTTAATGAATTAATTTAAACATTTACAGTTTGCATGCAGTTGTATAAAGTTACCTGGTATGGCGAGAGTTGAAAGAGGCACATCCCACAGCTCCTCAGGCAAGCTTGACATCCAGTCCTCATAATTCTGGTTCTCCTCATCAGAACACATTTCAACTTCAGTTGACAGCGCAGTCATTCGTGTCGGTGTCAGTGCGCCGTCTCCCGAAGTTCCCACACTGACATGCACAAGTCGAAACCCTGTGGTTTATACTCATGACAGAATGCAAATCACTCCCACCGGGTTCCTCGATCAGTTCCCGACGGAAACTGTCAACCAGAAATAGTGACACCTCTATAACAATGTGGGGAAATCGGCCAAGGTTGCATTTCCTGGTTTCCCCTTTGTGTTTGCGCTAAACCGTTTTAAAACATGCCTTTACTTCTTCAGCGTGTCTCTGGATCAACCGTCGCTAACATGACTTTAAACGGAGCGCTGATCCAAACAGCAGAACCGGCTCTAGATCGGTTACTAAGAGGTCGCCGGTACTCATGTCGCTCCACCTCTGTCACCCCAGAGACTGTCCACAAAGTTATTTCCCACAAAATGGCGAAGAAATAGTCATTTCAAATCATCAACACACATAGGGATTGAGATATGCGAGTATTTATAATTTGCCATTTCAACTTTTCATTCTACAGTATTGTGTGTACAAATATTCCTGTAGTAGCCTCCTTTTTATCACAAATACATCTAGGTGTATAAAACGTGGGATCCATAACTTGGTCTGATACAATCACACAAGTTCAGTTAATGTCATCAGTCACATCTGTTATTTACAGTAATACTACCCCGAGAGAACAAAATCACCTTCACAATTACAGTACTGTAGCAATCCTTGCTATGAGTTACAATTTCCACCAAGTGGGTTAGCCTTATTGGCGGCAATGCGTAGGATGTTTGCCTTTCATGCCAGCGACCCAGGTTCTCATCCACTCCATTCATCATGTTAGAAACATTTCAGAAAAGACTTAAGTTGCGGTTAGATGCGTTATTTGCTTTGGACCAGAGGTGTCCTGAACTTGTTTAGCCTGTTCAGAGGAGGAAAGCAGTCCCACTAGAAACAATGTTCCCATGTGAAGAATGCAGAAGCACACAGGACCGTCACAAAGGATTCACACCCCTGGACTTTTTCCACATTTTGTTGTTACAGCCTGCATTTAAAAGTTATTACGTTGAGATTGTGTGTCCCTGTTCTACACATAATACCCCATAATGTCAAAGTGGAATTGTGTTTTTAGACATTTTTACAAATGTATAACAAATAAAAAGCTGAAAGTATTCAACCCCTTTTGTTATGGCCTACATAATTTCAGAAGTAAAACTGTGCGGAACAAGACACATAATAAGTTGCATGGACTCTGTGTGCAACAATAGTCTGTACCCCACGCATACAATTATCTGTAAGATCCCTCAGTCGAGCAGTGAATTTCAAACACAGATTAAACCACAAAGACCAGGGAGGTTTTCTAATGCTTCACAGAGATGGTGGTGACTGCATCATGTTATGGGTATGCTTGTCATCGGCAAAGACCAGGGAGGTTTTCCAATGCTTCACAGAGATGGTGGTGACTGCATCATGTTATGGGTATGCTTGTCATCGGCAAAGACCAGGGAGGTTTTCCAATGCTTCACAGAGATGGTGGTGACTGCATCATGTTATGGGTATGCTTGTCATCAGCAAAGACCAGGGAGTTTTTAGGAATGGAATGGAGCTTAGTACTGGCACAGTCCTAGAGGAAAACCTGGTTCAGTCTGCTTTCCACCAGACACTGGCAGATCAATTCACCTTTCAGCAGGACAATAACCTAAAACACAAGGCCAAATCTACACTGGAGTTGCTTACCAAGACAACATTGAATGTTCCTGAGTGGCCTAGTAACAGTTTTGACTTAAAGTCGGCTTGAAAACCTATGGCAAGACTTGAAAATGTCTGTCAAGCATTGATCAACAACCAACTTGAAAGAGCTTGAAGAATTTAAAAATAGAATGTGCAAATATTGTAAAATCCAGGTGTGCAAAGCTCTTAGAAACTTACCCAGAAAGACTCACAGATGTAGTCACTCCCAAAGGTGATTCGAACATGTATTGACTCAGGGGTGTGAATAATTATGTAAATTATATATTTCTGTATTTCATGTTCAATACATTTGCAAACATTTAAAAAAACATGTTTTCAGTTTGTCATTCTGGGGTATTGTGTGTAAATGGGTAAAAACAAAAACAATTAAAAACTGTTTTATTCCGGCTGTAACATGTGGAATAAGGCAAGGGGTATGAATACTTTCTGAAGTCTGTCTGTGGTGACTGAAACCACACCCTCCTCCAAACTGAAACCACACCCTCCTCCAAACTGAAACCACACCCTCCTCCAAACTGAAACCACACCCTCCTCCAAACATTTGGAACCTTGCCACTGAACTATTTTCACCAATCAATATTTGGGATGACGTGTCACAGAGACTTGTTTGAGTGTTAGTAGCATGTTGTTTAAAGGTCTGAGTGACTTGACCTGTCAATGACCTATGGTTTGATCGTTCTAATCTATCCTATTGACAGACCGCTGTCTTGCTAAATTGGGAAGTCCATTCCTCTCCGTGACCTCTGGACTGGAATCATCTGCAGAAGGTTTTAAGCTGTAATTACTAGAATAGTATGAACACACCCAAAACCACAAGCAGAAATACAAATCATGTTATGAGTAAAAACATTTTTGAAGTTGAAGCGTGTCATGTAAACCATTCTGTAGAGTGATTCTCCTGTTTTATGGTTGGGCTCATCTTGTCCGCAGGCACAGAGGTGCAGGTCTTTCAGTAACAATGAAGGCATGCATCTACTGTCCCCTATTAAAGGGTACATAGGTCATACCCAGTGTAGTGGAGGGTAAACACATGTCAATGCCGTTCACTAACCTTTTATATGTTGTGCGTTTACCCATCTTTTGCGGACAAATGCAATTAAAGTATAGAGGGTTACTTTACTCATCGTGAACAACGATCAGCATTTACCCACCTAGGACTAGACTCAACCAGATCAAGCATTAACCGGCGAGAGCAACACACACATAGCTGATGCTTTGGCAGTGTTGGAGGAGTAGCTTCCTTGGAGCTGTCAAATCTCCCACTCGCGTTAAAAGTTCAGAACCAGAAAGCGTAGGCTATATAGAAATCATTTACGCTCAAATTGAGAAATATTCAACTAAATAATGAGGATTTCTAGCATCTTAATGGAGGTGTAGATTACATCTCACACGACAGTGTTGGAACTTGTAAACAAGGCTACATGGAAATTCTGTTAATGTGACTCCGTGCAGCCAATGGCAATACTTTAGGTATAATGCAGGGAGCTGCTTGTGGATTTGACAGCTCTGAGGCAGTTCCACCTCCGACACAGCAAGAACAACCGCTATGCAGACGTCGGCTGAAGTGGATATGACTGAGTAGAGATCCTTTTCACCACTACATCACTGGTCATACCTCAACTGTTTTCACAACTACATCACTGGTCATACCTCAACTGTTTTTACCACTACATCACCGGTCATACCTCAACTGTTTTCACCACTACATCACCGGTCATACCTCAACTGTTTTTACCACTACATCACTGGTCATACCTCAACTGTTTTCACCACTACATCACCGGTCATACCTCAACTGTTTTTACCACTACATCACTGGTCATACCTCAACTGTTTTCACCACTACATCACTGGTCATACCTCAACTGTTTTCACCACTACATCACCGGTCATACCTCAACTGTTTTTACCACTACATCACCGGTCATACCTCAACTGTTTTCACCACTACATCACCGGTCATACCTCAACTGTTTTTACCACTACATCACTGGTCATACCTCAACTGTTTTTACCACTACATCACTGGTCATACCTCAAATGTTTTCACCACTACATCACTGGTCATACCTCAACTGTTTTTACCACTACATCACTGGTCATACCTCAACTGTTTTCACCACTACATCACTGGTCATACCTCAACTGTTTTCACCACTACATCACCGGTCATACCTCAACTGTTTTTACCACTACATCACTGGTCATACCTCAACTGTTTTCACCACTACATCACTGGTCATACCTCAACTGTTTTCACCACTACATCACCGGTCATACCTCAACTGTTTTTACCACTACATCACCGGTCATACCTCAACTGTTTTCACCACTACATCACCGGTCATACCTCAACTGTTTTTACCACTACATCACTGGTCATACCTCAACTGTTTTTACCACTACATCACTGGTCATACCTCAAATGTTTTTACCACTACATCACTGGTCATACCTCAACTGTTTTCACCACTACATCACTGGTCATACCTCAACTGTTTTTACCACTACATCACCGGTCATACCTCAACTGTTTTTACCACTACATCACCGGTCATACCTCAACTGTTTTTACCACTACATCACCGGTCATACCTCAACTGTTTTCACCACTACATCACCGGTCATACCTTAACTGTTTTCACCACTACATCACCGGTCATACCTCAACAGTTTTTACCACTACATCACTGGTCATACCTCAACTGTTTTTACCACTACATCACTGGTCATACCTCAACTGTTTTTACCACTACATCACTGGTCATACCTCAACTGTTTTTACCACTACATCACTGGTCATACCTCAACTGTTTTTACCACTACATCACAGGTCATACCTCAACTGTTTTCACCACTACTTCACCGGTCATACCTCAACTGTTTTGTACCACTACATCACTGGTCATACCTCAACTGTTTTTACCACTACATCACAGGTCATACCTCAACTGTTTTCACCACTACTTCACCGGTCATACCTCAACTGTTTTTACCACTACATCACAGGTCATACCTCAACTGTTTTCACCACTACATCACTGGTCATACCTCAACTGTTTTTACCACTACATCACTGGTCATACCTCAACTGTTTTCACCACTACATCACCGGTCATACCTCAACTGTTTTTACCACTACATCACTGGTCATACCTCAACTGTTTTCACCACTACATCACTGGTCATACCTCAACTGTTTTTACCACTACATCACTGGTCATACCTCAACTGTTTTCACCACTACATCACTGGTCATACCTCAACTGTTTTTACCACTACATCACTGGTCATACCTCAACTGTTTTCACCACTACATCACCGGTCATACCTCAACTGTTTTCACCACTACATCACTGGTCATACCTCAACTGTTTTTACCACTACATCACTGGTCATACCTCAACTGTTTTCACCACTACATCACCGGTCATACCTCAACTGTTTTTACCACTACATCACTGGTCATACCTGAACTGTTTTTACCACTACATCACTGGTCATACCTCAACTGTTTTCACCACTACATCACTGGTCATACCTCAACTGTTTTTACCACTACATCACTGGTCATACCTCAACTGTTTTCACCACTACATCACTGGTCATACCTCAACTGTTTTTACCACTACATCACTGGTCATACCTTAACTGTTTTTACCACTACATCACTGGTCATACCTCAACTGTTTTCACCACTACATCACTGGTCAAACCTCAACTGCAGAACAGTCATAACAGGTCATAGGTCATGATGAGAGTTGTGCCTCGGATATCAAGCAGTGGTTCATGTACGTTTGATCTTGTGTGTTCCAAAAGGTACCCTATTCCCTATATAGTGCACTACTTTGTACCAGGGCCCCATTCCCTTTATAGTCCACTACTATAGACCAGAGCCCTATTCCCTATATAGTGCACTACTTTTTACCAGAGCCCTATTCCCTATATAGTGCACTACTTATGACCAGGGCCCTATTCCCTATATAGTGCACTACTTTTTACCAGGGCCCCATTCCCTTTATAGTCCACTACTATAGACCAGAGCCCTATTCCCTATATAGTGCACTACTTATGACCAGGGCCCCATTCCCTTTATAGTCCACTACTATAGACCAGAGCCCTATTCCCTATATAGTGCACTACTTATGACCAGGGCCCTATTCCCTATATAGTGCACTACTTTTTACCAGAGCCCAATTCCCTATATAGTGCACTACTTATGACCAGGGCCCTATTCCCTATATAGTGCACTACTATAGACCAGGGCCCTATTCCCTATATAGTGCACTACTTATGACCAGAGCCCTATTCCCTTTATAGTGCACCACTATAGACCAGGGCCCTATTCCCTATATAGTACACTACTATAGACCAGGGTCCTATTCCCTATATAGTGCACTACTTATGACCAGGGCCCTATTCCCTTTATAGGGCACTACTTTTGACCAGGGCCCTATTCCCTTTATAGTGCACTACTTATGACCAGGGCCCTATTCCCTTTATAGGGCACTACTTTTGACCAGGGCCCTATTCCCTATATAGTGCACTATGTTAGACCAGGACTCAGGCCTGTTCTTCAGTTGGTACAGTGTTATAACTAGAGAGATACGGGATATCTAATGGAAAACATGGTAGGTGTCTTTTAAACCTCAAAGTGTGCTAACCATTGAAGTGCCCGTTCTGTATTAGCTACTTTAAACCAGTGCTGTGTGAAGTGCCTGTTCTGTATATGCTACTTTAAACCAGTGCTGTGTGAAGTTCCCGTTCTGTATAAGCTACTTTAAACCAGTGCTGTGTGAAGTTCCCGTTCTGTATAAGCTACTTTAAACCAGTGCTGTGTGAAGTGCCCGTTCTGTATAAGCTACTTTAAACCAGTGCTGTGTGAAGTGCCCGTTCTGTATATGCTACTTTAAACCAGTGCTGTGTGAAGTTCCCGTTCTGTATAAGCTACTTTAAACCAGTGCTGTGTGAAGTTCCCGTTCTGTATAAGCTACTTTAAACCAGTGCTGTGTGAAGTGCCCGTTCTGTATATGCTACTTTAAACCAGTGCTGTGTGAAGTTCCCGTTCTGTATAAGCTACTTTAAACCAGTGCTGTTGAAGTGCCCGTTCTGTATAAGCTACTTTAAACCAGTGCTGTGTGAAGTGCCAGTTCTGTATATGCTACTTTAAACCAGTGCTGTGTGAAGTGCCCGTTCTGTATATGCTACTTTAAACCAGTGCTGTTGAAGTGCCCGTTCTGTATAAGCTACTTTAAACCAGTGCTGTGTGAAGTGCCCGTTCTGAGACGCCTATGGAGGCTGTAGTGAAAACATATCATTATTGCTTAGGTCAAAGAAGAATTTTAAAACATGTGGCCACTGCCTGAGATATGAAAATGCATACATTGCATAAAGAGAGGAGTAAAGATAACAGAAGTCCATGTAAACAGATAAATCTATACATCAGTGCAGGTCAGGAAGACAGCAGCTCAGCAGACAGGAAGAGGAGAGAGCAGCTCAGCAGACAGGAAGAGGAGAGGGCAGCTCAGCAGACAGGAAGAGGAGAGAGCAGCTCAGCAGACAGGAAGAGTAGAGAGCAGCTCAGCAGACAGGAAGAGGAGAGGGCAGCTCAGCAGACAGGAAGAGGAGAGAGCAGCTCAGCAGACAGGAAGAGTAGAGAGCAGCTCAGCAGACAGGAAGAGGAGAGAGCAGCTCAGCAGACAGGAAGAGTAGAGAGCAGCTCAGCAGACAGGAAGAGTAGAGAGCAGCTCAGCAGACAGGAAGAGGAGAGAGCAGCTCAGCAGACAGGAAGAGTAGAGAGCAGCTCAGCAGACAGGAAGAGGAGAGAGCAGCTCAGCAGACAGGAAGAGGAGAGGGCAGCTCAGCAGACAGGAAGAGGAGAGAGCAGCTCAGCAGACAGGAAAAGGAGAGGGCAGCTCAGCAGACAGGAAAAGGAGATAACGATGTTCAAGCAGAGTTCTGCTTCATCATTCTGCAGTTCCATCCTCTTCTTTGGGTTCAAATATCAAATTCTGTATCAGAGACTCTGTCCCACACAGTGCACCACTTTAGACCAGGGCCCTAATGTGGTAGTGCTCTACTTTAGACCAGGGCCCTAATGTGGTAGTGCTCTACTTTAGACCAGGGCCCTAATGTGGTAGTGCTCTACTTTAGACCAGGGCCCTAATGTGGTAGTGCTCTACTTTAGACCAGGGCCCTAATGTGGTAGTGCTCTACTTTAGACCAGGGCCCTAATGTGGTAGTGCTCTACTTTAGACCAGGGCCCTAATGTGGTAGTGCTCTACTTTAGACCAGGGCCCTAATGTGGTAGTGCACTACTTTAGACCAGGGCCCTAATGTGGTAGTGCACTACTTTAGACCAGGCCCTAATGGGGTAGTGCACTTGCTACATAGGGAATATGGTGTCATTTGGGACACAGGATTTGGGTCAGTTTCCTCTGCTAACATCATGGAGGATCAGATGGGCCCGTTTCCAACTGGTCATCTTTTTTCTGCACCTGGTAGCATGTTAACAGTTAACGTTCTAGAATTCTGAAGGTTACCGTGCTAGGAAACATGACCAGAGCTTGGAGGTGTCCCTACCGTAGTTGGACAGAGCTTGGAGGTGTCCCTACCGTAGTTGGACAGAGCTTGGAGGTGTCCCTACCGTAGTTGGACAGAGCTTGGAGGTGTCCCTACCGTAGTTGAACATAGCTTGGAGGTGTCCCTAACGTAGTTGAACAGAGCTTGGAGGTGTCCCTACCGTAGTTGAACAGAGCTTAGAGGTGTCCCTACCGTAGTTGAACAGAGCTTGGAGGTGTCCCTACCGTAGTTGGACAGAGCTTGGAGGTGTCCCTACCGTAGTTGGACAGAGCTTGGAGGTGTCCCTACCGTAGTTGGACAGAGCTTGGAGGTGTCCCTACCGTAGTTGAACAGAGCTTGGAGGTGTCCCTAACGTAGTTGAACAGAGCTTGGAGGTGTCCCTACCGTAGTTGAACAGAGCTTAGAGGTGTCCCTACCGTAGTTGAACAGAGCTTGGAGGTGTCCCTACCGTAGTTGGACAGAGCTTGGAGGTGTCCCTACCGTAGTTGGACAGAGCTTGGAGGTGTCCCTACCGTAGTTGGACAGAGCTTGAACAGAGCTTAGAGGTGTCCCTACCGTAGTTGAACAGAGCTTGGAGGTGTCCCTACCGTAGTTGGACAGAGCTTGGAGGTGTCCCTACCGTAGTTGGACAGAGCTTGGAGGTGTCCCTACCGTAGTTGGACAGAGCTTGGAGGTGTCCCTACCGTAGTTGAACAGAGCTTGGAGGTGTCCCTACCGTAGTTGAACAGAGCTTGGAGGTGTCCCTAACGTAGTTGAACAGAGCTTGGAGGTGTCCCTACCGTAGTTGAACAGAGCTTGGAGGTGTCCCTACCGTAGTTGAACAGAGCTTAGAGGTGTCCCTACCGTAGTTGAACAGAGCTTGGAGGTGTCCCTACCGTAGTTGGACAGAGCTTGGAGGTGTCCCTACCGTAGTTGGACAGAGCTTGGAGGTGTCCCTACCGTAGTTGGACAGAGCTTGGAGGTGTCCCTACCGTAGTTGGACAGAGCTTGGAGGTGTCCCTACCGTAGTTGGACAGAGCTTGGAAAAGTACCTACCGTAGTTGGACAGAGCTTGGAGGTGTCCCTACCGTAGTTGGACAGAGCTCGGAGGTGTCCCTACCGTAGTTGGACAGAGCTCGGAGGTGTCCCTACCGTAGTTGGACAGAGCTCGGAGGTGTCCCTACCGTAGTTGGACAGAGCTTGGAGGTGTCCCTACCGTAGTTGAACAGAGCTTGGAGGTGTCCCTACCGTAGTTGGACAGAGCTTGGAGGTGTCCCTACCATAGTTGGACAGAGCTTGGAGGTGTCCCTACCGTAGTTGGACAGAGCTTGGAGGTGTCCCTACCGTATTTGGACAGAGCTTGGAGGTGTCCCTACCGTAGTTGAACAGAGTTTAGAGGTGTCCCTACCGTAGTTGAACAGAGCTTGGAGGTGTCCCTACCGTAGTTGGACAGAGCTTAGAGGTGTCCCTACAGTAGTTGGACAGAGCTTGGAGGTGTCCCTACCGTAGTTGGACAGAGCTTGGAAAAGTACCTACCGTAGTTGGACAGAGCTTGGAGGTGTCCCTACCGCAGTTGGACAGAGCTTGGAGGTTTCCCTACCGTAGTTGAACAGAGCTTGGAGGTGTCCCTACTGTAGTTGGACAGAGCTTGGAAAAGTACCTACCATAGTTGAACAGAGCTTGGAGGTGTCCCTACCGTAGTTGGACAGAGCTTGGAGGTGTCCCTACCGTAGTTGGACAGAGCTTGGAGGTGTCCCTACCGTAGTTGGACAGAGCTTGGAGGTGTCCCTACCGTAGTTGGACAGAGCTTGAAGGTGTCCCTACCGTAGTTGGACAGAGCTTGGAGGTGTCCCTACCGTAGTTGGACAGAGCTTGGAGGTGTCCCTACCGTAGTTGGACAGAGCTTGGAGGTGTCCCTACCGTAGTTGGACAGAGCTTGGAGGTGTCCCTACCGTAGTTGGACAGAGCTTGGAGGTGAACACTGTTCTGGTGGTGGGTATGAGTCCAGTATGGAGGTCCTGGTTCAGACCCAGGAAGTGACTAAATGACAACAGAACCACCTCTCTGGGATGGACGTCCGGCCAGGCTCTGGACCACCTCTCTGGGATGGACGTCCAGCCAGGCTCTGGACCACCTCTCTGGGATGGACGTCCGGCCAGGCTCTGGACCACCTCTCTGGGATGGACGTCCGGCCAGGCTCTGGACCACCTCTCTGGGATGGACGTCGGCCAGGCTCTGGACCACCTCTCTGGGATGGACGTCCGGCCAGGCTCTGGACCACCTCTCTGGGATGGACGTCCGGCCAGGCTCTGGACCACCTCTCTGGGATGGACGTCCGGCCAGGCTCTGGACCACCTCTCTGGGATGGACGTCCGGCCAGGCTCTGGACCACCTCTCTGGGATGGACGTCCAGCCAGGCTCTGGACCACCTCTCTGGGATGGACGTCCGGCCAGGCTCTGATCTCCTGAAGAACTGTCTGTGGAGAAAATAGACATGGGTCCAACTGGTGTAACACAATCACAGCAACTCATCATAACATTAATGACTGTATATATCCAAAACCAGCTATTTATGTTATGATAAGATGGTCAACTACTGTGGCTCTACAGTGAGTGTAGTGTACACTCTATAGTATCATACCTCTACAGTGAGCGTAGTGTACACTCTATAGTATCATACCTCTACAGTGAGCGTAGTGCACACTCCATAGTATCATACCTCTACAGTGAGCGTAGTGTACACTCTATAGTATCATACCTCTATAGTGAGCGTAGTAGAGAACTTGTGGTCAATCCTCAAGAGGCGGGTAGACAAACAAAAACCCACAAATTCTGACAAAATCCAAGCATTGATTATGCAAGAATGGGCTGCCATCAGTCAGGATGTGGCCCAGAAGTTAATTGACAGCATGCCAGGGCGGATTGCAGAGGTCTTGAAAAAGAAGGGTCAACACTGCAAATATTGACTCTTTGCATCAACTTCATGTAATTGTCAATAAAAGCCTTTGACACTGATGAAATGCTGGTAATTATACTTCAGTATTACATAGTAACATCTGACAAAAATATCTAAAGACACTGAAGCAGCAAACTTTGTGGAAATTAATATGTCATTCTCAAATCTTTTGGCCACGACTGTACACTACGTGGTATCATACCTCTACTGTGAGCGTAGTGTACACTACGTGGTATCATACCTCTACTGTGAGCGTAGTGTACACTACGTGGTATCATACATAGTATCATCACCTACTATCAACAGTCATGTTTAACGCCAACACAGAGGTCTAGTATCTACCGTCTACAGTGCATTCGGAAAGTATTCTAAAATGTATTTATTTATATTTTCGCATCACACAATAGCCCATAATGACAAAGCAAAAAAACGGGTTTCAGAGGGCTGTCATGTGCCTTTTACTGAGGAGTGGCTTCCGTCTGGCCACTACCATAAAGGCCTGATTGGTGGAGTGCTGCAGAGATGGTTGTCCTTCTGGAAGGTTCTCCCATCGCCCCAGGGGAACTCTGGAGCTCTGCCAGAGTGACCATCAGGGTTCACCTCCCTGACCAAGACCTTTCTCCCGATTGCTCAGTTTATCGTCGAATGCACTGGGTATAATATATATAACACACACACACACACACACACGCACGCACGCACGCACTCGCACAGACACACACACACACCTCGCACAGACACAGACACAGACACACACACACACACACACACTCGCACACGCACACGCACACTCACACTCACACTCACGCACACAGACACACACACACACACGGCTCCAAAATTACTGGCACCCCTGACTGGCAATGCACAAATAATGCTTAAACAAAAATAAACAATATAATTATGGAGATAAACTCAAAATACCAACATGTGAGAAATACTGTACTTTATTAATGTTAATGGAACCAACAAAATAATTTATTGATTTAATCAAAAATCAATGTCCTCCAAATCAAGGTTTCACAATTAATGGCACCCCTACAGATTATTAATGGCACTCCCTACAGATTATTAATGGCACTCCCTACAGATTATTAATGGCACCCCTACAGATTATTAATGGCACCCCTACAGATTATTAATGGCACCCCTACAAATTATTAATGGCACTCCCTACAGATTAGTAATGGCACCCCTACAGATTATTAATGGCACCCCTACAGATTATTAATGGCACTCCCTACAAATTATTAATGGCACTCCCTACAGATTATTAATGGCACCCCTACAGATTATTAATGGCACCCTTAAAGATGATTTTAAATAACATCTACCAAAATTACCAAAATTAAACAAGTTAAATTCCACTTATTTAAGTGCATCTTAAGAAACTATATTGACCCATTACATCACTTCCCGTTTCACTAAGGTATAAAAACGAGGTAACGCATGCAATATCCCTTTGTCATCCAACACCATGAAGAAAACAAAAGAACTGGCAGTTCAAAAGAGACAGATGGTCGTAGATCTTCATAAATCTGGTAATGGCTACAAGAAGATCCACAAACGATTGAATATACCACTGAGCACTGTCAGGGCAATTATTAAAACATTTAAAAGATATGGAACAGTTGAAAACCTCACGGGTAGAGAACGCAAATGCATTTCCCCCCCAGGATAGGGAGGAGGATGTGAGAGAAGCAACAAAATCCCCAAGAATCACTGTGAAAGAATTGCAGGCCTTGGTGGCACCATCAGACGCCACCTCCACAACCACAGGCTCTTTGGATGGGTTGCCAGAAGAAAGCCCTTTCTGTCCACCAGAAGACACAGACGCAAGCGCTTAGAGTTTGCCAAACGTCATTTAAATTATGACTGGAAGAAGGTGCTCTGGTCAGATGAGACCAAAATTGAACGTTTTGGTCAGATACAGCATGGGCATGTTTGGCGTGGAAACAGAGATGCATACAAGGAGAGGCACCTCATACCCACGGTGAAATATGGAGGGGGGTCAGTGATGTTTTGGGGCTGTTTTAATTCCAGAGGTCCAGGGGCACTGGTTAAGATTGATGGCATAATGAATTCCACCAAGTATCAGGCAATTTTGGCTGACAATCTGGTTGCCTCTGCCAGAAGGCTGGGACTTGGCCGTAGGTGGACTTTCCAACAACACAATGACCCGAAACATACCTCAAGATCCACACAGAAATGGTTCTGTGGCAACAAAATCAATGTTCTGCCATGGCCATCTCAGTCGCCAGACCTCAATCCAATGGAAAACCTGTGGGCTGAGTGGAAGAGGGCAGTTGATAAGCGCAAACCCAAGAATGTGAAGGATCTTGAAAGGATCTGCATAGAGGAATGGTCCAGAATCCCTCCAAATGTGTTCCTTAACCTTGTCAAAGATTACAGGAAAAGACTCCATGCTGTTATCCTTGCCAGAGGTGGTTGCACTAAGTACTAAATGAGGAGTGCCAATAATTATGAAACCTTGATTTTGGTTAAATGTATTTTGTATTAAATAATTGTATGATTTTGGTTGGATCCATTGAAACATTATTAAAGTACAGTATTTCGAGTTACTCTATAACAATTATATTGTTTATATTTTTATAGTATTGTTTGTGCATTGCCAGTCAGGGGTGCCAGTAATTGGAGTTGCCTGCCTTACATACACACACACATCTCCTTTAAAAATATATTTTCCTGTATTATTTTCCCTTAACCCTACCACCCCTCTCCTAATTGGAGTAAACTAATGGACAATAACTCTTAGGCTTCTACTTCCAGCACATGCACACTATATACACTACCGGTCAAATGTTTTAGAACACCTACTCTTTCCAGGGTTTTTCTTTATTTTTACTATTTACTACACTGTAGAATAATAGTGAAGACATCAACACTATGAAATAACACATACGGAATCATGTAGTAACCAAAAAAGTGGTAAACAAATCAAAATATATTTTATGTTTGAGATTCTTTAAAGAAGCTACACTTTGCACACTCTTGGCACTCTCTCATCCAGATTCACCTGGAATGCTTTTCCAACAGTCTGTGCATGCTCTGAGGACGCGGCTAGAGATATGACATAACGATATAATGACAAAGTGAACATTTATTAAAAATAAAAAACAATAACACCTCATTTACATAAGTATTCAGACCCTGCTATGAGACTCGAAATTGAGCTCAGGTGCATCCTGTTTCCATTGATCATCCTTGAGATGTTTCTACAACTTGATTGGAGTCCACCTGTGGTAAATTCAATTGATTGGACATGATTTGGAAAGGCACACACCTGTCTATATAAAGGTCCCACAGTTGACAGTGCATGTCAGAGCAAAAACCAAGCCATGAGGTCGGAGTAATTGTCTGTAGAGCTCCGAGACAGGATTGTGTCGAGGCTCAGATCTGGGGATGGGTACAAAAAAAATGTCTGCAGCATTGAAGGTCCCCAAGAACACAGCGGCCTCCATCATTCTGAAATGGAAGATGTTTGGAACCACCAAGGCTCTTCCTAGAGCTGGCTGCCCGGCCAAACCGAGCAATCGAGGGAGAAGGACCTTGGTCAGACCATACGCCGCCGCCACCAGCAGCAGCAGTCAGACCATACGCCGCCACCAGCAGCAGCAGTCAGACCATACGCCGCCACCACCAGCAGCAGTCAGACCATACGCCGCCACCAGCAGTCAGACCATACGCCGCCACCACCAGCAGCAGTCAGACCATACGCCGCCACCAGCAGTCAGACCATACGCCGCCACCAGCAGCAGCAGTCATGATTTTCTCAAGGAAATACTTGAGAACCGCTCCCTCCCTGTAGATCTGGTGTCACGTTGAGGTTCCCCTGTAGATCTGGTGTCACGTTGAGGTTCCCCTGTAGATCTGGTGTCACGTTGAGGTTCCCCTGCAGATCTGGTGTCACGTTGATGTTCCCCTGTAGATCTGGTGTCACGTTGAGGTTCCCCTGTAGATCTGGTGTCACGTTGATGTTCCCCTGCAGATCTGGTGTCACGTTGAGATTCCCCTGTAGATCTGGTGTCACGTTGAGGTTCCCCTGTAGATCTGGTGTCACGTTGAGGTTCCCCTGTAGATCTGGTGTCACGTTGAGGTTCCCCTGTATATCTGGTGTCACGTTGAGGTTCCCCTGCAGATCTGGTGTCACGTTGAGGTTCCCCTGTAGATCTGGTGTCACGTTGAGGTTCCCCTGTAGATCTGGTGTCACGTTGAGGTTCCCCTGCAGATCTGGTGTCACGTTGAGGTTCCCCTGCAGATCTGGTGTCACGTTGAGGTTCCCCTGCAGATCTGGTGTCACGTTGAGGTTCCCCTGTAGATCTGGTGTCACGTTGAGGTTCCCCTGCAGATCTGGTGTCACGTTGAGGTTCCCCTGCAGATCTGGTGTCACGTTGAGGTTCCCCTGTAGATCTGGTGTCACGTTGATGTTCCCCTGCAGATCTGGTGTCACGTTGAGGTTCCCCTGTATATCTGGTGTCACGTTGAGGTTCCCCTGTATATCTGGTGTCACGTTGATGTTCCCCTGCCCATTGGAACCTTCTTTTCAGTGTGATGTCTTTAAAATAAATATGTGTTCCAACTCCAAGTGTCAATATACTAACGACTACTTAGAGCCCAAATTAAAGTTATTTTATAATCAATATTTACAACAATACTCGTCTAAGGTCCCTTTTTTACGTACACTGAACAAACATATAAACGCAACATATAAAGTTTTGATCCCCCGTTCCATGAGCTGAAATAAAAAAAAATCACAGAAATGTTCAAATATGCAGAAAAAGCTTATTTTCTCTCAAATTTGGTGCAAAAATGTGTTTACATCCCTGTTAGTGAGCATTTCTCCTTTGCCAAGATAATCCACTTGACAGGTGTGTTATATGGAGGAGTATTTCTGTCTGTAATAAAGCCCTTTATTGGGGAAAAACTCATTATGGATTGGCTGGGCCTGACTCTCCAGTGGCTGGGCCTGACTCCCCAGTGGCTGGGCCTGACTCCCCAGTGGGTGGGCCTATGCCCTCCAAGGCCCATCCATGGCTTCACCCCTGCCCAGTTACATGAAATCCAAAGATTAGGGCCTAATTATTTAATTTCAACCTACCGTTTTCCTTAAATGAACTGTAACTCAGTAAAATATTTGAAATTGTTGCACGTTGCGTTCATATTTTTGTTCAGTATACATAGGGGGTAGAGTCGATTCACTGGTTATGACGATGAAGACTAGTACAGAGACGGGTGGAAAGGTACGGATTGCAGTTTTGGGGTCACAATTCGGTTTTGGTATCGGGGGGAAAATGAACAGTTTGGCTACGACAGTTAATTTACGTTAACGGAATAAAATACACGCTGGTACTCCTGACTCCATATAAGGCCTGATGAGAGCGCCATCAGGAATCTCCTTAGAGGAAAACACCACTACTCAACACTAGAGGAAAGTGAAATGTGTGTGTAATCAATATGGAAACGTGGCTCAGACATGGAAAAGGCATATGCTAATGCCTTCTTACAAAGACAAAAATATGCGCACTTGTGTGACTCAAAGTGGGCGTGTCTATGGCACTGTAATTCTCCTTTCCCAGGCCGGGGTAATGTGATGGGCTGTCGCTGTTACAGTTTTTCCTCAGTCGCTTTGGTGCATTTCTCACATCACTATTTACATTTGCACAACAGTTAATGCAGTTCTCAAAACAATTAGTACAAACTGCAAGACCTAGTTGATAACCTGCAAAAGCGTGTCACTTGCTCAAAATGGATAGCTCATTCCTCAAAAGCAAGTATTCATGTCAATGAAAGTGTCAGTGTCATCAAGATGAAAAGTCCTGACACCATTGTTTATGAACAAGATAGTCAAATGGCTTTGTCATGTTTTCATTATGACAGTTTACTCTGTAAATGTTTTCCAATGCAAAAAAGTCAGATCTTGGTGACACTACCTGAAAATGCTCAAGACAGCACTATATACTATTTGCACAGCCGTTTGAAAAATACAGTAAAGTTACACATTACTGTATTTAGTGAGGTAACTGAGTACAAGACACTGAATATGTATGTTTCACATTTTTACTGCATACGCTCTTTGCAATTCTAATTTGTTCACAGCATTGTGCAAAAGAAAAAATACACCCTTATTTACAACAAACATAAACTCCCTTTGGGTAGAGCTGTGCACAACTGTAAACAATATTGCAGTACATATTGGAACTGAACATACAACATACATAGTACTGTAATCATTCATGCACATCCAGACGTTCCTCTCTGTCTGGCCACATAATTTCATCTACATCACAGCGAATATCATCTCTTGCAATGCAGCGAGGAAGGTATCTCCTCGAGTGGCGAATCCACCCTCTGCAGGACTCTGCTGTGATGTCATCACATGCTGCATCCATGGCCGCTAGCAGGGCCATTTGGGTATGTGGATGCCGGTCATATACCTTCCACCTCCAGGAAGAGGAAAAACTCCTCTATTGGATTTAGGAATGGTGAGTAGGGAGGGAGATATTCCACCAGCATCCTATCATGTGCTGCAAACCACTGTCTGACGACATCTGAGTGGTGAAAACGCACATTATCCAAAACAACAACATGCTTGCTCAGATGGTCTCCAGTTAGACCCTCTCATTCTCAGGGATTATGTCCCTGTAAAGAGTGTCTAAAAAGTCAGCAGATGTTGTGTGTTGTATGGACCAAGACGGGGATATGGGTGAGGACGCTGCTTTTCTGAGATGGCTGCACACATAGTAATATTCCCTCCTCGTTGGCCTGGGACATCAATGGTTGCTCTCTGTCCAATGCGATTCCTTCCACGTCTTCTACCTTTTGCCAGATTGAAACCCGCCTCATCAAGGTATATGAACGTGTGCAGCGGTTCCCTGGCCTCCAGCTCCAGCTTTATTACAGAAGAGGGAGTGAGAAAAACTAACAACTTTTCCTGTGTAACATAATGCATTTTGGACAACATATTGTACAGTATGCACTGTGAATACACACACACAGAACTGTCATGTAAGTGTAGTGCATGACACTACACAAAGTAAACAGTTTACAGCACTGAACATTAGAATATGCATAGAACACATACATGTTATACCTGTACATACTGGTGACGGATCTCCTTCACTCTGTCGCTGTTCCGTTCAAATGGCACATTGTACAATTGTTTCATGCGCATTTCATTCCTCCTGAGCACTCTGTCAATTAGCGACTAAAACAGATTCAATATTCCCAAAGATGTTGTCATCCTCTATAACAGCACTTTGTATCTCTCTCAACCTTATGGCATTGTTTGCAATCACCATTGCACAAATGGCTTCCTCTTGTTGCGGAGTAAAAAGGGGCCCTCTTCCACCTCTGCAAGGTTGTCTTGCAATCCTGTGTGGTGCAGAGTAAAATTACAGTAAATATGGCAAATCTTTACTGTAACACTACTGTACACTACAATACACTAAATGTGTGATGCAGTAAAGCTGTACGTCTAAATGTAAAATGTACAGTGACAAGTTATTGTCCCACTGCAAGCTTCATGTATGACACAATGACAGTAGCGCAGCGCTCTCTGTCCATCCCCGCTGTAATCTATTCTAGTTGGACAGCGTGGTGACATGCTCTCTGTCCATCCCCGCTGTAATCTATTCTAGTTGGACAGCGTGGTGACATACTCTCTGTCCATCCCCGCTGTAATCTATTCTAGTTGAGCGTGGTGACATGCTCTCTGTCCATCCCCGCTGTAATCTATTCTAGTTGGACAGCGTGGTGACATGCTCTCTGTCCATCCCCACTGTAATCTATTCTAGTTGGACAGCGTGGTGACATACTCTCTGTCCATCCCCGCTGTAATCTATTCTAGTTGAGCGTGGTGACATGCTCTCTGTCCATCCCCGCTGTAATCTATTCTAGTTGAGCGTGGTGACATGCTCTCTGTCCATCCCGCTGTAATCTATTCTAGTTGAGCGTGGTGACATGCTCTCTGTCCATCCCCGCTGTAATCTATTCTAGTTGAGCGTGGTGACATGCTCTCTGTCCATCCCCGCTGTAATCTATTCTAGTTGAGCGTGGTGACATGCTCTCTGTCCATCCCCGCTGTAATCTATTCTAGTTGAGCGTGGTGACATGCTCTCTGTCCATCCCCGCTGTAATCTATTCTAGTTGAGCATGGTGACATGCTCTCTGTCCATCCCCGCTGTAATCTATTCTAGTTGAGCGTGGTGACATGCTCTCTGTCCATCCCCGCTGTAATCTATTCTAGTTGGACAGCGTGGTGACATGCTCTCTGTCCATCCCCGCTGTAATCTATTCTAGTTGAGCGTGGGGACATGCTCTCTGTCCATCCCCGCTGTAATCTATTCTAGTTGAGCGTGGTGACATGCTCTCTGTCCATCCCCGCTGTAATCTATTCTAGTTGAGCGTGGTGACATGCTCTCTGTCCATCCCCACTGTAATCTATTCTAGTTGAGCATGGTGACATGCTCTCTGTCCATCCCCACTGTAATCTATTCTAGTTGGACAGCGTGGTGACATGCTCTCTGTCCATCCCCGCTGTAATCTATTCTAGTTGAGCGTGGTGACATGCTCTCTGTCCATCCCCGCTGTAATCTATTCTAGTTGAGCATGGTGACATACTCTCTGTCCATCCCCGCTGTAATCTATTCTAGTTGAGCGTGGTGACATACTCTCTGTCCATCCCCGCTGTAATCTATTCTAGTTGAGCGTGGTGACATGCTCTCTGTCCATCCCCGCTGTAATCTATTCTAGTTGGACAGCGTGGTGACATGCTCTCTGTCCATCCCCGCTGTAATCTATTCTAGTTGAGCGTGGGGACATACTCTCTGTCCATCCCCGCTGTAATCTATTCTAGTTGGACAGCGTGGTGACATGCTCTCTGTCCATCCCCGCTGTAATCTATTCTAGTTGAGCGTGGTGACATACTCTCTGTCCATCCCCGCTGTAATCTATTCTAGTTGGACAGCGTGGTGACATGCTCTCTGTCCATCCCCGCTGTAATCTATTCTAGTTGGACAGCGTGGTGACATACTCTCTGTCCATCCCCGCTGTAATCTATTCTAGTTGAGCGTGGGGACATGCTCTCTGTCCATCCCCGCTGTAATCTATTCTAGTTGAGCGTGGTGACATGCTCTCTGTCCATCCCCGCTGTAATCTATTCTAGTTGAGCGTGGGGACATGCTCTCTGTCCATCCCCACTGTAATCTATTCTAGTTGGACAGCGTGGTGACATACTCTCTGTCCATCCCCGCTGTAATCTATTCTAGTTGAGCGTGGTGACATGCTCTCTGTCCATCCCCGCTGTAATCTATTCTAGTTGAGCGTGGTGACATGCTCTCTGTCCATCCCCGCTGTAATCTATTCTAGTTGAGCGTGGTGACATGCTCTCTGTCCATCCCCGCTGTAATCTATTCTAGTTGAGCGTGGGGACATACTCTCTGTCCATCCCCGCTGTAATCTATTCTAGTTGGACAGCGTGGTGACATACTCTCTGTCCATCCCCGCTGTAATCTATTCTAGTTGGACAGCGTGGTGACATGCTCTCTGTCCATCCCCGCTGTAATCTATTCTAGTTGAGCGTGGGGACATGCTCTCTGTCCATCCCCGCTGTAATCTATTCTAGTTGAGCGTGGGGACATGCTCTCTGTCCATCCCCGCTGTAATCTATTCTAGTTGGACAGCGTGGGGACATACTCTCTGTCCATCCCCGCTGTAATCTATTCTAGTTGGACAGCGTGGTGACATGCTCTCTGTCCATCCCCGCTGTAATCTATTCTAGTTGGACAGCGTGGTGACATGCTCTCTGTCCATCCCCGCTGTAATCTATTCTAGTTGAGCGTGGGGACATGCTCTCTGTCCATCCCCACTGTAATCTATTCTAGTTGGACAGCGTGGTGACATACTCTCTGTCCATCCCCGCTGTAATCTATTCTAGTTGAGCGTGGGGACATGCTCTCTGTCCATCCCCGCTGTAATCTATTCTAGTTGAGCGTGGGGACATGCTCTCTGTCCATCCCCGCTGTAATCTATTCTAGTTGAGCGTGGGGACATGCTCTCTGTCCATCCCCGCTGTAATCTATTCTAGTTGGACAGCGTGGTGACATGCTCTCTGTCCATCCCCGCTGTAATCTATTCTAGTTGGACAGCGTGGTGACATACTCTCTGTCCATCCCCGCTGTAATCTATTCTAGTTGAGCGTGGGGACATACTCTCTGTCCATCCCCGCTGTAATCTATTCTAGTTGGACAGCGTGGTGACATGCTCTCTGTCCATCCCCGCTGTAATCTATTCTAGTTGAGCGTGGGGACATGCTCTCTGTCCATCCCCACTGTAATCTATTCTAGTTGGACAGCGTGGTGACATACTCTCTGTCCATCCCCGCTGTAATCTACTGTTCTCAAACTGGATATTTAAACGATGACAGAAAATCCTCCTCGTTTATCCTCCCTAGGCTGCGCCTCACAAAAAGGACAGTTTGAAATGCGCAAATGAAGATGTGATCTTTTATTACAACGTGCTATAGGCTATAGTTGTTTTATCAGATTGGCCTGAACTATTTATTTCCAGATTTACTCCGGAGGCACAACACAGGTTTAGCCTATAGGTCTAGTGGTTATATTAGTTTCTGTATTCCTTCAGGCTCACAGTGCGACCGAACCAAGGCTCAGTATGAATATGTATACTGTTACACCCCTAACAGAAAAACATCTCTAAGCAGAACAGAGAAGACAGAAATAAACAGACAAGTCGTTTAATCTCAGAAGACGGTACAACACTGCTCCGCTCACAGCGAGCGTGGAGAGATAGAGGGTCCATAAGAGGACATGTCGGAGTCCCGTTGAGGTGATGATCTGGGCTGGGACGCCCGCCATGCATCAGTCTTTTGCTCCGGTCTGTGTCTCGTGTCTCAGGGGACCGATAGATAGATGCCCCATCCAGTGTAGGGGACCCTGGTCCCAGTGGACCAATAGATGGCTGCCATTGGCCCCTGCTGTGACCAGAGAGGCTTGGCTCTGGGTTCTGGCTCTCTGCTCTATGGCTGGTCTGGGCTCCAGTGGTCAGAGGGAGTGACAGCGCTGGGGCCGGCGTCTACAGTAGGTGAGGGGTCAGGGATGTCACCTCTGTGCGGAGGTCCTACTGGACCCCCCCAGGCCCTGCGTCCCTCTGCTGTTCCCACTGCTGTAGTCTCCCCCTGCCTGGCCCCTTGAGTCCCCCCTACCCCGCCTCCACCTCTGACCTTTAGCCTCTGGCTCTGAGTCACTGAGCTCCAGGTCAGGGCAGTATCCGTCCGTCTCCTGGTAGGGTCTGGTACCACCGGCTCCTTGGGGACCTCCAGGAGCTGGTTTGGTCCAGGGCCGGTCCTGGGCTGATCTGGTGCCTTTACCCCCCTGGGACACCTTGTCCCCCCGCAGGTCCTCCGTGGTCCGCACCAAGCTGACCGTCGCCTCCTTGAACGACCGGCTGAAGTGCTCCATGGTTGACCTCCTGAAGCTGGCTGACTGGCTGCCTTCGCTCCCTGACCCCTCACCAGCTTCCTGTTCACTGGGGGTCTGACAGGCGGTGTCCTTCTGGGTCACACCCACACCGTTGGATTTGGGGATGTGCCCCGCCCGGTCTGGGTCCAGTTTGACATTTCCATTGGAGGAGTGGCCGTGGAGCACCAGGGGTTTACCCGTTAAGGTTTTGCCAGTCAGGGGCGTGCCAGTAGATTTGATAGGCAGGGCTGAGCCTCTGGACATACTGTTGGTCAGTGCTGGTCCAGTGGTGGTACTGCCCTCTCTACATGACTGACCTGAGGTAGAGGTTGACAGCAGACTGCCATTGGAGCGCTCCTCTCTCCTGCCTCGCCCATGGAGCTGAGGCTTCCTTCCCCCCTTCCCCAGCCCTTTCCTTCCCCCACTGCGTTGGTGGACGTTCCCGCTGTTATCCGGACAGAGGGGGCCGTTGCCTGACTTGGAGCCGGTCTTCCCGTTACCCAGCGACACTTTGGGCATCTTCAGCTTCAGGGTGATTCTGGGAGGAGGCCGGAACAACATGCTGTCCACCGGCAGACCTGGAGAGACAAACACCATGAGGGCCAATCAGAATTATGGGTTAGTCCCCATCTCCTCCCACAACACCATGAGGGCCAATCAGAATTAGGATAGAACGTTAACCTGGAGAGACAAACACCATGAGTCCCAACTCCACCCTAGGATAGAGACAAACACCATGAGTCCCAACCCCACCCTAGGATAGAGACAAACACCATGAGTCCCAACCCCACCCTAGGATAGAGACAAACACCATGAGTCCCAACTCCACCCTAGGATAGAGACAAACACCATGAGTCCCAACTCCACCCTAGGATAGAGACAAACACCATGAGTCCCAACTCCACCCTAGGATAGAGACAAACACCATGAGTCCCAACTCCACCCTAGGATAGAGACAAACACCATGAGTCCCAACCCCACCCTAGGATAGAGACAAACACCATGAGTCCCAACTCCACCCTAGGATAGAGACAAACACCATGAGTCCCAACTCCACCCTAGGATAGAGACAAACACCATGAGTCCCAACTCCACCCTAGAATAGAGACAAACACCATGAGTCCCAACTCCACCCTAGGATAGAGACAAACACCATGAGTCCCAACTCCACCCTAGGATAGAGACAAACACCATGAGTCCCAACTCCACCCTAGGATAGAGACAAACACCATGAGTCCCAACTCCACCCTAGGAGAGAATGTTAACCAGTCCTCTTCTGGAGAGAGGACACACAACCAGTATCTTACCAGCGGAGAGCTCCTGGCTGAGCAGTTTGATGTGGAGGTTGAAGATCTGTTCCTGGGCCTTGCTCTGAGACAGTTTCAGCTTCTCCCTGCGGCTCACCATGTAACACAGGTTCCTCACCTGTAGGGGACACAACACGGCCGTCAGATGAGCCCTCACCTGTAGGGGACACAACACGGCCGTCAGGTGAGCCCTCACCTGTAGGGGACACAACACGGCTGTCGAGAGCAGACATTGACCCAACATGGTAGAGAGGGGTATGTTCTAGATCAGGGGTGGGCAAGGGGCCAGATCGAGAAATTCAACGGAGAGCCGTAGTTTCCCCCACCCCATTTCTAGACATTTAAATACCTGGAAGGGGGGGTCTCTCTCCAGGAACAGGGTCGGCGAGCCCTGATATAATATAATCAACCAGTCACCCTCTCTATGTCCGGTCAGTATAAATAAATATATATTAAATATCTAACTAATAAGTAATACTAACCCTCTCTAAGTCCTGTCTGAGGTGCATGAACATCCTCATTCGTGTGTGGATGCTGTCTTCATGAGGCAACAGCAGCAGGTTACCCTCCTCCTCACTAGGGGGCAGCAGAGCACGGTTGAAGTTGCTCTTCCTCTTCAGTTTCCAGTACTGGTAGATGAAGTCCAGCAGGGTGGGAGGTAGGCCCAGGTTCAGGGCCAGCTCCTCAGGGTGAATCAGAGTAGAAAACTCCTCCTCCAGTTCTAGTAACCTCTGGGCCCTCAGGCCCCCCCTCTCTGGGTCTACGGGGGTTTGGGCCGGGCCGGACTGAGACCGGGGCTGGCTCCCCTGCCTTGGGCTGCTTGCCGTGGGCTGGCTCAGAGGGGCTGAGACCGGAGCCTGGCTCCCCTGCCTTGGGCTGCTTGCTGTGGGCTGGCTGACAGGTGCTGAGACCAGGGGCTGGTAGGTCAGAGGAGGCCTGGTTCTTGGGCTTGCTGTGCTTCAGGCAGTAGGACCTGAACTTCACCTCGTCTCCCTCATCCAGGATGGTCTTCATCTCCAGGCTGTGCTCGAAGGCACACGTCACATGGAACGGGATGGTGCAGTTCTTCACTGAGCACTGAGAGGGATGAGAGCCAACAGAATATACACATCATTAACTAAATCAGAATAACACACACATATTACAACTCCAAGACACGTCACACGGGATGGAGGCGGATAAGGAGGCTTGAACCCTGGGGGGTGGAGGAGGACAAGGAGGCTTAAACGTCTTGGTTCATTGACTGATCCTGATACACAACAAATACAAACATTTTACTAGCTACCCCCACGCAGACAGCAGGCCTACCCCCACGCAGACAGCAGGCCTACCCCCACGCAGGCAGCAGGCCTACCCGCACGCAGACAGCAGGCCTACCCCCACGCAGACAGCAGGCCTACCCCCACGCAGACAGCAGGCCTACCCCCACGCAGACAGCAGGCCTACCCCCACGCAGACAGCAGGCCTACCCGCACGCAGACAGCAGGCCTACCCGCACGCAGACAGCAGGCCTACCTGCACGCAGACAGCACTACTCACCTGTATGCAGGCACCAGTCTTCAGTTTACAGAGGCTGCAGATGAGAGACCAGCGGGAGGGGGGGATGTGAGACACCTTGGTGATGGGCTCCATCCTCTCTGGACACGCTATGCTCACCTAGATACATGAAGAACACACTGTTAGCACGCTATTGGTCAGCTGTTGTGATTGACCATTATTACCACATTCTGAAAGGTGAATAAAGAAAACATTTGTGTTTTCATGTTTTATTGGAGCTGAAGTATAAATGCAATGTACACCCTTCATTTGGGCTAACCCTACGGGCCCTGGCCAAGCCTCAGGGACCCTTCATTTGGGCTAACCCTACGGGCCCTGGCCAAGCCTCAGGGACCCTTCATTTGGGCTAACCCTACGGGCCCTGGCCAAGCCTCAGGGACCCTTCATTTGGGCTAACCCTACGGGCCCTGGCCAAGCCTCAGGGACCCTTCATTTGGGCTAACCCTACGGGCCCTGGCCAAACCTCAGGGACCCTTCATTTGGGCTGACCCTACGGGCCCTGGCCAAACCTCAGGGACCCTTCATTTGGGCTAAAAGTAGTGCTCTATAAAGTAGGGGTGTAAACGGCCCACCAAACCCACGGTTCGGTACGTACTGTAAACGGGTTCACGTCAAGTGTACTGTTTTGGATTCTGCGCGTAACAGGGAATACGCGCTCAGTTCTTTTTCTCTTCTATTCAGCAGGTTATATTCCGTCTGAAATATTATAGTATATATTCATTTTAGGGTATTTGAGTATTGATTACAAATGCTGTTTGACTTTTTTCTGCGAAGCTTATGGGTACTTTTGGAATATCGTTTGTCTGCATGGATGAAAGCCTTTGGGCAGGTGGATTACTGAACAAAACACGCCAACCAAACGGAGCAATATGGATATAAAGAGGAACTTTATCGAACAATAGGACCTTTTATTGTGTAACCTGGATGCTTTGATATGCCATCAGAGGAAGATCAAAGGTAAGCGATTTATTTTATGCTATTTTTTAGTTGTGTGACACCTCTGCTGGTTATGTTATTATGCTAATTGAGTTGAGTGGGGGCGCTGTCCTTAGACAATCAAATGTTCTGCTTTCGCCGTAAAGCCTTTTTGAAATCTGACAATGCTGTTAGATTAACAAGAGTCTAAGCTTTTGAAGGGTGTGCAGCATTTGTATTTTCATGAATGTTTGAAATTAGTATTTTGTAATTTGAATTTGGCGCTCTGCATTTCACCAGATGTTGTCAAAATCGATCCCGTTTACGGGATTGGATCCGTAACAGGTTAACCAACTTAACTCTTGGTAGGTAATACGGTCAGCATTTGATTGTGATGTATTCTAGGTCGGGTAAACAAAAGGACATGAGTTCCTGTACGTTATCACACCATGAGTAGTTAATCGTGAAACATACACCGCCTTTCTTCTTACCGGAGAGTTCTTTAGTCCTGTCTCTGCGATGTACTGAGAACCCAACTGGCTGTATGGACGGGGACAGTATATACGGAAGATTCCATGATTCCGTGAAACAGAGCATGTTACAGACCCTGATGCCTTTCTAGAAGGAGATCCTCTCCCTGAGCTCATCTACATTATTATCCAGAGACCGAACATTAGCAAGTAATATACTCGGAAGCGGTGGGTGGTGTGCATGCCTCCTGAGATGGACTAGAACTCCGAATACCTCTTCTCCACCGGCGACGTCTTCGAGCAGCATCTGGGATAAGTTCAGTTGCCCTAGGGGGGTTCGAACAAAGGATACAATTCGGAGAAGTGGTATTTTTGCTGGTGAGTTACTGCCAATGATAACCCAAAGTTATTTCCGGCTGTATGGAATAACACCAAAAAATGTTCTGGGCTAATAACTTAAGAAAAAACTAAAATACTGCAAATTTGCTTAGGAGCTAGAAGCAGAGCTTCCATGTCTGTCGGCGCCATCTTGACAATCCGGGGTCATGTGATGGCTGTCATTGTTACGCGCAACACAGGGTGCATTGACCAATTCATTGAAAACTTTGGCTTATATAGACCTGATACACCCATTCCATTTGGCTTGTATAGACCTGATACACCCATTCCATTTGGCTTGTATAGACCTGATACACCCATTCCATTTGGCTTGTATAGACCTGATACACCCATTCCATTTGGCTTGTATAGACCTGATACACCCATTCCATTTGGCTTGTATAGACCTGATACACCCATTCCATTTGGCTTGTATAGACCTGATACACCCATTCCAGCAAATCTGTGTAGTAAGAGGGAAGTTAATAACGTGGCTTGAGCACTTTCACAGGGTGCTGAAACCCCCTATTCGCAACCACTGAGAATGGGCGCATATCCGCAGCTATCAACCAAAAGACTAAACATATAAACATCAAATCAAATGTATTTATAAAGCCCTTCTTACATCAGCTGATGTCACAGAGTGCTGTACAGAAACCCAGCCTAAAACCCCCAAACAGCAAGCAATGCAGGTGTAGAAGCACGGTGGCTAGGAAAAACTCCCTAGAAAGGCCAGAACCTAGAGAGGAACCAGGTTGTGAGGGGTGGCCAGTCCTCTTCTGGCTGTGCCGAGTGCAGACATAACCTACCTACTACATGTAATTTCTTTGTCAGATTCAGCTTGAATGCTGTTGTGTTGTTCCTTAGCGTTTTAGTCTTGCGCTGGTATACTGGAGTGATGTCGGAGTAAATGTGTTTAAGGTTTTATCCACCTGTCCATCGCCGCTGTAATCTAAAGGGATTGTTCTCAAACTGGAGATTTAAACGATGACCGAGAATTACTTGGTTTATCTACCCTACCACTCTCTATTGTACAGAACTAGTTCCCGGCTGCGCCTCAAATGTTTTTCCAGCTCAGATTTACATAAGAGGCATAGAACAGAGCGCAGGCTTAGCCAACAAGCCTGGTGTTTTAATGTGTTCATTCAGGTTCACAGAGCGGACCGAACCAAGGTCGCGCACCGAACATTTCAGGTACACACTCTCGCATCGTTCCACCACGACGCGCGCATCGTTCCACCCCCTACCACGACGCGCGCATCGTTCCACCCCTACCACGACGCGCGCATCGTTCCACCCCCTACCACGACGCGCGCATCGTTCCACCCCTACCACGACGCGCGCAGAATCGTTCCACCCCTACTAAACTCAGCCAAAAAAGAAACGTCCCTTTTTCAGGACCCTGTCTTTCAAAGATAATTTGTAAAAATCCAAATAACTTCACAGATCTTCAATGTAAAGGGTTTAAACTGTTTCCCATGCTTGTTTAATGAACCATAAACAATTAATGAACATGCACCTGTGGTACGGTCATTAAGACACTAACAGCTTACACACGGTAGGCAATTAAGGTCACAGTTATGAAAACGTAGGACAGTATAGAGGCCTTTCTACTGACTCTAAAAACACCAAAAGAAAGATGCCCAGGGTACCTGCTCATCTGCGTGAACGTGCCTTAGGCATGCTGCAAGGAGGCATGAGGACTGCAGATGTGGCCAGGGCAATAAATTGCAATGTCCGTACTGTGAGACGCCTAAGACAGCACTGCAGGGAGACAGGACGGACAGCTGATCGTCCTCACAGTGGCAGACCACGTGTAACAACACCTGCACAGGATCGGTACATCCGAACATCACACCTGAAGGACAGGTACAGGATGGCAACAACTGCCCGAGTTACACCAGGAAAGCACAATCCCTCCATCAGTGCTCAGACTGTCCGCAATAGGCTGAGCGAGGCTGGACTGAGGGCTTGTAGGCCTGTTGTAAGGCAGGTGCTGACCAGACATCACCGACAACAACATCGCCTATGGGCACAAACCCACCGTCGCTGGACCAGACAGGACTGGCAAAAAGTGCTCTTCACTGACGAGTCGCGGTTTTGTCTCACCAGGGGTGATGGTCGGATTCGCATTTATCGTCAAAGGAATGAGCGTTACACCAAGACCTGTACTCTGGAGCGGGATCGATTTGGAGGTGGAGGTCCGTCTTGGTGTGGGGCGGTGTGTCACAGCATCATCGGACTGAGCTTGTTGTCATTGCAGGCAATCTCAACGCTATGCGTTACAGGGAAGACATCCTCCTCCCTCATGTGGTACCCTTCCTGCAGGCTCATCCTGACATGACCCTCCAGCATGACAATGCAACCAGCTATACTGCTCGTTCTGTGCATGACTTCCTGCAATACAGGAATGTCACTGTTCTGCGATGGCCAGCGAAGAGCCCGGATCTCAATCCCATTGAGCACGTCTGGGACCTGTTGGATCAGAGGCTGAGGGCTGGGGCCATTCCCCCCAGAAATGTCTGGGAACTTGCAGGTGCCTTGGTGGAAGAGTGGGGTAACATCTCACAGCAAGAACTGGCATATCTGGTGCAGTCCATGAGGAGGAGATGCACTGCAGTACTTAATGCAGCTGGTGGCCACACCAGATACTGACTGTTACTTTTGATTTTGACCCCACCCCCGCCTTGTTCAGGGACACATTATTCTATTTCTGTTAGTCACATGTCTGTGGAACTTGTTCAGTTTATGTCTCAGTTGTTGAATCTTATGTTCATACAAATATTTACACATGTGAAGTTTGCGGAAAATAAACGCATTTGACAGTGAGAGGAAGTTTCTTGTTTTGCTGAGTTTATAAAGGGAATAGGGTTTCATTGGGAAGTCATCCTTTACCTCAGGGATCCACAGGGCACAGCTGACGTGTGCCCACTTGGTGCCCGCCCTCGTAGCCTTCATCGCCCCTCCCTTGATGGGGCACAGCTGACACTGGGGGTCGATGCCCAGGACACACGTCCTGCACAGCCAGTTACCATCTGGCACCTTCACTATACCATAACACGCCTGGGCAGTGGAGAGGGAGACAGACAGATGAGTATGGCCCCTTCAACAGCCATAGTACACAAGGAGCTCATCAGGTTCCTACCTGGTAAACACAGATGTTGCCTTGTCACAGAAGACCATGACGTTGCCCTCCTCACAACTAAATATACTCAGTGGCCAGTTTATTAGATACACTCATCTATACTGAACTAAAACATAAATGCAACGAAGTGTTGGTCCCGTGTTCCATGAGCTGAAATAAAAACCATCCCAGAAAATGTTCCATACGCACAAAAAGCATCTCTCTCATGTTGTGCACAAATTTATTTACATCCCTGTTAGTGAGCATTTCTCCTTTGCCAAGATAATCCATCCACCTGACAGGTGTGGCATATCAACAAGCTGATTAAACATCATGATCATTACACAGGCGCACCTTGTGCTGGGGACTAAAGGCCACTAAAATGTGCAGTTTTGTCTCACAACACAAAGCCACAGATGTCTCATGTTGAGGGAGTGTGCACTTGGCATGCTGACTGCAGGAACGTCCACCAGAGATGTTGCCAGAGAATTAAAATGATAATTTCTCTACCATAAGCCACCTCCAAAGTCATTTTAGAGAACTTAGCAGTATGTCCAACCGGCATGACAACCGGCAGGCCACGTAAACCAAGCCAACCCATGACCTCCACATCCGGCTTCGTGTGAGAGCAAAATTGCATCAAATGGTTGTTTTATGCAACAGAATAGAGGATTCTTATAAACTATTGTGTTCTGCTGAGGATGGGCCTCTGGGGGATAACACTGACAGGAGATTTACCATGATTTACCATGTTCTATATGGTCTAATGACGCTTGTAGACTTCAAACGTACAACACATCAGCTGTCTGTGACCAGGCGAAAAAACCTTACCAATCCAAACTTTCATATCATAACTGCTACACACAGCCCACATCGTTGTCACCATATTAGCTAAAGTAACGTCATAGTCAGCATAGCTAATAGAACTAACGTGTTAGTAAACCCGCCACGATCATGCAGTACAGTGTACAGTCAGCAAGCAGTTTAGCAGTTACACCGGCGGGGCCCGGAGGCAATAAATTAGTAAAACCAAAAGCTTTTTGAAGAACTGTATTTGTTCAAAACGGATCAACTATCATCTTCCTCAACTACTCACCACATTTTAAGCACTGCAGTGCTAGATTGCTGCTGCTTATGCTTTCAGTACTAGTTTCATTCTCTGATCCTTTGATTTGGTGGACAGCATGTCAGTTCATGCTGCAAGAGCTCTGACAGGTTGGAGCCTCCTAGGTTTTGTATCGAAGTCAATGTACCCAGAGGAGGACGGAAGCTAGCTGTCCTTTGGCTACACCATGGTGCTACCCTACAGAGTGCCGTTGAGGATACTGTAGACTATTGCAAAACAGTGTGCTTTAAATCAATTATGTGGTGACGTGAATATATTTAGTATAGTTTTATCTAAAAATGACTTTTTATGAAATTCAACAAGGTGGATGGTCCTCCCCTTCCTCTGAAGAGGAGCCTCCATTGCTCAGTGTATATTTAAGCAATAAGGCCCAATGAGGTGTGGTTTATGGCCAATATACCACGGCTAAGGGCTGATCTTATGCACAACGCAACGCATAGTGCCTGGATACAGCCCCTAGCCGTGGTATATTGGCCATATACCACAACCCCGAGGTGCCTTATTGCTGTTATAAACTGGTTACCAACGTAATTAGAGCAGTAAAAATACATGTTTTGTCATACCCGTGGTATACGGTCTGATATACCATGGCTGTCGGCCAATCAGCATTCAGGGCAGGGACCACCCAGTTGATCATTAGTATTATATTTCTATAGTTATCTAGGTAGTCAGGTTCCTACCTGGTGAACACAGATGTTGCATTTGTCACAGAAGACCATGTCGTTGCCCTCCTCGCTGTCGGGGGAGCGACACACGTCACAGATGACGTCCTCGTCGTACTCGATGCCAAGCCCTTCCACCGTGTCGATGGCGTGGTTCATGTTGTCATGGCAATGACGCTCCAATGCTTCCATGGTGCGCTCCATCGTCAGCTCGTCTACAGGCCCCTCCCCTGGGGAATGACGTAACGCAGTTAGACACAGAGACAGGATAACAGCTGGTGGTCCTAGCTCAGCGTCGTGCTCCTTACCCATGTGTCCTAGCTCAGCGTCGTGCTCCTTACCCATGTGTCCTAGCTCAGCGTCGTGCTCCTTACCCATGTGTCCTAGCTCAGCGTCGTGCTCCTTACCCATGTGTCCTAGCTCAGCGTCGTGTTCCTTACCCATGTGTCCTAGCTCAGCGTCGTGCTCCTTACCCATGTGTCCTAGCTCAGCGTCGTGTTCCTTACCCATGTGTCCTAGCTCAGCGTCGTGTTCCTTACCCATGTGTCCTAGCTCAGCGTCGTGTTCCTTACCCATGTGTCCTAGCTCAGCGTCGTGTTCCTTACCCATGTGTCCTAGCTCAGCGTCGTGTTCCTTACCCATGTGTCCTAGCTCAACGTCGTGTTTCTTACCCATGTGTCCTAGCTCAGCGTCGTGCTCCTTACCCATGTGTCCTAGCTCAGCGTCGTGTTCCTTACCCATGTGTCCTAGCTCAGCGTCGTGTTCCTTACCCATGTGTCCTAGCTCAACGTCGTGTTTCTTACCCATGTGTCCTAGCTCAGCGTCGTGCTCCTTACCCATGTGTCCTAGCTCAGCGTCGTGCTCCTTACCCATGTGTCCTAGCTCAGCGTCGTGCTCCTTACCCATGTGTCCTAGCTCAGCGTCGTGCTCCTTACCCATGTGTCCTAGCTCAGCGTCGTGCTCCTTACCCATGTGTCCTAGCTCAGCGTCGTGCTCCTTACCCATGTGTCCTAGCTCAGCGTCGTGTTCCTTACCCATGTGTCCTAGCTCAGCGTCGTGCTCCTTACCCATGTGTCCTAGCTCAGCGTCGTGTTCCTTACCCATGTGTCCTAGCTCAGCGTCGTGTTCCTTACCCATGTGTCCTAGCTCAGCGTCGTGTTCCTTACCCATGTGTCCTAGCTCAGCGTCGTGTTCCTTACCCATGTGTCCTAGCTCAGCGTCGTGTTCCTTACCCATGTGTCCTAGCTCAACGTCGTGTTTCTTACCCATGTGTCCTAGCTCAGCGTCGTGCTCCTTACCCATGTGTCCTAGCTCAGCGTCGTGTTCCTTACCCATGTGTCCTAGCTCAGCGTCGTGTTCCTTACCCATGTGTCCTAGCTCAACGTCGTGTTTCTTACCCATGTGTCCTAGCTCAGCGTCGTGCTCCTTACCCATGTGTCCTAGCTCAGCGTCGTGCTCCTTACCCATGTGTCCTAGCTCAGCGTCGTGCTCCTTACCCATGTGTTCTAGCTCAGCGTTGAGTGCCTGCAGCCAGTAGAGGTCCGTGGTATCCAGGTCGTAAGAGCACATGGCCTCAGCCAGCTCCTTGATGTTAACATAACCCGTCTCTGTGGAGGTCTGACTCCAGCACTGGATATATCTCTTCTGAAGGGTGAACACAGTCTCCTTAGGCTTCTCCGCTACGCTCCTACAGACACAAATGCAAACAATTGTAAGGAATCACTCGCAGTTTGGGAAGTCATCCCTTACTCAGAAATACAGAGAACCAGTAGCCCTCTACAGTCATACCCATATACAGGTTGAGAATGGCAGACCTGGACACTGAGAAGCGTCTGAATTGGAACGTAGTGGCTGTACAGTAACATGCTATACATGACGTCAGAGCTCAGGCTTTGTGCTTCACAGCGCTGAATGGGTTTTGACTGACAGCTGTTCTGAAGTTGAGCACAAGACGCTCCCCCATCCCTACCGCTAATTGGGCAACTTTTGCACACTTTTTGTCTGAGTGAGGGAATTGCTGTAAATTACGAGGACTAAAAGATGAGGCGCTGAGGATTATAATAAATACCACTGATGTCATACAAGCTAAACACCTTAAACACATCTCCATAAAACTCATATACAGAGTCAACGTTTATGATCACTATGTTGGATGTACAGCTACAAGATGACACGGCGTCGTACCCTGGCCTGTCCCGAACAGGATGACACGGCGTCGTACCCTGGCCTGTCCCGAACAGGATGACACGGCGTCGTACCCTGGCCTGTCCTGAACAGGATGACACGGCGTCGTACCCTGACCTGTCCCGAACAGGATGAGCCTGTGTGTGTATTGTGAAGAACAGGATGACACGGCGTCGTACCCTGGCCTGTCTCGAACAGGATGACACGGCGTCGTACCCTGACCTGTCCTGAACAGGATGAGCCTGTGTGTGTATTGTGAAGAACAGGATGACACGGCGTCGTACCCTGGCCTGTCCCGAACAGGATGAGCCTGTGTGTATTGTGAAGAACATTTGGCACTGACCACACATCAGAATGGAGGCATGCGTGCATTCCTATGCGCACCACAACCACCTCCTCGGAATTGCCTTGTGAAAGCCTAACACTGAGATCGTATTTATAATTTAGCTAGTCATGTTGGCAATAGAACAAGCTTTCAAATTATGCCCACATGATCCAGATTGTGATTTATAAGTAGACAATATGTGGATTGTGTAAACAGTAGTTGTGTGTTGGCAGGGATGCAGGGCTGTGTTCCAACCCAAACAGGCAGGGATGCAGGGCTGTGTTCCAACCCAAACAGGCAGGGATGCAGGGCTGTGTTCCAACCCACAGTCTGGAGAGGTCTGGCCACTTGGAGACCAGCCAGTCCTCTCACTCAAACCCACAGTCTGTGTACGCCGTTCCTCGGCGTACACATCACGGACAAACTGAAATGGTCCACCCACACAGACAGCGCCTCTTCAACCTCAGGAGGCTGAAGAAATTCGGCTTGTCACCATCACTCACAAACTTTTACAGATGCACAATCGAGAGCATCCTGTCGGGCTGTATCACCGCCTGGTACGGCAACTGCTCCGCCCACAACCGTAAGGCTCTCCAGAGGGTAGTGAGGACTGCACAGCGCATCACCGGGGGAAACCTACCTGCCCTCCAGGACACCTACACCACCCGATGTCACAGGAAGGCCAAAAAGATCATCAAGGACAACAACCACCCGAGCCACTGCCTGTTCACCCCGCTATCATCCAGAAGGCGAGGTCAGTACAGGTGCATCAAAGCTGGGACCGAGAGACTAAAAAACAGCTTCTACCTCAAGGCCATCAGACTGTTAAACAGCCATCACTAACATTGAGTGGCTGCTGCCAACATACTGACTCAAACCTCTAGCCACTTTAATAATTATAATTGGATGAAATAATGTATCACTAGCCACTTTAAACAATGCCATTTATATAATGTTTACATATCCTACATTACTCATCTCATATATATGTGTATATACTGTACTCCATACCATCTACTGCATCTTGCCTATGCCGGTCAGCCATCGCTCATCCATATATTTATATGTACATACTCGTATTCATTCCTTTACTCTTGTGTGTATAAGGTAGTTGTTGTGAATGTGTTAGATTACTTGTTAGATACTACTGCATGGTCGGAACTAGAAGCACAAGCATTTCGCTACACTCGCATTAACATCTGCTAACCATGTGTATGTGATTGGACACCAGCCAGTCCTCTCACTCAGACCCTTGACATGTTTTAATCTTATGTTGCACCTACCACTAATGTTCATGTTACTGAATGTACCCAGAGTAATTTCAGATTTCGTTATAAACAAATGCTGTGAAAAGTCCAGTAAATGTAAAAAGCACATAGTCAACAGTGTAATGTTTGGATTCAGTCTTGTGTCAAGTGAACTGTTGTGTCTTCACCTTAGTCTAATCATTTCCCCATTGTCTCCAAACTGTTCCCTTTTAATTGCTACCATGTTTATGCATTCCATATTTCTTCTGGAAGAACCTCTTTCACATTGCAGAAGAACACACACACACACACACACACACACCCCTTTACCTGGTTTAGAGACCTTTTGATTGTATTTTTTACAGTGTGTATTTTGGTGCTGCTACTCACTGCACCATTTTGTAGTTTCTATGTTAGGACTGGAAGAGACCAGCGTGTTAGATGGTTACCTGATGGAGGGCTGTGGGATGGTTACCTGATGGAGGGCTGTGGGATGGTTACCTGATGGAGGGCTGTGGGATGGTTACCTGATGGAGGGCTGTGGGATGGTTACCTGATGGAGGGCTGTGGGATGGTTACCTGATGGAGGGCTGTGGGATGGTTACCTGATGGAGGGCTGTGGGATGGTTACCTGATGGAGGGCTGTGGGATGGTTACCTGATGGAGGGCTGTGGGATGGTTACCTGATGGAGGGCTGTGGGATGGTTACCTGATGGAGGGCTGTGGGATGGTTACCTGATGGAGGGCTGTGGGATGGTTACCTGATGGAGGGCTGTGGGATGGTTTCGGGGAAGGCCGGCACCTGCACCCCCTTCTCCCACTCCTGTCTCCAGGTGTCCCCCAGCAGGTAATAGTCCTCAGGGGAGACATGGTGAGAGTCTGGCAGCTTCATGGCACTGATCAGGTCTTTCCTGAACACCTAGGGTGACAGGAGAGGGTATCAACAGGCTGGCAGAGACATTCTACCCTAGTGAGGGAGGAGATCAACAGGCTGGCAGAGACATTCTACCCTAGTGAGGGAGGAGATCAACAGGCTGGCAGAGACATTCTACCCTAGTGAGGGAGGAGATCAACAGGCTGGCAGAGACATTCTACCCTAGTGAGGGAGGAGATCAACAGGCTGGCAGAGACATTCTACCCTAGTGAGGGAGGAGAGGGTATCAGACTGACAGACCTTCTACCCTGCACGTAACGAATATTCAGGAAGCTGCAGCTTTCTGACCATGCATCCAAAAATGCACCCCTATTACCTAAACAGTGCACTACTTTAGACCAGAGCCCTACGGAGTTGTCATTAGGGACACATCCTGAGAGATATGACAACCAGCCTATAGACAGGAAACAGTGTCCTTCTCATACTGTACCTCTGCTGGTTTCTTGGGCATAGGAGCGGGGGTTCCAGGTTTGCTTCCATACTTGTTGGAGGATGAGATGGAAGGACCTGAAGTTAAAGGCAGTTTGAGAGAGGAACAGGGCGTACATGCCAGGGTTGGGCTCAAAAAGTCATTTATTTTCAATGGCTTCTCAATAAACTGAAATGTTGCAGCTATTTCTTTCAAACATTTTAAAACCTCCTGAACTGACTGGCTTCATTTCAGATTGAGCCAACCCTGGTATATGTTTTAAAACTTCCTGAATTGACTGGCTTCATTTCAGACTGAGCCAACCCTGGTACATGTTTTAAAATCTTCCTGAATTGACTGGCTTCATTTCAGATTGAGCCAACCCTGGTACATGTTTTAAAACTTCCTGAATTGACTGGCTTCATTTCAGACTGAGCCAACCCTGGTACATGTTTTAAAACTTCCTGAATTGACTGGCTTCATTTCAGACTGAGCCAACCCTGGTACATGTTTTAAAACTTCCTGAATTGACTGGCTTCATTTCAGACTGAGCCAACCCTGGTACATGTTTTAAAACTTCCTGAATTGACTGGCTTCATTTCAGACTGAGCCAACCCTGGTACATGTTTTAAAACTTCCTGAATTGACTGGCTTCATTTCAGACTGAGCCAACCCTGGTACATGTTTTAAAACTTCCTGAATTGACTGGCTTCATTTCAGACTGAGCCAACCCTGGTACATGTTTTAAAACTTCCTGAATTGACTGGCTTCATTTCAGATTGAGCCAACCCTGGTACATGTTTTAAAACTTCCTGAACTGACTGGCTTCATTTCAGATTGAGCCAACCCTGGTACATGTTTTAAAACTTCCTGAACTGACTGGCTTCATTTCAGACTGAGCCAACCCTGGTACATGTTTTAAAACTTCCTGAATTGACTGGCTTCATTTCAGATTGAGCCAACCCTGGTAGATGTTTTACAACTTCCTGAACTGACTGGCTTCATTTCAGATTGAGCCAACCCTGGTACATGTTTTAAAACTTCCTGAACTGACTGGCTTCATTTCAGATTGAGCCAACCCTGGTACATGTTTTAAAACTTCCTGAACTGACTGGCTTCATTTCAGATTGAGCCAACCCTGGTACATGTTTTAAAACTTCCTGAACTGACTGGCTTCATTTCAGATTGAGCCAACCCTGGTACATGCCTGACCTGTTTTTTCTTTGTCAAGATGAAAATGTAAAACATGCAACAAACACTTCGGAAAGGATTCAGACCCCTTGACTTTTTACAGATTTTGTTTCATTACAGCCATATTCTAAAATGGATTAGTTTTTCCCCAAATTGATTTGTCCCCCTCCTCAATCTACACACATTACCCCAGAATGACAAAGCAAAAACAGGTTTAGAAATTGTTACTAATTTATCAAATAAAATAAACAGAAATATCATAATTTACATCAGTATTCAGTCCCTTTACTCAGTACTTTGTTGAAGCACCTTTGGCAGTGATTACAGCCTCTAGTCTTCTTGGGTATGATGCTACAAGCTTGGCACACCTGTATTTGGGGAGTTTCTCCCATTCCTCTCTGCAAATCCTCTCAAGCTCTGCTATTTGTGTGCTTAGGGTCGTTGTCCTGTTAGAAGGTGAACCTTCGTCCCAGTCTGAGGTCCTGAGCGCTCTGGAGCAGGTTTTCATCAAGGATCTCTGTACTTCGCTCCGTTAATCTTTCCCTCGATCCGGACTAGTCTCCCAGTTCCTGCCGCTGAAAAACATCCCCACAGCATGATGCTGCCACCACGCTTCACCATAGGGATGGTACCAGGTTTCCTCCAGACAGATATTTGTCATTCTGGCCAAAGAGTTCAATTTTGGTTTCATCAGACCAGAGAAACTTGTTTCTCATGGTCTGAGAGTCTTTAGATGCCTTTTGGTAAACTCCAAGCGGGCTGTCATGTGCCTTAAATAGACAGGTGTGTGCCTTTCCAAATTATGTCCAATCAATGGAATTTACCACAGGTGGAATCCAATCAAAATTTAAAAAAAAAATTTTAGGGGGTATTGTGTGTAGATTGAATTAAATAACAACATTTCATCTGCATTTTAGAACAAGGCTGTAACGTAACAAAATGTGGAAAAAGTCAAGGGGTCTGAATACTTTCCGAAAGCAATGTGTATACTAGGTTAAAACAAACATTTTAAAAATCACGTCGTTTTAGGTCATGAAGTTTACGCAGAAAGTGAACTCACTCTCATTGTCAGAACTGTCACTGCTGCTTGAAGACCTGAGCCGTTTCATCCTGACGTGTCCTACAGGGAGGGAGAGGCACGAGAAGCTGAGCAATGAGGCGTAGAATAACTATATATGAGCCCAACGGGAGACGAAATAACTTCCATCATATATCCAATAACATCGATCCTACCATTGAAAGAAGGTCTCTGTAGTGTTTCTTTAGATTGCTGCGGCACTCAACCTTAAATGACATCCTATAGACTTCACCAGAACCAAGCTTTTCAATACTTAAGCAGATTTATATATTTTCTTGGGGGGGGTTGAGTCCTCGTAAACACCCCAAAACAGGGGGACCCCCCCGCCCCGCTAACTTTCCCCCCACAGCGAACACATTTTCCAGAGGAAACTATTGGGCCAGATATCTACAAAAGTCTATATTTTGGGAGGGGCAGAAAACAGATTTCAACCAGCGATTGGGTTGTGAGACTCTGTTGTGGAGCTCATCACTCCCCCTACTGGGAGGGGGTCAGAGACAATTACTCCACGCCGACACGTCAGCAAGCAGACAACTCACCATAAATGTCAAGCCACAAAGCCTTCCTCTGGGGCACTCCAACCAACCTCTTCTCATCCCTGTAGACAGATTACAACAGCTCATGTCATTAGGAGTCCATAGATGGAATAGCTGTGGGTAGGGGAACCCTGCCAATAGCTGTGGGTAGGGGAACCCTGCCAATAGCTGTGGGTAGGGGAACCCTGTCAATAGCTGTGGGTAGGGGAACCCTGCCAATAGCTGTGGGTAGGGGAACCCTGCCAATAGCTGTGGGTAGGGGAACCCTGCCAATAGCTGTGGGTAGGGAACCCTGCCAATAGCTGTGGGTAGGGGAACCCTGCCAATAGCTGTGGGTAGGGGAACCCTGCCAATAGCTGTGGGTAGGGGAACCCTGCCAATAGCTGTGGGTAGGGGAACCCTGCCAATAGCTGTGGGTAGGGGAACCCTGCCAATAGCTGTGGGTAGGAGAACCCTGTCAATAGCTGTGGGTAGGGGAACCCTGTCAATAGCTGTGGGTAGGGGAACCCTGCCAATAGCTGTGGGTAGGGGAACCCTGCCAATAGCTGTGGGTAGGGGAACCCTGCCAATAGCTGTGGGTAGGGGAACCCTGCCAATAGCTGTGGGTAGGAGAACCCTGTCAATAGCTGTGGGTAGGGGAACCCTGTCAATAGCTGTGGGTAGGGGAACCCTGTCAATAGCTGTGGGTAGGGGAACCCTGTCAATAGCTGTGGGTAGGGGAACCCTGTCAATAGCTGTGGGTAGGGGAACCCTGTCAATAGCTGTGGGTAGGGGAACCCTGTCAATAGCTGTGGGTAGGGGAAGCCTGTCAATAGCTGTGGGTAGGAGAACCCTGTCAATAGCTGTGGGTAGGGGAAGCCTGTCAATAGCTGTGGGTAGGGGAACCCTGTAGGGGTCTGGAACCACTAGACAAAGACATCGCTCAAATTGGAAGTTGAGTGTTCATACTGTAGTTATTTCATCAACTTGAATAGCACAGGATTCACCATTGGTGAAAGCGCAACTTGCAGTCACTGACTGAATGTAACTAACCCTTGTAATACGGTCTACTGTAGCACCCCTGACTGAATGTAACTAACCCTTGTAATATGGTCTACTGTAGCACCCCTGACTGAATGTAACTAACCCTTGTAATATGGTCTACTGTAACACCCCTGACTGAATGTAACTAACCCTTGTAATATGGTCTACTGTAGCACCCCTGACTGAATGTAACTAACCCTTGTAATATGGTCTACTGTAACACCCCTGACTGAATGTAACTAACCCTTGTAATACGGTCTACTGTAGCACCCTGACTGAATGTAACTAACCCTTGTAATACGGTCTACTGTAGCACCCTGACTGAATGTAACTAACCCTTGTAATATGGTCTACTGTAACACCCTGACTGAATGTAACTAACCCTTGTAATACGGTCTACTGTAACACCCCTAGTACCCTGACTGAATGTACCTAACCCTTGTAATATGGTCTACTGTAACACCCCTGACTGAATGTAACTAACCCTTGTAATATGGTCTACTGTAACACCCCTGACTGAATGTAACTAACCCTTGTAATATGGTCTACTGTAGCACCCCTGACTGAATGTAACTAACCCTTGTAATATGGTCTACTGTAGCACCCTGACTGAATGTAACTAACCCTTGTAATATGGTCTACTGTAGCACCCTGACTGAATGTAACTAACCCTTGTAATATGGTCTACTGTAGCACCCTGACTGAATGTAACTAACCCTTGTAATATGGTCTACTGTAGCACCCTGACTGAATGTAACTAACCCTTGTAATATGGTCTACTGTAGCACCCTGACTGAATGTAACTAACCCTTGTAATATGGTCTACTGTAGCACCCCTGACTGAATGTAACTAACCCTTGTAATATGGTCTACTGTAACACCCCTGACTGAATGTAACTAACCCTTGTAATATGGTCTACTGTAGCACCCTGACTGAATGTAACTAACCCTTGTAATATGGTCTACTGTAGCACCCCTGACTGAATGTAACTAACCCTTGTAATATGGTCTACTGTAACACCCTGACTGAATGTAACTAACCCTTGTAATATGGTCTACTGTAGCACCCCTGACTGAATGTAACTAACCCTTGTAATACGGTCTACTGTAGCACCCCTGACTGAATGTAACTAACCCTTGTAATATGGTCTACTGTAACACCCCTGACTGAATGTAACTAACCCTTGTAATATGGTCTACTGTAGCACCCCTGACTGAATGTACCTAACCCTTGTAATACGGTCTACTGTAACACCCCTAGTACCCCTGACTGAATGTACCTAACCCTTGTAATATGGTCTACTGTAACACCCCTGACTGAATGTAACTAACCCTTGTAATATGGTCTACTGTAACACCCCTGACTGAATGTACCTAACCCTTGTAATATGGTCTACTGTAGCACCCCTGACTGAATGTAACTAACCCTTGTAATATGGTCTACTGTAGCACCCCTGACTGAATGTAACTAACCCTTGTAATATGGTCTACTGTAGCACCCCTGACTGAATGTAACTAACCCTTGTAATATGGTCTACTGTAGCACCCTGACTGAATGTAACTAACCCTTGTAATATGGTCTACTGTAGCACCCTGACTGAATGTAACTAACCCTTGTAATATGGTCTACTGTAACACCCCTGACTGAATGTAACTAACCCTTGTAATATGGTCTACTGTAGCACCCCTGACTGAATGTAACTAACCCTTGTAATACGGTCTACTGTAGCACCCCTGACTGAATGTAACTAACCCTTGTAATATGGTCTACTGTAACACCCCTGACTGAATGTAACTAACCCTTGTAATATGGTCTACTGTAGCACCCCTGACTGAATGTACCTAACCCTTGTAATACGGTCTACTGTAACACCCCTAGTACCCCTGACTGAATGTACCTAACCCTTGTAATATGGTCTACTGTAACACCCTGACTGAATGTAACTAACCCTTGTAATATGGTCTACTGTAACACCCTGACTGAATGTACCTAACCCTTGTAATATGGTCTACTGTAGCACCCCTGACTGAATGTAACTAACCCTTGTAATATGGTCTACTGTAGCACCCCTGACTGAATGTAACTAACCCTTGTAATACGGTCTACTGTAGCACCCCTAGTACCCCTGACTGAATGTACCTAACCCTTGTAATATGGTCTACTGTAGCACCCCTGACTGAATGTACCTAACCCTTGTAATACGGTCTACTTTAACACCCGGTAGTGTCTCTGACACAGGAAGAGAGGGCTGCACTGTGTGAAGTGAACAGCTCTAATCACTATGTACTGACATGTCCTATTTAGAGATACTGCTGACAATGAAAGTGGTGTGGGCTGTGTCGAATGGCACGCTATTCCCTATATAGTGCACTACTATAGACCAGAGCCCTATTCCCTATATAGTACACTACTATAGACCAGAGCCCTATTCAGTACACTACTTTAGACCAGAGCCCTATTCCCTATATAGTACACTACTTTAGACCAGAGCCCTATTCCCTATATAGTACACTACTATAGACCAGAGCCCTATTCCCTATATAGTACACTACTATAGACCAGAGCCCTATTCCCTATATAGTACACTACTTTAGACCAGAGCCCTATGGCTTTTTACCAGCCAAAATATTTTTCCCCCATTATCACATCAACCCCCACCCCAGAGGACCATGCTTGTAATGTTTCTAAAACAAGAAATATATTAGTAAGAAGTAAGACTGCTAGTTAGCCACAGACGTGGTTCAGACTGCTAGTTAGCCACAGACGTGGTTCAGACTGCTAGTTAGCTACAGACTGCTAGTTAGCTACAGACTGCTAGTTAGCCACAGACGTGGTTCAGACTGCTAGTTAGCCACAGACATGGTTCAGACTGCTAGTTAGCCACAGACGTGGTTCAGACTGCTAGTTAGCCACAGACGTGGTTCAGACTGCTAGTTAGCCACAGACGTGGTTCAGACTGCTAGTTAGCCACAGACGTGGTTCAGACTGCTAGTTAGCCACAGACGTGGTTCAGACTGCTAGTTAGCCACAGACGTGGTTCAGACTGCTAGTTAGCTACAGACGTGGTTCAGACTGCTAGTTAGCCACAGACGTGGTTCAGACTGCTAGTTAGCTACAGACTGCTAGTTAGCTACAGACTGCTAGTTAGCTACAGACATGGTTCAGACTGCTAGTTAGCTACAGACGTGGTTCAGACTGCTAGTTAGCCACAGACGTGGTTCAGACTGCTAGTTAGCTACAGACGTGGTTCAGACTGCTAGTTAGCTACAGACGTGGTTCAGACTGCTAGTTAGCTACAGACGTGGTTCAGACTGCTAGTTAGCTACAGACATGGTTCAGACTGCTAGTTAGCCACAGACATGGTTCAGACTGCTAGTTAGCCACAGACATGGTTCAGACGGCTAGTTAGCTACAGACATGGTTCAGACTGCTAGTTAGCTACAGACATGGTTCAGACTGCTAGTTAGCTACAGACATGGTTCAGACTGCTAGTTAGCCACAGACATGGTTCAGACGGCTAGTTAGCTACAGACATGGTTCAGACTGCTAGTTAGCTAGCTATAGCAAGCAGCTTGGGTCGTTTCCATATGAATTATAAAAATCGGTAGAAACAAGACAAAACCACCAACTAGTTAGCAGACGATATAGGCCTACAGCTAAACACTGTGGATGTGCCCGCCTGTTTCAACCTGGTGATCATGACAAGACTGGCTAATCTGAGAGCTATTCCCTAACTTTCACAGCATCAAACATTGACAAAACCAAAACATATATCTGATATTTACTCATATTATCAACAAGTTTAATGCCAATGCCACTGTTCAATGCCACTGTTCAATGCCACTGTTCAATGCCACTGTAGCCAGCTTCACTGGACGTGGCCGCAAGAGAGAACATGATGGAAGATTGCAGCCAAGGATTGTTCAAATGGTGGAGAAAGTACCTCTCAACTGCCACAGATTCAAGCTGACCTTCAGACAAGGTACGACAGTTTCAACTCACACCATCCGTCACCAACTCAATGAAAGGGGGTTATATGGTAGGAGACCCAGGAGGACCCCAATGCTGAGAGAAAGACATAAGAAATGCAATGCATTTTGCCCAAACACACCTGAACATGACACAATGTCCTGTAGACACATGCCAGCTTTTTGGTAAAGCACATCATCTCTCTGTTTACAGAAACAAAATGAAGCTTTCACAGAAAAGAACCCCTTCCCTACAGTCCAACACGGAGGAGGTTCAGTGATGTTTTGGGGTTGCTTTGCTGCCTCAGGCACCTTCAACGTGTGCACAGCCTCATGAAATCAGATGAATGCCAAGGGATTTTGGAGCACGATGTCAGACCCAGTGTCAGAAAGCTGGATCTCCGAAGGTCCTGGGTCTTCCAGCAGGACAATGACCCCAAACACACTTCAAAAAGCACCCAGGGATGGCTCAAGGCAAACCACTGGACTGTTCTGAAGAGGCCCGCAATGAGTCCAGATCTAAACCCCATTGAAAACTCGTGGAGAGATCTGAAAACAGCAGTTAGGAGATGGCACCCTTCTAATCTGGGAGAACTGGAGCAGAGGAGTGGGCCAAACTGCCAGTACAGAGGTGCATGAAGCTCATCGATGGCTATAGGAAGCGCTTGATTGCAGTAATTTTGACCAAAGGCTGTGCTACCAAATATTAAGTCTAAGGCGTCAATACATTTTGTCAATGCCATTTGTTCATTTAACAATCCTACCTAGTTCACATCCTCTTTCCTGCAAGACGTCCACGGCGGAGAGACGTGTGACAGGCCCCCAGTCAGCGTCGCACTCTAGCGGCAAAATAACAGCCCGGTCACCCTCCCAGAGCAATGCTGGTCCGCCTACATTACTTCCAGACCAAAGAGAAAATCTCAGTGACCATTTTATTAATTTAGTAAAATTACTTTATTCTGACCCATCAGAGGCAATTAACACAAATGGTAAATTATCTGAAAGTTTTCATATCGGTAAGGGGCTGTCGTCAAGGCTGTCCTTTATCTCCTCCGCTATTCTCGTTAGTCAGAACCACTGGCTGGGGGAATAAGACTGGCTGGGGGAATAAGACTGGCTGGGGGAATAAGGTCTAGTAATAACATCAGGGGCATCTCTATGGGTGAAGAAGAGCATAGGATTTCATTATTTACTGATGATGTGCTTTTATACATGTTCAAACCAGAGACCTCTGTCCCTGCAGTAATGGACACCATATCTGAATATGGTGACCTGTCAGGGTACAAAGTTTACTTGGATAAATCCATGGCTTTACCTTTGAATATCAAATTTTATTTGTCACATGTGCCAAATAAAAGCCCTTAACCAACAATTTATTTTGCTTAAGGTAACAAATAATGAACACGCAGCAGTAAATGGTACCGGTACAGAGTCAATGTGGAGACTATATACAGGGGGTACCGGTACAGAGTCAATGTGGAGACTATATACAGGGGGTACCGGTACAGAGTCAATGTGGAGGCTATATACAGGGAGTACCGGTACAGAGTCAATGTGGAGGCTATATACAGGGGGTACCGGTACAGAGTCAATGTGGAGGCTATATACAGGGGGTACCAGTACAGTGTCAATGTGGAGGCTATATACAGGGGGTACCGGTACAGAGTCAATGTGGAGGCTATATACAGGGGGTACCGGTACAGAGTCAATGTGGAGGCTATATACAGGGGGCACCGGTACAGAGTCAATGTGGAGGCTATATACAGGGGGTACCGGTACAGAGTCAATGTGCATACAACTACATTTCACATTTTTTCAAAGAACCTACTTTACACCTGTTTGCCTTTACAGAATGTTTTCCAATGCATCACATTTATGTTTCAAATGTAAACAGGGCACTGGCACCTTCATGCACGTTGTTAGGTACTGTAGCAGAATCCAGTCTCATTGGAATGACATTCATTTACACATCCAGAAGATCTTGGCTAGACCATTAGTTTTTCCACCAAATGTATATATTTGCTCTACTTTGATTGTAACGTTGTGTTTGACACCGACTCTAAACATCTGTTCAATACCCTTGTTAACTTTGGCTATGCATGGCCTGTGTGCAAGGAACTTGAAACATTGTACCAACTATTAAGTTGGGTCCAGCCCCAAGCAGATTGTCATTATGGTCCACACCTGAAGTACCATCTGCGAGAATGTGGATTCTGAAGCGTCTGCTATTCTACTCCTACAATTATATTATATTTTTTTAAAAGAACTCTGGAAAAGTACATTCTGTTCGTAGCTGTACACCATTAGTAGGGCCGGGATGATGCCAATAAAGCGCAATATTTTTTCCATGCCAAAAATGAAAACATGAAGCATTCCAAACTCTTTGGTCCTTTAAAAACCTGCTGGATGTAAAATATTGTGTGCTATAGCTTGGAAAATAAATACCCATGACTCGATGACAACATAATGATGTTTGTTTACAACATTAGTGAGGTTTTCCTAAAATCGTTTCCTCCAGAATTCCTCTGAAACTACTTCCGCAGACAGAACAATGAGCCAGATATTTCACCGAATGTATAAAATGTGAGGCATCCGGTTGGCGTTTACACTCACTACCAAATATGGTGATGAGGAAGACCAGTAACGGCAGTGGGAGAACAATGAGCAAGATGTGCCGGTATTCTACACATTTCCTCATAGATTAAACATTTGATCTCCATTCAGTTTTCTGTTTCCAAAACTAGAATCTGTAACAAAACAGAGTGGGCTGCATTTTGTAGACTTTACCCTTGCATTGTTTAGCAGGAATGCCAGGGCAAACACAAGCTCACTTCACAGGAGGCGTTCCCTAAAGGAAATATGTAAACAAATGCTAGAACGAGCCAATAGGATCTCACTAGCTCCTGATTGGCTCTGCCCGATATGATTCATTTGCTCCCATTGGAAACGTTATGGTCTATATTGGGTTAGTTATAAATCACTCCCGTTCCATAGATTAACTACGCTCAATTACAAAAAAGGAAAGTTATTTTCATGAGAATAAAGTGCATGAACCATTGTGGTTTTTCTCTTATAACTATGGCAGAACGCCTTGTCTAACTTACCACGTTATTCACCATCAACTAAGTAGTCTAAGCACAGGCTAACCCAATTTGATATATAACCAGCTAACAGTATGTAAATAAGAACAGCAACACCCGTCCAGCCCGGCGGTAGCTGGACCAACACCCATCCAGCCCGGCGGTAGCTGGAGCAACACCCGTCCAGCCCGGCGGTAGCTGGAGCAACACCCGTCCAGCCCGGCGGTAGCTGGACCAACACCCATCCAGCCCGGCGGTAGCTGGAGCAACACCCGTCCAGCCCAGCGGTAGCTGAGCAACACCCGCCCAGCCCGGCGGTAGCTGGACCAACACCCGCCCAGCCCGGGCGGTAGCTGGACCAACACCCGCCCAGCCCGGGCGTAGCTGGACCAACACCGGCCCAGCCCGGCGGTAGCTGGACCAACACCCGTGGCCCAGCCCGGGCGGTAGGCTGGAGCAACACCCGCCCAGCCCGGCGGTAACTGGAGCAACACCCGTCCAGCCCGGCGGTAACTGGAGCAACACCCGTCCAGCCCGGCGGTAGCTGGAGCAACACCCGTCCAGCCCGGGCGGTAGCTGGAGCAACACCCGCCCAGCCCGGCGGTAACTGGAGCAACACCCGCCCAGCCCGGGCGGTAGCTGGAGCAACACCCGTCCAGCCCGGGCGGTAGCTGGAGCAACACCGTCCAGCCCGGGCGGTAGCTGGAGCAACACCCGCCCAGCCCGGCGGTAACTGGAGCAACACCCGTCCAGCCCGGCGGTAACTGGAGCAACACCCGTCCAGCCCGGCGGTAACTGGAGCAACACCCGTCCAGCCCGGCGGTAGCTGGAGCAACACCCGTCCAGCCCGGCGGTAACTGGAGCAACACCCGTCCAGCCCGGCGGTAGCTGGAGCAACACCCGTCCAGCCCGGCGGTAGCTGGAGCAACACCCGTCCAGCCCGGCGGTAGCTGGACCAACACCCATCCAGCCCGGCGGTAGCTGGACCAACACCCATCCAGCCCGGCGGTAGCTGGACCAACACCCATCCAGCCCGGCGGTAGCTGGAGCAACACCCGTCCAGCCCGGCGGTAGCTGGAGCAACACCCATCCAGCCCGGCGGTAACTGGAGCAACACCCGTCCAGCCCGGGCCGAAATACCGACGGCCTCGGCGCCAAACTCAGGCCTCGCTTCATGACGTGGATACGGCACCGCGCTGGCTCGAACAACGGCGATGCCAAAATATCACCACAGTTCAGCTCCCAGCGGCATTTCTCAATGTCTAAATGAATGAAGCCGTTAATCCACTGGAGTATCGAGGAGACCGAGTATCGAGGAGACCGAGTACCACATGAATACTTTGAGCCATACGAGGGTGAAATATGTGCCTGAGAGAGGAGGAAGCTAGCAGGCCATCGAGCCTGGCTGAACCATAGCCTCGGCACACGGTTCAGCGACCTTACCTGGGATCAGCGGTCAATTCTCCTGCTTATTGACACTCGGCATTTCTTTCACCCAATTGCTGCCATATAGACAGCGCAGCGTGATATGATACTTAGTAAAAAATGTCTTTTGTTTTGTTAATAAGAGTATTTCCCAGGGTGATGTGCAGCCTGTCCTCACCACGGCAGAACGGGGCTATAGTAGCAGCCTGTCGGCTGGGTCCTAGCCTCCGCCGGTCGTGGGGCGGCACGGTCAACACTCTCCTTCGGGTTTCCATTTATATATCTCTGCTTCAACCATTGGCTACTGTACTGACCCGGTGATATTCTGTCAAATATATTGAACTGGATATCTGACTTCATTTTTATTGATAACATACAACACTTGGAATACACTGAGTATACAAAACATTATGAACATCTGCTCTTTCCATAGACTAACCAGGTGAATAATATGATACCTTATTTGACTTTACTAGTTAAATCCACTTCAATCAGTGTATATGAAGGGGAGGAGACATGTTAAAGAATAATTTTTAAGCCTTGAGACATGAATTGTGTATGTGTGCCATTCAGAGGGTGAATGCGCAAGACAAAATATTTAAGTGCCTTTGGACAGGGTATAGTAGTAGGTGCCAGGCGCCTCATTTGAAGTGTTTCAAGAATTGCAACGCTGCTGGGTTTTTCCACACTCAACCGTTTTTCCCGTGTGTATCAAGAATGCTGCACCACCCAAATGACATCCAGACAACTTGACACAACTGTGGGAAGCAGTGGAGTCAACATGTTCCCAGCATCCCTGTGGAACGCTTTCAACACCTTGTAGAGTCTATGCCCCAATGAATTGAGGGGGTGCAACTCAATAGTAGGAAGGTGTTCCTAATGTTTTGTCCACTTAGTCAAACATGTGTGTGGATGTTAATTGCAGAGAAATGTCAACAAACTAAGTTGAATCAAGATGTGAAGGATGAAGGTCTAAAGTGGATTATACCATGTATATCTGTTTGCTATACCTGGTTATGGCCATTGTCAGCCAACTACCATGTATATCTGTTTGCTATACCTGGTTATGGCCATTGTCAGCCAACCACATATATATCTGTTTACTATACCTGGTTATATATATTTTATTTAACCTTCATTTAACTAGGCAAGTCAGTTAAGAACACATTCTTATTTACAATGACGGCCTACACCGGCCAAACCCAGACAACACTGGGCCAATTGTGCGCCGCCCTATGGGACTTCCAATCACGGCCAGTTGTGATTCAGCCTGGAATCGAACCAGGGTCTGTAGTGATGCCTCTACCACTGAGATGCAGTGCCTTAGACCGCTGCTCCACTCGGGAGCCCAGTTATTATCCTATATATCCTATATCTGTTTACTCTACCTGGTTATGTCCATTGCCGGGCCAACTGCCATATACAGTTGAAGTTGGAAGTTTACATACACTTAGTCATTAAAACTCGTTTTTCAACCACTCCACAAATTTCTTGTTAACAAACTATAGTTTTGGCAAGTCGGTTAGGACATTTACTTTGTGCATGACACAAGTAATTTTTCCAACAATTGTTTACAGACAGATTATTTCACTTATAATTCACTGTATCACAATTCCAGTGGGTCAGAAGTTTACATACACTAAGACTGTGCCTTTAAACAGCTTGGAAAATTCCAGAAAATGATGTCATGGCTTTAGAAGCATCTGATAGGCTAATTGACATCATTTGAGTCAATTTGAGGTGTACCTGTGGATGTATTTTAAGGCCCACCTTCAAACTCAGTGCCTCTTTGCTTGACATCATGGGAAAATCTAAAGAAATCAGCCAAGACCTCAGAAAAAAATTGTACACCTCCACAAGTCTGGTTCATCCATGGGAGCAATTTCTAAATGCCTGAAGGTACCACATTCATCTGTACAAACAATAGTACACAAGTATAAACACCATGGGCCCACGCAGCTGTCATACCGCTCAGGAAGGAGACGCGTTCTGTCTCCTTGAGATGAACGTACTTTGGTGCGAAAAGTGCAAATCAATCCCAGAACAACAGCAAAGGACCTTGTGAAGATGCTGGAGGAAACAGGTACAATCTATATCCACAGTAAAACGAGTCCTATATTTTTGGAGAAATGTCCTCTGGTTTGATGAAACAAAAACAGAACTGTTTGGCCATAATGACCATTGTTATGTTTGGAGGAAAAAGGGGGGAGGCTTGCAAGCCGAAGAACACCATCCCAACCATGAAGCAAGGGGGTGGCAGCATCATGTTGTGGGAGTGCTTTGCTGCAGGAAGGACTGGTCCACTTCACAAAATAGATGGCATCATGAGGAAGGAAAATTATGTGGATATATTGAAGCAACATCTCAAGACGTCAGTCAGGAAGTTAAAGCTTGGTCGCAAATGGGTCTTCCAAATGGACAATGACCCCAAGCATACTTCAAAAGTTGTGGCAAAATGGCTTAAGGACAACAAAGTCAAGGTATTGAAGTGGCCATCACAAAGCCCTGACCTCAATCCTATAGAACATTTGTGGGCAGAACTGAAAAAGCGTGTGCGAGCAAGGAGGCCTACAAACCTGACTCAGTTACACCAGCTCTGTCAGGAGGAATGGGCCAAAATTCACCTAACTTATTGTGGGAAGCTTGTGGAAGGCTACCCCGAAATGTTTGACCAAAGTTAAACAATTTAAAGGTAATGCTACCAAATACTAATTGAGTGTATGTAAACTTCTGACCCACTGGGAATGTGATGAAATAAATAAAAGCTGAAATAAATCATTATCTCTACTATTATTCTGACATTTCACATTCTTAAAATAAAGTGGTGATCCTAGCTGACCTAAGACAGGGACTTTTTACTAGGATTAAATGTCAGGAATTGTGAAAAACTGAGTTTAAATGTATTTGGTTAAGGTGTATGTAAACTTCAGACTTCAACTGTATATCTGTTTACTATACCTGGTTATGGCCATTGCCAGCCAACTACCATCAGAAAGTCTGTACAGTATAACAAGAAAATCTCCCACAATGACGCCACACTAAAATCTAAAATAATCACACCACAGAACATAAAATTGATCTTTTGACAAATATATTAGACATGTTCCATTTGATTCTACAAAAGAAGCGGATACAAAAAGGAAGCATTTTTACAAAGTCCAATCATATCATTTCTTCAACAAATACAAATATTACAGGATATTGTCCATCCCAAATGGCACCCTAGTCCCTTTATAGTGCACTACCCTGGTCAAAAGTAGTGCACTATAAAGGGAATAGGGTGCCATTTAGGAAATATACAGTGCCTTTGGAATGTATTCAGACCCCTTGACTTTTTCCACATTTTGTTACGTTACAGCCTTATTCTAAAATGGATGACATAAATATAAATCCTCATCTACACACAATACCCAATAATAACATCACAATACCGCATAATGACATCACAATACCCCATAATGACATCACAATACCCAATAATAACATCACAATACCGCATAATGACATCACAATACCCCATAATGACATCACAATACCCCATAATGACATCACAATACCCCATAATGACAAAGCAAAAATTGTTTTTTAGAATTTTGGGCAAATGTAAAAAAAACAACAACAAAAAAAACATTTACATTTACATTAGAGTTTACCAAAAGTTATAAAAGACTCTCAGACCATAAGAAACAAGATGCTCTGGTCTGATGAAACCAAGACTGAACTCTTTGGCCAGAATGCCAAGCATCACGTCTGGGGGAAACCTGGCACCATCCCTACGGTGAAGCATGGTGGTGGCGGGACTTGAACCCGATCGAACATCTCTGGAGATACCAGAAAATAGCTGTGCAGCAACGCTCCCCATCCAACCTGACAGAGCTTGAGAGGATCTGCAGAGAAGAATGGGAGAAACTCCCCAAATACAGGTGTGCCAAGCTTGTAGCGTCATACCCAAGAAGACTCGAGGCTGTAATTTCTGCCAAAGATGCTTCAATAAAGTGCTGAGTAAAGGGTCTGAATACTTATGTAAATGTGATATTTCAGTTTTATTTTTAATAAAATAGCAAAAATGTCTAAAAACCTGTTTTTGCCTTGTCATTATGAGGTATTGTGATGTCATTATGGGGTATTGTGATGTCATTATGAGGTATTGTGATGTCATTATGAGGTATTGTGATGTCATTATGGGGTATTGTGATGTCATTATGGGGTATTGTGATGTCATTATGAGGTATTGTGATGTCATTATGAGGTTTGTGTGTAGATTGAGGAAACCATTTTTTTTAATCCATTCTAGAATAAGGCTGTAACGTAACAAAATGTGGAATAAGTCAAGGGGTCTGAATACTTTCCGAAGGCACTGTACATTTCATCACAGGGATGAGGTTCTGGTCCCAAAGAAAACAACATTATCCCCTACATCTCTTCATCTCTGCAATACATTCTAAATCCTTTCTAAGATCTATTTAGTTAACCGTGGGTGTCTTGAAAGATCATTTGTGCACATTCTGGCTGGCTTTCAATACAAAATATTCACAACTTGAGAGCAGAAAACAAAAATACAAAATAAGAATCAAGACTTATAAAAAGCCATAGCCTTTCCCCCAAACTCATTACAGTGGTGTAGCCAGTGTTTCAGGTACAACCTGAATCATGTGGCATGGGGTATATTCATTAGTGCAAACTAATTTCTATTCGACATATTCAGGTAGATCCAACCCCGTTTTGTCCTGTTTGCTACCGTTTATTTACACCAGTATCACCCTGACAGCGTGTCTGGAAACAACACCGGTAACCCAGGTAACCACTAAGGAAGTCCAGTTGACTTGCTGCTCTACCAAACACCCTAATAAATACGTGAAGATAAAACACATGAAACATATCAAACAATGTGACCAACTCCCCAAAAATGCACCCCCACCATTCTAAAATTTACAAAAATGATGATTACCACCATAAATAAACAATAACTGCAGCAAGCCTGTGTTTATAATCGTGGATATGGACTTTACAACTTCAGCATTATTTTGTGACACAGGGCCAACAGGCCAGAAGGTTGAGGGTTCGCTGACCACCATGGACGAGACTCTCCCTGCCTGTCTTATTACACTACAATCAGAGCCGGCTGCAGACGATCAGCTGGAGGGAAATCTGATTTTCTACATGTTGATGCTATATTTATAATTCTATAAAATACATGCAATGAATTTTCCCCCAACAGGTTTCTGTGCCAAAGCACCACACAACCAACAAGTAATGCAGAACTGCATACCGATTACCGACTTCGGCCACTTGTCATCATGGTTTGTGTCTTCAACACCAGAACCAAGTAGAGTATGTCAATCTCCACAAACAGAAAATACATCCCTCCCTACTCAGTATTGAATGCTCGGCTTGGCAATCTCCGAATGTCATTAAAGCTTTTGGTGTTTTTAACAGAGGTGGACGAATGTGAGCACTCGCAGGTAATCTACAGGAGACTTTAGAAGTAGCCTAATCAGATGAAGACATTGTGACTAGTTGTGTTTATGCCACACATAAAAGGTCATACATTTTAAAAGTGAAATGAAAAACATTTCAGCTATATTTTGAAGCGGTAGGTTCCAGGTCCTAGGTCGAGGAATAGCCACTTGGATCGGAGAGGTGTGTTAAACTTTCCTGAATAACGGACCTGCTGGGTGCATAGGCCTATGGACACACTATATATATATAGGATACACTATATAGGACGACTTGGGAGAATGATGATCCGCCACTGACAGCGCATCAGTATCAGACGTAAAATGTACTATGTCCAGAGTAGACCCACTACTGATCCTTATATACTGTCCAGAGTAGACCCACTACTGATCCTTATTAACTGTCCAGAGTAGACCCACTACTGATCCTTATAAACTGTCCAGAGTAGACCCACTACTGATCCTTATATACTGTCCAGAGTAGACCCACTACTGATCCTTATTAACTGTCCAGAGTAGACCCACTACTGATCCTTATTAACTGTCCAGAGTAGACCCACTACTGATCCTTATTAACTGTCCAGAGTAGACCCACTACTGATCCTTATAAACTGTCCAGAGTAGACCCACTACTGATCCTTATAAACTGTCCAGAGTAGACTCACTACTGATCCTTATAAACTGTCCAGAGTAGACCCACTACTGATCCTTATTAACTGTCCAGAGTAGACCCACTACTGATCCTTATGAACTGTCCAGAGTAGACCCACTACTGATCCTTATAAACTGTCCAGAGTAGACTCACTACTGATCCTTATAAACTGTCCAGAGTAGACCCACTACTGATCCTTATTAACTGTCCAGAGTAGACCCACTACTGATCCTTATAAACTGTCCAGAGTAGACCCACTACTGATCCTTATTAACTGTCCAGAGTAGACCCACTACTGATCCTTATAAACTGTCCAGAGTAGACCCACTACTGATCCTTATAAACTGTCCAGAGTAGACCCACTACTGATCCTTATAAACTGTCCAGAGTAGACCCACTACTGATCCTTATCAACTGTCCAGAGTAGACCCACTACTGATCCTTATTAACTGTCCAGAGTAGACCCACTACTGATCCTTATATACTGTCCAGAGTAGACCCACTACTGATCCTTATATACTGTCCAGAGTAGACCCACTACTGATCCTTATATACTGTCCAGAGTAGACCCACTACTGATCCTTATTAACTGTCCAGAGTAGACCCACTACTGATCCTTATTAACTGTCCAGAGTAGACCCACTACTGATCCTTATAAACTGTCCAGAGTAGACCCACTACTGATCCTTATATACTGTCCAGAGTAGACCCACTACTGATCCTTATATACTGTCCAGAGTAGACCCACTACTGATCCTTATTAACTGTCCAGAGTAGACCCACTACTGATCCTTATTAACTGTCCAGAGTAGACCCACTACTGATCCTTATATACTGTCCAGAGTAGACCCACTACTGATCCTTATATACTGTCCAGAGTAGACCCACTACTGATCCTTATCAACTGTCCAGAGTAGACCCACTACTGATCCTTATTAACTGTCCAGAGTAGACCCACTACTGATCCTTATATACTGTCCAGAGTAGACCCACTACTGATCCTTATATACTGTCCAGAGTAGACCCACTACTGATCCTTATATACTGTCCAGAGTAGACCCACTACTGATCCTTATATACTGTCCAGAGTAGACCCACTACTGATCCTTATTAACTGTCCAGAGTAGACCCACTACTGATCCTTATTAACTGTCCAGAGTAGACCCACTACTGATCCTTATTAACTGTCCAGAGTAGACCCACTACTGATCCTTATTAACTGTCCAGAGTAGACCCACTACTGATCCTTATCAACTGTCCAGAGTAGACCCACTACTGATCCTTATTAACTGTCCAGAGTAGACCCACTACTGATCCTTATTAACTGTCCAGAGTAGACCCACTACTGATCCTTATTAACTGTCCAGAGTAGACCCACTACTGATCCTTATATACTGTCCAGAGTAGACCCACTACTGATCCTTATTAACTGTCCAGAGTAGACCCACTACTGATCCTTATATACTGTCCAGAGTAGACCCACTACTGATCTTTATTAACTGTCCAGAGTAGACCCACTACTGATCCTTATTAACTGTCCAGAGTAGACCCACTACTGATCCTTATAAACTGTCCAGAGTAGACCCACTACTGATCCTTATTAACTGTCCAGAGTAGACCCACTACTGATCCTTATATACTGTCCAGAGTAGACCCACTACTGATCCTTATAAACTGTCCAGAGTAGACCCACTACTGATCCTTATTAACTGTCCAGAGTAGACCCACTACTGATCCTTATAAACTGTCCAGAGTAGACCCACTACTGGTCCTTATTAACTGTCCAGAGTAGACCCACTACTGATCCTTATTAACTGTCCAGAGTAGACCCACTACTGATCCTTATAAACTGTCGAGAGTAGACCCACTACTGGTCCTTATTAACTGTCCAGAGTAGACCCACTACTGATCCTTATTAACTGTCCAGAGTAGACCCACTACTGATCCTTATAAACTGTCTAGAGTAGACCCACTACTGATCCTTATAAACTGTCCAGAGTAGACCCACTACTGATCCTTATATACTGTCCAGAGTAGACCCACTACTGATCCTTATTAACTGTCCAGAGTAGACCCACTACTGATCCTTATTAACTGTCCAGAGTAGACCCACAACTGATCCTTATATACTGTCCAGAGTAGACCCACTACTGATCCTTATATACTGTCCAGAGTAGACCCACTACTGATCCTTATTAACTGTCTAGAGTAGACCCACTACTGATCCTTATATACTGTCCAGAGTAGACCCACAACTGATCCTTATATACTGTCCAGAGTAGACCCACTACTGATCCTTATTAACTGTCCAGAGTAGACCCACTACTGATCCTTATTAACTGTCCAGAGTAGACCCACTACTGATCCTTATTAACTGTCCAGAGTAGACCCACTACTGATCCTTATATACTGTCCAGAGTAGACCCACTACTGATCCTTATATACTGTCCAGAGTAGACCCACTACTGATCCTTATATACTGTCCAGAGTAGACCCACTACTGGTCCATATAAACTGTCCAGAGTAGACCCACTACTGATCCTTATTAACTGTCCAGAGTAGACCCACTACTGATCCTTATTAACTGTCCAGAGTAGACCCACTACTGATCCTTATAAACTGTCCAGAGTAGACCCACTACTGATCCTTATAAACTGTCCAGAGTAGACCCACTACTGATCCTTATAAACTGTCCAGAGTAGACCCACTACTGATCCTTATTAACTGTCCAGAGTAGACCCACTACTGATCCTTATTAACTGTCCAGAGTAGACCCACTACTGATCCTTATTAACTGTCCAGAGTAGACCCACTACTGATCCTTATATACTGTCCAGAGTAGACCCACTACTGATCCTTATTAACTGTCCAGAGTAGACCCACTACTGATCCTTATAAACTGTCCAGAGTAGACCCACTACTGATCCTTATTAACTGTCCAGAGTTTACCCAATACTGATCCTTATTAACTGTCCAGAGTAGACCCACTACTGATCCTTATTAACTGTCCAGAGTAGACCCACTACTGATCCTTATAAACTGTCCAGAGTAGACCCACTACTGATCCTTATTAACTGTCCAGAGTAGACCCACTACTGATCCTTATCAACTGTCCAGAGTAGACCCACTACTGATCCTTATATACTGTCCAGAGTAGACCCACTACTGATCCTTATATACTGTCCAGAGTAGACCCACTACTGATCCTTATAAACTGTCCAGAGTAGACCCACTACTGATCCTTATTAACTGTCCAGAGTAGACCCACTACTGATCCTTATTAACTGTCCAGAGTAGACCCACTACTGATCCTTATTAACTGTCCAGAGTAGACCCACTACTGGTCCTTATATACTGTCCAGAGTAGACCCACTACTGATCCTTATTAACTGTCCAGAGTAGACCCACTACTGATCCTTATCAACTGTCCAGAGTAGACCCACTACTGATCCTTATTAACTGTCCAGAGTAGACCCACTACTGATCCTTATTAACTGTCCAGAGTAGACCCACTACTGATCCTTATAAACTGTCCAGAGTAGACCCACTACTGATCCTTATATACTGTCCAGAGTAGACCCACTACTGATCCTTATTAACTGTCCAGAGTAGACCCACTACTGATCCTTATTAACTGTCCAGAGTAGACCCACTACTGATCCTTATTAACTGTCCAGAGTAGACCCACTACTGATCCTTATAAACTGTCCAGAGTAGACCCACTACTGATCCTTATTAACTGTCCAGAGTAGACCCACTACTGATCCTTATATACTGTCCAGAGTAGACCCACTACTGATCCTTATAAACTGTCCAGAGTAGACCCACTACTGATCCTTATTAACTGTCTAGAGTAGACCCACTACTGATCCTTATATACTGTCCAGAGTAGACCCGCAACTGATCCTTATATACTGTCCAGAGTAGACCCACTACTGATCCTTATTAACTGTCCAGAGTAGACCCACTACTGATCCTTATTAACTGTCCAGAGTTTACCCAATACTGATCCTTATTAACTGTCCAGAGTAGACCCACTACTGATCCTTATTAACTGTCCAGAGTAGACCCACTACTGATCCTTATAAACTGTCCAGAGTAGACCCACTACTGATCCTTATTAACTGTCCAGAGTAGACCCACTACTGATCCTTATCAACTGTCCAGAGTAGACCCACTACTGATCCTTATATACTGTCCAGAGTAGACCCACTACTGATCCTTATATACTGTCCAGAGTAGACCCACTACTGATCCTTATAAACTGTCGAGAGTAGACCCACTACTGATCCTTATTAACTGTCCAGAGTAGACCCACTACTGATCCTTATCAACTGTCCAGAGTAGACCCACTACTGATCCTTATATACTGTCCAGAGTAGACCCACTACTGATCCTTATTAACTGTCCAGAGTAGACCCACTACTGATCCTTATAAACTGTCCAGTGTAGACCCACTACTGATCCTTATATACTGTCCAGAGTAGACCCACTACTGATCCTTATTAACTGTCCAGAGTAGACCCACTACTGATCCTTATATACTGTCCAGAGTAGACCCACTACTGATCCTTATATACTGTCCAGAGTAGACCCACTACTGATCCTTATTAACTGTCCAGAGTAGACCCACTACTGATCCTTATTAACTGTCCAGAGTAGACCCACTACTGATCCTTATAGGGAGGGGAGGAAGTGAACACCATGTCTATTGTCCTATTGCGATTGAAACCTAACAAGCGATTGAAACCTAACAAGCGATTGAAACCTAACTGTGGGGACGTTATCAGTATCCAAATCTAAGTTACATCATTGAGTTACAATACATATTTAGATACTTTAGGAGAATTTGGATATGAAGTTTGAAAATGCTAATATAGGTACCATTGACTTGCATTGGTTTTGTGCCACAAATGCTAAAAAGTTAGCATCTGAAACAGTGGCCAACAAAACCAAAGCATGGGCTGCTGTCATACCTTATCCACAGACTCCTCACAGGGGAAGGAAACCAATATGCATTTTCTAATTTGGGTGAACTATCCCTTTAACATAGGGGAGGGGACAATTCTTAAGTTCTCACCTAACAGCAGAAGCAGCACCATCTAGTGGTCAGAACCTGGTAAAATCAGCAGTTTTTTTTCCCCTGCCTGATTGAATTGGGCTACTTTGACAACGATGTCGCTGGGGACAATGTATTGGTTGTGGGTGGCGGTTTTTGGGCTACTTCTAAGTTGCAACGCGGCCACCATGGTATCTCCTATAAAAATGTTTTTTTATACATTTCACTGTGACCCGCGGCTGCTGACAATCAGGCAGTGAGGCAGGCTGTTGATGAGTGAGAGTGGTGGAAGGCCAGAGGGGGAGGTGCGTTGAGGGAGCACTGGAGCTGGCAGCTCAGTCCACTATTGGCTGAGTTACATGAGTGAGAGGAGTCAGAGCAACATGCGCGCAGGTCATAACACCTGTTGACCAGTTGGAGGTAGGGCTATTTAACATGTCATTATGGAGACACCTGTTGACCAGTTGGAGGTAGGACTATTTAACATGTCATTATGGGGACACCTGTTGACCAGTTGGAGGTAGGGCTATTTAACATGTCATTATGGAGACACCTGTTGACCAGTTGGCAGTAGGACTATTTAACATGTCATTATGGGGACACCTGTTGACCAGTGGGAGGTAGGGCTATTTAACATGTCATTATGGGGACACCTGTTGACCAGTTGGAGGTAGGACTATTTAACATGTCATTATGGGGACACCTGTTGACCAGTTGGAGGTAGGACTATTTAACATGTCATTATGGGGACACCTGTTGACCAGTTGGAGGTAGGGCTATTTAACATGTCATTATGGAGACACCTGTTGACCAGTTGGAGGTAGGACTATTTAACATGTCATTATGGGGACACCTGTTGACCAGTTGGAGGTAGGGCTATTTAACATGTCATTATGGGGACACCTGTTGACCAGTTGGAGGTAGGACTATTTAACATGTCATTACGGGGACACCTGTTGACCAGTTGGAGGTAGGGCTATTTAACATGTCATTACGGGGACACCTGTTGACCAGTTGGAGGTAGGACTATTTAACATGTCATTATGGGGACACCTGTTGACCAGTTGGAGGTAGGGCTATTTAACATGTCATTATGGGGACACCTGTTGACCAGTTGGAGGTAGGGCTATTTAACATGTCATTATGGAGACACCTGTTGACCAGTTGGAGGTAGGGCTATTTAACATGTCATTATGGAGACACCTGTTGACCAGTTGGAGGTAGGGCTATTTAACATGTCATTATGGAGACACCTGTTGACCAGTTGGAGGTAGGGCTATTTAACATGTCATTATGGGGACACCTGTTGACCAGTTGGAGGTAGGGCTATTTAACATGTCATTATGGGGACACCTGTTGACCAGTTGGAGGTAGGGCTATTTAACATGTCATTATGGGGACACCTGTTGACCAGTTGGAGGTAGGGCTATTTAACATGTCATTATGGAGACACCTGTTGACCAGTTGGAGGTAGGGCTATTTAACATGTCATTATGGAGACACCTGTTGACCAGTTGGAGGTAGGGCTATTTAACATGTCATTATGGAGACACCTGTTGACCAGTTGGAGGTAGGGCTATTTAACATGTCATTATGGGGACACCTGTTGACCAGTTGGAGGTAGGACTATTTAACATGTCATTATGGAGACACCTGTTGACCAGTTGGAGGTAGGGCTATTTAACATGTCATTATGGGGACACCTGTTGACCAGTTGGAGGTAGGGCTATTTAACATGTCATTATGGGGACACCTGTTGACCAGTTGGAGGTAGGGCTATTTAACATGTCATTATGGAGACACCTGTTGACCAGTTGGAGGTAGGGCTATTTAACATGTCATTATGGAGACACCTGTTGACCAGTTGGAGGTAGGGCTATTTAACATGTCATTATGGAGACACCTGTTGACCAGTTGGAGGTAGGGCTATTTAACATGTCATTATGGAGACACCTGTTGACCAGTTGGAGGTAGGGCTATTTAACATGTCATTATTTAGACACCTGTTGACCAGTTGGAGGTAGGGCTATTTAACATGTCATTATGGAGACACCTGTTGACCAGTTGGAGGTAGGGCTATTTAACATGTCATTATGGGGACACCTGTTGACCAGTTGGAGGTAGGAGCATATACCCACGTCCCATCTCCTCATTGGTGTTTAGCAGCATATACCCACGTCCCATCTCCTCATTGGTGTTTAGTAGCATATACCCACGTGCCATCTCCTCATTGGTTTTTAGTAGCATATACCCACGTGCCATCTCCTCATTGGTGTTTAGGAGCATATACCCACGTCCCATCTCCTCATTGGTTTTTAGGAGCATATACCCACGTCCCATCTCCTCATTGGTGTTTAGTAGCATATACCCACGTGCCATCTCCTCATTGGTGTTTAGCAGCATATACCCACGTGCCATCTCCTCATTGGTGTTTAGCAGCATATACCCACGTGCCATCTCCTCATTGGTGTTTAGTAGCATATACCCACGTGCCATCTCCTCATTGGTGTTTAGCAGCATATACCCACGTGCCATCTCCTCATTGGTGTATAGGAGCATATACCCACGTGCCATCTCCTCATTGGTGTTTAGTAGCATATACCCACGTGCCATCTCCTCATTGGTGTTTAGGAGCATATACCCACATGCCATCTCCTCATTGGTGTATAGGAGCATATACCCACGTGCCATCTCCTCATTGGTGTATAGGACCATATACCCACGTGCCATCTCCTCATTGGTGTTTAGCAGCATATACCCACGTGCCATCTCCTCATTGGTTTATAGGAGCATATACCCACATGCCATCTCCTCATTGGTGTTTAGCAGCATATACCCACGTCCCATCTCCTCATTGGTTTATAGGAGCATATACCCACGTCCCATCTCCTCATTGGTTTTAAGGAGCATATACCCACGTCCCATCTCCTCATTGGTGTTTAGGAGCATATACCCACGTCCCATCTCCTCATTGGTGTTTAGTAGTATATACCCCCGTGCCATCTCCTCATTGGTTTTTAGGAGCATATACCCAACGTGCCATCTCCTCATTGGTTTTTAGGAGCATATACCCACGTGCCATCTCCTCATTGGTGTTTAGGAGCATATACCCAACGTGCCATCTCCTCATTGGTGTTTAGGAGCATATACCCAACGTGCCATCTCCTCATTGGTTTTTAGGACCATATACCCACGTCCCATCTCCTCATTGGTGTTTAGCAGCATATACCCACGTGCCATCTCCTCATTGGTTTTTAGGAGCATATACCCACGTGCCATCTCCTCATTGGTTTATAGGAGCATATACCCACGTGCCATCTCCTCATTGGTTTTTAGGACCATATACCCACGTGCCATCTCCTCATTGGTTTTTAGGAGCATATACCCATGTGCCATCTCCTCATTGGTTTTTAGGAGCATATACCCACGTCCCATCTCCTCTGTGGTTTTTAGGAGCATATACCCACGTGCCGTCTCCTCGGTGGTGTTTAGGAGCATATACCCACGTGCCATCTCCTCATTGGTTTTTAGGAGCATATACCCACGTCCCATCTCCTCATTGGTTTTAAGGAGCATATACCCACGTCCCATCTCCTCATTGGTTATTAGGAGCATATACCCACGTGCCATCTCCTCATTGGTGTATAGGAGCATATACTGTGGTAGTAAAAACATGGTTAATGTTATGTGATAGCAGACATGATTGACATAACTTAGATTGCATTTCTAATATTGGCTGAGGCTTAGGTGCTAAAACAAGTATGCAAGAAACTTGAACAGTTGTCAAGATATAGGTGACAACAAGCAAGAACTGAAATAACCATAGGGCCAACGGGAAGTAGTTTATGAACATATAAGGAGTGATCTTATGGTGAGCAGAGACAGAGGACGCCAAGCGCATCTCTCGGAATGCCACTTAGTCTATTTTGCCACTTGTGAGCAGAGCATAGGTCGGGGGTTGTCTCGGCTGGTGACAAGGCTGCAAAGCTGAGACCCATAAATACGTTATGTCAAGAGTCAGACAGATTAAAGGTGTGAGTGACAGCAAGCAAGTGCTGAGACAGAGAGCAGAAGCTATTTTTCACATACTAGGGAACAATGCATTGAAATCATAAGAAATAATTCTATACATCAAGTAGAGATACTAAAGCATTAGGGTCTGAGGGATGACAGCAGAATGGTCAACACAAGTAATGTATGTGTACAATGAAATGTATTATTGTTATAACATTGCAGGGCTTGCCACCATATGATCTAATCTTGGAACAGAGGGGCGTTACTGGGCGTGAACAAGCAAGACCTCGGATCAAAAGATGATTGGTGGCATGAGAGAAAGAAGGAGTGACTGTATTTGAATATGGGCTGTACTCATGTCATGTGGGGGTATAAATCAGAATTGTGTGATTGGTTGAATCAGCTGATTCCTAGGGCAGCTCCCTTTAATTGTGTTTTAAATTAAAGGTGTTATTGAATTCACAAGTTACTTGTATGAATGTCATAATTTGAATGATCATTTTTTCTCCATGACAATACCCACGTCCCATCTCCTCATTGGTTATTAGGAGCACATACCCACGTGCCATCTCCTCATTGGTTATTAGGAGCACATACCCACGTGCCATCTCCTCTTTGGTTATTAGGAGCACATACCCACGTGCCATCTCCTCTTTGGTGTTTAGGAGCATATACCCACGTCCCATCTCCTCATTGGTTTATAGGAGCATATACCCACGTGCCATCTTCTCATTGGTGTTTAGGAGCATATACCCACGTGCCATCTCCTCATTGGTCATTAGGAGCACATACCCACGTGCCATCTCCTCATTGGTTTTAAGGAGCATATACCCACGTCCCATCTCCTCATTGGTTATTAGGAGCATATACCCACGTGCCATCTCCTCATTGGTGTATAGGAGCATATACTGTGGTAGTAAAAACATGGTTAATGTTATGTGATAGCAGACATGATTGACATAACTTAGATTGCATTTCTAATATTGGCTGAGGCTTAGGTGCTAAAACAAGTATGCAAGAAACTTGAACAGTTGTCAAGATATAGGTGACAACAAGCAAGAACTGAAATAACCATAGGGCCAACGGGAAGTAGTTTATGAACATATAAGGAGTGATCTTATGGTGAGCAGAGACAGAGGACGCCAAGCGCATCTCTCGGAATGCCACTTAGTCTATTTTGCCACTTGTGAGCAGAGCATAGGTCGGGGGTTGTCTCGGCTGGTGACAAGGCTGCAAAGCTGAGACCCATAAATACGTTATGTCAAGAGTCAGACAGATTAAAGGTGTGAGTGACAGCAAGCAAGTGCTGAGACAGAGAGCAGAAGCTATTTTTCACATACTAGGGAACAATGCATTGAAATCATAAGAAATAATTCTATACATCAAGTAGAGATACTAAAGCATTAGGGTCTGAGGGATGACAGCAGAATGGTCAACACAAGTAATGTATGTGTACAATGAAATGTATTATTGTTATAACATTGCAGGGCTTGCCACCATATGATCTAATCTTGGAACAGAGGGGCGTTACTGGGCGTGAACAAGCAAGACCTCGGATCAAAAGATGATTGGTGGCATGAGAGAAAGAAGGAGTGACTGTATTTGAATATGGGCTGTACTCATGTCATGTGGGGGTATAAATCAGAATTGTGTGATTGGTTGAATCAGCTGATTCCTAGGGCAGCTCCCTTTAATTGTGTTTTAAATTAAAGGTGTTATTGAATTCACAAGTTACTTGTATGAATGTCATAATTTGAATGATCATTTTTTCTCCATGACAATACCCACGTCCCATCTCCTCATTGGTTATTAGGAGCACATACCCACGTGCCATCTCCTCATTGGTTATTAGGAGCACATACCCACGTGCCATCTCCTCTTTGGTTATTAGGAGCACATACCCACGTGCCATCTCCTCTTTGGTGTTTAGGAGCATATACCCACGTCCCATCTCCTCATTGGTTTATAGGAGCATATACCCACGTGCCATCTTCTCATTGGTGTTTAGGAGCATATACCCACGTGCCATCTCCTCATTGGTCATTAGGAGCACATACCCACGTGCCATCTCCTCATTGGTTTTTAGGAGCATATACCCACATCCCATCTCCTCATTGGTTTATAGGAGCATATACCCACGTGCCATCTCCTCTTTGGTGTTTAGGAGCATATACCCACGTCCCATCTCCTCATTGGTTTATAGGAGCATATACCCACGTGCCATCTCCTCATTGGTGTTTAGCAGCATATACCCACGTGCCATCTCCTCATTGTTTTTTAGGAGCATATACCCACGTGCCATCTCCTCATTGTTGTTTCGGACCATATGCCCACGTCCCATCTCCTCATTGGTTTTTAGGAGCATATACCCACGTGCCATCTCCTCATTGTTGTTTCGGACCATATGCCCACGTCCCATCTCCTCATTGTTGTTTCGGACCATATGCCCACGTCCCATCTCCTCATTGGTGTTTAGGAGCATATACCCACGTGCCATCTCCTCATTGGTGTTTAGGACCATATACCCACGTGCCATCTCCTCATTGGTGTTTAGCAGCATATACCCACGTCCCATCTCCTCATTGGTGTTTAGGAGCATATACCCACGTCCCATCTCCTCATTGGTGTTTAGCAGCATATACCCACGTGCCATCTCCTCATTGGTGTTTAGTAGCATATACCCACGTCCCATCTCCTCATTGGTTTTTAGGAGCATATACCCACGTCCCATCTCCTCTGTGGTTTTTAGGAGCATATACCCACGTGCCATCTCCTCATTGGTGTTTAGCAGCATATACCCACGTCCCATCTCCTCATTGGTGTTTAGGAGCATATACCCACGTCCCATCTCCTCATTGGTGTTTAGCAGCATATACCCACGTGCCATCTCCTCATTGGTGTTTAGTAGCATACACCCACGTCCCATCTCCTCATTGGTTTTTAGGAGCATATACCCACGTCCCATCTCCTCGGTGGTTTTTAGGAGCATATACCCACGTGCCATCTCCTCATTGGTGTTTAGGAGCATATACCCACGTGCCATCTCCTCATTGGTGTTTAGGAGCATATACCCACGTGCCATCTCCTCATTGGTTATGGGGAGCATATACCCATGTCCCATCTCCTCATTGGTTTTTAGGAGCATATACCCACGTGCCATCTCCTCATTGGTGTTTAGTAGCATATACCCACGTCCCATCTCCTCATTGGTTTTTAGGAGCATATACCCACGTCCCATCTCCTCAGTGGTTTTTAGGAGCATATACCCACGTGCCGTCTCCTCGGTGGTGTTTAGGAGCATATACCCACGTGCCATCTCCTCATTGGTTTTTAGGAGCATATACCCACGTCCCATCTCCTCATTGGTTTTAAGGAGCATATACCCACGTCCCATCTCCTCATTGGTTATTAGGAGCATATACCCACGTGCCATCTCCTCATTGGTGTTTAGGAGCATATACCCACGTCCCATCTCCTCATTGGTTATTAGGAGCACATACCCACGTGCCATCTCCTCTTTGGTGTTTAGGAGCATATACCCACGTCCCATCTCCTCATTGGTTTATAGGAGCATATACCCACGTGCCATCTCCTCATTGGTTATTAGGAGCATATACCCACGTGCCATCTCCTCATTGGTGTTTAGGAGCATATACCCACGTCCCATCTCCTCATTGGTTATTAGGAGCACATACCCACGTGCCATCTCCTCTTTGGTGTTTAGGAGCATATACCCACGTCCCATCTCCTCATTGGTTTATAGGAGCATATACCCACGTGCCATCTCCTCATTGGTTTTTAGGAGCATATACCCACGTGCCATCTCCTCATTGGTGTTTAGGAGCATATACCCACGTGCCATCTCCTCATTGGTTTTTAGGAGCATATACCCACGTGCCATCTCCTCATTGGTTATTAGGAGCATATACCCACGTGCCATCTCCTCATTGGTGTTTAGGACCATATACCCACGTGCCATCTCCTCATTGTTGTTTCGGACCATATGCCCACGTCCCATCTCCTCATTGTTGTTTCGGACCATATGCCCACGTCCCATCTCCTCATTGGTGTTTAGGAGCATATACCCACGTGCCATCTCCTCATTGGTGTTTAGGACCATATACCCACGTGCCGTCTCCTCGGTGGTGTTTAGGAGCATATACCCACGTGCCATCTCCTCATTGGTTTTTAGGAGCATATACCCACGTCCCATCTCCTCATTGGTTTTAAGGAGCATATACCCACGTCCCATCTCCTCATTGGTTATTAGGAGCATATACCCACGTGCCATCTCCTCATTGGTGTTTAGGAGCATATACCCACGTCCCATCTCCTCATTGGTTATTAGGAGCACATACCCACGTGCCATCTCCTCTTTGGTGTTTAGGAGCATATACCCACGTCCCATCTCCTCATTGGTTTATAGGAGCATATACCCACGTGCCATCTCCTCATTGGTTATTAGGAGCATATACCCACGTGCCATCTCCTCATTGGTGTTTAGGAGCATATACCCACGTCCCATCTCCTCATTGGTTATTAGGAGCATATACCCACGTGCCATCTCCTCTTTGGTGTTTAGGAGCATATACCCACGTCCCATCTCCTCATTGGTTTATAGGAGCATATACCCACGTGCCATCTCCTCATTGGTTTTTAGGAGCATATACCCACGTGCCATCTCCTCATTGGTGTTTAGGAGCATATACCCACGTGCCATCTCCTCATTGGTTATTGGGAGCATATACCCACGTCCCATCCCCTCATTCGTTTTTAAGAGCATATACCCACGTGCCATCTCCTCATTGGTGTATAGGACCATATACCCACGTCCCATCTCCTCATTGGTGTACAGGAGCATATACCCACGTCCCATCTCCTCATTGGTGTATAGGACCATATACCCACGTCCCATTTCCTCATTGGTGTATAGGACCATATACCCACGTCCCATCTCCTCATTGGTTATTGGGAGCATATACCCACGTCCCATCTCCTCACTGGTGTTTAGGAGCATATACCCACGTCCCATCTCCTCATTGGTTATTAGGAGCATATACCCACGTGCCATCTCCTCTTTGGTGTTTAGGAGCATATACCCACGTCCCATCTCCTCATTGGTTTATAGGAGCATATACCCACGTGCCATCTCCTCATTGGTTTTTAGGAGCATATACCCACGTGCCATCTCCTCATTGGTGTTTAGGAGCATATACCCACGTGCCATCTCCTCATTGGTTATTGGGAGCATATACCCACGTCCCATCCCCTCATTCGTTTTTAAGAGCATATACCCACGTGCCATCTCCTCATTGGTGTATAGGACCATATACCCACGTCCCATCTCCTCATTGGTGTACAGGAGCATATACCCACGTCCCATCTCCTCATTGGTGTATAGGACCATATACCCACGTCCCATTTCCTCATTGGTGTATAGGACCATATACCCACGTCCCATCTCCTCATTGGTTATTGGGAGCATATACCCACGTCCCATCTCCTCACTGGTTTTTAGGACCATATACCCACGTGCCATCTCCTCATTGTTTTTTTAGGAGCATATACCCACGTCCCATCCCCTCATTGGTTATTGGGAGCATATACCGGCAGGTAGCCTAGTGGTTAGAGCATTGGACTTGTAACCGGAGGGTTGCAAGTTTGAATCCCCGAGCTGACAAGGTAAAAATCTGTCATTCTGCCCCTGAACAAGGCAGTTAACCCACTGTTCACTGGGCGCCGAAGACGTGGATGTTGATTAAGGCAGCCCCCTGCAGAGGGGTTTGGTTAAATGCGGAAGACACATTTCAGTTGAAGGCATTCGGTTGTACAACTGACTAATAATGGTGACTTTGATGCCATCTGCTCATTGGTTTTTAGGAGCATATACCCACGTGCCATCTGGAAGAGCCCTTCCCTCTGCAGTAGTTCCCCACTCCGTCCCTGTAGTTATGGTGACTAGTGACTAGTGAAGAGCCCTTCCCTCTGCAGTAGTTCCCCACTCCGTCCCTGTAGTTATGATGACTAGTGACTAGTGAAGAGCCCTTCCCTCTGCAGTAGTTCCCCACTCCGTCCCTGTAGTTATGATGACTAGTGACTAGTGAAGAGCCCTTCCCTCTGCAGTAGTTCCCCACTCCGTCCCTGTAGTTATGATGACTAGTGAAGAGCCCTTCCCTCTGCAGTAGTTCCCCACTCCGTCCCTGTAGTTATGATGACTAGTGAAGAGCCCTTCCCTCTGCAGTAGTTCCCACTCCGTCCCTGTAGTTATGATGACTAGTGACTAGTGAAGAGCCCTTCCCTCTGCAGTAGTTCCCCACTCCGTCCCTGTAGTTATGATGACTAGTGACTAGTGAAGAGCCCTTCCCTCTGCAGTAGTTCCCTACTCCGTCCCTGTAGTTATGATGACTAGTGAAGAGCCCTTCCCTCTGCAGTAGTTCCCCACTCCGTCCCTGTAGTTATGATGACTAGTGACTAGTGAAGAGCCCTTCCCTCTGCAGTAGTTCCCCACTCCGTCCCTGTAGTTATGATGACTAGTGACTAGTGAAGAGCCCTTCCCTCTGCAGTAGTTCCCCACTCCGTCCCTGTAGTTATGATGACTAGTGACTAGTGAAGAGCCCTTCCCTCTGCAGTAGTTCCCCACTCCGTCCCTGTAGTTATGATGACTAGTGACTAGTGAAGAGCCCTTCCCTCTGCAGTAGTTCCCCACTCCGTCCCTGTAGTTATGATGACTAGTGACTAGTGAAGAGCCCTTCCCTCTGCAGTAGTTCCCCACTCCGTCCCTGTAGTTATGATGACTAGTGACTAGTGAAGAGCCCTTCCCTCTGCAGTAGTTCCCTACTCCGTCCCTGTAGTTATGATGACTAGTGACTAGTGAAGAGCCCTTCCCTCTGCAGTAGTTCCCCACTCCGTCCCTGTAGTTATGATGACTAGTGACTAGTGAAGAGCCCTTCCCTCTGCAGTAGTTCCCCACTCCGTCCCTGTAGTTATGATGACTAGTGAAGAGCCCTTCCCTCTGCAGTAGTTCCCCACTCCGTCCCTGTAGTTATGATGACTAGTGACTAGTGAAGAGCCCTTCCCTCTGCAGTAGTTCCCCACTCCGTCCCTGTAGTTATGATGACTAGTGACTAGTGAAGAGCCCTTCCCTCTGCAGTAGTTCCCCACTCCGTCCCTGTAGTTATGATGACTAGTGAAGAGCCCTTCCCTCTGCAGTAGTTCCCCACTCCGTCCCTGTAGTTATGATGACTAGTGACTAGTGAAGAGCCCTTCCCTCTGCAGTAGTTCCCCACTCCGTCCCTGTAGTTATGATGACTAGTGACTAGTGAAGAGCCCTTCCCTCTGCAGTAGTTCCCTACTCCGTCCCTGTAGTTATGATGACTAGTGAAGAGCCCTTCCCTCTGCAGTAGTTCCCCACTCCGTCCCTGTAGTTATGGTGACTAGTGACTAGTGAAGAGCCCTTCCCTCTGCAGTAGTTCCCCACTCCGTCCCTGTAGTTATGATGACTAGTGACTAGTGAAGAGCCCTTCCCTCTGCAGTAGTTCCCCACTCCGTCCCTGTAGTTATGATGACTAGTGACTAGTGAAGAGCCCTTCCCTCTGCAGTAGTTCCCCACTCCGTCCCTGTAGTTATGATGACTAGTGACTAGTGAAGAGCCCTTCCCTCTGCAGTAGTTCCCCACTCCGTCCCTGTAGTTATGATGACTAGTGAAGAGCCCTTCCCTCTGCAGTAGTTCCCCACTCCGTCCCTGTAGTTATGATGACTAGTGAAGAGCCCTTCCCTCTGCAGTAGTTCCCCACTCCGTCCCTGTAGTTATGATGACTAGTGACTAGTGAAGAGCCCTTCCCTCTGCAGTAGTTCCCCACTCCGTCCCTGTAGTTATGATGACTAGTGACTAGTGAAGAGCCCTTCCCTCTGCAGTAGTTCCCCACTCCGTCCCTGTAGTTATGATGACTAGTGAAGAGCCCTTCCCTCTGCAGTAGTTCCCCACTCCGTCCCTGTAGTTATGATGACTAGTGACTAGTGAAGAGCCCTTCCCTCTGCAGTAGTTCCCCACTCCGTCCCTGTAGTTATGATGACTAGTGAAGAGCCCTTCCCTCTGCAGTAGTTCCCCACTCCGTCCCTGTAGTTATGATGACTAGTGACTAGTGAAGAGCCCTTCCCTCTGCAGTAGTTCCCCACTCCGTCACCGTGTAGTTATGATGACTAGTGACTAGTGAAGAGCCCTTCCCTCTGCAGTAGTTCCCCACTCCGTCCCTGTAGTTATGATGACTAGTGAAGAGCCCTTCCCTCTGCAGTAGTTCCCCACTCCGTCCCTGTAGTTATGATGACTAGTGACTAGTGAAGAGCCCTTCCCTCTGCAGTAGTTCCCCACTCCGTCCCTGTAGTTATGATGACTAGTGACTAGTGAAGAGCCCTTCCCTCTGCAGTAGTTCCCCACTCCGTCCCTGTAGTTATGATGACTAGTGAAGAGCCCTTCCCTCTGCAGTAGTTCCCCACTCCGTCCCTGTAGTTATGATGACTAGTGACTAGTGAAGAGCCCTTCCCTCTGCAGTAGTTCCCCACTCCGTCCCTGTAGTTATGATGACTAGTGAAGAGCCCTTCCCTCTGCAGTAGTTCCCCACTCCGTCCCTGTAGTTATGATGACTAGTGAAGAGCCCTTCCCTCTGCAGTAGTTCCCCACTCCGTCCCTGTAGTTATGATGACTAGTGACTAGTGAAGAGCCCTTCCCTCTGCAGTAGTTCCCCACTCCGTCCCTGTAGTTATGATGACTAGTGACTAGTGAAGAGCCCTTCCCTCTGCAGTAGTTCCCCACTCCGTCCCTGTAGTTATGATGACTAGTGACTAGTGAAGAGCCCTTCCCTCTGCAGTAGTTCCCTACTCCGTCCCTGTAGTTATGATGACTAGTGAAGAGCCCTTCCCTCTGCAGTAGTTCCCCACTCCGTCCCTGTAGTTATGATGACTAGTGACTAGTGAAGAGCCCTTCCCTCTGCAGTAGTTCCCCACTCCGTCCCTGTAGTTATGATGACTAGTGACTAGTGAAGAGCCCTTCCCTCTGCAGTAGTTCCCCACTCCGTCCCTGTAGTTATGATGACTAGTGACTAGTGAAGAGCCCTTCCCTCTGCAGTAGTTCCCCACTCCGTCCCTGTAGTTATGATGACTAGTGAAGAGCCCTTCCCTCTGCAGTAGTTCCCCACTCCGTCCCTGTAGTTATGATGACTAGTGACTAGTGAAGAGCCCTTCCCTCTGCAGTAGTTCCCCACTCCGTCCCTGTAGTTATGATGACTAGTGAAGAGCCCTTCCCTCTGCAGTAGTTCCCCACTCCGTCCCTGTAGTTATGATGACTAGTGACTAGTGAAGAGCCCTTCCCTCTGCAGTAGTTCCCCACTCCGTCCCTGTAGTTATGATGACTAGTGACTAGTGAAGAGCCCTTCCCTCTGCAGTAGTTCCCCACTCCGTCCCTGTAGTTATGATGACTAGTGAAGAGCCCTTCCCTCTGCAGTAGTTCCCCACTCCGTCCCTGTAGTTATGATGACTAGTGACTAGTGAAGAGCCCTTCCCTCTGCAGTAGTTCCCCACTCCGTCCCTGTAGTTATGATGACTAGTGACTAGTGAAGAGCCCTTCCCTCTGCAGTAGTTCCCCACTCCGTCCCTGTAGTTATGATGACTAGTGACTAGTGAAGAGCCCTTCCCTCTGCAGTAGTTCCCCACTCCGTCCCTGTAGTTATGATGACTAGTGAAGAGCCCTTCCCTCTGCAGTAGTTCCCCACTCCGTCCCTGTAGTTATGATGACTAGTGACTAGTGAAGAGCCCTTCCCTCTGCAGTAGTTCCCCACTCCGTCCCTGTAGTTATGATGACTAGTGAAGAGCCCTTCCCTCTGCAGTAGTTCCCCACTCCGTCCCTGTAGTTATGATGACTAGTGACTAGTGAAGAGCCCTTCCCTCTGCAGTAGTTCCCCACTCCGTCCCTGTAGTTATGATGACTAGTGACTAGTGAAGAGCCCTTCCCTCTGCAGTAGTTCCCCACTCCGTCCCTGTAGTTATGATGACTAGTGACTAGTGAAGAGCCCTTCCCTCTGCAGTAGTTCCCCACTCCGTCCCTGTAGTTATGATGACTAGTGACTAGTGAAGAGCCCTTCCCTCTGCAGTAGTTCCCCACTCCGTCCCTGTAGTTATGATGACTAGTGACTAGTGAAGAGCCCTTCCCTCTGCAGTAGTTCCCCACTCCGTCCCTGTAGTTATGATGACTAGTGAAGAGCCCTTCCCTCTGCAGTAGTTCCCCACTCCGTCCCTGTAGTTATGATGACTAGTGACTAGTGAAGAGCCCTTCCCTCTGCAGTAGTTCCCCACTCCGTCCCTGTAGTTATGATGACTAGTGACTAGTGAAGAGCCCTTCCCTCTGCAGTAGTTCCCCACTCCGTCCCTGTAGTTATGATGACTAGTGACTAGTGAAGAGCCCTTCCCTCTGCAGTAGTTCCCCACTCCGTCCCTGTAGTTATGATGACTAGTGACTAGTGAAGAGCCCTTCCCTCTGCAGTAGTTCCCACTCCGTCCCTGTAGTTATGGTGACTAGTGACTAGTGAAGAGCCCTTCCCTCTGCAGTAGTTCCCCACTCCGTCCCTGTAGTTATGATGACTAGTGACTAGTGAAGAGCCCTTCCCTCTGCAGTAGTTCCCCACTCCGTCCCTGTAGTTATGATGACTAGTGACTAGTGAAGAGCCCTTCCCTCTGCAGTAGTTCCCCACTCCGTCCCTGTAGTTATGATGACTAGTGACTAGTGAAGAGCCCTTCCCTCTGCAGTAGTTCCCCACTCCGTCCCTGTAGTTATGATGACTAGTGACTAGTGAAGAGCCCTTCCCTCTGCAGTAGTTCCCCACTCCGTCCCTGTAGTTATGATGACTAGTGACTAGTGAAGAGCCCTTCCCTCTGCAGTAGTTCCCCACTCCGTCCCTGTAGTTATGATGACTAGTGACTAGTGAAGAGCCCTTCCCTCTGCAGTAGTTCCCCACTCCGTCCCTGTAGTTATGATGACTAGTGACTAGTGAAGAGCCCTTCCCTCTGCAGTAGTTCCCCACTCCGTCCCTGTAGTTATGGTGACTAGTGACTAGTGAAGAGCCCTTCCCTCTGCAGTAGTTCCCCACTCCGTCCCTGTAGTTATGATGACTAGTGACTAGTGAAGAGCCCTTCCCTCTGCAGTAGTTCCCCACTCCGTCCCTGTAGTTATGGTGACTAGTGACTAGTGAAGAGCCCTTCCCTCTGCAGTAGTTCCCCACTCCGTCCCTGTAGTTATGATGACTAGTGACTAGTGAAGAGCCCTTCCCTCTGCAGTAGTTCCCCACTCCGTCCCTGTAGTTATGATGACTAGTGACTAGTGAAGAGCCCTTCCCTCTGCAGTAGTTCCCCACTCCGTCCCTGTAGTTATGATGACTAGTGAAGAGCCCTTCCCTCTGCAGTAGTTCCCCACTCCGTCCCTGTAGTTATGATGACTAGTGACTAGTGAAGAGCCCTTCCCTCTGCAGTAGTTCCCCACTCCGTCCCTGTAGTTATGATGACTAGTGACTAGTGAAGAGCCCTTCCCTCTGCAGTAGTTCCCCACTCCGTCCCTGTAGTTATGATGACTAGTGACTAGTGAAGAGCCCTTCCCTCTGCAGTAGTTCCCCACTCCGTCCCTGTAGTTATGGTGACTAGTGACTAGTGAAGAGCCCTTCCCTCTGCAGTAGTTCCCCACTCCGTCCCTGTAGTTATGATGACTAGTGACTAGTGAAGAGCCCTTCCCTCTGCAGTAGTTCCCCACTCCGTCCCTGTAGTTATGATGACTAGTGACTAGTGAAGAGCCCTTCCCTCTGCAGTAGTTCCCCACTCCGTCCCTGTAGTTATGATGACTAGTGACTAGTGAAGAGCCCTTCCCTCTGCAGTAGTTCCCCACTCCGTCCCTGTAGTTATGATGACTAGTGACTAGTGAAGAGCCCTTCCCTCTGCAGTAGTTCCCCACTCCGTCCCTGTAGTTATGATGACTAGTGACTAGTGAAGAGCCCTTCCCTCTGCAGTAGTTCCCCACTCCGTCCCTGTAGTTATGATGACTAGTGACTAGTGAAGAGCCCTTCCCTCTGCAGTAGTTCCCCACTCCGTCCCTGTAGTTATGATGACTAGTGACTAGTGAAGAGCCCTTCCCTCTGCAGTAGTTCCCCACTCCGTCCCTGTAGTTATGATGACTAGTGACTAGTGAAGAGCCCTTCCCTCTGCAGTAGTTCCCCACTCCGTCCCTGTAGTTATGATGACTAGTGACTAGTGAAGAGCCCTTCCCTCTGCAGTAGTTCCCCACTCCGTCCCTGTAGTTATGATGACTAGTGACTAGTGAAGAGCCCTTCCCTCTGCAGTAGTTCCCCACTCCGTCCCTGTAGTTATGATGACTAGTGACTAGTGAAGAGCCCTTCCCTCTGCAGTAGTTCCCCACTCCGTCCCTGTAGTTATGATGACTAGTGACTAGTGAAGAGCCCTTCCCTCTGCAGTAGTTCCCCACTCCGTCCCTGTAGTTATGATGACTAGTGACTAGTGAAGAGCCCTTCCCTCTGCAGTAGTTCCCACTCCGTCCCTGTAGTTATGATGACTAGTGACTAGTGAAGAGCCCTTCCCTCTGCAGTAGTTCCCCACTCCGTCCCTGTAGTTATGATGACTAGTGACTAGTGAAGAGCCCTTCCCTCTGCAGTAGTTCCCCACTCCGTCCCTGTAGTTATGATGACTAGTGACTAGTGAAGAGCCCTTCCCTCTGCAGTAGTTCCCCACTCCGTCCCTGTAGTTATGATGACTAGTGACTAGTGAAGAGCCCTTCCCTCTGCAGTAGTTCCCCACTCCGTCCCTGTAGTTATGATGACTAGTGACTAGTGAAGAGCCCTTCCCTCTGCAGTAGTTCCCACTCCGTCCCTGTAGTTATGATGACTAGTGACTAGTGAAGAGCCCTTCCCTCTGCAGTAGTTCCCCACTCCGTCCCTGTAGTTATGATGACTAGTGACTAGTGAAGAGCCCTTCCCTCTGCAGTAGTTCCCCACTCCGTCCCTGTAGTTATGGTGACTAGTGACTAGTGAAGAGCCCTTCCCTCTGCAGTAGTTCCCCACTCCGTCCCTGTAGTTATGATGACTAGTGACTAGTGAAGAGCCCTTCCCTCTGCAGTAGTTCCCCACTCCGTCCCTGTAGTTATGATGACTAGTGACTAGTGAAGAGCCCTTCCCTCTGCAGTAGTTCCCCACTCCGTCCCTGTAGTTATGATGACTAGTGACTAGTGAAGAGCCCTTCCCTCTGCAGTAGTTCCCCACTCCGTCCCTGTAGTTATGATGACTAGTGAAGAGCCCTTCCCTCTGCAGTAGTTCCCCACTCCGTCCCTGTAGTTATGATGACTAGTGACTAGTGAAGAGCCCTTCCCTCTGCAGTAGTTCCCCACTCCGTCCCTGTAGTTATGATGACTAGTGACTAGTGAAGAGCCCTTCCCTCTGCAGTAGTTCCCCACTCCGTCCCTGTAGTTATGATGACTAGTGACTAGTGAAGAGCCCTTCCCTCTGCAGTAGTTCCCCACTCCGTCCCTGTAGTTATGATGACTAGTGACTAGTGAAGAGCCCTTCCCTCTGCAGTAGTTCCCCACTCCGTCCCTGTAGTTATGATGACTAGTGACTAGTGAAGAGCCCTTCCCTCTGCAGTAGTTCCCCACTCCGTCCCTGTAGTTATGATGACTAGTGACTAGTGAAGAGCCCTTCCCTCTGCAGTAGTTCCCCACTCCGTCCCTGTAGTTATGATGACTAGTGACTAGTGAAGAGCCCTTCCCTCTGCAGTAGTTCCCCACTCCGTCCCTGTAGTTATGATGACTAGTGACTAGTGAAGAGCCCTTCCCTCTGCAGTAGTTCCCCACTCCGTCCCTGTAGTTATGATGACTAGTGACTAGTGAAGAGCCCTTCCCTCTGCAGTAGTTCCCCACTCCGTCCCTGTAGTTATGATGACTAGTGACTAGTGAAGAGCCCTTCCCTCTGCAGTAGTTCCCCACTCCGTCCCTGTAGTTATGATGACTAGTGACTAGTGAAGAGCCCTTCCCTCTGCAGTAGTTCCCCACTCCGTCCCTGTAGTTATGATGACTAGTGACTAGTGAAGAGCCCTTCCCTCTGCAGTAGTTCCCCACTCCGTCCCTGTAGTTATGATGACTAGTGACTAGTGAAGAGCCCTTCCCTCTGCAGTAGTTCCCACTCCGTCCCTGTAGTTATGATGACTAGTGACTAGTGAAGAGCCCTTCCCTCTGCAGTAGTTCCCCACTCCGTCCCTGTAGTTATGATGACTAGTGACTAGTGAAGAGCCCTTCCCTCTGCAGTAGTTCCCCACTCCGTCCCTGTAGTTATGATGACTGGTGACTAGTGAAGAGCCCTTCCCTCTGCAGTAGTTCCCCACTCCGTCCCTGTAGTTATGATGACTGGTGACTAGTGAAGAGCCCTTCCCTCTGCAGTAGTTCCCCACTCCGTCCCTGTAGTTATGATGACTAGTGACTAGTGAAGAGCCCTTCCCTCTGCAGTAGTTCCCCACTCCGTCCCTGTAGTTATGATGACTAGTGACTAGTGAAGAGCCCTTCCCTCTGCAGTAGTTCCCCACTCCGTCCCTGTAGTTATGATGACTAGTGACTAGTGAAGAGCCCTTCCCTCTGCAGTAGTTCCCCACTCCGTCCCTGTAGTTATGATGACTAGTGACTAGTGAAGAGCCCTTCCCTCTGCAGTAGTTCCCCACTCCGTCCCTGTAGTTATGATGACTAGTGACTAGTGAAGAGCCCTTCCCTCTGCAGTAGTTCCCCACTCCGTCCCTGTAGTTATGATGACTAGTGACTAGTGAAGAGCCCTTCCCTCTGCAGTAGTTCCCCACTCCGTCCCTGTAGTTATGATGACTAGTGAATAGTGAAGAGCCCTTCCCTCTGCAGTAGTTCCCCACTCCGTCCCTGTAGTTATGATGACTAGTGACTAGTGAAGAGCCCTTCCCTCTGCAGTAGTTCCCCACTCCGTCCCTGTAGTTATGATGACTAGTGACTAGTGAAGAGCCCTTCCCTCTGCAGTAGTTCCCCACTCCGTCCCTGTAGTTATGATGACTAGTGAAGAGCCCTTCCCTCTGCAGTAGTTCCCCACTCCGTCCCTGTAGTTATGATGACTAGTGACTAGTGAAGAGCCCTTCCCTCTGCAGTAGTTCCCCACTCCGTCCCTGTAGTTATGATGACTAGTGACTAGTGAAGAGCCCTTCCCTCTGCAGTAGTTCCCCACTCCGTCCCTGTAGTTATGATGACTAGTGACTAGTGAAGAGCCCTTCCCTCTGCAGTAGTTCCCCACTCCGTCCCTGTAGTTATGATGACTAGTGACTAGTGAAGAGCCCTTCCCTCTGCAGTAGTTCCCCACTCCGTCCCTGTAGTTATGATGACTAGTGACTAGTGAAGAGCCCTTCCCTCTGCAGTAGTTCCCCACTCCGTCCCTGTAGTTATGATGACTAGTGACTAGTGAAGAGCCCTTCCCTCTGCAGTAGTTCCCCACTCCGTCCCTGTAGTTATGATGACTAGTGACTAGTGAAGAGCCCTTCCCTCTGCAGTAGTTCCCCACTCCGTCCCTGTAGTTATGATGACTAGTGACTAGTGAAGAGCCCTTCCCTCTGCAGTAGTTCCCACTCCGTCCCTGTAGTTATGATGACTAGTGACTAGTGAAGAGCCCTTCCCTCTGCAGTAGTTCCCCACTCCGTCCCTGTAGTTATGGTGACTAGTGAAGAGCCCTTCCCTCTGCAGTAGTTCCCACTCCGTCCCTGTAGTTATGATGACTAGTGACTAGTGAAGAGCCCTTCCCTCTGCAGTAGTTCCCCACTCCGTCCCTGTAGTTATGATGACTAGTGACTAGTGAAGAGCCCTTCCCTCTGCAGTAGTTCCCCACTCCGTCCCTGTAGTTATGATGACTAGTGACTAGTGAAGAGCCCTTCCCTCTGCAGTAGTTCCCCACTCCGTCCCTGTAGTTATGATGACTAGTGACTAGTGAAGAGCCCTTCCCTCTGCAGTAGTTCCCCACTCCGTCCCTGTAGTTATGATGACTAGTGACTAGTGAAGAGCCCTTCCCTCTGCAGTAGTTCCCCACTCCGTCCCTGTAGTTATGATGACTAGTGACTAGTGAAGAGCCCTTCCCTCTGCAGTAGTTCCCCACTCCGTCCCTGTAGTTATGATGACTAGTGACTAGTGAAGAGCCCTTCCCTCTGCAGTAGTTCCCCACTCCGTCCCTGTAGTTATGATGACTAGTGACTAGTGAAGAGCCCTTCCCTCTGCAGTAGTTCCCCACTCCGTCCCTGTAGTTATGATGACTAGTGACTAGTGAAGAGCCCTTCCCTCTGCAGTAGTTCCCCACTCCGTCCCTGTAGTTATGATGACTAGTGACTAGTGAAGAGCCCTTCCCTCTGCAGTAGTTCCCCACTCCGTCCCTGTAGTTATGATGACTAGTGACTAGTGAAGAGCCCTTCCCTCTGCAGTAGTTCCCCACTCCGTCCCTGTAGTTATGATGACTAGTGACTAGTGAAGAGCCCTTCCCTCTGCAGTAGTTCCCCACTCCGTCCCTGTAGTTATGATGACTAGTGACTAGTGAAGAGCCCTTCCCTCTGCAGTAGTTCCCCACTCCGTCCCTGTAGTTATGATGACTAGTGACTAGTGAAGAGCCCTTCCTCTGCAGTAGTTCCCCACTCCGTCCCTGTAGTTATGATGACTAGTGACTAGTGAAGAGCCCTTCCCTCTGCAGTAGTTCCCCACTCCGTCCCTGTAGTTATGATGACTAGTGACTAGTGAAGAGCCCTTCCCTCTGCAGTAGTTCCCCACTCCGTCCCTGTAGTTATGATGACTAGTGACTAGTGAAGAGCCCTTCCCTCTGCAGTAGTTCCCCACTCCGTCCCTGTAGTTATGATGACTAGTGACTAGTGAAGAGCCCTTCCCTCTGCAGTAGTTCCCCACTCCGTCCCTGTAGTTATGATGACTAGTGACTAGTGAAGAGCCCTTCCCTCTGCAGTAGTTCCCCACTCCGTCCCTGTAGTTATGATGACTAGTGACTAGTGAAGAGCCCTTCCCTCTGCAGTAGTTCCCCACTCCGTCCCTGTAGTTATGATGACTAGTGAAGAGCCCTTCCCTCTGCAGTAGTTCCCCACTCCGTCCCTGTAGTTATGATGACTAGTGACTAGTGAAGAGCCCTTCCCTCTGCAGTAGTTCCCCACTCCGTCCCTGTAGTTATGATGACTAGTGACTAGTGAAGAGCCCTTCCCTCTGCAGTAGTTCCCCACTCCGTCCCTGTAGTTATGATGACTAGTGACTAGTGAAGAGCCCTTCCCTCTGCAGTAGTTCCCCACTCCGTCCCTGTAGTTATGATGACTAGTGACTAGTGAAGAGCCCTTCCCTCTGCAGTAGTTCCCCACTCCGTCCCTGTAGTTATGATGACTAGTGACTAGTGAAGAGCCCTTCCCTCTGCAGTAGTTCCCCACTCCGTCCCTGTAGTTATGATGACTAGTGACTAGTGAAGAGCCCTTCCCTCTGCAGTAGTTCCCCACTCCGTCCCTGTAGTTATGATGACTAGTGACTAGTGAAGAGCCCTTCCCTCTGCAGTAGTTCCCCACTCCGTCCCTGTAGTTATGATGACTAGTGACTAGTGAAGAGCCCTTCCCTCTGCAGTAGTTCCCCACTCCGTCCCTGTAGTTATGATGACTAGTGACTAGTGAAGAGCCCTTCCCTCTGCAGTAGTTCCCCACTCCGTCCCTGTAGTTATGATGACTAGTGACTAGTGAAGAGCCCTTCCCTCTGCAGTAGTTCCCCACTCCGTCCCTGTAGTTATGATGACTAGTGACTAGTGAAGAGCCCTTCCCTCTGCAGTAGTTCCCCACTCCGTCCCTGTAGTTATGATGACTAGTGACTAGTGAAGAGCCCTTCCCTCTGCAGTAGTTCCCCACTCCGTCCCTGTAGTTATGATGACTAGTGACTAGTGAAGAGCCCTTCCCTCTGCAGTAGTTCCCCACTCCGTCCCTGTAGTTATGATGACTAGTGACTAGTGAAGAGCCCTTCCCTCTGCAGTAGTTCCCCACTCCGTCCCTGTAGTTATGATGACTAGTGACTAGTGAAGAGCCCTTCCCTCTGCAGTAGTTCCCCACTCCGTCCCTGTAGTTATGATGACTAGTGACTAGTGAAGAGCCCTTCCCTCTGCAGTAGTTCCCCACTCCGTCCCTGTAGTTATGATGACTAGTGACTAGTGAAGAGCCCTTCCCTCTGCAGTAGTTCCCCACTCCGTCCCTGTAGTTATGATGACTAGTGACTAGTGAAGAGCCCTTCCCTCTGCAGTAGTTCCCCACTCCGTCCCTGTAGTTATGATGACTAGTGACTAGTGAAGAGCCCTTCCCTCTGCAGTAGTTCCCCACTCCGTCCCTGTAGTTATGATGACTAGTGACTAGTGAAGAGCCCTTCCCTCTGCAGTAGTTCCCCACTCCGTCCCTGTAGTTATGATGACTAGTGACTAGTGAAGAGCCCTTCCCTCTGCAGTAGTTCCCCACTCCGTCCCTGTAGTTATGATGACTAGTGACTAGTGAAGAGCCCTTCCCTCTGCAGTAGTTCCCCACTCCGTCCCTGTAGTTATGATGACTAGTGACTAGTGAAGAGCCCTTCCCTCTGCAGTAGTTCCCCACTCCGTCCCTGTAGTTATGATGACTAGTGACTAGTGAAGAGCCCTTCCCTCTGCAGTAGTTCCCCACTCCGTCCCTGTAGTTATGATGACTAGTGAAGAGCCCTTCCCTCTGCAGTAGTTCCCCACTCCGTCCCTGTAGTTATGATGACTAGTGACTAGTGAAGAGCCCTTCCCTCTGCAGTAGTTCCCCACTCCGTCCCTGTAGTTATGATGACTAGTGACTAGTGAAGAGCCCTTCCCTCTGCAGTAGTTCCCCACTCCGTCCCTGTAGTTATGATGACTAGTGACTAGTGAAGAGCCCTTCCCTCTGCAGTAGTTCCCCACTCCGTCCCTGTAGTTATGATGACTAGTGACTAGTGAAGAGCCCTTCCCTCTGCAGTAGTTCCCCACTCCGTCCCTGTAGTTATGATGACTAGTGACTAGTGAAGAGCCCTTCCCTCTGCAGTAGTTCCCCACTCCGTCCCTGTAGTTATGATGACTAGTGACTAGTGAAGAGCCCTTCCCTCTGCAGTAGTTCCCCACTCCGTCCCTGTAGTTATGATGACTAGTGAAGTGAAGAGCCCTTCCCTCTGCAGTAGTTCCCCACTCCGTCCCTGTAGTTATGATGACTAGTGACTAGTGAAGAGCCCTTCCCTCTGCAGTAGTTCCCCACTCCGTCCCTGTAGTTATGATGACTAGTGAAGAGCCCTTCCCTCTGCAGTAGTTCCCCACTCCGTCCCTGTAGTTATGATGACTAGTGACTAGTGAAGAGCCCTTCCCTCTGCAGTAGTTCCCCACTCCGTCCCTGTAGTTATGATGACTAGTGACTAGTGAAGAGCCCTTCCCTCTGCAGTAGTTCCCCACTCCGTCCCTGTAGTTATGATGACTAGTGACTAGTGAAGAGCCCTTCCCTCTGCAGTAGTTCCCCACTCCGTCCCTGTAGTTATGATGACTAGTGACTAGTGAAGAGCCCTTCCCTCTGCAGTAGTTCCCCACTCCGTCCCTGTAGTTATGATGACTAGTGACTAGTGAAGAGCCCTTCCCTCTGCAGTAGTTCCCCACTCCGTCCCTGTAGTTATGATGACTAGTGACTAGTGAAGAGCCCTTCCCTCTGCAGTAGTTCCCCACTCCGTCCCTGTAGTTATGATGACTAGTGACTAGTGAAGAGCCCTTCCCTCTGCAGTAGTTCCCCACTCCGTCCCTGTAGTTATGATGACTAGTGACTAGTGAAGAGCCCTTCCCTCTGCAGTAGTTCCCACTCCGTCCCTGTAGTTATGATGACTAGTGACTAGTGAAGAGCCCTTCCCTCTGCAGTAGTTCCCCACTCCGTCCCTGTAGTTATGATGACTAGTGACTAGTGAAGAGCCCTTCCCTCTGCAGTAGTTCCCCACTCCGTCCCTGTAGTTATGATGACTAGTGAAGAGCCCTTCCCTCTGCAGTAGTTCCCCACTCCGTCCCTGTAGTTATGATGACTAGTGAAGAGCCCTTCCCTCTGCAGTAGTTCCCCACTCCGTCCCTGTAGTTATGATGACTAGTGACTAGTGAAGAGCCCTTCCCTCTGCAGTAGTTCCCCACTCCGTCCCTGTAGTTATGATGACTAGTGAAGAGCCCTTCCCTCTGCAGTAGTTCCCCACTCCGTCCCTGTAGTTATGATGACTAGTGAAAGAGCCCTTCCCTCTGCAGTAGTTCCCCACTCCGTCCCTGTAGTTATGATGACTAGTGACTAGTGAAGAGCCCTTCCCTCTGCAGTAGTTCCCCACTCCGTCCCTGTAGTTATGATGACTAGTGACTAGTGAAGAGCCCTTCCCTCTGCAGTAGTTCCCCACTCCGTCCCTGTAGTTATGATGACTAGTGACTAGTGAAGAGCCCTTCCCTCTGCAGTAGTTCCCCTTACCGTCCCTGTAGTTATGATGACTAGTGACTAGTGAAGAGCCCTTCCCTCTGCAGTAGTTCCCCACTCCGTCCCTGTAGTTATGATGACTAGTGACTAGTGAAGAGCCCTTCCCTCTGCAGTAGTTCCCCACTCCGTCCCTGTAGTTATGATGACTAGTGACTAGTGAAGAGCCCTTCCCTCTGCAGTAGTTCCCCACTCCGTCCCTGTAGTTATGATGACTAGTGACTAGTGAAGAGCCCTTCCCTCTGCAGTAGTTCCCCACTCCGTCCCTGTAGTTATGATGACTAGTGACTAGTGAAGAGCCCTTCCCTCTGCAGTAGTTCCCCACTCCGTCCCTGTAGTTATGATGACTAGTGACTAGTGAAGAGCCCTTCCCTCTGCAGTAGTTCCCCACTCCGTCCCTGTAGTTATGATGACTAGTGACTAGTGAAGAGCCCTTCCCTCTGCAGTAGTTCCCCACTCCGTCCCTGTAGTTATGATGACTAGTGACTAGTGAAGAGCCCTTCCCTCTGCAGTAGTTCCCCACTCCGTCCCTGTAGTTATGATGACTAGTGACTAGTGAAGAGCCCTTCCCTCTGCAGTAGTTCCCCACTCCGTCCCTGTAGTTATGATGACTAGTGAAGAGCCCTTCCCTCTGCAGTAGTTCCCCACTCCGTCCCTGTAGTTATGATGACTAGTGACTAGTGAAGAGCCCTTCCCTCTGCAGTAGTTCCCCACTCCGTCCCTGTAGTTATGATGACTAGTGACTAGTGAAGAGCCCTTCCCTCTGCAGTAGTTCCCCACTCCGTCCCTGTAGTTATGATGACTAGTGACTAGTGAAGAGCCCTTCCCTCTGCAGTAGTTCCCCACTCCGTCCCTGTAGTTATGATGACTAGTGACTAGTGAAGAGCCCTTCCCTCTGCAGTAGTTCCCCACTCCGTCCCTGTAGTTATGATGACTAGTGACTAGTGAAGAGCCCTTCCCTCTGCAGTAGTTCCCCACTCCGTCCCTGTAGTTATGATGACTAGTGACTAGTGAAGAGCCCTTCCCTCTGCAGTAGTTCCCCACTCCGTCCCTGTAGTTATGATGACTAGTGACTAGTGAAGAGCCCTTCCCTCTGCAGTAGTTCCCCACTCCGTCCCTGTAGTTATGATGACTAGTGACTAGTGAAGAGCCCTTCCCTCTGCAGTAGTTCCCCACTCCGTCCCTGTAGTTATGATGACTAGTGACTAGTGAAGAGCCCTTCCCTCTGCAGTAGTTCCCCACTCCGTCCCTGTAGTTATGATGACTAGTGACTAGTGAAGAGCCCTTCCCTCTGCAGTAGTTCCCCACTCCGTCCCTGTAGTTATGATGACTAGTGACTAGTGAAGAGCCCTTCCCTCTGCAGTAGTTCCCCACTCCGTCCCTGTAGTTATGATGACTAGTGAAGAGCCCTTCCCTCTGCAGTAGTTCCCCACTCCGTCCCTGTAGTTATGATGACTAGTGAAGAGCCCTTCCCTCTGCAGTAGTTCCCCACTCCGTCCCTGTAGTTATGATGACTAGTGACTAGTGAAGAGCCCTTCCCTCTGCAGTAGTTCCCCACTCCGTCCCTGTAGTTATGATGACTAGTGACTAGTGAAGAGCCCTTCCCTCTGCAGTAGTTCCCCACTCCGTCCCTGTAGTTATGATGACTAGTGACTAGTGAAGAGCCCTTCCCTCTGCAGTAGTTCCCCACTCCGTCCCTGTAGTTATGATGACTAGTGACTAGTGAAGAGCCCTTCCCTCTGCAGTAGTTCCCCACTCCGTCCCTGTAGTTATGATGACTAGTGACTAGTGAAGAGCCCTTCCCTCTGCAGTAGTTCCCCACTCCGTCCCTGTAGTTATGATGACTAGTGACTAGTGAAGAGCCCTTCCCTCTGCAGTAGTTCCCCACTCCGTCCCTGTAGTTATGATGACTAGTGAAGAGCCCTTCCCTCTGCAGTAGTTCCCCACTCCGTCCCTGTAGTTATGATGACTAGTGAAGAGCCCTTCCCTCTGCAGTAGTTCCCCACTCCGTCCCTGTAGTTATGATGACTAGTGACTAGTGAAGAGCCCTTCCCTCTGCAGTAGTTCCCCACTCCGTCCCTGTAGTTATGATGACTAGTGAAGAGCCCTTCCCTCTGCAGTAGTTCCCCACTCCGTCCCTGTAGTTATGATGACTAGTGACTAGTGAAGAGCCCTTCCCTCTGCAGTAGTTCCCCACTCCGTCCCTGTAGTTATGATGACTAGTGACTAGTGAAGAGCCCTTCCCTCTGCAGTAGTTCCCCACTCCGTCCCTGTAGTTATGATGACTAGTGACTAGTGAAGAGCCCTTCCCTCTGCAGTAGTTCCCCACTCCGTCCCTGTAGTTATGATGACTAGTGACTAGTGAAGAGCCCTTCCCTCTGCAGTAGTTCCCCACTCCGTCCCTGTAGTTATGATGACTAGTGACTAGTGAAGAGCCCTTCCCTCTGCAGTAGTTCCCCACTCCGTCCCTGTAGTTATGATGACTAGTGAAGAGCCCTTCCCTCTGCAGTAGTTCCCCACTCCGTCCCTGTAGTTATGATGACTAGTGACTAGTGAAGAGCCCTTCCCTCTGCAGTAGTTCCCCACTCCGTCCCTGTAGTTATGATGACTAGTGACTAGTGAAGAGCCCTTCCCTCTGCAGTAGTTCCCCACTCCGTCCCTGTAGTTATGATGACTAGTGACTAGTGAAGAGCCCTTCCCTCTGCAGTAGTTCCCCACTCCGTCCCTGTAGTTATGATGACTAGTGACTAGTGAAGAGCCCTTCCCTCTGCAGTAGTTCCCCACTCCGTCCCTGTAGTTATGATGACTAGTGAAGAGCCCTTCCCTCTGCAGTAGTTCCCCACTCCGTCCCTGTAGTTATGATGACTAGTGACTAGTGAAGAGCCCTTCCCTCTGCAGTAGTTCCCCACTCCGTCCCTGTAGTTATGATGACTAGTGAAGAGCCCTTCCCTCTGCAGTAGTTCCCCACTCCGTCCTGTAGTTATGATGACTAGTGACTAGTGAAGAGCCCTTCCCTCTGCAGTAGTTCCCCACTCCGTCCCTGTAGTTATGATGACTAGTGACTAGTGAAGAGCCCTTCCCTCTGCAGTAGTTCCCCACTCCGTCCCTGTAGTTATGATGACTAGTGACTAGTGAAGAGCCCTTCCCTCTGCAGTAGTTCCCCACTCCGTCCCTGTAGTTATGATGACTAGTGAAGAAGAGCCCTTCCTCTGCAGTAGTTCCCCACTCCGTCCCTGTAGTTATGATGACTAGTGACTAGTGAAGAGCCCTTCCCTCTGCAGTAGTTCCCCACTCCGTCCCTGTAGTTATGATGACTAGTGACTAGTGAAGAGCCCTTCCCTCTGCAGTAGTTCCCCACTCCGTCCCTGTAGTTATGATGACTAGTGACTAGTGAAGAGCCCTTCCCTCTGCAGTAGTTCCCCACTCCGTCCCTGTAGTTATGATGACTAGTGAAGAGCCCTTCCCTCTGCAGTAGTTCCCCACTCCGTCCCTGTAGTTATGATGACTAGTGACTAGTGAAGAGCCCTTCCCTCTGCAGTAGTTCCCCACTCCGTCCCTGTAGTTATGATGACTAGTGACTAGTGAAGAGCCCTTCCCTCTGCAGTAGTTCCCCACTCCGTCCCTAGGGGAAAACCTCTGCACCGCAGCTGAGGAGTTTCCTGTGTAATTTCCCTGGTTCGGTGGGACAGGAACTCGACAGCACCAAACAGGGAAGAACATTACCATTATAAAAGCGCTGCTCTTTAGGCTTTTCCGCCGCCGTCCACTTTGTTGATATTAGTGTGGAATGGATTTCTAAGTGGTTTAAAGTGGACCGCATTCCCAGGAAGACAACTCCGGGTGAGTATCTAATCAGGTCGGGGAGTATTTAGCGGTGTAACCAACGCCTCAGAAAACTTTCTGTGTTGTTTCCCTGGATGGGTGTTGTCTTTTGTGGCTTCGCGTTGTTTTACTCGTGTTTTTCTCCTTATGTGGGTTTGTTTACAAGAGAAGTATCGGTTTTTTTAATCGAAATTAGACGACAGAAGAAAGAAAAAAAGAGTTCTGCGTATATTGGTTTGATGAATGAATGAAAAGTGAAGTGTAGAAAGGCATATTTTCCTTCCACGCCCCAAAGGCCCGATACAGTGCGACTCCTGTGACTAGAGGTCTTTCCACGGGACTGGGTCAGAGATCGGCCCGTCCAGACTCCGTCTAATACAGGCGAGACACACCGCAACTCTCTTCAAAACCTTCACGGTGCTTGTCGACTGACACATCGGTGAGAAAATACCGAAAGCTACTCTGAAAGCTACTGCTAGATAATGACTCAGTTTTATTGCATTACTGTCCCTTCGGAAAGTATTCAGACCCCTTCCCTTTTTCCACATTTTGTTACGTTAGACTTATTCTAAAATGGATTAAATTACATGTTTTACTCATCAATTTACACACAATAACATGTAATGACAAAGTGAATGACAAGAGTTCCGAGACAGGATTGTGTCGAGTTGCAGATCTGGGGAAGGGTAGCAAAACATTTGTGCAGCATTGAAGGTCCCCAAGAACACAGTGGCCTCCATCATTCTTAAATGGAAGAAGTTTGGAACCACCAAGACTCTTAGTGGACGATCAGTTGTCCGTCCTGTCTCCCTGGAGCGCTGTCTCAGGCGTCTCACAGTACAGACATAGCAGTGTATTGCCCTGGCCACATCTGCAGTCCTCATGCCTCCTTGCAGCATGCCTAAGGCACATTCACGCAGATGAGCAGGGACCCTGGGCATCTTTCTTTTGGTGTTTTTCAGAGTCATTAGAAAGGCCTCTTCAGTGTCCTACGTTTTTATAACTTTGACCTTAATTGCATACCGTCTGTAAGCTTTTAGTGTCTTAATGACTGTTCCACAGGTGCATGTTCATTAATTGTTTATCCTTCATTGAACACGCATGGGAAACATTGTTTAAACCCTCAATGAAGATGTGTGAAGTTATTTGGATTTTTATGAATTATCTTTGAAAGACAGGGTCCTGAAAAAGGGATGTTACTTTTTTTTCTGAGTTTACAATAGCAACATAGCTATATATACTGTCAGTTGAGCTACAGTTGAAGTCGGAAGTTTACATACACGTAGGTTGGAGTCATTTTCAACCACTCCACACATTTCTTGTTAACAAACTATAGTTTTGGCAAGTCGGTTAGGACATCTACTTTGTGCATGACACAAGTCATTTTTCCAACAATTGTTTACAGACAGATTATTTCATTTATAATTCACCGTATCACAATTCCAGTGGGTCAGAAGTTTACATACACTAAGTTGACTGTGCCTGTAAACAGCTTGGAGAATTCCAGAAAATGATGTCATGGCTTTAGAAGCTTCTGATAGGCTAATTGACATCATTTGAGTCAATCGGAGGTGTAGCTGTGGATGTATTTCAAGGCCTACCTTCAAACTCAGTGCCTCTTTGCCTGACAACATGGGAAATTCAAAAGAAATCAGCCAAGACCTCAGAAAAATAATTGTAGACCTCCACAAGTCCGGTTCATCCTTGGGAGCAATTTCCAAACCCCTGAAGGTACCACGTTCATCTGTATAAACAATAGTACACAAGTATAAACACCATGGGACCACACAGCCGTCATACCGCTCAGGAAGGAGACGCGTTCTGTCTCCTAGAGATGAACGTACTTTGGTATGAAAAGTGCAAATCAATCCCAGAACAACAGCAAAGGACCTTGTGAAGATGCTGGAGGAAACAGGTACAAAGTATCTATATCCACAGTAAAACGAGTCCCATATCGACATAACCTGAAAGGCCGCTCAGCAAGGAAGAAGCCACTGCTCCAAAACCGCCATAAAAAAGCCAGACTACGGTTTGCAACTGCATATGGGGACAAAGATTGTACTTTTTGAAGAAATGTCCTCTGGTCTGATGAAACAAAAATAGAACTGTTTAGCCATAATGACCATCGTTATGTTTGGAGGAAAAAGGGGGAGGCTTGCAAGCCGAAGAACACCATCCCAACCGTGAAGCACAGGGGTGGCAGCATCATGTTGTGGGGGTGCTTTGTGGCCATCACAAAGCTCTGGCCTCAATTCTATAGAGAATGTATGGGCAGAACTGAAAAAGTGTGTGTGTGTGTGTGTGTGTGTGTGTGTGTGTGTGTGTGTGTGTGTGTGTGTGTGTGTGTGTGTGTGAGCAAGGAGGCCTACAAACCTGACTGTTACATCAGCTCTGTCAGGAGGAATGGGCCAAAATTCACCCAACTTATTGTGGGAAGCTTGTGGAAGGCTACCTGAAACGTTTGACCCAAGTTAAACAATTTTAAGGCAACGCTACCAAATACTAATTGAGTGTATGTAAACTTCTGACCCACTGGGAATGTGATGAAAGAAGTAAAAGCTGAAATAAATCATTCTCTCTACTATTATTCTGACATTTCACATTCTTAAAATAAAGTGGTGATCCTAACTGACCTAAAACAGGGAAATTTTACTAGGATTAAATGTCAGGAATTGTGAGTTCAAATGTATTTGTGTAACACGGAACCCAAACTGGCTGCGCTCGTGCGCCATCGTGCATAACTGTATTTTGTCCCCATACACCAAACGCAATCATGACACGCAGGTTAAAATATCAAAACAAACTCTTATCCAATTATATTAGTTTGGGGACAGGTCGAAAAGCATTAAATATTCATGGCAATTTAGCTAGCTAGCTTGCACTTGCTAGCTAATTTGTCCAGGGATATAAACATTGAGTTGTTATTTTACCTGAAATGCACAAGGTCCTCTACTCCGATAATTAATCCACACATAAAACAGTCAACCAAATCGTTTCTAGTCATCTCTCCTCCTTCCAGGCTTTTTCTTCTCTGGACTTTCTCTGGACCCACCTTGTTCGTCTTTCGCTCACCCACGTGGGTATAACCAATAAGGAGATGGCACGTGGGTACCTGCTTCTATAAACCAATGAGGAGATGGGAGAGGCAGGACTTGCAGCACGATCTGCGTCTCAAATAGAACTGACTTCTATTTTAGCGCTTGGCAACGCAGACGCTTGTTGGCGCAATAATTGAATAATATAGATTTCTCAATTTATTTTTGCCACGCTCGCGCACGTGACGCGAGTGGTGTAGTCAGCCTGTAATGTGTATGTAAACTTCAGACTTGAACTGTACTTAACTATATAGACCTAACAGTGGCAGCTAACCCGGATTTGTCCGTTGGACGCGTTTACACTGCTCCAGAGTCCAATGGCTGTGAGCTTTACACCACTCCAGCTGACGTTGCTTCCAGAGGCAGTTTGGAACACGGTAGTGAGTGTTGCCACCGAGGACAGACAATCTTTACGGCTTCATCACTCAGTGGTCCTGTTCCATGAGCTTGTGTGGCCTACCACTTCACAGCTGAGCCGTTGTTGCTCCTAGAGGTTTCCACTTCACAATAACAGCACTTACAGTTGACCGGGCCAGTTCTAGTAGGGCAGACATTTTGACAAACTGATTTGTTGGAAAGGTGGCATCCTATGACGGTGCCACGTTGAAAGTCACTGAAATTTCAATCAAATGTATTTGTAAAGGCCTTTTTACATCAGCAGTTGTCCCAAAGTTCTATACAGAAACCCGAGGTAGCACGTCCGGTGAACAGGTCAGGGTTCCATAGCCGCAGGCAGAACATTTGAAACTGGAGCAGCAGCACGACCAGGTGGACTGCGGACAGCAAGGAGTCATCAGGCCAGGTAGTCCTGAGGCATGGTCCTAGGGCTCAGGTCCTCCGGGAGGAGAGGGAGAGAATTAGAGGGAGCATACTTCAATTCACACAGGACACCGGATAAGACAGGAGAATTACACCAGATATAACAGACTGACCCTAGCCCCCCCGCAACATAGACTATTGCATCATAGATACTGGGGTGGGTCGGGGGACACTGGCCTCGTCTGACGATACCCCCGGACAGGGTCAACCAGGCAGGATATAACCCCACCCACTTATCCAATGCACAGCCCCCACACCACTAGAGGGATATCAACAGACCACCAACTACCCTGAGACAAGGCTGAGTATAGCCCACGAAGGTATCATCCAATGCACGAGCCCAAGGGGCCGCAAAACCAGACACGAAGATCACGTCAGTGACTCACCCCTTTTAGGACTGGAGAGAGGGGAACCAGCCAGGCAGAGAATCCTAGTGGAGAGAGGGGAACCTAGAGCTCTATAGGAGAAGGCCCTGCCTCCAGCTGTTTGCTTAGAAATTCTAGGGACAATAAGGAGGCCTGGGTCTTGTGACCGTAGCGTATGTGTAGGTATGTACGGCAGGACCAAACCGGAGAGATAGTGAGGAGCACCTCCATGTAATGCTTTGTAGTCACTGAGATCTTTAGTAAGGCTATTCTACTGCCAATGTTTGTCTATAGAGATTGCATGGCTGTGTGCTCGATTCTATACACCTGTCAGCAATGGGTGTGGCTGAAATAGCTGAATCAACTCATTTGCAGGGGTGTCCACATACTTTTGGCCATGTAGTGTACTTTGAACTACATCCAAGCTACCTTAGGGAGAATTTATAATATCTCAATCTGAAATGTCATGGACTGCAAATTGCAAGAACAGATCCCTCTGGAGTCAGATGTTGACAGAATATGTAATTTAGCCTATTAAACACAACAACTAGGTTTCCAGAGAGAATTAGGCAGCTCTATTTTGCTAAACAGGTAGTGTATAGTTCGAGTAGTTATCTACGCCGCCTCATGGTAAAAAGAAGTTATCAACTACCAAGATTTGAATTTATACTGGAACAAAAATATAAACGCAACAATTTCAGAGATTTTACTGAGTTACAGTTCATATAGTGAAATCAGTGAATTGAAATAAATTCACAAGGTCCTTATGGATTTCCCTTGACTGGGCAGGGGATCAGCCATGGGTAGGGAGCCAGGCCCAGCCAATCACAATGAGTTTTTGTAGGTATGGAACGTTTCTGGGATTTTTTTTAAATTTCAGCTCATGAAACATGGGACCAACACTTTACACGTTGCGTTTGATATTTGTGTTCAGTATAGTTCAGCTACCACCAAGCTACTGCAAAACGTATAGTCGTTTTAATCACTAGTTGAACTACATGTAGTCCACTGCTGTTGGGTTGTTATTGAGGAACAGACATTTCAAAGTCGACATTTCATCAGTCTTTCTGAACTGAAGTCATATCCATTGCTCTGCAAAAATCAAGGTTTAAATTGTATTTGGTGTTCAGTGCATATGAACCAGATCTCTATAGTTACTTGTATTGATGTGTTGTGTTGATTAGAAATGTGGTTTCTATGGAGTCGTATTGTATCTGTTGGGTGTGGGATGGGTGGCATGGCCCAGGTTTCTGCAAAACCACAATGTCACCATTCACCGGTTGGTTGAGTCCTTGTTTAGTAATACACCCACTATCCTGCAGACCTTCTGCCACCACTAACCAACTCTGAATTAGATAAAGAGAAGTTTCTCTTACAGCTCAGCACGTCTATATTCATACCAGATAGACCTAGATCTAGTCTAGTATAGGCCCCCCAGCAGTCTAGGATAGGCCCTCCAGCAGTCTAGGATAGGCCCTCCAGCAGTCTAGGATAGGCCCCCAGCAGTCTAGGATAGGCCCCCCAGCAGTCTAGGATAGGCCCCCCAGCAGTCTAGGATAGGCCCCCAGCAGTCTAGGATAGGCCCCCAGCAGTCTAGGATAGGCCCCCAGCAGTCTAGGATAGGCCCTCCAGCAGTCTAGGATAGGCCCTCCAGCAGTCTAGGATAGGCCCCCAGCAGTCTAGGATAGGCCCCCAGCAGTCTAGTATAGGCCCCAGCAGTCTAGGATAGGCCTCCAGCAGTCTAGGATAGGCCCTCCAGCAGTCTAGGATAGGCCCCCAGCAGTCTAGGATAGGCCCTCCAGCAGTCTAGGATAGGCCCTCCAGCAGTCTAGGATAGGCCCCCCAGCAGTCTAGGATAGGCCCCCAGCAGTCTAGGATAGGCCCCCAGCAGTCTGGATAGGCCCCCAGCAGTCTAGGATAGGCCCCCAGCAGTCTAGGATAGGCCCTCCAGCAGTCTGGGATAGGCCCCCAGCAGTCTAGGATAGGCCCCCAGCAGTCTAGGATAGGCCCTCCAGCAGTCTAGTATAGGCCCTCCAGCAGTCTAGTATAGGCCCTCCAGCAGTCTAGTATAGGCCCTCCAGCAGTCTAGTATAGGCCCTCCAGCAGTCTAGTATAGGCCCTCCAGCAGTCTAGTATAGGCCTCAGCAGTCTGGGATAGGCCCTCCAGCAGTCTAGGATAGGCCCTCCAGCAGTCTAGGATAGGCCTCCAGCAGTCTAGGATAGGCCCCCAGCAGTCTAGGATAGGCCCTCCAGCAGTCTAGGTATAGGCCCTCCAGCAGTCTGGTATAGGCCCCCAGCAGTCTAGTATAGGCCCCCCAGCAGTCTAGGATAGGCCCTCCAGCAGTCTAGGATAGGCCCTCCAGCAGTCTAGGATAGGCCCTCCAGCAGTCTAGTATAGGCCCTCCAGCAGTCTAGGATAGGCCCTCCAGCAGTCTAGTATAGGCCCTCCAGCAGTCTAGTATAGGCCCTCCAGCAGTCTAGGATAGGCCCCCAGCAGTCTAGGATAGGCCCTCCAGCAGTCTAGTATAGCCCTCCAGCAGTCTAGTATAGGCCCTCCAGCAGTCTAGTATAGGCCCTCCAGCAGTCTGGTATAGGCCCTCCAGCAGTCTAGGATAGGCCCAGCAGTCTAGTATAGGCCCCCAGCAGTCTAGGATAGGCCCTCCAGCAGTCTAGTATAGGCCCCCAGCAGTCTAGTGGGCCCTCCAGCAGTCTAGTATAGGCCCTCCAGCAGTCTAGGATAGGCCCTCCAGCAGTCTGGGATAGGCCCTCCAGCAGTCTGGTATAGGCCCTCCAGCAGTCTAGGATAGGCCCCCAGCAGTCTAGGATAGGCCCTCCAGCAGTCTGGAGGATAGGCCCTCCAGCAGTCTGGAGCCCCATAGGCCCTCCAGCAGTCTAGGATAGGCCCTCCAGCAGTCTAGGCCCTCCAGCAGAGATAGGCCCCCAGCAGTCTAGGATAGGCCCTCCAGCAGTCTAGGATAGGCCCTCCAGCAGTCTAGGATAGGCCTCCAGCAGTCTAGGATAGGCCCCCAGCAGTCTAGGATAGGCCCTCCAGCAGTCTAGGATAGGCCTCCAGCAGTCTAGGATAGGCCCCCAGCAGTCTAGGATAGGCCCTCCAGCAGTCCAGGATAGGCCCCCAGCAGTCTAGGATAGGCCCCCAGCAGTCTAGGATAGGCCCTCCAGCAGTCTAGGATAGGCCCCCAGCAGTCTAGTATAGGCCCCCAGCAGTCTAGTATAGGCCCTCCAGCAGTCTAGGATAGGCCCTCCAGCAGTCTAGTATAGGCCCTCCAGCAGTCTGGATAGGCCCCCAGCAGTCTAGTATAGGCCCTCCAGCAGGTCTGGGATAGGCCTCCAGCAGTCTGGGATAGGCCCTCCAGCAGTCTAGGATAGGCCCCAGCAGTCTAGTATAGGCCCTCCAGCAGTCTAGGATAGGCTCCAGCAGTCTAGGATAGGCCCTCCAGCAGTCTAGGATAGGCCCTCCAGCAGTCTAGGATAGGCCTCCAGCAGTCTGGGATAGGCCCTCCAGCAGTCTAGGATAGGCCCTCCAGCAGTCTAGGATAGGCCCTCCAGCAGTCTAGGATAGGCCCTCCAGCAGTCTAGGATAGGCCCTCCAGCAGTCTAGGATAGGCCCTCCAGCAGTCTAGGATAGGCCCTCCAGCAGTCTAGGATAGGCCCTCCAGCAGTCTAGGATAGGCCCTCCAGCAGTCTAGGATAGGCCCTCCAGCAGTCTAGGATAGGCCCCCCAGCAGTCTAGGATAGGCCCCCAGCAGTCTAGGATAGGCCCCCAGCAGTCTAGGATAGGCCCCCAGCAGTCTAGGATAGGCCCCCAGCAGTCTAGGTCGCCCCAGCAGTCTAGGGTAGGCCCCCAGCAGTCTAGGGTACGCCCCCCAGCAGTCTAGGGTAGGCCCCCCAGCAGTCTAGGGTAGGCCCCCCAGCAGTCTAGGGTAGGCCCCCCAGCAGTCTAGGGTAGGCCCCCCAGCAGTCTAGGGTAGGCCCCCCAGCAGTCTAGGGTAGGCCCAAGGAACTCTGTGTGTTTTGTATTTTCTCAGTGTCTTCCTTCCTTGTGTGATCCGGTGAAGCACAGTTGAGAGAGCGGGCAGGTGAGAGGGAGTTGCCGCTGAGGTTTAGGAGAAGTGAGAGTTGCCGCTGAGGTTTAGGAGAAGTGAGAGTTGCCGCTGAGGTTTAGAAGTGAAAGAGAGCAACTGTAGATAGGGGAGGGTGACAGCTGGACCCTGCTATATCTGGATCCTGGTATTGCAGGTTTGGTTTGGGACGTCATTTATCTTTACAGGGTTTCTACCTCATAGTTGTTTTTTTTGTGGCAAAGTGAGGCTTCGTGCAAAGTGGTTTCCTCGGAAGCTGAAGTTTTAATGTGATTTCACACCTCGTATATTTCTACCGTGACAACTTGTTGCAACTGCACAGCTACTGTTGGATGTGTGACTGTTTGTCAATCCCCTGTTCAGAGGTGTCATTGGCTACATCTTTTGCTGCTGGTCTACACATAGCTACAGGGCCACAAAACAACACTTGACTTGAACTGAGTCTCTACCACGCAAGCCTTCATCCGGACAAGAGTCTGTGGGAGTGAGAGGAGACACGGTTATTTCCAACAAAACTGGACTGCGTTCACAATTATTATTATTTTTTTTACCTTCGATTGATTGGAAACGGTGCTGTACTGAATGACCAGTTTAAAAAAAACAAAAAACGTTGTCCTTTAAATACGTCACTCGTTGCTTCGAGCCACAACCAGGTACACCCACCAAATGGAGCAAACTTATATTTATTTTCAAGAACGTACAAAAATGTTTTGGGAGAATGTGTCATGCAGTACAAGCCGTTCCACAACGTTTGAGCGAACTGAACGTACCCCAGGGTATTAGGGCTGGGAATTGCCAGGGACCTCACGATTCCATGTTATCACGACACTTCTATGATATGTATTGCGATTCGATGTTCCGAACATATTGCTCACCATATGTCTGCACCATATGTCTGCTGCAGAGAGACGAGTCATGAGAAAACACGATTTGATCAGTCAAGGAAATAGAAGTGCTTGCCCCTTTTTAAATTACAAAATGATATATTCGTTTCCTTCCCCTGTGAGGAGTCTGTGGATAAGGTATGACAGCAGCCCATGCTTTGGTTTTGTTGGCCACTGTTTCAGATGCTAACTTTTTAGCATTTGTGGCACAAATCCAATGCAAGTCAATGGTACCTATATTAGCATTTTCGTGCTTCATATCCAAATCTATAAGTAACATAATTGAGCTACAAAATTTTTAGATACTTTATTATGATTTGGATATGAAGAGTGAAAATGCTAATATAGGTACCATTGACTTGCATTGGAGCCAGCAAAATTTATCAAAGGGTGTAGCAGGACGAGCGCCATCTATTGGGAAAACCTGGTACTTTACACTAATTTATGGGGGATACGCAAGTGACTGCAATGGCTAATTTCTCTGAACAAGGGACAAAACATCACCAAGTTCACTGAGAATACATTACATAGTATGAATAAACAATACTCCAAGCTGCAGCTTCATACTACACTAAACAAAAATATAAACGCAACACGCAACAATTTCAAAGATTTTACTGAGTTACAGTTCATATAAGGAAATCAGTCAATTGAAACAACTTCATTGAGCCATAATGTCATTATGATGATTATGACAGATTTCAGATGAATGGAAATACAAATATGCTTCTGTTGGTCACAGATACCTTTAAAAAAAAAGGTAAGAGCCTTCCGCTGTGCTTGAGGCGTTACTACAGACCCGGGTTCAATCCCAGGCTGATCCATGAGGCGTCGTCCGGGTTAGGGTATGGTTTGGCCGGCCGGGATGTCCTTGTCCCATCGTGCTCTAGCGACTCCTTGTGGGCGGGCCGGGCGAATGCACGCTGACTTCGGTCGCCAGCTGTACGGTGTTTCCTCCGACACATTGGTGCGGCTGGCTTCCGGGTTAAGCGAGCAGTGTGTCAAATGCGGCTTGGCAGGGTCGTGATTCGGACCGTTCTCGACCTTCGCCGCTCCCGAGTCCGTACGGGAGTTGCAGCGATGGGACAACCAATTGGATACCACCAAATTGGGGAGAAAAAGGTGTAAAAGTAATGTAAAAAAAAAAAATATGTAACCAGTCAGTATCTGGTGTGACCACCATTCGTCTCATGCAGCGCAACATCTCCTTCTCATAGAGTTGATCAGGCTGTTTATTGTGTTCTGTGGAATGTTCTCCCACTCCTCTTCAATGGCTGTGCAAAGTTGCTGGATATTGGCGGGAAACTGGAATACGCTGTCGAACACGTTGATCCAGAGCATCCCAAACATGCTCAATAGGTGACATGTCTGGGGAGTATGCAGGCCATGGAAGAACTGGGACATTTTCAGCTTCCAGGAATTGTGTGCAGATCCTTGCGACATGGGGCCGTGCGTTATCATGCTGAAACATGAGGTGATGGCGGTGGATGAATGGCACGACAACGGGCCTCCAGGATCTCGTCACGGTATCTCTGTGCACTCAAATTGCCATCGATAAAATGCAATTGCGTTCGTTGTCCATAGCTTATGCCTGCCCATACCATAACCCCACCGCCACCAAACTGCTTGCCCACATAATGCCATACTGTCTGCCATCTGCCCGGTACCGTTGAAACCGGGATTCATCTGTGAAGAGCACAGTTCTCCAGCGTACCACTGGCCATTGAAGGTGAGAATTTGTCCACTGATGCCAAATTGCAGTCAGGTCAAGACCCTGGTGAGGATGACGAGCACGCAGATGAGCTTCCCTGTGTGTGCTGAAATTCTTTGGATGTGCAAACCCACAGTTTCATCAGCTGTCCGGGTGGCTGGTCTCAGACGATCCCGCAGTTGAAGATGCCGGATGTGGAGGTCCTGGGCTCGCGTGGTTACACCTGGTCTGCGGTTGTGAGGCTGGTTGGGCGTACAGCTAAATTCTCTAAAATGACGTTGGGAGGTGGATTATGGTAGAGAAATTAACATAACATTTTCTAGCAACAGCTCTGGTGGACGTTCCTGCATGCCAATTGCACGCTCCCTCAACTTGAGACATCTGAGGCATTGTGTTGTGTGACAAAACATTTTAGTGGCCTTTTTATTGTCCCCAGCACAAGGTGCACCTGTGTAATGATCATGCCGTTTAATCAGCTTCTTGATATGCCACACCTGTCTGGTGGATTGGATTATCTTGGCAAAGGAGAAATGCTCACTAGGATGGATGTAAACACAATTGTGGGGTTTGAGGGGGTCCGTGGGTGGCTCTTCACCATTTATTTGGAATCCTCATGTCTTAACCGTTGTTAAGTGGTTTGGACAAAATCCTATGTTGGGTATTATATTATTATATTAACCCTATGTTGGGTATTATATTAACCCTATGTTGGGTATTATATTATTATATTAACCCTATGTTGGGTATTATATTATTATATTAACCCTATGTTGGGTATTATATTATTATATTAACCCTATGTTGGGTATTATATTATTATATTAACCCTATGTTGGGTATTATATTATTATATTAACCCTATGTTGGGTATTATATTAACCCTATGTTGGGTATTATATTATTATATTAACCCTATGTTGGGTATTATATTATTATATTAACCCTATGTTGGGTATTATATTATTATATTAACTCCTATGTTGGGTATTATATTATTATATTAACCCTATGTTGGGTATTATATTAATCCTATGTTGGGTATTATATTATTATATTAACCCTATGTTGGGTATTATATTATTATATTAATCCTATGTTGGGTATTATATTATTATATTAATCCTATGTTGGGTATTATATTATTATATTAACCCTATGTTGGGTATTATATTATTATATTAATCCTATGTTGGGTATTATATTTAATTAATAGGATATGAATCCTATAAATGTGAAATTACCAATTTGGGTGCAATCAATTAGTTTAATTTGTCAGTTTAAATTGTCTTTAAACAAAATAATCTTGCAGGAATACGTTTCTAACTACAGAAAACATTTCCGAACAATTTGACATGGTGGGTGTCACGGCTTGCTGAAGTGAAATTGAACGCCACTCCAGTTCCATGTCTGTACCGTACTATCAGTATTCCATCTGACAATACAGAACACCTGTACCCCAGGGGCTGATGCACATAGCATTGGTCACCTGGTGAGAAGGGTAGGTACAGTACAGTGCCCTACAGTACAGCAAAGACCAAAACACACTGCAGAGAGAGATCAGGAACGCTTCCTGAGTCTGTCTTAGTTAGCTGTGGTTAGCCTACTTGTCTCTGTACCCTGCTGCTGCCCACCACCTAGGGCCTAGACCTAATCCTGGGACAAGGCATTTAATCCACTTTATAAGGGAAGGAGAAGACATTTAATCCACTTTGAGGGAAGGAGAAGACATTTAATCCACTTTGAGGGAAGGAGAAGACATTTAATCCACTTTGAGGGAAGGAGAAGACATTTAATCCACTTTATGAGGGAAGGAGAAGACATTTAATCCACTTTATGAGGGAAGGAGAAGACATTTAATCCACTTTATGAGGGAAGGAGAAGACATTTAATCCACTTTATGGGTGTAGGAGAAGACATTTAATCCACTTTATGGGTGTAGGAGAAGACATTTAATCCACTTTATGAGGGAAGGAGAAGACATTTAATCCACTTTATGGGTGTAGGAGAAGACATTTAATCCACTTTATGAGGGAAGGAGAAGACATTTAATCCACTTTATGAGGGAAGGAGAAGACATTTAATCCACTTTATGGGTGTAGGAGAAGACATTTAATCCACTTTATGGGTGTAGGAGAAGACATTTAATCCACTTTATGAGGGAAGGAGAAGACATTTAATCCACTTTATGAGGGAAGGAGAAGACATTTAATCCACTTTATGAGGGAAGGAGAAGACATTTAATCCACTTTATGAGGGAAGGAGAAGACATTTAATCCCCTTTATGAGGGAAGGAGAAGACATTTAATCCACTTTATGAGGGAAGGAGAAGACATTTAATCCCCTTTATGAGGGAAGGAGAAGACATTTAATCCACTTTATGAGGGAAGGAGAAGACATTTAATCCCCTTTATGAGGGAAGGAGAAGACATTTAATCCCCTTTATGAGGGAAGGAGAAGACATTTAATCCACTTTATGAGGGAAGGAGAAGACATTTAATCCCTTTATGAGGGAAGGAGAAGACATTTAATCCACTTTATGAGGGAAGGAGAAGACATTTAATCCCTTTATGAGGGAAGGAGAAGACATTTAATCCCTTTATGAGGGAAGGAGAAGACATTTAATCCCCTTTATGAGGGAAGGAGAAGACATTTAATCCCCTTTATGAGGGAAGGAGAAGACATTTAATCCCCTTTATGAGGGAAGGAGAAGACATTTAATCCACTTTATGAGGGAAGGAGAAGACATTTAATCCCTTTATGAGGGAAGGAGAAGACATTTAATCCACTTTATGAGGGAAGGAGAAGACATTTAATCCACTTTATGAGGGAAGGAGAAGACATTTAATCCACTTTATGAGGGAAGGAGAAGACATTTAATCCCTTTATGAGGGAAGGAGAAGACATTTAATCCCTTTATGAGGGAAGGAGAAGACATTTAATCCCCTTTATGAGGGAAGGAGAAGACATTTAATCCACTTTATGAGGGAAGGAGAAGACATTTAATCCACTTTATGAGGGAAGGAGAAGACATTTAATCCCCTTTATGAGGGAAGGAGAAGACATTTAATCCCCTTTATGAGGGAAGGAGAAGACATTTAATCCACTTTATGAGGGAAGGAGAAGACATTTAATCCCCTTTATGAGGGAAGGAGAAGACATTTAATCCCCTTTATGAGGGAAGGAGAAGACATTTAATCCACTTTATGAGGGAAGGAGAAGACATTTAATCCACTTTATGAGGGAAGGAGAAGACATTTAATCCACTTTATGAGGGAAGGAGAAGTCAACTGGAGACTTTGCAGCTTCAAGAGGAACTGTAAACGGAACCAAACGTCACTTAGGCTTCCTGCTTTCTATAGTAGTAGCTACTAGCTTTGCCTCTTTTACATAGGGTTTAGTACACCAGCTTCAAACAGCTGAAAATATGGAAAATATGTCACAGCGGTTGAGATGGAACAGTGATTCTCTACACTGAACTTGTTTTGCTTGTTTTGTCACATAAAAAAAATATTCGAATTTTATCAACCAGGAAATGACGACGGCGTGATTTCTGCACAGTGAATCTTTTAAGTCATTGTAGAAACGTAGGCAGTTCTCTCCAGTTACTGCTCTGCTCTGTCTGACTGTATTTCACAACTCTGTCTGTGTATTTCACAAGTCTGCCAGACAGTCAATGTTGAAGAGCTCCACAACAATACTAAGTGTACCCGTTAAGCCCACATACCCGTTAAGCCTACTTCCACCTCTGGATTTAATGTTTCAACCAGTAAATGTGGTTGTTGTATCCGTACAGATATTTTATTATTCAGTTGACAGTTGTGTAGGTTCCTGCTAGGGCTGTGCTGACATGGCCATACTCGTAATCATATCCGTAAATTGATAGTCGGTTCGAATGATACTTGTGATTTGTAAAAAAAAAAAGGAAGTGTTTTAATATGTATAGATATAGATGTTGGTTAAATACGTCACTGGGGGGGAAAAACCCTTCAGATTAGCACTCTGAGTGATGGGTCTGTGGTCAAGTTGGCTGTCACTCAGTCAGAATGCGCGTTAGCATTTCATATTTTTCTCCAACTCTTTTCCCGCTTGTTAGATATTATGCAGATTGATAGCTTGATAACAAACGTCCTCGCCATTTGATTTATCATAGTAGCAGGCAGCAGCAATCTGAATGACCAGAACGAAAACATGCGAGGAAAGTGATTGGGTGAAATGATGAGTGGAAGGAGAAATACAGCTTCACTCCATCCAATCAGAACAGCAGGTTCAGCTTCACTCCATCCAATCAGAACAGCAGGTTCAGTTTCACTCCATCCAATCAGAACAGCAGGTTCAGTTTCACTCCATCCAATCAGAACAGCAGGTTCAGCCAGGCAAACAGTGGAGTTATTTTGATTTTTGTTGTACCTTATCAGATAAGTAATCAAGAGATGAATGTGTTGCTATATACACATGACAGCTTACTACATGGGTATTAATGACTATTTCTTACCAGTCGTACTACATGTCAGTCACACAGTAGCAACACAACTTGGTGGACCACAACATTATAATAGATCTCAACCGCTCACAGCTCACGTGTTTTGACCCCAACCGCTCACGTGTTTATTAGGGCTACATGATATGGCTAGATAATGTAATTGTAGTCTATTAGGGCTACATGATATGGCTAGATAATGTAATTGTAGTCTATTAGGGCTACATGATATGGCTAGATAATGTAATTGTAGTCTATTAGGGCTACATGATATGGCTAGATAATGTAATTGTAGTCTATTAGGGCTACATGATATGGCTAGATAATGTAATTAACTTACCCTAACCCCACCCTCTTTTCCTTTAATAGGTGCACTTACCCTAACCCCACCCTCTTTTCCTTTAATAGGTGCACTTACCCTAACCCCACCCTTTTTAATAGGTGCATTTACCCTAACCCCACCCTCTTTTCCTTTAATAGGTGCACTTACCCTAACCCCACCCTCTTTCTGCTCTACATGCAGTTGGAGTCACAGCATTAGGACATTTTGTCCCACAAATGGAATTGGCATAGACAATGCAGCTGCTCTGTGGCTCTGGACTTAAGCCATACAGCTGTGGGTGCCGTTATTTTGGGTGCCGGTATTGCAGTGGTGGGAAAAGTACCCAATTGTCAAAGTTGAGTAAAAGTATAGATTCCTTAATAGAAAGTTACTCAAGTAAAAGTCAGTCAGCCAGTAAAATAGTACTTGAGTAAAAGTCCTAAAGTATTTGGTTTTAAATATACGTAAGTATCAAAAGTAAATGTAATTGCTGAAGTATACTTAATTATCAAAAGTAGAAGTAAAAGTTTAAATCATTTCAAATTCCTTTTAATTAAGCAGACGTGACCATATTTACAAAAGATGCATTTGTGTTTAGTGAGTCCGCCAGACCAAAGGCAGTAGGGATGACCACGCGCTCTCTTGATAAGTGCATCAATTTCAAAAATGTTCTGTCCTGCTAAGCATTCAGAATGTAATGAATACTTTGGCTTGTCAGGGAAATGTAGGCAGTAAAAACTACAATGTTTTCTTTAGGAATGTAGTGGAGTAAAAGTTGTCAAAAATATAAATTGTGAAGTAATGATACTTTAAAGTAGTACTTAAGTAGTTTTTGGGGTATTTTTACTTTAGTACTTTACACCACTGCGGTACTGTTTACACGTACTTTAGGTGCAGGAGCGCCACAATACGGTGAGCTCCTGCCCAAGTCAAGCACGTTTTTTTTTGTCATATCTTGTTGCTTGCTAGCTACTCTGCCAGTTTGACGAGAACGTGTGGTAGCTAACTAGCTTATTTGTTTAGAAACAAATGAGTGAATGTGCTAGAAAGCCAAATAGCTACCTAGCTAGCTAGTTGACTCGTGTGGCTACCTACCTAGCTAGCTAGTTGACTACTGTGGCTAGCTAGTTGACTACTGTGGCTAGCTAGTTGACTACTGTGGCTAGCTAGTTGACTACTGTGGCTAGCTAGCTAGCTCGTTGACTCGTGTGGCTAGCTAGCTAGCTCGTTGACTCGTGTGGCTACCTAGCTAGCTAGTTGACTCGTGTGGCTAGCTAGTTGACTACTGTGGCTACCTAGTTGACTACTGTGGCTACCTAGCTGACTACTGTGGCTACCTAGCTAGCTAGTTGACTCGTGTGGCTAGCTAGTTGACTACTGTGGCTACCTAGCTAGCTAGCTAGTTGACTCGTGTGGCTAGCTAGTTGACTCGTGTGGCTACCTAGCTAGCTAGCTAGTTGACTCGTGTGGCTAGCTAGTTGACTACTGTGGCTACCTAGCTAGCTAGTTGACTCGTGTGGCTAGCTAGTTGACTACTGTGGCTACCTAGCTAGCTAGTTGACTCGTGTGGCTAGCTAGTTGACTACTGTGGCTACCTAGCTAGCTAGTTGACTCGTGTGGCTAGCTAGTTGACTACTGTGGCTGGTTCATCCTGGTGCTGGGGACCCAAAGGGAACACATTGTCGTTTTTGCCCTAGCACTACGAAGCTGATTCAAATGATCAACTCATCATCTTTGATGATTTCAATCAGGTGTGGAGTGCGAATGCAAAAACTACAATATGTCGGTCAATTAGTTGTTTAAAACAGAAAAATATCCAACATTTTAGTTCATTTCTCAGCACTAGTGTCTGTGTTAGTGGAGCGTCCCCTGAACCTGTCTGCAGCCTGTCTGGCCAGTCTGCCGGCTGGCCAGTCGCCGTCCGTCTGGCTGGCCAGTCCCCGTCCGTCTGGCTGGCCAGTCGCCGTCCGTCTACTGGTTTGGCTGATGCTTTGTCCCTCTCAGACCCTGTCCATGGGTGATTGTGTGTGTCCCCACAGTCCTTTGTATTACCAATCTGACGGTCTGTTTTGATTGCTGTGAGTTTTTATTGTTCCATGGCAATGAATCTCCATCAGCAGTTGTTGAAAGAGAAGAGAAGCATGTGACTGTATTATCAAGAATGCAACTAAGCTAATTAGAATGTGTTTAACCTACAGCAGGAGGTATTTTATCATTATTTAACCTACAGCAGGAGGAATTTAATCATTATTTAACCTACAGCAGGAGGTATTTTATCATTATTTAACCTACAGCAGGAGGTGTTTAATCATTATTTAACCTACAGCAGGAGGTGTTTAATCATTATTTAACCTACAGCAGGAGGTATTTAATCATTATTTAACCTACAGCAGGAGGTATTTAATCATTATTTAACCTACAGCAGGAGGTATTTTATCATTATTTAACCTACAGCAGGAGGTGTTTAATCATTATTTAACCTACAGCAGGAGGTGTTTAATCATTATTTAACCTACAGCAGGAGGTGTTTTATCATTATTTAACCTACAGCAGGAGGTGTTTTATCATTATTTAACCTACAGCAGGAGGTGTTTAATCATTATTTAACCTACAGCAGGAGGTGTTTAATCATTATTTAACCTACAGCAGGAGGTGTTTAATCATTATTTAACCTACAGCAGGAGGTGTTTAATCATTATTTAACCTACAGCAGGAGGTGTTTAATCATTATTTAACCTACAGCAGGAGGTATTTTATCATTATTTAACCTACAGCAGGAGGTATTTAATCATTATTTAACCTACAGCAGGAGGTATTTTATCATTATTTAACCTACAGCAGGAGGTATTTAATCATTATTTAACCTACAGCAGGAGGTATTTAATCATTTATACTAGGCTGTTATGTTATACCTGGACCTGTCCTGCACTTTAAAGTATACTATCTATACAAAAGTATGTGGACATGCCTTCAAATTAGTGGATTCGGCTATTTCAGAGCAACCCGTTGCTGACAGGTGTATAAAATTGAGCACACAGCCATGCAATCTCCATAGACAAACATTGACAATAGAATGGCCATACTGAAGAGCTCAGTGACTTTCAACGTTGACAATAGAATGGCCATACTGAAGAGCTCAGTGACTTCAACGTGGCACCGTCATAGGATGCCACCTTTCCAACAAGTCAGTTAGTCAAATTTCTGCCCTGCTAGAGCTGTCCCCGGTCAACTGTAAGTGCTGTTATTGTGAAGTGGAAACGTCTAGGAGAAACAACGGCTAAGTCGCGAAGTGGTAGGCCACACAAGCTCTCAAAACGGGACCGGTGAGTGTGAAGCAAGTAGCGTGTAAAAATCCTCTGTCCTCGGTTGCAACACTCACTACTGAATTCCAAACTGCCTCTGGAAGCAACGTCAGCGCAATAACTGTTCGTCGAGAGCTTCATGAAATGGGTTTCCATGGCCAGGGCTGCCACACACAAGACTCTGGAGCAGTGGAAACACGTTCTTGGTACAAAGGGGGGGACCAACTCCATATTAATGTCCATGATTTTGGAATGAGATGTTTGAGCAGGTGTCCACATAGCTCTGTGGCCATGTAGTCATCTGGCCATCTCTATGTCCACATACCTCTGTGGCCATGTAGTCATCTGGCCATCTCTATGTCCACATACCTCTGTGGCCATGTAGTCATCTGGCCATCTCTAACTCCTATATCTGTCTTGTTGCAGCAGCATCAGATGTATTTATTTATATTTAACCTTTTATTTAACTCGGCAAGTCAGTTAAGAACAAATTGTTATTTACAATAACGGTCTACCAAATGGCAAAAGGCCTCCTGCGGGGACGGGGCCTGGGAATAAAATAAATAAATATATACAATTATAAAAATGGGACAACGCACACAACAACATAAATAGAGACCTAAGACGACAACATGGTAGCAACACAACATGGTAGCAGCACAAAACATGGTACAAACATTATTGGGCACAGACAACAGCACAAAGGGCAAGAAGTTAGACAACAATACATCACACAAAGCAGCCACAACTGTCAGTAAAAGTATCCATGACTGAGTCTTTGAATGACGAGACGGAGATAAAACAATCCAGTCTGACTGACTGTTGCAGCTCGTTCCAGTCGCTATCTGCAGCGAACTGAAAAGAGGAGCGACTCAGGGATGTGTGTGCTTTGGGGACCTTTAACAGAATGTGACTGGCAGAACGGGTGTTGTGTGTGGAGGATGAGGGCTGCAGTAGATATCTCAGATAGGGGGGAGTGAGGTCTAAGAGGGTTTTATAAATAAGCATCAACCAGTGGGTCTTGTGACGGGTATACAGAGATGACCAGTTTACAGAGGAGTATAGAGTGCAGTGATGTGTCCTATAAGGAGCATTGGTGGCAAATCTGATGTTGGATGGGCAAGGAGGCAGCAGCATCATATCTCTAACTCCTATATCAGTCTTGTTCCAGCAGCATCATATCTCTAACTCCTATATCTGTGTGTTGTTCCAGCAGCAGCATGGCGTCCACGGTAACGCTGGAGGATGCTCTGTCCAATGTGGACCTTCTGGAGGAGCTGCCTCTCCCAGACCAGCAGCCCTGCATCGAGCCCCTGCCCTCCTCCCTCATGTACCAGGTAAGAACTGTTCCCAGACCAGCAGCCCTGCATCGAGCCCCTGCCCTCCTCGCTCATGTACCAGGTAAGAACTGTTCCCAGACCAGCAGCCCTGCACTGAGCCCCTGCCCTGCTCCCTCATGTACCAGGTAAGAACTGTTCCCAGACCAGCAGCCCTGCACTGAGCCCCAGCCCTCCTCCCTCATGTACCAGGTAAGAACTGTTCCCAGACCAGCAGCCTTGCACTGAGCCCCTGCCCTCCTCCCTCATGTACCAGGTAAGAACTGTTCCCAGACCAGCAGCCCTGCACTGAGCCCCAGCCCTCCTCCCTCATGTACCAGGTAAGAACTGTTCCCAGACCAGCAGCCCTGCACTGAGCCCCAGCCCTCCTCCCTCATGTACCAGGTAAGAACTGTTCTCAGATCTCCTGTCAAGCTCAGCAGCTAAACACCTGAATGTAGATTTCATTTGAGTATAACATCCTCTCTCTCTCTCTCCAAAGCCCAACTTCAACACCAACTTTGAGGACCGTAATGCCTTTGTGACGGGGATCGCCAGATACATCGAGCAGGCCACCGTCCACTCTAGCATGGTAATTACCCGTTTCCAGACACATCGAGCAGGCCACCGTCCACTCTAGCATGGTAATTACCCGTTTCCAGACACATCGAGCAGGCCACCGTCCACTCTAGCATGGTAATTACCCGTTTCCAGACACATCGAGCAGGCCACCGTCCACTCTAGCATGGTAATTACCAGTTTCCAGACACATCGAGCAGGCCACCGTCCACTCTAGCATGGTAATTACCAGTTTCCAGACACATCGAGCAGGCCACCGTCCACTCTAGCATGGTAATTACCCGTTTCCAGACACATCGAGCAGGCCACCGTCCACTCTAGCATGGTAATTACCCGTTTCCAGACACATCGAGCAGGCCACCGTCCACTCTAGCAGGGTAATTACCCGTTTCAGACACATCGAGCAGGCCACCGTCCACTCTAGCAGGGTAATTACCAGTTTCCAGACACATCGAGCAGGCCACCGTCCACTCTAGCAGGGTAATTACCCGTTTCCAGACACATCGAGCAGGCCACCGTCCACTCTAGCAGGGTAATTACCAGTTTCCAGACACATCGAGCAGGCCACCGTCCACTCTAGCAGGGTAATTACCAGTTTCCAGACACATCGAGCAGGCCACCGTCCACTCTAGCAGGGTAATTACCAGTTTCCAGACACATCGAGCAGGCCACCGTCCACTCTAGCATGGTAATTACCAGTTTCCAGACACATCGAGCAGGCCACCGTCCACTCTAGCAGGGTAATTACCAGTTTCCAGACACATCGAGCAGGCCACCGTCCACTCTAGCAGGGTAATTACCAGTTTCCAGACACATCGAGCAGGCCACCGTCCACTCTAGCAGGGTAATTACCAGTTTCCAGACACATCGAGCAGGCCACCGTCCACTCTAGCAGGGTAATTACCAGTTTCCAGACACATCGAGCAGGCCACCGTCCACTCTAGCAGGGTAATTACCAGTTTCCAGACACATCGAGCAGGCCACCGTCCACTCTAGCGGTAAAAGCTCAGTAGCGTACATCAGCCTGGCCTTTGGAAATAATGAAATCATTAACTTCCTCTAGATTCTCCAGTCTGTTGATTTTTCATGTTTGATGTGGGAACCTTAGCTCCTAGAACAGGGACAGAGGGGTTATGGTTAGAGAGAGGGCTGCTGGGAGGGTTTATAGGTGTGACTAGGGGTTTATAGGGGGTGACTAGGGGTTTATAGGGGGTGACTAGGGGTTTATAGGGGGTGACTAGGGGTTTATAGGGGGTGACTAGGGGTTTTATAGGGGTGACTAGGGGTTTATGGGGGGGTGACTAGGGGTTTATGGGGGTGACTAGGGGTTTATGGGGGTGACTAGGGGTTTATGGGGGTGACTAGGGGTTTATGGGGGTGACTAGGGGTTTATGGGGGGGTGACTAGGGGTTTATGGGGGTGACTAGGGGTTTATGGGGGTGACTAGGGGTTTATGGGGGTGACAGGGGTTTATGGGGGTGACTAGGGGTTTATAGGGGGTGACTAGGGGTGACAGGGGGTGACTAGGGGTGACAGGGTTTATAGGGGGTGACTAGGGGTTTATAGGGGGTGACTAGGGGTTTATAGGGGTGACTAGGGGTGACTAGGGGTTTATAGGGGGTGACTAGGGGTTTATAGGGGTGACTAGGGGTTTATAGGGGTGACTATGGGTTTATAGGGGGTGACTATGGGTTTATAGGGGGTGACTATGGGTTTATAGGGGTGACTAGGGGTGACTAGGGGTTTATAGGGGGTGACTAGGGGTTTATGGGGGTGGCTAGGGGGTGACTAGGGGTTTATAGGGGGTGGCTAGGGGTTTATAGGGGTGACTAGGGGTTTATAGGGGGTGGCTAGTGGTTTCTAGGGGTTTCTAGGGGGTGGCTAGTGGTTTCTAGGGGTTTATAGGGGTGACTAGGGGTTTATAGGGGGTGACTAGGGGTTTATAGGGGTTTATGGGGTGACTAGGGGGGTGACTAGGGGGTGACTAGGGGTTTATAAGGGGGTGACTAGGGGTTTATAGGGGGTGACTAGGGGTTTATAGGGGGTGACTAGGGGGTGACTAGGGGGTGACTAGGGGTTTATAAGGGGTGACTAGGGGTTTATAGGGGGTGACTAGGGGTTTATAGGGTGACTAGGGGTTTATAGGGGGTGACTAGGGGGTTTATGGGGGTGACTAGGGGTGACTAGGGGTTTATAGGGGGTGACTAGGGGTTTATAGGGGTGACTAGGGGTGACTAGGGTTTATAAGGGGTGACTAGGGTTTATAAGGGGGTGACTAGGGGTTTATAGGGGGTGACTAGGGGTTTATAGGGTGACTAGGGGTTTATAGGGGGTGACTAGGGGTTTATAGGGGTGACTAGGGGTGACTAGGGGTGACTAGGGGTGACTAGGGGTTTATAAGGGTGACTAGGGGGTGACTAGGGGGTGACTAGGGGTTTATAGGGGGTGACTAGGGGTTTATAGTGGTGACTAGGGGTTTATAGGGGGTGGCTAGGGGTATATAGGGATGACTAGGGGTTTATAGGGGGTGACTTGGGGTATATAGGGGTTTATGGGGGTGACTAGGGCGTTATTAGGGGTGACTAGGGCGTTATTAGGGGTGACTAGGGCGTTATTAGGGGTGACTTGGGGTATATAGGGGTGACTAGGGGTGACTACAGGTGACTAGGGGTTTATAGGGGGTGACTAGGGGTTTATAGGGGGTGACTAGGGGTTTATAGGGGGTGACTAGGGGTTTATAGGGGGTGACTAGGGGTGACTTGGGGTATATAGGGGTTTATGGGTGTGACTAGGGGGTTATTAGGGGTGACTAGGGCGTTATTAGGGGTGACTTGGGGTATATAGGGGTGACTAGGGGTTTATAGGGGGTGACTAGGGGTTTATAGTGGTTCACAGAGATCCAGGGATATGGTGCAACATTCACAGAGATCCAGGGATATGGTGCAACATTCACAGAGATCCAGGGATATGGTGCAACATTCACAGAGATCCAGGGATATGGTGCAACATTCACAGAGATCCAGGGATATGGTGTAACTTAAATAGGATTTATTTTCCTTTAGATCTAACAGAAAGTATTCTCCGGTCAACTAAAAGCCCAGACTATTTGAAATGGAAAGGCATGATCTGGTCAAGCCTTGACAGCTGCTGCGTCTGGTTAGGACTCCTACAGTAGGCCCAACTTCCTCCGTTTACCTGCACATTTGCCACAGTGCAACAAAAAAATATTTTATTTTCCTTTTAATCAAACAAATAATTATTCTGTCAACTTAAAGCATAGATAACTGGACAGGAAAATACATCGTCTGATCTACTCTGTGTGGTCAAAAGATTGTACTGCAAGCACTTCCCCCACCCAAGGCCCAACTTCCTTCCTTCATCCTTCTACTTCCACACTTGCCACAGTACAATGAATGGGCAAGAGGGGGCGCCATATACTAAGAAACACTAATAAATCAAATCAGGTACGTATTACTATCATAAGGGAAGTACACACTATTTAGTCTAATATACACGGTGCTCTGTATGTTTTATCCAATGTCCAACCGGATCTAACAGTGAATAAGGGGTTGTATGGCTGAAAACAGTGAAATGGGCTAAGGAGACCTGATTGTTCCCCTCAGAGCGTTTAGTATTGACCCTGGAGCAGAAAAGGAGGCCCAAGGCCAACCACCATGCCTCACCAACCTCTGAGAGAGAGGCTAGTAGCTGTATTGTACCTCACCGACCTCTGAGAGAGAGGCTAGTAGCTGTATTGTACCTCAGGAACCTCAGAAAGAGGCTAGTAGCTGTATTGTACCTCAGCACCTCTGAGAGAGAGGCTAGTAGCTGTATTGTACCTCAGGAACCTCAGAGAGAGGCTAGTAGCTGTATTGTACCTCAGGAACCTCTGAGAGAGAGAGGCTAGTAGCTGTATTGTACCTCAGGAACCCCTGAGAGAGAGGCTAGTAGCTGTATTGTACCTCAGGAACCTCTGAGAGAGTGGCTAGTAGCTGTATTGTACCTCAGGAACCTCTGAGAGAGAGAGGCTAGTAGCTGTATTGTACCTCAGGAACCTCTGAGAGAGAGAGGCTAGTAGCTGTATTGTACCTCAGGAACCCCTGAGAGAGGCTAGTAGCTGTATTGTACCTCAGGAACCTCTGAGAGAGAGAGGCTAGTAGCTGTATTGTACCTCAGGAACCTCTTGAGAGAGAGGCTAGTAGCTGTATTGTACCTCAGGAACCTCTGAGAGAGGCTAGTAGCTGTATTGTACCTCAGCACCTCTGAGAGGCTAGTAGCTGTATTGTACCTCAGGAACCTCTTGAGAGAGAGGCTAGTAGCTGTATTGTACCTCAGGAACCTCTTGAGAGAGAGGCTAGTAGCTGTATTGTACCTCAGCACCTCTGAGAGGCTAGTAGCTGTATTGTACCTCAGGAACCTCTTGAGAGAGAGGCTAGTAGCTGTATTGTACCTCAGGAACCCCTGAGAGAGGCTAGTAGCTGTATTGTACCTCAGGAACCTCTGAGAGAGGCTAGTAGCTGTATTGTACCTCAGGAACCTCAGAGAGAGAGAGAGAGGCTAGTAGCTGTATTGTACCTCAGGAACCTCTTGAGAGAGAGGCTAGTAGCTGTATTGTACCTCAGCACCTCTGAGAGGCTAGTAGCTGTATTGTACCTCAGGAACCTCTTGAGAGAGAGAGAGAGGCTAGTAGCTGTATTGTACCTCAGGAACCTCTGAGAGAGAGGCTAGTAGCTGTATTGAACCTCAGGAACCCCTGAGAGAGGCTAGTAGCTGTATTGTACCTCAGCACCTCTGAGAGAGGCTAGTAGCTGTATTGTACCTCAGCACCTCAGAGAGAGGCTAGTAGCTGTATTGTACCTCAGCACCTCTGAGAGAGGCTAGTAGCTGTATTGTACCTCAGCACCTCTGAGAGAGGCTAGTAGCTGTATTGTACCTCAGCACCTCTGAGAGAGAGAGAGGCTAGTAGCTGTATTGTACCTCAGGAACCTCTTGAGAGAGAGGCTAGTAGCTGTATTGTACCTCAGGAACCTCTTGAGAGAGAGGCTAGTAGCTGTATTGTACCTCAGGAACCTCTTGAGAGAGAGGCTAGTAGCTGTATTGTACCTCAGGAACCTCTGAGAGAGGCTAGTAGCTGTATTGTACCTCAGGAACCCCTGAGAGAGGCTAGTAGCTGTATTGTACCTCAGGAACCTCTGAGAGAGAGAGGCTAGTAGCTGTATTGTACCTCAGGAACCTCTGAGAGAGAGAGGCTAGTAGCTGTATTGTACCTCAGGAACCCCTGAGAGAGGCTAGTAGCTGTATTGTACCTCAGGAACCTCTGAGAGAGAGAGGCTAGTAGCTGTATTGTACCTCAGGAACCTCTTGAGAGAGAGGCTAGTAGCTGTATTGTACCTCAGGAACCTCTGAGAGAGGCTAGTAGCTGTATTGTACCTCAGCACCTCTGAGAGGCTAGTAGCTGTATTGTACCTCAGGAACCTCTTGAGAGAGAGGCTAGTAGCTGTATTGTACCTCAGGAACCTCTTGAGAGAGAGGCTAGTAGCTGTATTGTACCTCAGCACCTCTGAGAGGCTAGTAGCTGTATTGTACCTCAGGAACCTCTTGAGAGAGAGGCTAGTAGCTGTATTGTACCTCAGGAACCCCTGAGAGAGGCTAGTAGCTGTATTGTACCTCAGGAACCTCAGAGAGAGAGAGAGGCTAGTAGCTGTATTGTACCTCAGGAACCTCTTGAGAGAGAGGCTAGTAGCTGTATTGTACCTCAGCACCTCTGAGAGGCTAGTAGCTGTATTGTACCTCAGGAACCTCTTGAGAGAGAGAGGCTAGTAGCTGTATTGTACCTCAGGAACCTCTGAGAGAGAGGCTAGTAGCTGTATTGAACCTCAGGAACCCCTGAGAGAGGCTAGTAGCTGTATTG